>JAOWBW010000516.1:277597-922832 GCA_026119855.1 Campanula takesimana | reverse complement strand
AATAAAAAAAGAGTCTTTTTTCTTATGTGGTTCGAGTCAGTGCCCAACTGTGGGTTCTCAACCTCTCATAGAATGAAAGTGTGAACCGAGACTGACAAGGGCTACTCCAATTATAGGTCCGATTGTACTCTCCGGCATCTACAGGGATTCATCCAACAGGCTTGTCCGTGAACCGACCACTCCAACAGCTTCTACATCATCAATGGCCGGCGACTCCAGCACCAACAACGCCATGACTCTCGAACAGCTTTCTGCCATGGTTCAAACACTCCAACAACAAGTCTCCACCCTTAACCAAGAGGCTCAAACCAAAGAAGCCTTGTGGCAAGCTCATGTCGACAGTCAAAGGGAGGCCCACGAGGCGAGGTTGACCAACTGAAAGCCAAGCTCCTCAAGCTCTCCAAGAACAAGGGGGTTAATGACAATGAGGAATCCGAGTGAACCGAGGGTTTGTTTGAAAGCCCATATGCAGCGCCCGCACCAAAAAAGTGGGGAAACCAAGCACCGACAACAGCGAACCCAAATGGTCGATTCCATCATAGCCTACATTGATCAGAAATTCGACGGCCTCAACATGGGAAAAGGCTCCAACACAAGCCTTTATCAGTCATCATCCTCATGAGCACGATGGCCGCTCTCCCCGACAAATTCAAGATGCCCGATATTAGCAAGTTTAAGGGCAACTCATGCCCGATGGCTCACATCGAGACTTACATTTGGGCTATGGTTCCGAAGAAGGTCTCCCCAAAATTATGGCTCAATGCTTTCCTCTCACTCTCGAGGGGGAGGCAAAGGATTGGTATGCAACTCTCCGCCCTCACTGTCCGTCTTGATTGGGATGCCGCTATGCTTGCCTTCAAAAATCAATATCAAGGCAACACCACTCACCGGCCCACAAGGAAAGAGCTCGAGAACACCATTCAAAGAGACAACGAGTCCTTCATTGACTTCACAAGGAGATGGAATGACAAGCTCTCTGAAATTGTTGAGAGGCCAACACAAAAAGAGCAAATGGACATCTTTCTCAAGTGTCTCAAGATTGATCTCCGCACCCACCTAAGTGGGGCTTGCTACTCCGACTTCTCCCAAATGTATGAGGCGGGGGTACGCATGGATGACTTGCTCAAGGAGATTAAAAAGGCCACTCCTACTTACCGATACAAGGCCGCCTCTAGTTCAAACAAAGAGGCTTCTGTCAATGCCGTTACTACTGACAAGGGGAATTACAAGAAGGTTCCCCCACCACAAGGCAAGCGGTTCCAAAACGACCGCATCTACACTCCTCTCAATGGCATGACCATCACCGAGGCCTATGAAGCTCTAAAGGCCAAGGGGAAAATAACCTCTCTTCAAGGTACAAGCAACCAAACCGCTCCGTCCCAATCATGCTACCACAAATGGTGTGACTATCATCAATGCACCGGCCACCTCACCGAAGATTGTTTCTCCATCCGCAACACCATCCAAGACCTCATAGACAAGAAGGAATTCATAATCCCTAATGAGGGTGGTGTCAATGTAATAGAGGTATGAGAGTTTGAAGGAACCACTCAATCGATCCAATTGTGAATGAGGGCTCCAATGATATGAATAAACTTGATAATTCTGTTATGTTGTGACTTATGATGAGATTATGAGGGAAGTCTTAGAGAATAGGAAGAAGAAGCTACAAGGGACCGTGAACGTGCTCACTCGCAGTGGCCCGAGTAACAACGAGCACAATCCCTTCCAATACCGCAGCAACCAACACCTCTTCTCAAAGATCGCAAACACGCGATATACCCGAAGATCCTTTGTTAACACAACTCAAGAAGACGCAAGCCAACATATCCATCTGGGACCTTATTGCATCATCAAAGAGACACCGAGACCTCGTCATCAAGAACTTGGATGACACATCAGTCTCTCCCGACACGAGTCCTGAGGACCTCACAGCAATGATAGGTCACATTCACTTCGGCAATGTCATCACTTTTGCCGACATGGACCTCCCGCCATTTGGGTCCGAAAACAATGAAGCCATCTACCTCAAAGTAAGGGCAAGGGGGAGACCCATCTCAAGGGTTCTAGTAGACGGTGGTTCTGCACTCAACTTAATGACTAGCCGAGTCATGGGCATACTGGGGCTCAAAAACTCCGATTTACAACCCTCCGCACAAGTCATTAGATGGTACGACAGCACTGCCCGTACAGTCATGGGAATGATAGAAGTTGATATCGAATTTGGAAGCATGATCATGTCCGTCCCATTCCAAGTACTTGATGTCCCTGCTTCATTCAGAAATGGGGACGAGATAGTCACCATCATGGCCAGAGATGAGAATGTCAACCATCCACAGAAGTGGGGGACAACCCGTTCACCAAGTCCAACACGGGATAGAAGATGCCACTCTCTCCGGCGTCAACACCATCGACAAAGAAGGGGAAACAGACAATGGACCCTCGGCAATCCTAAAATCCTCCGCATGATGAGGAACATGAATCACTTTCCCGGTCTAGGCCGGGAAGCATCAACAAGGAATATTACACCCCGTAGAAATTCCTTTTTTCAAGAACAAGTTTGGTCTGGGGTACGAGCCCACTGAAGATGACTTGAAATACGAACAAGCAGTCAAGAATCAAAAGACCCAAGCTCGCAAAGAAGGTCGACAATATGAAATCCCTGACTTAAGACCTTACCGCAACACACTAAACGGTTACTTTGTTCGCCAAGGGGAAGATATTCCGTACATGATCTTTCCCGAACCGTGGGTTAACGATAAGGGCGTCAGAAAGCCCGGTCTCGAGATCTTCACTGATTGTGAAATACCGACACAAGAAAGGGAGCCTACTCCAATGTCACCCCGAGAGTGGTGGGGCAAGAAAGTGACTATAGAGTCCGAGGTAGAGATTACCGTGGGGGAAGAATTATCCGATCTAGCCTCCATGTTCGAAGAATTTTCCATCATGGACGATTGCCAAGTCAACGCCATCTACGACACCATTGTCAGAAAGGAAACCATCAGTGAGATCCCGCCAAGCTCCGAGCCAATCAACAACTGGTATTCAACGAAGGGGCCCTTAGTGTCTGAAGATTTCTTGGTCCGAGAAATGGGTTGCATACCCCGTACAGCAACAAAGGAAGAGCGGCTCACACTTACTTTCGAGTCTGAGAGTGTTTCTAATACCCTCACCCAAGAGGATATGGAGGCAATAGCCGAGGGTGTGTTTCCTTTCTTTGCTAATGAAAAATTGATATTTCTGAGTACCCCGACATTGCAAACATCATAAATGATGAATTAACTAATAACAAACTTAATGAACAAGTTAATAACGATTCAAATTATGATGAAATAGACCACGAAAACATAACATACCTAAATGAACTAGCTCAACAGGTTCGTTGTCGTGGTGAAAATGGTCCAGGGGCTGATGAGGAATTGCATGTTGTTAATCTGGGTACCGACGAAGAGCCGAAAGAAACGAAGATTGGCAGCTTCTTCAAGGGGGATGACAAAGACAAATTGACTGCACTGCTCAGAGAATTTGTGGATGTATTCGCATGGTCGTACAAAGACATGCCTGGTTTGGACAGAAAGGTCGCGGAGCACAGAATTCCGATCAGAGAGGACGCCAAGCCAGTAAAGCAGAAGCTCAGAAAGATCAAGCCAGAATAGTCTCTACAAGTCAAAGAAGAGATTGAAAAGCTCCTCAGTGTGGGTTTCATCAAAGTCATTGAGTATCCGACTTGGCTAGCCAACATTGTGACAGTCAGAAAGGCAAACGGCAAGGTTCGAGTTTGTGTGGACTTCCGGGATTTGAACAAAGCTTCCCCGAAAGATGATTTTCCACTACCAAACATCGACATGCTCGTCGATTCAACTGCCAACTATGAAGTCCGCTCATTTGTGGACGGTTTTTCCGGTTACAATCAGATTCTCATGTCCGAAGAGGATCAACACAAGACAGCTTTCACAACTCCGTGGGGCACTTTCTGCTACACAGTCATGCCGTTCGGACTAAGGAACGCTGGGGCTACATACCAGAGGGCTGTTACTGATCTGTTCCATGACATGATTCATAAAGAGATCGATGTCTATGTAGACGACATGATCATCCATTCAAAGGGAACCAATGGTCAACATTTGATCAATCTTCGCAAATTCTTTGAAAGGCTTCGACAACACAAGATGAGACTCAATCCCGCAAAGTGCACTTTTGGGTCATCAGAGGAAAGGTTCTAGGTTACATGGTCACTGAAAGAGGAATTGAAACCGATCCCTCCAAGATCAAGGCAATCATTGACATGCCTCCCCCAAGGACATAAAAGAAATCAAAGGTTTCATGGGCAGACTTCAATACATCAGTCGGTTTGTGCACCAACTCACTTCCATGTGTGAGCCAATCTTCAAGCTACAAAAAAGAATGTGGCTCTAGAATGGACCGATGCGTGCCAAGAAGCCTTCGACCAAGTGAAGCATTACTTGACATGCCCTCCAGTTTTGGTTCCACCACACGAAGAGAAGCCTCTCTTGCTCTATCTCACTGTCAATGATGAAGCCCTAGGGGCTATGTTAGCACAAGAACAGCGAGACTCCACAAAAGAGAATGCTATCTACTTTGTCAGCCGCCGTTTCAAGGAGCTGAAAAGAACTACTCTGTCTTAGAGAAGTCTTGTGCTGCATTGGTTTGGGTTACTCAAAAGCTCAAGCATTACATGGAAGCCTTCCCAATCAAGTTAGTAGCAAAAGTGGACCCGCTCCGCTACATCTTCGAAAACCTTTCATGTCAACAAGAATAGCCAATGGTATTTCATGCTCGCCGGCTACGATATCACTTACGTCACACTCAAATCCATCAGGGGGAAAGTGTTCAGTGATCAGCTTGCTGAATTTCTGTGTGGCGAAGTGAAGGGGGAAGATGTACAGTTCCCCGACGAGCATTTAATTTGCGCTACAACAGAAGAAAATAAGTGGCAACTTTTTTTCGATGGCGCAACCAATAAGCATGGGTATGGCATAGGGATGTTACTTGTTGATCCAAAGGACATGTATACTCCAATCGCCATCCGCCTTGAATTTGAAGCCACTAACAACACCCTGAGTACGAAGCTTGCATAGCGGGGCTCGAAGCAGCCCTCGAAAGAAATGTCACAAGTTTAGAAGTATTCGGTGATTCCTTGCTCATCATCAACCAGACATCCGGAAAGTGGAAGATTCAAGACTCGACTCTGCAACGCTATGGTCAACATCTCGAGGAGTTGGTTGAACAGTTTTAAGAAATCACCTTCAATTACCTGCCAAGGACAAAAACCGTTTTGCTGATGCACTAGCCACCATCGCTTCACTGGTTGAAATACCTGAGGGTAAAATGGTGAAGCCCTTCAAAATTTCCCGAAGGAACAGTCCGGCATACTGCATGAGTATCGAGATCAACGAGGTCCAAACAAACTCCTCCGTGGTACGCGGATATCATGAATTTCCTCAAGGATGGTGCTTATCCCGAGAATAGCAATAAGAAGTCTCAAATGGCATTGCAAAGACTAGCCTCCCGATATGTACTGATTGGGGACAGAGTCTACAAAAGGCACCACGAAGGGATCAATCTCTTATGCGCAAATGAGACCGAAGCTCAAGAAATAATGCATGAGATCCACGAAGGTGAATGTGGGCCTCACATGAACGGGTTTATGTTGACCAAGAAGATACTCCACATGGGTTATTATGGAGTACCATGGAAAGGGACTGCATCGAGAAAGTCAAGAGGTACGCCAAATGCCAATTCCATGCCAATCTACAGCACGCTCCACCCTCACAGCTTTACAATATGACTACGCCTTGGCCTTTCTCTTGTTGGGGCATAGACATCATCGGCAAAGTTCACCCTACTGGAAGCAACGGACAATCTTTCGTCCTAGTAGCCGTGGACTATTTTACAAAATGGGTCGAAGCACAGGCTTACTGAGTTCTCAAGGCTAAGAAAGTGGCCGAATTCGTGAAAACCCACATCATGTGCCGATACGGCGTTCCTCATGAGATCATCTCAGACAACGGCTCTCACTTCGAGAAAGAGATGGACACACTCCTGGTAGAATACAAGATCACTAGGCACAAGTCATCTCCATACCGCCCTCAAGCAAACGGCGCGGTCGAGGCAGCTAATAAGACAATCGAGACCATTGTGAAGAAAATGGCCTCCACTGGAAGGGATTGGCCCGAAAATCTACCTCTAGCGTTATGGGGCTACCGCACGTCGATACAGACAGCGACTGGAGAAACTCCTTATGTACTGGTATATGGTTCCGAAGCTGTACTACCAATAGAGCTCAAAGTTCCATCCCTACGGGTCCTCCTCGAGAACCAAGTCAACGAAGTCGACTGGATGCAAAGTCGAGATGAACAGCTAGCCCTACTCGACGAGAAAAGGCTAAGGGCAATCGAGCGTACGAGGGCCTATCAACAAAGGATGGCTAGGGCTTTCAACAAAAGGGTGAAGCCCCGAAACATCAGTGTGGGAGATTTGGTCCTAAGACAACACCCTCCTAATGCCATGAACCCCCTTGGAAAATGGGGACCCCGATGGATTGGTCCGTACGTAGTCAAGAAGATACTAAGCGGCGGTGCAGTCCGACTTGTGGACTTAGACGGAGATCGCTGCCAAAGGAAGTCAACCTTGACAATTGAAGAGATTTTACGTCTAACAAACGAAGACCAAAAAAAAAAAAGAGAGCTCGCTAGGTTGAAAACCCGCAAGGGCGACCTAGGCAAAAATTAGAGCACGTGCAAAAAAGAAGCCCGCTAGATTGAAAACCCGAAAGGGCGGTCTAGGCAAAAAACAGGGTGCATAAAAAAAAAATGGTCTTCGTTTGTTTGAACTACGGAGACCTGAGCCTCTACACTGGAGGAACGTAGGTAACCTTCGGGTGCGGTCTAAAACATAAACAAATACCCAAATCATTTCAAATTAACGAGAT
Organism: Campanula takesimana; assembly: GCA_026119855.1. Taxonomy (NCBI): domain Eukaryota; kingdom Viridiplantae; phylum Streptophyta; class Magnoliopsida; order Asterales; family Campanulaceae; genus Campanula; species Campanula takesimana. The sequence continues at coordinate 915,880 of JAOWBW010000516.1, read as the reverse complement.
GCAATTTTTATTCACTTCTTGAACTATTTTTATCGTTACAATGGAAACGTTGAGCTACTAAATGACTTAAAACATAAAATCTTAAAACAAGTGGTCTATTTTAATTACAATCTCTCGGGGGTACTAGGAAAAATCTTATTTTCTCTTGGCCTTTGAAGGACCACCCGAACGACCATCAATCCTACTCTTCTTGGGAGGCCTAGGGACACTGATGCGGACCGATATCTTCTGCGCAACCGAGCGCCTCCGAGCATAAAAGTCATCCAAAGGGGTACCGAAAGGGTCGGTCAGAATGTTGTTCACATCAGAAGCAGCTTCCTTGTACCTCAAAGCACTGCTGGGCTCAAAATCCCTTCCTACCACTCAGCCCAAAGAGCATCTACCCAAGTAATGCCACGGTAGACGGTACCAAGAAATGATCCAAGTAACTCTCGGGAAGAAAAATACTGCCCCGGTGCAATGGAGCGGAATCCCAACGGTCACGATCATCTCCCCAAGCCAACTAAAGCTCATTCGAGAAGTCCGGACCCATATAAGAAACTGGACGAAGTACCCCATTCTTCGGCAAAGGAATTATTTGCTGACGACCGAAACTGTCTCAAAACCCGTTCTGACTGATAAAACGAAGAGTCCCTCAATCCGGGTAGAACAACATGCTAAAAACCGAGGGTCCACTCCAAAAAGGGCGAAGACCCCAAGGGCACCACTCAATGTCAGCTGTAAACGAGAAGCAAAAAATCTCCTCCAACCCTCTTCGGTCAAACCTCTAATCAGCAACCGTCGCCTATGGACAGCAAAAGGAGAAAGGTCGCCATCCGCCGCATAAAGCCTGAAATGCTCCCGAAGCCATATGGTCAAAAGCAAGGGGCTTCCTCGTCGCATCTCGCCTGTACGGTGCAACTCGTCCAAACCATTCAAGGTCTCTCCTACAATGAGAGGAACTATGCTAAATCGATGTCCTTTCGCCTGCAACACGATCTCAGGCAACTGCGCATCCGCAGTACCCGGAGGAGTGACAAACAAAACCTCGCTGAAAAGGCAGACAGCCATGGCATTTCTCTTAAAGGACTGACCGCGACATCTTCCGAATGCAAACTGAAAACATCGGAAGCTCAGTTATGTCAACAACGGTCCCGTGCATCATCTTCTTCACCTCTCCAACAGGGAGATTCAGGAGGTCAACCCAAGAACCAACAACACCGCGATGATACTTAGGACGGCAATCCGACCGGCCAAAGGCATGCCCAAAATGGCCCCAAAATCATCGACAGTCGGCACCATTTCATTAGCCGAAAGTTGAAAGCATGGATATCACAATCCCAGAAGGATGCAGCAGCCTTCAACAAATCCCAATCCGGCTTCAATGTTCGCAAAGTAAAAAGAATTCGAAATCCGAAATCTTTGATGAAAGCATTCTTGGGATGGGTCTTGAAAGAATAAACAAATGTCGACAAATCCTTCTCGTAACTCCTTGACGACCTCGTCACCAAGACTAAAAAGGTTGGAAGCCATGGGAAAGAAGATCACAAACAAAATTGAGCAATAAAATGGTGTTCAAAATGGCAGAAAAAGGCTGTTGGAGTCGAATTATCGACTAGGAGCTGATATTATAGCTGTTGGAGGATCTCTTGGTCAGCAAATATCAGGCCCTGAATTCCGCCTCCCAGAGGCGCGCGCCTCCCAACACCAGTTTACAAGGCGCGCGTGTCCCGTATCCAAGAGAGGAAGCGCCCGCGTCCCAGGTAGAAAATACTCCAGAAGTGCCTTTGTCAGTTCAGAACAGAACCCGAGTATTCCAGCCCCTTCAACCTGCAGAAAATAACAATCCCAGCAACAAGGGAAGCTCAAACGATGACAGCAAACACCCAGCTGGGTACACATTAATTTGGTCCGCCCTTAAGGCATGTCTAAAAACTGAAATAAGATAGAAACCCCCATTCAAAGTAGGGTGTCTTTTATTTTCTCAAAGATCAGTTTTTTACAATTCATCCCCAGCACAAAGCACTCCGCAGTCAACTGTGCACGTACCCCGTCAAAAGTCAAAGTCAAACAGTCAAAGTACGACTCATGACAACAATTTGGTCCGGGATGAGCCACAGAATCACTGCTTCTTCATCGAACAAAATCTACATCCATCAAAAGCAAATGGTCCTCTAGGTCCCGCACTTCAGCAGACGGTCCTCTAGGTCCCGCACTTCAGCAAACATTCCTTCAGGTCTCGCACTTCAGCAGACGGTCCTCTGGGTCCCGCACTTTAGCAAACGGTCCTCTAGGTCCCGCACTTCAGCAAACGATCCTCCGGGTCCCACACTTCAGCAGACGATCCTCTAGGTCCCGCACTCCAGCAGGCGGTCCTCTAGGTCCCGCACTTCAGCAAACGGTTCTCCGGGTCCCGCACTTCAGCAGACGGTCCTCTGGGTCCCGCACTTCAGCAGACGGTCCTCTAGGTCCCGCACTTCAGCAAACGGTCCTCTAGGTCCCGCTTCCAGCAAACGGATCTCGCTATCAGCAAACAGGTCCCGCTTCCAGCAAACGGATCCCGCTCTCAGCAAACGGATCCCGCTATTGGCAAAGCCGCTCACACATGGAGCGCACCCTTATCTCTCAAAGCCGCTCACACAGGGAGCGCACCTCTATCCTCCGTAATTTCAAATTCCTGCTTTTATCGAGTCTTTCCTTTTCTTGGTGATGTCCTAGGCGGATGTCTGTCTTTCGTCGGCGCGTTTGCTTCACAATCCACGCCGCCGAAGGGCTCTGTAGACACCCCACCTCGGACCGCTCACCCCGATTGAATACTTGGTTTTGCGTTTCTCCCTCTTCTAAGTGTTTTCTGTTAGTTTCTACTACTTTGGTTATGTTCCAGACGGACTCCGTTAAGTCCCGGGACTAAACTGAATGACAGTTCTAACTTTCTAGTCCATTCTGTCAAAAATTGCTTCTCAGAGTCGCGCGCCTCCGCCTCTTGAGGCCAGACGCGCGCGCCTTCCGCCGCTTAGGTGGGATGCGCGCGCTTCTGGGGCGTGTCAGTTACAGATTCTGCCCAAGAATCTCTCCCTTGCTCATTATACATGATTTTGCCCGAGAAAGATTTCTTGGAGACTCCGTTTGGCTCCAAAAACAATCCTTTTTCAACTATAAAAACCCCTCCAATCCAACATTGGAGGAGGACCTTGAAAATCATCATTTTAGACCTTTTACTCACTTCTTTCGTAGACCTTTCCTTGGGATTTCTTCAACAAAAGTACTCAACCTCTTCTTCAAGGCTTTACAAGAGGTTCTCTTTTGAAGGATACTATAGGTAAATGTCTTATGCACTTCTCTTCTCCTCCTTCCTCTTCTTCTTCTTCAATCAAATGTGCAATCACCCAAAAACCATTTGGGACATAACACCAATGGTCCTTTCATTACATTGAATTGGCCTAGGAGTCATCTCCCTACATTTTGAATCTCAAACCCCTTTTTCATCATCATTTTAATAGGAAGAACACATTTATCTTTAAAAGTGAATTATGAACAAACAAGACCGACTTTGCTCGGGCGAAATGGGTGTTTAAGTACTTCCCATTTCGTAACCTAACCCTCGAAACCCCTCATCCCAAAAAATCTCTGTTTTCGTAAATCAAAACTTAGGCTCATAAACATTATGTTTTCTTACGTTCCTCAAAAACGTGGGTGGCGACTCTTAAAATCGATTATACATCCTAGGTAATTCACGCGCTCTAGCCAAGCCGTGGTACCCCGGGGTATCTACAATACCATCCACCACTGTGCCTCCAACGGTGATGCCGGTAACAGCCCGGACCATGGGATCCATCAATTCCAGCCCACAAGTGAATCCTCAAATGGGGTGGCTGATCGAGAAGTTGAAACAGATGGAGGAAAAGTTTGAGACTTTGAATGAAAACAAAACCTCATCGGGAGTTACTTATCCCGACTAGATTGTGCCTCTTCCGCATAAGTTCAAAATGCCAGAAATAGACAAGTTTGATGGGACTGCTTGCCCACAAACCCACCTCAACACCTACACTTTAGCAATGAGGGCAAAGGGTTGCACTGTACAGCAAATGGGTGATCACTTCCAATTATCCCTGAGAGGAAACGCTCTTAAATGGTTTTTCAACCTCAAGGACGAATCACGAGTAAGTTGGGTCGCATTCAGGAAGCATTCCTCACCAAGTACCGATCCAACCTAGAGTGGGAAAACCAACCGCACCGACTTGCAAAGCACCTTGCAAAAGGGCGACGAGCCGATCGCTGAGTTCTACAAGCGTTGGAACTGGTAACTTAGGGAAATCTCTAACCCGCCCACCGAGGATGAACAATTGGACATCTTCCAATCATGCTTAAAACCGCAGCTGCGTGTTCTAATCAGCCATCACTTCTACCCCAATCTCCGGGACATGGTAACCGCAGGGTCGAAGTTTGAGAAGGCTCTCAGTGAACAATCCTCCTCCCAAGGCAATAACAATTCTTACCGATACCGACCTCACACCACGAGCAAAGGGAAAGAAGTCTCGGGGGTCATCAACAACATCCAAGGGGAAGGCCCAAAGCAGGTCTCACCAAAGCCGGGCAATTCTGAAAAATTCCCCTATATGAGGTTTAAGGATTATGGAATGCCCATCAGCAAAGTCTTTGAGGGGTTAGTGAAGCAAGGCCTCACGAAACCTTTGATCAACTTTCAGCCCAAAAATCCGGAAAGGTTCACAGATGAGAACAAATGGTGTGCTTTCCACAACTACCATGGGCATAACACCGATGATTGCTCCATAGTGAAACGCATTATCTTGGATTTGATTGCTAAAGGGAAACTTGAACACCCCAGGGGGCCGAACGTGGTCAATAACCCGTTCCCGAACAACGGGAGGGTCAACATGATTGAGTTTGGCCAAAGCAGGGTGAACATGATCGAATTCGGGGAGCCGACAATAATAACTCTTTGGGAATTCAACACCCCTTTGATTAAAGTTGGGGAAAGATGGAAATACATTTTGTGTGACTGCATGCGAAAGGGAAAGATGGAATGTCCTCCTGACAATATGATGACTACCGTGATGAGCACAAAGGTTCCTGGCCAAGAAGGAAAATTAAAAGTGATTAAGCTCACTAAACACAAATTGACCTATGAAGACTGCGCGGAAGAAATGGAAATGGCCATCAAACGAGCTTTGGGAAGCATTGACCACGACCCGAACAGATGTTGCATCCCCCATGATGAGCACTACCATGTTATGGAAGTTGGTGACTCGTCAAGCGGTGAAAGAGTAATAAGACGGGTGTGTTGTCATCACGGAACGGAAGGTATAGAGGCTGCAAGAACCCCGGGGGAATATGACAACGGGAGGCACCTTGCACAGATGAGAGAGGCGGCCCGTTCCCTATCCCGTGAGAGTGGCGGTAGTGACTTCCTGTCACTACCGCCACTATCACCCTCACCTCCGTTTGAGGACGGGTCGATACTCACAGATCATTACTGCTGCATGTTGACACTGGAAAAACTCCGCGAAACTATAGGGATGGGAAAAGAACAAGGCGACTACCCGGTTTCATTTGAAAAACTCCGTGAGTCTGTCTACACCACGCAAGGGATGGTCACTGTAAATGAGCTGAGGAAAGAGGCATGGCCCTACTCAACCAAGAACCCACCTATTCCTGTGGAAAAGCCAGCAAAGGATTGTAACCCCCCGTAAGTGAACGTCCTAACTCGTTCCGGACAAGTACACACCGAGAATCCTAATAAACCACCGCCACCGGAATACCGTTCGCCACCACCGTTTGCTAGGGAAACAAGCACCCCGGATCTTGAAAGAGAGGATCCCGTTCTCACCCAGCTTAAGAATACGCATGCCAACATCTCTCTGTGGTCCCTTCTCACTTCGTCATACCCTCACAAGCTCAAGTTGGAGGAGCATTTGGCCCGAACCATGGTCCCCACCACAGCTACCCCCGAAGAGGCTATACAAATGATTGGAAGCATCCAATATGGGAATATAGTCACGTTCACCGACTTGGACTTGCCCAAGTCTGGGGCTAACCACAATGAAGCCTTGTACATCACAGTACAGTTGGATGAGCGCCGTCTCCCACGGGTATTGGTTGATGACGACGAATCTGAGACCCTCTTTGGTAACTGTCAAAGCATACGACTCCACAGCCCGGTCGGTCCTTGGGGTGGCAACTTTGAATTTATGGTTTGGGGAACGGAAAATGCCGACCGACTTCCAAGTGCTTGACATCCCCATTTCCTTCACCGCCTTGCTGGGGCGCCCTTGGCTACACAAAGTCAATGGGGTCGCTTCCACCCTACATCAATGTGTAAAATTTGTACAGGGAGGGAATTTGACTGTAATCTACGGGGATAACATCACTACAGGTGGGACCAACACTAATGGGATCCCCGTATTGGAAATCCAACATGAAGGGAGTGGTATAGTCTTGACCGGCTTCACAGGGATACCATCTGAGACCCACGTCCATTGCATGGACCTCACACTTACCAAGGACAAGATTCCCCCGCCTGAAAATGATGCGCTTGATGCACTATCTCCCGGGGCTTGGTCTAGGAAGGAGGCTCCAAGGGACCCACAGGGTTATTGAAATCAAGGAGCAAAAGACGCTCCACGGTTTGGGGTATGAGCCGAAACCTGAGGATCTTGCGATGGACAAAAGATGGCCCGAGAGAAAATCCGAGCCAAGGCCCAAGGGATCCCTTACAAAGCTCCCAACCTCCGCCCCTACACTTTTGACATAAGCCGCTACTTCATTAAGGGGGAACGCAAATTGGGACCTCGGAGGGAGAGAAGGCAATGGTGACCAACTGGGACCGACTGCAAGAAGACCTCAAAAGGTTCGAGGAAAGACCGCCAACCCTATCAGGAGAGCATTCCTTGACACGCCCGGAGCACCCACAAGGCACGAGCATATTTCCAAAGGAGTGTCCGGGGTGATAAAAAAGTTTGAGGTTTTGTCTATAGCAGGAGGCAACCGAGAGAAAGAACCCACTTGGGGCCAGTATGACAAATATGAGATCGAAAAGACGCCTACTGGGAAGGCAAAGGAAAACGCTGAAGAAAACGAGTGGGATGGGACAATGATGCAAGAACTGTTTGAGGAAGACACGGTTCTACCTAGCCTAATTGATCACAGGAAAGAAATGGTCGATGCAATAGGAGACGGGCCAATAGGAAGCTTCGACCCTCGCACCTCGGTTGTACCCACTAACATGCCGCTAAAGAATTGGGCTACTCTTTCTGGGCCAGTAGCTGGCAAGGAGGAAATGACCGCAGTGCTTGGATTGGTTCCTTGACCTCTTGAGTCTAGTGTTATAGGGTCCAATGTAATCGAGTCTCCCCAGTCCCTCCTCTTTGAATTTGAGTCATTCTCGTCCGAGGCCTCACGCCTCACGCCCGAAGACCATGAACTCGTAGCCAATGTTGTATTTCCGTTTGCATTGAATGAAATGATGGACCTTTTCGAGTATCCCCTCATTGCCAACTTATTAGATGATAAATTAACTAATAACTTGAAAACGGTTAATCAACTAATAAAGCAGACACACTAAACGAACAATACATTAAAAAATTCACAAAGCAAGTTGCCGATCAAGAGGAAAACCGTGCCCAAGCTGCCGAAGAGGTTTTGACCAAAGTGAATTTGGGTACCGAGGAAGAACCGAGAGAAACACAAGTGGGTGGCTACTTCAAAGGGGATGAGAGGGAGGCCTTGATTGAATTGCTCAGAGAGTATGTGGATGTGTTCGCCTGGTCTTACAAAGACATGCCGGGGTTGGATGCCTCGATCGTGGAGCATAAGATCCCCTTGGATCCAGAAATAAAACCAGTCAAGCAAAAGCTCTGACGAATCAAACCCGAGTGGTCCCTACAAGTATAGGAGGAGATAGAAAAGTTACTTAGAGTTGGCTTTATACGGGTTATAGGATACCCCTCATGGCTCTCTAACATAGTCACCGTCACAAAAGCCAACGGGAAGGTCTGATGCTGTGTCGATTTCAGAGACCTCAGCAAGGCAAGTCCCAAGGACGATTTTCCCCTCCCAAACATTGATATGTTGGTGTATACGACCTCTAGTTTTGAGGTAAAATCCTTTTTGGATGGTTTCGCCGGATACAATCAGATTAAAATGGCCGAGGAAGACCAAGAAAAGACCGCCTTCACCACCCCATGGGGAACTTTCTTTTACACGGTGATGCCTTTTGGACTAAGAAATGCCGGGGCTACCTACCAAAGAGCAGCAACAGCACTATTCCATGACATGATTCACAAAGAAATAGAGGTGTACGTTGACGACATGATCATACACTCTAAAGGAACTGACGGCCAGCACTTGATTGACTTGAGGAAGTTCTTCGACCAGTTAAGGAAACACTCCATGAGACTTAATCCGGCAAAATGCACCTTCGGAGTCTCCCGAGGAAAGGTTTTAGGGTACATAGTTACCGAACGGGGTATTGAGATCGATCCGCAAAAGGTCAAAGCATTCGTAGAAATGAGACCTCCCCGCACCCAGGCAAGAAAAATGCCGAGGTTGAATGGGATGAGGAGTGTCAAAAGGCCTTCGACAAGATCAAAGCCTACCTTATCCATCCCCCGATTCTCCACCCACCGCACAGGGAAAAACCACTCTTGCTTTACTTGACGGTAACAGATACTTCGATATGAGCTATGTTGGCCCAAGAGAAGAAAGAATCCAAGGTGGAAAACGCCATCTACTTTGTGAGTCGGAAGCTACAGGGAAGTGAGCTCAACTACTCCGTAATAGAAAAAACTTGCGCTGGACTGGTATGTGTTGTGAGAAAGTTGAAACACTACATGCACGCCCACCCGATACAATTGATCTCAAAAATTGACCCCATCAAATGCTTGCTGGAAAAACCGTCCTTATCAATGAGGCTTGCCAAATGGTATTTCTTTTTGGCCGAATACGACATCAGTTACGTGTCGAGGAAGGCAGTCAAGGGAAGGGTTATGGCCGAACACCTAGCGGATTTCCCCAGTAACGAAGAGGGAGAACCTGAACCACAGTTCCCAGATGAAGGGATTTTTACCCTTGAGAAGGAAAACAAATGGCAACTGTTCTTTGATGGAGCCGCAAACAAAAGAGGAAACGGCATCGGTATGCTTCTGATTGACCCCAAAGACGAGCATACGCCCATCGCCATCAAATTGAATTTTGAAGTAACAAACAATGCAGCCGAATACGAGGCATGCACAGCGGGCCTGGAAGCTGCTTTGGAAAGGAATGTGAAAGAATTGGAGGTGTATGGGGACTTAGCCTTGATCATGAACCAAGTTTCGAACAAATGGAAAACGTTGGATCCGGGGCTGGAAAAGTATCACGCCCACATGGAAGAACTCATGACACAGTTCAAAAGGGTCAGCTTCCATTACTTGCCGAGGGACTGAAATCGCTTCGCCGATGCCTTAGCCACTTTGGCCTCGTTGGTAGAAATTCCGGAAGGAAAGTCGATAAAGCCTTTCAGAGTCGGGAGAAAGGAGAACCCGACGTATTGCTGTGAAATTGAAAAGGGCCTAGAGGAAATAGATGAGCCGTGGTACACCCAGATCTACCAGTTCCTCAGAGAAGGGGAGGCCTCCCTCCTAAATGAGAAAGGGGAATACAAAGATGGGATCAAAGCCAAGAGCGCGGCGGCCCTCAAATGACTCGCTTCTCACTACGTCATTTTGGGAGATATTCTGTATAAGAAGCGCCATCAGGGGCTTCTCTTAAGATGCATAAGCACAGAAAGAGCAAAAGAGCTCATGAGGGAGGTCCACAATGGGGTATGTGGCCTGCACATGAATGCCAGGGCATTAATGCAAATCATCCTGCGGATGGGATACTTTTGGATCTCGATGGAAACCGACTGTATACAATTCGTGAAGAAATGTGACAAGTGCTAGCGGTTCTCCAACCTTAATCACCTGCCGCCCCACCATTTGTATTCCATGACAACCCCTTGGCCTTTCTCCACTTGGGGCATTGACATCATTGGAAAAATCGCTCCCCCAGGAAGCAACGGGCACGAATTCGTCTTGGTGGCCGTGGATTACTTCACGAAGTGGGTTGAAGCCAAATCATACAAGGTCCTTACTTCCAAGAAGGTGGCACTATTCATCAAGGAAACATTATGTGCCGGTATGAGGTCCCAAATGAAATCATCACAGATAATGGCTCACACTTCGAGGGAGAGTGCGACCAACTGTTGCAAGAATTCTGGGTTACCTGCCACAAGTCTTCCCCATATAGGCCTCAAACCAATGGAGCGGTGGAAGCCGCCAACAAAACACTCAAAAGGATCATTAAGAAGATGGAAAACCGAGGAAGGGATTGGCTCGATAAGCTACACCTAGCATTATGGGGATACCGAACCTCGGTCAGAACCGCCACAGGGGAAACCCCATTTGCTCTGACTTATGGGATGGAAGCCATACTCCCGGCTGAACTAGAAATTCCGTCATTAAGGGTTCTGTTGGAAAATCAAATCCACGAAGTGGACTGGCTTCGAAGCCGACATGATGAGTTAGCCCTTTTGGATGAACGCCGCTTAAGAGCGATGGAACACATCCGTGCCTACCAAGGGAGGATGGCACGAGCCTTCAACAAAAGAGTGAAGCCTCGCGAGATTCGGGTCGGGGATTTGGTGCTCAAAGAAAAACCCCCAGGGAGGTCTAACCCTGATGGAAAATGGGAACCCGTATGGATTGGCCCCTTTGTCATACAAGAGATATTCTCAGGAGGCGCAATGAGACTTGCATATTTGGATGGGAATCCTTTCGTGCATCCTGTCAATGGTGACAAGCTTCGCCGATATTATGTTTAAAAATAAATAAATAAATAAATAAATAAATAAATAAATATATATATATATATATAAATATATATATATATATATATATATATACCTAGATTGAAGACCCATTAGGGCAGTCTAGAGAAAAAGCAAGGTTTGCATCAAAATTTGTTGGAAAAGAACTACGATGACCTGAGCCCCTTAGTCTTACTTGTAAAAGGGGAACGTAGGCAGCCAACTATTGGTCCGGTCTAAAAAATAAATGAAATTCAAATTTTGTTTCTCCAAAGAAATTCATTCGATAACCACTTTCATTACAGTTAAAACACTTCTTTGATGAGTTCAAGCACGGTCTACACTTGACCTCGGGCAACAGGCTAAAAGACTAATAAAACACTTAAGAAAACTAATGTGTCTGCAATGACAATGAGTGGATGCTTAGGACTGTAAGGCCATCAATGACCTTCACCCCTCCATTTCTTCTTCTGACTCCTCCGAGTATTCTTCCTCTTCACATCAAAAAGCTCGATCTCGTTCCTCCTTAAGTTAGGAGCCCACCTGGCGTCGTCAATTAGGCCGGCCGCTTTTAGAGTTGTGTCAACCGTCACGCGGTCCTGAAAGTCCTCGAGCCGCGCCTCGATTCTAGGCATCACCGCTTTCCTCCTCTCAACGAGAGCTTGATAGTCTTCAATAGCGTCTCCAGTAAAGTTATGGCCGCTCGTCACGGCCTCGGCCTCCCTCAAAACCCTACTAGAGACACAATCTCCTCCAAGGATGTCCCCACGCCTCTCTTCAATAAGCCTCTGAGTCTGTCCCATGGTCTGTTCGTACCAATCCAAGTAAACAGTGGTCAAAATCGTGCTAGCTGCACCCCTGAGGAGTTCCCGAACGGGAAAAAGGGAATGGGTCCACAACTGGGAAAAGAGGAAAGTGGTAGTAGGGTCCCACATGGATAAAGGCGAAAGCCTCAAATGCTCCGGATTTACATTCGACCACTCCAACACAGGAGTCTGTAACAAGCCAAACTGCCGACGGACCAAAGAAGGGATGTAAAAGGACGATCCCAAAAGGCCCGGCACCCGAATAAAGGGGGAACCATCCTGACACTCCCGCACTGAGTTGATGTGCCAATGTGGCACCCACCAACGGATTTCTTCAATCTTGAGGCAAGCCATATGAATCTCCCAGTCACTCTGAGCTAAATCCAAGATTAGCCCTCTCAAAGAATACGACCATGGCTTGTGAGAAAGAGGAGCTTCAGGGACGGCCACCAACCTCTCCCTCAGCCATAAAGTAAGCAAAGCAGGGCTACCACTGCGCATAAAACCGTCTCCCAAAGCTAAACGGTCCATACCATGGAGAGTCTCGCCTAAGACCAAAGGAACGATGTTTTTGCCCGCCAGACACTCCTCGAGCACACTCAACAAAACCCGGTGGCAAGTACCCTTGGAACCCACCATGTAGAAGAAAGCAAGGACGCATAGCCCGAAAGCATTCCAAGAAGCCTCGTCGGAACGCTCCATGAACTTCTCGGGAAGGTCGGAAATATCAATGAAAGTCGGACTAATGACCATACATTGAGCCTCTTCCAAAGGAATGTCGAGGAGAGAGACCAATCTCTCAACACAAGTGGTATCATCAACTGAGGGAAGAGCGATGACCTCCGTGTCTATGCCACCCACTAGAGCTTTGAAATCTTCGTAAGTCGGAGTGATCTCGTTGTAAGAAAAACAGTATACGTGCCTCCTCACGTCCCAGAATGACGTGGCGGCCCTCAGAAGCTCGAGATCTGGGATGAACTCTTTGAGAGACCAAAGAGACCGGAGACCAAATTTGGACTTGAATATGTCCTTGTGATTTCCCATTTGATGCCTCATCCAAAGCCTAAGGTTACCTTCAAAACATTCTTGGTCAACTTTAGGCAATTTTGGTGGCTTGTCCATGAGGAAAGGATCCATGAAAGGAAAATGTCAAAAAGGGAAGGTAAAAGACTGCTGTTGGACTCCAAGCTGTGATAATGAAGAAGATGACCAGGCCTGGAACAAAATTTATTGGGAAAGCAACGTCACTCCTCTAGTCGTACGGCTACTTTATCCCTGACAAAAATTAATGGTTTCTTGATTAAATGGCTTTGTGACATCACCCATTTAAAGCTCCATTTAAATCTATCCCAGAAATGCACCAGAATTTTCCCCCTTTTTAGAGCTCATGCAATTTGCTATGGATCTAGAAAATTAATTAGGTTCCCACTAAAAAAGTGTCCGTGCAGCCCATAGATGGATGTAAGACCAGCTTTGTTGAAATTAACCCGGCCATACTTTGCCCAGGTTAAGAATGTGATTTAGCCAGGCCGTACTTCGTAAGTCCAGGTTAACAGGTTAAAAATATGAAAAGAAAATTGGCCGTCCCTGACGTAAGCCCAGTTAAAAATCATTTGATTGACCAAAAGAGAGTCAAATCCCGACTTCGACCAAGTGAGTGTCGAGAAAATTATTCGGTTGACCAAAAGAGTGTCAAGCCCCGACTTTGACTCATTGAGAGTCAAATTGAATGTCCAAGAAAATTGGCCGTCCCTGACGTAAGCCCAGTTAAAAATTATTCGGTTGACCAAAAGAGAGTCAAATCCCGACTTCGACCAAGTGGGTGTCGAGAAAATTATTCGGTTGACCAAAAGAGAGTCAAGCCCCGACTTTGACTCATTGAGAGTCAAATTGAATGTCCAAGAAAATTGGACGTCCCTGACGTAAGCCCAGTTAAAAATTATTCGGTTGATCGAATGAGTGTCACGCTCGAACCTTGCCTCTGACCAAATGAGTGTCACGCCCGAATCCTCGCCTCTGTCCAAATGAGTGTCACGCCCTAGTCTTTTGCCTCTGACCGAACGAGTGTCACGCCCGAGTCTTTGCCTCTGACCAAACGAGTGTCACGCCCGAGTCTTTGCCTCTGACCAAATGAGTGTCACGCCCGAACCTTGCCTCTGACCAAGTGAGTGTCACGCCCGAACATTGCCTCTGACCAAATGAGTGTCACGCCTGGGTATTTTGCCTCTGACCGAACGAGTGTCACGCCCGAGTCTTTGCCTCTGACCAAACGAGTGTCACGCCCGAGTCTTTGCCTCTGACCAAACGAGTGTTACGCCCGAGTCTTCGCCTCTGACCAAGTAAGTGTCATGCCCGAGTCCTCGCCTCTGACCAAGTAAGTGTCATGCCCGAGTCCCCGCCTCTGACCAAGTGAGGGTCATGCCCGAGTTCCCGCCTCTGACCAAAGGAGAGTCACGCCCGTTCCTTAGGGAAGGATGAAAAATATCCACCTAGGTCCTAAAGGTTTGAGACGCCAAGTTCTCCACCCGACCTTGAATGGTCACCCTTAAGCTTAAGACGCTAAGTTCTCCATTCGACCTCGACGGTCACCTATAGGTTTGAGTATCCTTAAAATCTCTCACCCCTTTCGAACTACGATAGGCTTCATTCCCTCGAATAGGGATACGTAGGAATCCTATACCTCTAGGACCAGCCATAGAACAAATCGGCCATCCCGTCCTCCCATCAGATTAGGATGCATTTATCGACAACCTTGCCTTCTTCAAAAGCGACGTTACCGAGGGGCTCTGTAAGTACCCCAATCTGAAATCGACCTACTTTAGAGAAATTCTTGGTACCATTGAGGGATAAACCAATGGGCCAGGACCTCACTAGGATAAACCTGATATTCCAGGACTGAACTGGAATTAAACTTGGAAAAATCCAGAAGCTCGCCAAGTCGAGTCGTACGGATGGTTTGGGCGCGTGAGGGGTTGAGCCATATGGCTACTTTGGGCACCCTCAGCCTCTATAAATTGAACCTCACGCTGAACATTTCAGGGGGGAGAAACCACATAAGAGAGATTACTCTGTCAAAATCACTACAGAAGTGTGAGAGGAGTGAAACAAAGAGTGAAAAGAGAGAAAGGAAGATTGGCTAAACCAAAATAGGTAAAGCCACCTTCTCCCCCTCCCTTCTCTTCATCTATAACTCTATTTTATCTTTAATCTTTGTTTAAGTTATGTTAATCTTTATATTATTTGCAAGACTTGTCCATTCAAGCATTTTTACATTACTTGCAAGACTTGTCCATTCAAGCACTTTACATTTATGCAAGACTTGTCCATTCAAGCAAATATACATATATTACTCTATATTTTTCTTGTCCAAGCCATGAGATGATCCAAGGCGCCCTCCATGCTTTGTGTGGAAGAGGTTCAAACCTAGATGATCATGGCTTGTTGATTGTCATTTACATTCTTGTTTAGTTGGTAATAATGATCATTTAGATGATAAAGCTTCCATCTTTATCATCCAACAATGATCTAACTCTAAAGTCCCCTTTGGGGTTATAAAGATTCAATCTTTATATGTTATGTCATAAAAAGGCCATCTTGGGGATAAAGTTTCAATCCTTAATCACCAAATGGTCAATTTTTGCCCAAAGGGCATGTTCATCAACTTTTCCAATTTTCTCCCATGATTGCTTATGATCACACCCAAATACTTGTTTTGGGGACTAAGTGATGATCATTTCGCATAGGAATGTTGCATTTAAATTTATAAAGTATTTTAAACAAACTGGAATCAAAACAGTTCTGTCCAGTTTCAACAGAATGTTCTGTTTCTGCTCTGAAACTGGACTGTTCTTGACTGAACTGTAAAATCCCAGGAAACGGCCTGTACATCCGTACGGCTATGTTGGGAACAGGGGGCAAAATGTCTGTTTTGCCCTCTAATCCCTATTTTCTTGATAAACAGACTCTTTCAGTTAAGTTTTTCCAAATAAAATCAATAACAGAAACTTTTCCGTTAAATACACACGCACACATGCACATTTTCAAACTAACAAGGGAGACTCGGTTCCTTCCGAGGCACTTTGGGTGAACCGCAAATATGTTCTTCCCAAAGTGTAACCTGACCTCCGAACTCACCTTCTCTAACCATTTTCATTTGTTGGGTTTAAAATTAACAAATGTGGCGACTCCGTTTCTTTTTCGTTAGGAAAGTTAACCGTGTTTGGTATTATTTTTTTTTTAGACCCCGGGTCATGAATCGAAATTAAACAAATAACCAGGACCCATGATAATTATTATGAGACGAATTTTAGTGTTCTTATTTGAGTTTTTGTCATATTCTCCAAACGCATCTCCATCCTCTCCTTCTGTCTTCCTTTATGTTCTCCTAGATTTAAAAATTGTATTGAATTTTAGTCCCGGGGGTAAAATAGACATGAGCCTTGATTTGCCATACCAACATTGATGGCGAAGCTATCTGCTTCCCTATCTTTTCCCCACACTCAACAAAAAAGAATAAAAAATGAAAATATTCAATACTTGTAAGCATATGCTTGTCAATAAATTCAGACCATCACATTTGATACATTCCTATCCCATAACAACATGCCTCTCCTACATCTCTTAGTTCTTGTTCTCTCTTTCATAGCCCAAGAAATCTCTGCTCAACCTCCTTACAAAACCCTAGTTGCACCCATACTCCATCACACTACCTCTTTCCCATCCCTATACAGCATCACCTTAAACAACAATCAGCACTATCTATCTCGACGCTCCTTTCACATGGTTTAAGTGTAATGAAATGTACCCATACCCGGTCGGGTGTTTATCACAACCATGCCTTCAAGCTAGGTCTTACTTCTCTCCCCGGTGTTCTTCATTGAATAAGACTTCCTTAGTACCCCGCAAATGTTTCCCTTGCGAAGATTGTGGGGACGACTTATTTGAATGAGAAGATCCATGCAATCGCTGCCCTGCCACGCCTGTAAACCCGGTAACTAAATCTTGTGCCTTGTCTCAGTTGACTATTAATGACCTCTTTCTCTACTGGACTAATGGCAGAAACCCTACTTCTAGTATGGGTTTCAATCACTTGTATGTTTCTTGTGCCCCTCCATCACTTTTACAAACCCTTCCAAGAAATATCATAGGGGTCGCCGCGTTTTCTTGGTCTCCTTTAGCTCTTTCTTCTCAATTCACTCCATCTTATCTTGGTATTTCGAGCAAATTCTCTATCTGCTTGCCTAGCTCTTCTAGGGCTCGTGGGGTAGTCTTTTTCGGAGATGGGCCCTATAATTTTCTTCCCTTAAATATTGATGTCATGAGTCTTCTTTCTTACACCCCATTGCTAAATAGCACAAAATCACCGGGCTATTATATTGGCGTTGAGGGGATTTCAATCAATAACAAGCCCCTTCCGATTTCATTAACCAATACTAGTGTGAAGCTTAGTACCACTGTGCCATACACTACACTAAGAAGTGATATTTACAAACATTTTCTTAAGAGGTTTACAAAGGGTGTCAAGAACATTCCTCAAGTAGATGTTGTGAGCCCGTTTAGCCTAGGTCTCAATACAAGTAACATAGGGTTTAATTGGGTGGGTTTTAGGGTTCCTCGGATCAACTTTCATCTGGGAAATGGCAGCATTTGGAGCATATATGGATCTAACTCTATGAAAAAAGTTGGGAAAGATGTGGCTTGCCTAGGGTTCATTGATGGAGGGGAAACTACTGAAGACGCGATTGTGATTGGATCGTTTCAGATGGAGAATAACTTGTTGTACTTTGATTTGGACAAGTCCATGTTGGGATTCAGTTCTACGTTGTTGTTGGGAAAATCTTCATGTGGCAACTTCAATTTCACGGCTACCCCTTGGATGCCTCCGCAGCCTCCGTCTTAATTCAAGATGAATTTGTCAAGCTGAAGATACATCATGCTTAATTGTATGAATTGTAATAAATGTGCTTAGCTTTCTAAATTTTCCCATAACTTAATAACGGAGTTGATTAATAAAAAGCTGATGTCATATTGCCCATATTAGAAGAGTAACTACCATGATTTTTTTTTTTTTTGACAGACCTTAATCTTATTTTTGGCTTAACCACCATTATCAGAATATTAGTACAAAGCTCTCTTAATCCACACCTCCAGTTCAAAAACACTTTCCATAAGATGTCTAGAATTCTAGACGGTTATTGGTTTGACCTGAAATTCTATAACTTATAAATGTTATAAACCAATCGGTACGACCCGTCCCAGAGTATAAATGTCCACCCTCTCATTTGCACCGAAATTAAGAAATGGTGGAAGTAATTTAAGTGTTGTGAGTATAAAAGTAAGGTATGAGAGAGAACGAGTGGGAGAGAATAGTAAATTGATTGGTGTTGTGATTATAAAAGTAAGTAGGAAAGAATGAGTGAGAGGAATAGTAAATATTTTTTGCCTTTTTAGGATGTGGACATACTAAAAAAGAAAGGTGGACATATACGCTGGGACGGAGGGAGTACAATTAGTTTCAAATAATGCAATTTTCGTTTCAAATAATGCAATGTACTAAAAGGTTCGTTGCATTATTTGAAATGATAATTAAATTTTTGAAACAAATTGAAAAGTATGTTGCATTAAGTAGTAACTTTTAAGTACATTGCATTTGGTGTAACAGTGGGTATAGTACTTTTTACCACTTGCTAATTATTCCCTTATAAAGTACTACTTATAATGTACTGATCATAATTACGACACCCTCTAATGAAATGAAAGTCCACTAAAATAAAAATGAATATTAATTTCAAAACAAAATTATAATACTAAATTTCTAATAAACTAAGAATAACAAATATGTCTAATACGTTCAAACCCTTGAAAGGAGTAAATATAAAGTAAAAAAAAAAAAAGTGTCACAAAATATGGTATACAAAATGATGTATAAAGATTTTTGGTGTTTTTAAATAGAGTGTGCCGGGTCCACTATCGATTTAACCTATAAAATATTGTCACCTCATTTTGTATCCACCATTTTGTGAACTTTTTTTATCCCCTAGCATTGCCGCTGGAAAGACTGCATTCTTATCATTCAGTGACTCCATTTGTTTAGGATCAATGTCTGTGTCTTAACTCTAGCAATTAAGTCAACAACTACAATCGAAGTCAAATACTATAACTAACGTGAACAGTTGCCACATGCCAGCTTTATCCCCTCCCCATTGTTACGAAATGTTAAAGTAGTCAACAACTTACATCATAGTCAATAGTCCTTATCATGCATAAAGTCAACTATGGTAAGCGTTGACCATAACATGTTGATCTGATCACGCAAGTTGTACTTGATATAATTGCAATACAATACAATTATCGGTCAAAGATTTCGGCCATGTTAGATGTATAATTATTCTTCAAAATTCAATCGCAACCATCTTCATCAAAAATAAAATGCATTCTTTTGTTCAACCCTTTCTTCTTTTGCTAGCAGCAGCAGCTTACATATCTCATGAAGTCTTTGCTGCTGATCTATTCCCAATCCCATCTCACAAAGCTTTAGTTGCACCATTAACCAAACACACAAAAACTTCCCTCTACAGCATATCTCTAAACTCACAACAACACTCTCTAATCGACCTCGATTCGCCTTTCACTTGGTACAATTGCATTACACATCACAATGCTGTCCCTTGTAAAATCCCTCCGTGTCAGCAAGCGCGTTCATATTCCTTTACCAATCCCAAATGCCCTCACTCGAGCAATAACACGGGACCGTTTTATTGCAGTAGTTGTCCCGTCACCCCGGTCAATCCGGTCAGCAAAGCGTGCGCCATTTCTCAATTCGCCTTTGAATACGTCTCATTAGATTGGACAGATGGTACAAACCCTACTTCTAAAATGGACATTTTGCAGGTTGGTCTCTCGTGTGCTCCTCGTTCACTCTTGAAATCCCTTCCTCAAAATGTTACCGGGGTGGTGGCTCTTTCTCGCTCTCCTTTATCTCTCTCCACCCAATTTTCCAACTCTTTCCTCGGTTTGGTTAACAAGTTTGGTATTTGTTTGCCTAGCTCAGCCTTTGTTCCCGGGGTGATTTTCTTTGGAAACGGACCATATAATCTTATCTATCCTCCCATGAACCCTGATGTTTCTCACCTTCTTTCTTACACTCCTTTGCTTCAAAATGTAAAATCTCCGGGTTATTATATTGGCCTTAAGTCAATATCTGTTAATGGCAAGACAATATCTATTCCACCTTCATTAGGGAACAATAGTGTGAAGCTTAGTACAATTGTTCCATATACTAAACTTAGAAGTGATATATACAAGCTTTTCGTATCGAGTTTTTCAAATGCTACAATGAGCATTCCACGAGTAAAGGCAGTAAAACCATTTAGCCTATGCTTCAAGGCTAGTTTAATTGGGTCTACTCGGATCGGGTATTGGGTAGCCCCAATAGATTTGCAGATGAAAAATGGGAAGAATTGGACGATATATGGAACTAACTCCATCAAGAGTGTGGGAAACGATGTGGCGTGCCTAGCATTTGTTGATGGTGGAAAAACTGCTGAACAAGCTGTTGTGATCGGATCGTTTCAGATGGAAAATTACTTCTTGTTATTTGATTTGGAGAAGTCTCGGTTTGGATTTAGTTCTACTTTGTTCTACTCTAGAACCTCTTGTGCTAATTTCAACTTTACAACTATATCTAGATCTTAAATGTAAGCTTTCATAAGTTATATGACAACAAATATTTATGGAGTTATCATTTCTCGCAATGAACTCCATGTCCAAATAGTTGGATTCGTCATGAGCTGGTCATTTTATATGCAAAAACATTGTTAGCTGTGTTTAATATCATGAACCTTCAGATCCACTTTGTAACTTTTGAGTTACTCCATTATACAGTATTCATTAAGTTCTACTCCCTCCCTCCGTTTCAATGTGCATTTAGCGAGGATTGAACCCCTGACCTTTCATATAAAAAGGAGTGCACTTTTATCTAGACCTCTTTGGCAAGTTATCATTTTCTCGCTGTGAAATCCATCTCCAATAATTTGATTCATCACAAGCTCACCATTTTATGTAAATCAATTTTCTTGCCTTTGAATTGGCATACAGAAGGATACGTTAGGGTTAATATCATGAACCTTCAGATCCATGTTAGGGTTCATATCATGAACCTTCAGATCCATTCTCTAACTGTAGATAAAAAAAAATCTAATATGAATTACATGTTATAGAAACTGTCCATAGACGGATCTAAGGGTTCTCAACCAAAATAAAAAAGGAAAATGATAGCTTAGCGAATTTTAGTGTCGAAAAGGGTGGGCGACTGAGCTGGCTAATGCCACGTCATTGTCAGCAAACCAAAAGACCCTCAAAAGTCTCTTAAATTACAATTAGAAATTTACCCATGAAAAGTCTCCCACCTTGGTCTTCCTCTTTTCCTTTGCCGTTGCCTGCAACTGTTCCGGATCAAAATCAAAATCAAACTCAATGAAAAGTTCTTCAAAAAACTCCATAGAAAACTTGAGCTCCACAAATCGTGTGCCTGATTCAATTTGTAAAGGCTTGAACGATGTTGATCTTTTATTTTATTTTAATTTTGGGTTTATTCATGCCCACCGTAGTGTTAATCTGATTCCATGTAGAATTACAGTCATTCATAGGCTTGTTATGTCCTTGTTGAAGATTAATGACCTGTGTTGTGCTTTCTTCTAATTTATGATGTCCTTTAGCTGTTTGACGAAATTCCTATCACAAGTACCATAGTTTTTTTGATGAACCTCAAAATGAACATCATCCAAATTGTAAAATTGTTTGTGTTTGAATGGTTGAATATGCGTTTATCAATGAAGTTTTGGCTGTAAATCCGTGATTAGTTGTTGTTTTTCGTACTTAGATTCATATTTCAATTCTTGGGTTCAAATGATTAATGAAGACATAAGGCTTTCACTATCAAGATTGCAGATCATTGAACAAAGAAACTTGCTACAATTAAGAAAAATGGTGAAGAGCACCCTGGGATAACTGGGGAGAAAAGTCAATCTTTTACAGTCAAGGATTTGTAAATTGAAAGACCAGAAACAAATTGCAAACCTATTTAACTTCTGACTTACTCCAAGAATTGAAATATGAATCTAAGAGGAGTAGAACTGAAGAGAGTTGGGAACTCTGTAGAGAGAAAAATGGGGTAACGGGTGAAGAGGAGAAAGAGATGCGTTTTGATGTGGCATTAGCCAGCTCAGTCGCCCTCCTGGTGAGCCAAATCTTCAGTCCTCAAGGGCCGACTCGACATCAGAAATCAAAAAAAAAGAATGTGATAGACACATGACAGCATTATTCGGGCTAGACTGTTCGCAATGACTACCACAAGAAAGCCGCCACCTCTCTCTAAAGGGGCCCGTCACTTCGTTCGTACCTTCTTGGCTTAGGCGTTCGCGAGAATGAAACTCAAATCGACACTAAAATTCGCTAAGCCTATCATTTTCCAATAAAAAATAAATAAACCACACACCTAGAAACATCTGGTTTGCAGCACCAGTTCCCTATATAACCCCATGTTATGCATTTAAGTAGATTAGAGTACATTTTACTCGTAGGGGGTAGGGGGAGGAATATTATCAAATGTTTGAATGTCAAAGTTATTGCTCTTCTATAAAGGGAGAGTGATTAATACTTTTGGATAACCACGTTAAAAACAAATAAACTATCTCAGAAACGGCTTTTGGTGTTCCTGAAGTTCCATATTTCAAAAACTTAATGATCAAGTTCACCAAGATTGAAGGCAACATTTACGTCGAATTTTTATGAAATGCCAAAAAAATATTGCAAAGGGATCAAGTTCATGGATCTCGTCTTAATCTACCCACTAACTACGTTAATCAAGAACTAAGCAATACACATTAACTTCAACTATAGTATATATATATATTGATATCCTGTACTTATTACCAAAAAATAAAAAAATATAGTAAGACTTTGACTAACTTACCAGAGACGAGATGGTTTAAATTTTCATATTGCTTCTGATCTGGGCTCGCGACTTCTGATATTTCATTAAAACTTGCAATCACTGAATAAATATACGCAAAAATTGGCGGAGACGATGCCTCTCCATAAATTAGGGTTTCACACAGCAAAAAAATATGCATACTTACAAAACAAGTCACGGCAACAGTTTTATATAAAATCCCCTCAATACTCCATTCTCATACCTATCCCCACTAGTGCACTACACTTGCTGTAACAATGCCTCTCGTACATATATTCCTCCTTCTGTTAGTTTTCATTATCCCGAAGAACTCAGCTCAAGTTTTAACAACCCTAGTTGCACCCTTAAATAAGCAAACAAACTCTTCCAAAATCCTCTACACCATCACACTCAACTTCAATGAAAACTATCTCATCGACCTCGATTCCCAATTTACATGGTTCAGTTGTGATAACATGTTCCCGGGCCCTATTGCGTGCTCATCCCAGGAATGCCTTCAAGCTAGGTCATACATCTCTCCTTTGTGTCCCCCCTCGAATAGTAGTTCTGCACCCCGCCAATGTTTTCCTTGTGATGATTGCTGGGGCGAGCCATTTGAATGTCAAGATGCTTGCAATAGATGTGCCGTCCCACCTTTAAACCCCGTGACACAAACTTGTGAATTATCTCAACTTACTCACAAGGATATTATTATTGACTGGACTAATGGTAGAAACCCTGTTATGGGAATAAATTTTAATCAGCTCGTTCTTTCTTGTGCTCCTCCATCGCTCTTAAAAGGCATTCCTGATAACATTATTGGGTTGGCTTCTCTTTCTTGGTCTTCTTTATCTCTTACTTCTGAATTCACTCAGGCTGGGGTGGCGAATAAATTTGCAATTTGTTTGCCTAGCTCATCCAATACTCCTGGGGTGGCATTTTTTGGAGAGGGGCCGTTCTATATTCTTCCTAAAAATCTTGACGCAAAGAGCATTCTTTCATACACTCCATTGTTAAAAAGCTCAAAGTTACCGGGCTATTATATTCACGTTGATAGAATTTCAATCAGTAAACATGTCCTCCCAGTTTCATTAACCAATAGTAGCGTGAAGCTTAGTACCATTGTGCCATACACGAAACTAAGAAGTGATGTTTACGAACCTTTCATTAAGAGGTTTAAAAAAGGTGTCAAGAACATTCCTCAAGTGAAGGCGGTGAAGCCGTTTAGCCTGTGTCTTAATACAAGTGCCGTAGGCATCGGGCATAATCGAGTGGGTCTTAGGGTTCCTACGATCAATTTGCAGCTGGGAAATGGAAGCGTTTGGAGTATATACGGACCAAACTCCATGAAAAAGGTTGGGAAAGATGTGGCATGCCTAGGGTTCATTGATGGAGGGGAAAAATCTGAAGATGCAATTGTGATTGGGACTTTTCAAATAGAGAATAACTTGCTGTATTTTGATTTGGAGAAGTCGATATTAGGGTTTAGTTCAACCTTGTTGCTTGAAAGGACAACCTGTGGTAACTTCAACTTCACGGCTACCGGTTGAAAGGCTCTGCAGCATTATAAATGGAAAGACAATCGATCAGTGTGTTTTAGAGAGTATCCAACCTTCTTTCATGTTCGTTTTTCATGTATACGTTAATCAAGAACTAAGAAATACACATTAACTTCAACTATAGTATTGATATCCTGTACTTAATACCAAAAAATAAAAAAATATAGTAAGACTTTTGACTAACTTACCGGAGACGAGATGGTTTAAATTTTCATATTGCTTCTGATCTGAGCTCGCGACTTCTGGTATTTCATTAAAACATGCAATCACTGAATAAACATACGCAAAAAATGGCGGAGATGATGCCTCTCCATAAATTAGGGTTTCACACAGAAAAAAAAATATCCATACTTACAAAACAAGTAACGGCAACAGTTTTATATAAAATCCCCTCAATACTCCATTCTCATACCTATCCCCTCTAGTGCACTACACAAGCTAAAACAATGCCTCTCGTACATCTATTCCTCCTTCTGTTAGTTTTCATTATCCCGAAGAACTTAGCTCAAGTTTTAACAACCCTAGTTGCACCCTTAAATAAGCAAACAAACTCTTCCAAAATCCTCTACACCATCACACTCAACTTCAATGAAAACTATCTCATCGACCTCGATTCCCAATTTACATGGTTCAGTTGTGATAACATGTTCCCGGGCCCTATTGCGTGCTCATCCCAGGAATGCCTTCAAGCTAGGTCATACATCTCTCCTTTGTGTCCCCCCCTCGAATAGTAGTTCTGCACCCCGCCAATGTTTTCCTTGTGATGATTGCTGGGGCGAGCCATTTGAATGTCAAGATGCTTGCAATAGATGTGCGCTCCCACCTTTAAACCCCGTGACACAAACTTGTGAATTATCTCACACTACAACAAAAACAGTGTTTCACAACGTTTAAAAAACGTTGTCTTTGACCTTCCACAACGATTTGGGAAACGTTGGTCTTCCACTATTGTTAAAAGTCCAGTTTTAAGACAACGTTTACAAAATGTTGCACCAAATGTTGTTTATTTTGATTTTCATAATTTTTAGATCTTTTCAACAACATTGGATAAACGTTGTTATAAACTTACAACAACGTTTGCCTAAACGTGGTAATATTTTTCAACAACGTTTATATTAAACGTTGTAGATCTCTTTCTACAACGTTTGATCAAACGTGGTAATTAATCTACAACGTTTGATCAAACGTGGTAATTACTCTTCAACAACCTTTGGTGTAAAAGTTGTAGATCATTTTTACAATGTCTATCACGAAACGTTGTAAAACAGGACAACGATTTTTCAAACGTTGTTATTTTACTTAGGACAACATTTTTAAAACGTTGTGCAGAAAAAAAAAAAATCAAATTGTTTTTTTTTTTTCCCCACCCTGTCCCTTCCCTTCCCTTCACCCCACCCCACCCCACACACCACCACCAGTAATTTCAGCTGAAACCACCAATTTTTTTGACAAATACCAAAATATGACTTTGGGAGAGAGAGAAATTTCAAAATTAACATAAATTAACAATAGTAGTTATACAAATGGTGCTACTGCTCTTTCACTAAGATACATAATTTAGAATTACTTTAAACTATCAACAACCACCACCATAATGGAATCAAATCAACTATAATTTTGACTCATTTTTTAAAAAATACCCCAACTTCTTCCTTCGCTGAGAAAGTGCACGATTACTAGCAGGAAACTGTTCAGCATGGACCTTGTCCTGTACAAAAGTGAAGACTAACAACTTAAATGACTGAAGTCAAGTCTTATATACTTTGATGCTTAAGAATATAGCTCGTAAAATACTATGAGAAATTAGAACTGAATTAATCAAGTGAACATGAAACTCTAAATTCTATGAGTGTGTGTTCATGTGCGCCAGAAAGAGAATGGAACCGTGAGAGTGTGAGTGTGGCACCAAAACAGAGGGAGGGAGATACCTTTGAATCTATAGGGCGCGTTGTGGTGGCTGGCTAGGTGATGGCGGCTGGGAGGGGACAACACCCACTACTTCTAGACATCCAGTTCCGTTTATGTCAGAAAGTAGAACGTCATATTAATCGTCAAAAATTAAAGTGATACTAAATGGAAACAATGCATGACATAGTAAAACATTAATAACACCCAAATCTAATGTATTAAGAACTAATGACTTATTGAGCAGACCCAAAATACCAAAAGACATCCACTTGACAGTTTTTTGGAACTCCAGTGAAACAAGCATAACTCCTTCTAGAAGAACCCAAATGATGATCCGATTGAAGCATATGAAACTAGAAACATAGGGCTTTGTAACCATATATAACTCATGGGCTATATCACTACCAATCAATACAGTTTAATGTTCAAAGTTGACCCATCTGCTAGAACATTCTGTCTGAAAATGAAAATTGTTTTGTGAACTTCTTGGGCCGTCCCCTCTCCACTTATTTGGGCCACACGATTGCTTGGATCAACATGAACAAAGACAGGGGAAGTCGGTCCCTTAGAAATCTACTCAAAAATGAGTAAAGAAAAGAAAAATGGTAACATCAACATTAATCACAATTACTTAGAGATCAACTCTTCCTGGGTAGCTGGGAAAGGGAATATCATTCTACTGGGAAATAACCCCACGATTGAAAATAAAGGGAAAAGAAACCATCTAATGATAGTTGTACTCGTGATGCAATGGAATTAAGTTCATGAAATGAAAGCAGACATAGAGCTGATTGTCTTGTCCATACCTCTTGCAGCTCTTGTACCTCCCTTTTAACATTGTAACTACCATTTATGAATAACTGCACAGGACAGATTTGTAACTACCACAACCTAAAACGATCACATTTATGAAATTAGAACTATAGATTTCCCAATAAGCATGACGAAAATGAAAGAAAGCAAAAATCTAATGACGGAAATAGATAAAAATCATTACCACTTTAAATAATTGCACTAATCGGATATTCCAAACACATAGCTGCAATCCTAATCAAAAGGGAATCAGTCAAATCATGTGCATTAACTAAACTTCATTGAAATTACCAACCGAAGTACACAGGCTATCCAGTTTTCTTTTCCTTTCAGAAAATTACGAACGATTCAATTGTGCATAGAATATGAACAAAGTAACTGAAGGCATAACGTAAGAAGTTTGATATACCCCAAAGGTTATCTTAAATGTTTGAAAAGTCAAACGAGACTATCGATTTGGGACGGAGGGAGTATATGGTAGCTATTAAAAAAGTCAAAAATGGCAAAGAATACATGTAGAAGAATTGATGCCTTTGCATACAGCACTCCATATGCTGGTAGCATAATTATAAGCAACGTATTTTTCAAGCATAATTATTGCCTTTAGAATTGCAACCTCAAATTACTGAAGTGCCCATTAGGATTGATTTTGGCGATTCTTTGTCTTCTTCCGTATCACCGTCAGCAACCTCACAAACGGGACCAAGTTCTTCCACATCCACAATCATCTTTGTAATGTACTTTAATAACCTGGTTATTATAGTACGTTACAAAGGTGATTGCAGATGTGGAAGAAATTGGTCCCGTTTATCGGTTGCTGACGGTGATACGGAAGAAGAAGAAGAACCGCCAAAATCAATCCTATTGGGCACTTCAGTAATTCGAGGTTGCAGTTCTAAAGGCAATAAAAATATTTGTTGCTTATAATCATGCTTATGTTTTGTTCCATTCCATGTAGCCACAATAGGATGTTATCCATCGTTTGAAGATAGAGAGAACCATCTACACAAAATTCAATGAAAATACGTGGTCAAGAAAAGTCAAAATGCAGAATTATAAGAGAAGACAACTACAAATGTCCTACATTTCCCCTCCTACAGCAAGCTTTCATGCAAATGTCCTGCCTTCCCCCTCCTCCTTTATCCGGGCTTGGGATCGGCAATGCAATGCTATGTATAGCAAATACATAGGCGGAGTTAAAAAGGGGGTTGTTAACTAGGTCATGCACTAGTACTCTTACCCGTGCCAATATGAACTTGATCGGTCCTATAAAAGTGAACTTGTGACAGTACGGAAGGGTCAATTACTACACCCTTTGTTAAACTCCAAATACACGAATGTTCAAAAATTGAAACGGCTTGGGATTTTGAATCTTCTATTTTCAATCTAAACTCAGAAAGGCAGTCAACAACATTTTACATGATGTACCCAAAGTACTCAAGAGCTATATAGCAATAAAAAGTCGAAATCCTTTAAACCTAAGAGACAACCCTGATCAAAGGCAGGTTGTGGCTTGCCTCTACAGAAATTGGAAAGTGTCCAAGTTGCATTCCGCAGCATTGATAGCTTGGCGTGCTCATTCAACTGAGACAGCAAAGGAACCAAAGCCCCATGACCAAGAACAAGGTCACGGCACTTGGGACGGAGGGAGTATATGGTAGCTATTAAAACAAGAATTATAATGAACTGAAAATAAGGATATAAATATAAAGTGTCAAAAGTATATGACTACATCAATCCCCAACAATGTTTTGGAATTAAAACATAACTAAAAGACAACCGTAACTTCTAATAACAACTAAAGGTAGGAAGAACGGAGGGAGAGAGAGAGAGAGAGAGAAAGGCAGCTTACAACAGCAGCCACATGAATATGATGGTTTAGGTTGCTAAGAAAAATCGAAACAGGTTGTGTTGCTCCTCAAATAACTACATAAACTTGAAACGGGATTTTGTTGCTCCATTAAATAGCTAAACTAAGCCGAGAAAAAAAATTGAAGTTTCAAATCAGGTATTTAAAAAATTAATACCCTGCTTACTCATAGCTATTTAGATTCACCAGACTACAGGTAAACCATAATTAAAGAGGGAAAAAAAGAAAATCGAATATACCAAATTCTCTGCACTAGGAAGGTTCCCCCTTTTCGCAAGATTGACAGCAAGTTCCAGGTTATTTAACTGCAATAAGAACCCATTTCTCATTATTCATTTTTTCAATAAAGTCAAGGCGATCAATCGTACCAAAAACTGAAGCAAGCTTTGAACATACTTGACCACTGACAAAAGGCACGATTGTTGCTTCGTTTACGGTGGAAAGTAACACTTGACCATGCCTATTAACAGCATAAAATCCTCCAACCGATGAAGCTTCAGATGTCAGGAAAATTGGATTTGGGTTGATCCTGTTTCTGTAAACTGCTGTAGCTATTTCCAGGTCATATACAAATAGAAGTTCAAACAGAAAAAGCAATTAATTACTAATTTGTACAAGGAAACATCACATACAATGAAACCAAAGGCAGCATCAATGCAAGTATGAACATGGAAAATGTCCTACCTTTCCCCTCCTCCTTTATCCGGGCTTGGGACCGGCAACGTAATGCTATTTATAGCAATTACATTAGTTAACTAGGTCATGCATACATCTCTAACTAGAAATTATATGAAATATAAGAAAATATATGAAGTTATAAATGTCTACTGGCAAAGTCCAAAATAAGAGATGCAAAGTCCAAAATAACAGCTGCCAAGTCCAAAATAAAAGCTGCCAAGTCCAAAATAAAAGCTGGTAAACGTAGATTTAATCAAAAGAAACAAAATCCTTATGCCATGCAACCGTACTCCCAACTGCATCCTCGATGATTGACATGTCTGAGTTAGGCATCCACAATGGAGCACTAGGAACTAAAGCTGCATGAACCCAAACCTTCCAAGCATCCTTTCCAATGAGCAGTGGATGCAATTTTAGCTTCTGCAACAGCCGTCTTTTGCCAATTCAGTAATTTGCATTTTTGGTTAACAGTAACACTTGTAGGAGAACCTCTTGTGTTCAACCCATAGCAATCACAAACATTAGAGCTACCATTATGTGATGAGGGATAGGGTGACTTCCCATTCACATTATCCCTTGAACCAATACTATGCTAAATCGAAGAGGACATGTTTGAATTTGCATTCTGCTTTGAAGTGAAGCCCTAGGAATAAAGACAAGTTACCATGTAAGTGAAACTTATAAATAACTATCTAAAACAATGTGCTTTACAACAAAATACTTACCTGCATTAACTGCTGCAACATCTCCTTCAACATCTCCATTTCATTCTCTAAATGTTTAAACTTCTCCGCATCACTCTCAATCTTTTGATTCATTTGTGCAACTTGATTCTCAAGTGCTTGGACCTTCTTTGAGTTATTCAAGTGGATACCTATCTTAGACGGGGTAATACCAAATCCCATCCCTCTAACTCTTCCATTTCTCTCGGGCCCGAGTGTTTGAGAGAGTGCATCCTCGTTAATCGAGAGTGATGTCAAAGGGGATGTTTGAGAGGATTTGATCTCTTGTATTTTACTCTTAAAAATTAGCAAACAAATAAGTATAAATGATAGATTAGTCAAATAATAAGATGGATTATGATTTAATTGAACTACCACTTACCACACAATCAGCTATAAATGGTGTTGGTACTTCCCCATTCTTTTTAGTGTGTGCTTTACACCAAACATCTTCTCTCCTTATAGGCATTGTTGGATTATCCTTCCTCTAAAAACAATAAAAACTATTTAAATTTAAATAAATAAACTAAAACATGTAATATTGTATTGATCAATTTATAGAAAGTTAGCATGTCATCCTCTAGTCGAGCATACCCCTTCCTACTCATTGTATGTGGGGTTTGATTGTTCGCCCTAATGTCCTTATACTTTTTTCTCTTCACCTACACCATTGTTTATGTTAAAAACAAGCATAAAAGACAAATTACATATTTAAAAAAATTACCTCGAATTCATTAGATAGCTTTTCTGCTATAAAATTGTTCCACTTTTCAACAGAATCTACGTTATCCGGTTTAAGGGATGTAAATTTTGACTCCTTATCTTGCAATTTCGATGCATCTCAAGAGATGCTACCAGCTTTGATTTACCCTCTCTCCAACGAGTGCCCATTTGTTGAATAATAAGATTCTTGTATATGTCATCAATCTTGAATCTCCCCTGTATAAAAACATGACATGACAAATAAAGTAATAAGTACACTTAAGTTTTTATGGTTAAACCCAATTAGCTATATAATTATTACCTGAACACATTTCCACAAATCATCCTTTACATTTTTCTCAACTTTCAGTGACCGGTACAATCTGTCGTACCAAAGAACCCAAGAATGAAGATAACCACTCGGAGTGCAAACCAATAGGTTGTCCTCTTTCATTGAATTCCACCTCTACTAGTTCCGAAGAACTGGAACACAGTTTTCTCAACCTTGTAGGACCTCTTTTTCTCTTTCCCAATACTTCATGTTCATCAACCTGTTGTTGTTCATCAACCTGTTCTTCAACCAACTGCTCTTCGTCTCGATCTTCATCAAGCTCTTCATTAGGAACTTCATTAGGAACACGAGGAGAAGACATCCTTTGCAGATCAGAATGTTGTTCACGAGAGGAATTTGACCCTCTTTCAGAAATGCGAATGTCTTTGTTTCCTTGCTGTTGCGAAATTGAAATTGTTGCTAAATGAAGTTTCTTGCCTCCCCCCCCCCTTCTTGAACTCTGCATAGTTCATTATAAAATTAGTAAACACCACATTCGTATGTATATATACTCCCTCAATCCCAAAATAAACTACACAAAAAACTGCACTCTATCATTTTATTTTTTTGAAAAATCTGCTTTCAAAAAACTGCTTTGAAAAAACTGTTTTGAAAAAACTGCTGTTATCATAACTAAAAATTTGTTTTTGAAAAATCTGCTTTAAAAACCTGCTCTTGAAAAATCAGTTCTATAACTAATTTATAATCTGCTTTTGAAAAATCTGCATTCTAGTGTGACGGATGGAGTATATATTTATAACAAAAAACAATTAAAAAGAATGACATACACATATAACATCATAAAGATGACACTAAGTCTTACCTCTACCTTATCGTTACCCATTGTGATCACGTTGACAAAATACGATATTGTTATCTAAAGATCGACCTATACCTCAGCCTCCACCTGTTAGATCAAAGGAGCTCAATCAAATAATTGATCTTGAAATTGATAAATATAAACATATATAATTACACTATCACAAAAGAATATAACCATAATAAACATATATAATTACACTATAATCATCGATCAAAATAAATATATATAATTACACTATAACAAAAGAATATAACCATAATAAGATAAATACTTATTAAATATACCAATTTGCTATCACATCCCACTCTTACGCAAGAACTATCTTGGTCATCATTGGTTTTATCAAGCAAAGATACATCCAGTGGATTATAAGGAAGTTCATCATTTTCACCATCACTCTTATCAAAGATTTCCATATCATGATAGCCTCTTGGTGGCGGTCTCACAACAACTTGCCAATTAGATGTGTTGCTTTCTCTCCAATAAAAAACTTGTGAAGCTTGTGTTGCTAGTATAAAAGGATCTCCTTTAAATTGATCTTGAAATTGATCAAAGTTAACTAATGTAAATCCATCTTCAACCTTCACTCCGCGATAGATATTTGCCCAGTCACATTTAAACAAAGGAATCTTAAAATTAAGATAGTCAAACACTATAATGTCACGCAAGATCCCTTAGTGACCTATAGTGCTGCTACTACATTGGTCATTGTCATTTGACGCAGATTGGCGGATTGTAGTTGCTTCAAGTGAAACACCACTGTTTTGTGTGGACTTTTCGCTGTCCTTGGTGCGAAATCGATCATCATGTATTATATATCCAGAATATGAAAGCGCTTGCCTTCTAGGCCCATACGATAACCACTTTATTGTTTCAGAAACTTGTACTTCACCTGAGGCTATTTGGTCTCTCACCTGTATATTTATTTTACATAAATAACATATGTAATCAAAATATATGAACTAATAAAGTCTAAATAATATGGTAAGAACCTTATTCGTAAACCAATTAGAGAAAGTGTCTGAATGCATCTTTGAAAGTTGTTCATCGAAGAGATCAGTATGTAACATCTTCAACTCTTCCATACGAATCCTAAAACAATGAAAATTTGAAAAACATTCCTAAGAAACAAACTAGAAAAATTTGCATTTAACTTAAACTTACTCTTCATACGGTTCCACTTCTGCCGTATTAAACAACACATATCGATGACCATTCTGCATGTCTTCATTAGACAATGTTGTATGCTCTTCTTTAGAAATTGGTCGTCCTTCTAATTTTTTTTCATCTTGATACTCCTCATTATGTTTATGTGTTTCAAATAGCGCACAACCTTTCTTAATGTACTCACAACAAAATCTAATGGACTCTTCAGCAAGATAGCCTTCACATATGCATCATTCGGGTCGTGCAGGATTTCTAACATACTCCTTGCATGTCTTCATAAATCTAAAAAGATTGAATACAGATTATGGAGGAAAATATCTTTCAAGATAGTATCAAATAATGAATTAATATAATTTGAGTACCTATCAAATGGATACATCCAATGAAATGTATTTGGTCCACAAAGACAAGTTTTTCATCCTAAATATATCGTCAAGTGAATCATAATGTCGAAGAATGAAGGAGGAAAATATCTTTCAAGCATGCACAATGTCTCAATTATCTCCACTTCTGCAGCTTCAATTTTTTCTATATTAACCACTCTTTGGCTTATATCATAGAAAAATGAACAGAAACGAAGTAATGCATTTTTTGACCCTTTTGGTAAAATTCCTCTCAATGCGACTGGCAGCAACTGCTGCATCAATACATGGTAGTCATGGGACTTGAGCCCAAGTATCTTTTCATTTTGTGTAAAACAGTTTGCAATATTTGAGCTATACCCGTCGGGAACTTTCAAATTTCTTAGTCGCCAATAAAATGTCTCCATCTCAGAACTTGATAAAGTATGTTGGCCTGGTGGAAGAAATACCTTGCCATTCTCTTCAACCCTTGGGTGCAAGTCTCGCCGAATTCCCATACTTTCCAAGTCTTTAGGAGCATTATGACCATCTTTTGTTCTTCCTTTTATATCAAGCAAAGTGCAAACTATACTCTCACCACAATTTTTTTCAATGTGCATTAAATCCAAACAGTGGCGTACTGATAAATGCTGAAATAAGACATTTCATAAGTTATTAGCTATTAACTATATCATTATATTGAATTACTATTAAAGTACAAAATTAATTTGTTATACCTCGTAGTAGGGCAACTAAAAAAAATTGTTTTTTTCTTCCAAATAAGGACCTTAACTTTCTTCTTTTTATTCTTCCTCTTCCTTTTCTTGTTTCCCTTAGATTTTGCCCTTCCTTTCCTTGGTTCTTCATCATTGCTCGTTTCATCCCATTTTCCAAAATCATTTTCAATCCCACTAACAGCTTCTAAAATTTGAGAACCAGACAATATAGGAGGTTTCTCCTTCTTCTCATGAGTTCCATCAAACCAACTCTTCTTCTTTCGATAAGGATGATTGGAAACAAGAAATCGTCGATGACCCATATACGCACACTTTCCACTGTGAGGTAGCCATATTTAACAAGTATCAACACCACAAATAGGACATGCCTTCTTGCCTTTAGTCGTATACCCTGATAGATTTCCATGAGATGGAAAATCATTAATCGTCCACATGAGAATGACCCTCAGATTGAACATTCTCTTTGTATATGCATCGTACACCTTAACCCCACTTATCCATAATTATTTCAAATCTTCAATCAATGGGGTTAAATATACATCAATATCATTACCTGGTTGCCATTACCAGGGATTACCAAAGTTAACATCAGATTTTCTCTTTTCATGCACAACCAAGGGGGGAGGTTGTAATTAACAAGCATTACGGGCCAACAACTATGCGTAGAACTTATATTACGGTATGGATTAAATCCATCTGTAGCAAGTCCAAGTCTTAAATTCCGAGGATCAGACGAAAAACAAGGCCATTTACTATCAATAGATTGCCACTGAGGCGAGTCAACAGGAAGTCGCATTTTGTTATCCTTACTATGATGACTGCTATGCCACAATAATTGTTCAAAATTATCCAATGATTTGAACATCCTTCTAAATCTAGGAATTATCGGAAAGTATCTCAACACCTTAGCTGGTATCCCCTTTTTAATTTTACGCTCATCCCCTTTTCCTACAATTTTCCACCTGGATCTCCCACACTTTGGGCAATTGTCTAGATCTGCTAGCTCTTTTCTAAATAGACAACAATCCTTAACACATGCATGTATTTTCTCATAGCCCAAGTCAAAAGTCTTAAGTAACTTTTTTGCGGCATACGTTGGACTAGGAAGTACATTATTTTGTGGCAACATGTCGCCTAAGATCTTGAGAAGCTCGGTAAATGCTTTGTCAGAAATGCCGTGAACAGCTTTATGTTTGAAAAGCATAACCATCGCTGTCAACTTTGTATATTCAATGCAACCCGTATACAAGGGAGTTTCTGCCTCTTCTAATAATTTTGAAAACCCCTCATCTCCAATTGCTTCAGTATAATTTGGAATCTCTTCCTCGTTAACATGCGCATCAAGAAACATCCTATATGTATCTGATATTCCATCAAGATCACATGTCATTTTGGAAGGAGTGCTCGGGCGTTCTTCCCCGTGAAAAATCCAAACATTGTACGTCTTATCCATTCCAAACATAACCAAGTGTGAGACTACATCATCACTAGTCTGGTAATCCATATTTCGGCATCGAGTACAAGGACATTGATTTTTGGCGGGATTTCCTAGCCTTTCAAAACTTACTGCTACAAAATTTGTTACTCCTTCCCTGTAAGCCGTAGTTGGCCTACAAACAAAATTATACATATTACATAGATAGCACATAGGAATATGCAAGTACCAAACTACTATTTGAGCTTAGAGAGAAAACCTTGGTAGATTCACCCACGCTTTATCCATCGAACAATAGATATTATGAGTTCACTGAGAACACTACAAGAGTGAATGAAATTAGCACAGTTTTAAGGTGCAACCAAGAGTTAATGAGAGCACTACGTTTTGAATTTGACTATTCTCAAAACTTATCAAGGAAGGAACAACCCTGAACAAAACTTCATTCATTCAGAATGAAAGCACCTTAGTCTCAATCATGAATGAATAACATTGCAAGGCAGCACAATAACGATGAATAATCAAATATATAGAAACAAAAAGTTTTTGAATTATCCCTAAACTCTAATGGAAACTTATAAATATAGCTATTACTCAAAAAATTTAACTAGAATTCCATAAGAGGAATTGGTGTAGAGAGAAAATCATATGAAGATAGTAAGACAAATGTAAACAAACCCACTTAAATGCTTACTTCCATTATAAAAATATCTAATGTACCGACTAATACTTTCAAATGGAGGCTGCTAAGCATCCAATTTAAGTAGAAACCTTATCCTAGCAGAGAGTGGAGCAAAACTGTCCATCATGATCTCTAGTCTCCTCACAAATGTCCTTGGCTCATACATGGAGGGGTATCATAGGATACCTCTCTAACCAGTAATATGACAACCCAAATAAGATCTACTAAATAGACGAGCCAACAGATTCATACAATTATGTAGGTCACAACTAGTAATGAATTATTCAGTTCAACTCATTATACCTTAACAGCTGCTAGCCCACGACTACCACAGTGAATTCCAGCCTAAGAATAGATCCAAGGAAGAACGATGCGAACCTGCAAAAAACAACAGATTGTAAGAACAGAGGCGACTAGAAATTGAGAAAAGAAACTAAACAACATCGAATAAGGGTGCTGGGTTAGTATGTATGCGGAGAAGGTATAGAGATTGATTTTGGCGGGTACGGAAGGGTTTGATGGTTGTGTGAACGATGAAGCACAACAATTACAGAACTAATTAGGGTTTATGCCCATCTCAAAATCTCAAAATCGTGAGAGGGATAGGGTTTATGGAGAAACAACTAGAGCTAGGGAGGGAAATATATACCGTGTCGTTGTTGTATAGAGATTTTGAAAGCAATTTTCCAGCTCCGACGACACAAACGTTGATATTGCCGCCGTCGATGCCCACAAAGATATTCCCGTCTGTCCGTTTTTGCGATTTGGGGAAAATATTGGCCGATTTCAATTTTTAGGGAAGTGGGTGCGGGAAACAAAATTTGGAAGCTTTTTTTTTGTTAAGGCTTTATTAGTAACCGGCCGTGTAGTAGGTTACACATACTCCCCCCGTCCCTCTTTAACTTACAAAAAAATGAGTTTGGTACATTAATTAAGGAAAAAGTGAAACATGTGATGTGTTATGAGTGTAGATGGTTGGGTGGGAGAGAGAAGGTGGGATGAAGAATAGTTAGTGGATAGTTGTTGTGAGTATGACAAGTGGGTCCCATCATTTTAAAAGTATTAAAACGTTTTCATTTTAGGATTTTATAAGTTAAAGTGGGACAACCAAATTGGTAATTTTTGTAGATTAAAGAGGGACGGAGGGAGTATTATTTTTATTTTATTTTTGAAAGGTTACACGTATTATAATATATTATTGACACTCCTTTCGTGCTAAATTGATTTTCCTATCTTTTTTATATATTTTATTTTTATTGCGATGTTATTTTCATCGATACATAGATAAAATTAAGTCATGATATATATAAGCTTTAAATTTTAATCAAGTAATGATATATATAACTATAATATACCAAATTATATGGAAAAAAAAAGTATGAATTTTTTTTTGGGACAGAGTGACTATAAGTAAGTATATGTAACTTCTTTTTTTCTAAAAGAAGTATTCATATGGTCCCTCTGTCCTAGTTTGAAATTTCACCATTTACCCAAAAAAGAGTGTCTCATTAGAAGCTTTACA
Source organism: Campanula takesimana (assembly GCA_026119855.1). Lineage (NCBI taxonomy): Eukaryota > Viridiplantae > Streptophyta > Magnoliopsida > Asterales > Campanulaceae > Campanula > Campanula takesimana. The sequence continues at coordinate 878,008 of JAOWBW010000516.1, read as the reverse complement.
TTTTCTAAAATGATAGAAATTATGGCCCCACTCTTATTTCTTTCACATACCCCCTTCGTCTTTTTTGAAGGTTCACCATTTAAATTGGGCACAAGAATTAACGAAAAAATAATGTGAAAAATTCGGAAGGAGAAGTGGACTAACTAGTAATTGTTGTGTGTATAACAATTGAGTCTCATTTCTGTTTCAGGAAGGGTAAACCTTTGAATGGGACGTCCATTTGAGAAATAAGCGAACCTTTAAATGAGATGGAAAACTACTTAAATTATGAGCCCCACTTGTCAATCCACCCATTTTTTCCCCTAAACATTTAAATTTTGGACCCCGTTTATAAATATCACTCATTTTTTCTACTCATAACCATTTCCTACTCACTTTTTTTCTTAATTTTAGCCTACAAAAATGGTGATAGTGACAACGGTGGATAAGTAAATATATAGGTTTTTTAACAACATTTTCTAAACGTTGTGTTTGTAAAAAGTACAACGTTTACAAAAAAACGTTGTCTAAAGTTTTTATATTACAACGTTTGTTGGGTAAACGTTGTAAAAAGTACAACGTTTACAAAAAAATGTTGTCTAAAGTTTTTACAACGTTTGTTTGGTAAATGTTGTGGTTTCATGCAACGTTTCTTAAGCAAACGTTGTCGCTAGTTTTTTTAACAACGTTTATTCAAAAAAAATGTTTTCATATTTATCAAACCACAACGTTCTACTAAAAAACGTTGTCAAAGCCTCTTAATGACAACGTTTTTCTAAAAACATTGTTAAAGACCCTTTTTGTTGTAGTGTCAACTTACTCACAAGGATATTATTATCGACTGGACTAATGGTAGAAACCCTGTTGTGGGAATAAATTTTAACCAGCTCGTTCTTTCTTGTGCTCCTCCATCGCTCTTAAAAGGTATTCCTGATAACATTATTGGGTTGGCTTCTCTTTCTTGGTCTTCTTTATCTCTTACTTCTGAATTCACTCAGGCTGGGGTGGCGAATAAATTTGCAATTTGTTTGCCTAGCTCATCCAATACTCCTGGGGTGGCATTTTTTTGGAGAGGGGCCGTTCTATATTCTTCCTAAAAATCTTGACGCAAAGAGCATTCTTTCATACACTCCATTGTTAAAAAGCTCAAAGTTACCGGGTTATTATATTCACGTTGATAGAATTTCAATCAGTAAACATGTCCTCCCAGTTTCATTAACCAATAGTAGCGTGAAGCTTAGTACCATTGTGCCATACACGAAACTAAGAAGTGATGTTTACGAACCTTTCATTAAGAGGTTTAAAAAAGGTGTCAAGAACATTCCTCAAGTGAAGGCGGTAAAGCCGTTTAGCATGTGTTTTAATACAAGTGCCGTAGGCATCGGGCATAATCGAGTGGGTCTTAGGGTTCCTACGATCAATTTGCAGCTGGGAAATGGAAGCGTTTGGAGTATATACGGACCAAATGTTGGTGTTGGTGCCCTAGGCACGTTTGTTAAACGTTGCATAAGTTATCATTTTATTCATGATGATAAAGAGATGATAAGATTATTATTATTGCTCATGTTTTCTTATAATAATCTCCGTCCCTAGAGCTTGTTAAGCACTAGTATAAAGGCTAAATGATCATGGGATGATCATGTTAGATTTATGGGTACTTGTTTGGAACAAGGTACTGGACATGACCCGCGGTATGAGATTTATGTCATGGTCAATGTCATATATAGATCTCATATTAGTTATGTCATTTGATTCCTTAGACATGAAGTTATTATAGTCTTCCACTTGATGAAGATTATGTTTGACATATTCAAGCGTTACCTTTAACCAGGTAGCTATAAAGGGTATGATTGGCATAATCGGATTCACGTAGGGAAGAATAATAAGCTAAATGTATTTGTCCCTCTCCGGAGAGATGTCAAGCTTGGGCCCCTCGAAGGAATGATGTTGATGAAATGTTTGGCCAAACTCAAATGGATTGATTGGATCAATGTCATTTGGATTATCAACATATTCGGAATCGAGAAAGTATTGAACAAAATAAGTTGACTTGTTGACCATGACTTGTGTTCAATGACATCGTGGACAAAGGGATTGTGACATGTTCTAAAGGAATGCAAACTTGTATCTAGTTACACTATTTGGGTAGGTATGACTGTTTGCTAGAACCTAATCATATCTTATGGTTTCATATTTGAACCCATTGCCAACTTAGTGTAATCCTAGAGGGTCACACACAATAGAATGAATCTAAAAGGACTTAAATGGAATTATGGGTCGAAGGACCTTTGAGGGATTTTGGAAAATAGAGGAGCAAGAAAAGAAAATCAGGAAATTGCATAGGTCCGGTCGGACCTTGGTATGGACCCAGCCGGACCCCATGAATGACCCGGGCGGACCAACTTGGTGACCCGGGCGGACCTGCCCTGTTTCGGCTAGGGTTTTTCCTGTTTCGTTTTCTTGCAGGTTTGGACATAAGTTACCTATTTGGAATAGGTCTAACTTGTATATAAATAGCCTCTATTCACCCAAAATCAGCCCTAAGCATTATGTAACTTTGAGAGAGCCTCCAAGGGTTTGAAAGGATGAATTTCTTTTCTAAGAGATCCTTAGATTGAAGAACAAGAATATCATATACATAATAATTATTCCAAAATCAGCCCTAAGCATTATGTAACTTTGAGAGAGCCTCCAAGGGTTTGAAACTTTAAAAATTCTGGGCTTTTCGGCGTAGGTCCGACCGGACCAGAGCAAGGACCCGGCCAGACCCTTTGGGTCTGGAGCGTGGTTCTGGCGTTTGGTTTTGGTCAGATTCAAAAACTGGATTTTTTGAAGGGGTCCGACCGGACCAGTGACAAGACCCGGTCGGACCTGCTGGTCTGGAGCGGGAATTGGGCAGTTGGTTTGGCTGCGGATCTCAGGGTTTAATTTTCCTATTTGTTTTGATCTTGTGATTCTGAGATTGGATCAAGGTTTGGTTGGCTAATCTACGTTCATCGAGATTGTGTTTCTAAAACTTGATCGCAATCAATGTTTCAAAGATAAAACGAAGTTAGAATTATGAAGAGTTCATAATTGCTAAAATTGAGAAACAAAGTTCTTGATTCAAAGATTGGAGATCCATGTGGAATTGTGGATGCAATTGGCCTACGTTCATCGAGACCATCTATTGCTTAGTTTTGGCCACATGGACTACTTTCTTGGTTTCTTGAATTAGTGCGGAATTGTGGTTGCCTAAAGGCTTAGTTCGGCCGCACTTCTTGTTGTCTTGATTTGGAGATGATAACCAAAGTTCAAAGAGTCTCATCCTCATAATTATAGAGAAACTAATGACACATAAATATTATGCTTAAATTAATGATGATTAATTTAGTGGCTAAACTTGATGCGTAACATGTTTATCTTGTGTGCTCATAAATATGTTGTATGTTATATGTGACAAACCTTCAAAGAAAGTTTTAAGTCTTTTATTGCCATGCCATGATTAAAACACTTGTTAGTATATGAGTAATTTCAATGTAGTTTTCGCCCTAGCGAGGTGCATTACCTTTATTTATGTATGAGCAAGATAGATAATGTGGGCACGCCCTAGCGAGGCACATTAACTATACGTTTAAAATGGTTGGATATGATTGACAAGAATTTGTCTACCTAATTAATTGGATTTTGTGTAATCCGCCTCCGCGGACTTGAAATTAAATTAAAGTTGGATCTTAGCCCAATTTAAAAGAATCTCAGAAAAAGGATCTAAGAGTCATATGGGATATGATTGACAGGGTTATCTACCTAATTAATTTGATTTTGTGTATTCAGCCTTAGAGGACTTGAAATCAAATTAAAGTTGGATCTTAGCCCATTTAAATTATATTATACATTGGATGTATAAGAAGGTTATATAATTTTGTGGGAGTATTTTTGGAAAATACATTATTTATCTCTTTAATGAGATTGGTACTTGTAAAATTTTGGAAATTTTGCATAAGTTGTAGATGACAACTAAAATTGTTGCGATTAATCCTTGTTAAGGATAAAGCTTCAAAAGAATGGTATAAACTTCATGGATTGGATCCTGAGCCTAAGAATGGATCTAAGGCAAGAAGATGTGTTGTACATTCTTGATGGGCCTATTCCTAAAGAACCCAAAGCCGGAATAGACAAATCACAAGAATCATGAGTATGATTCTAGGAATGTGAGTTGTCTCGTGCTCGCGATTATGTGCTCAAAACTCCAACAAAGTTTGGAACTTGTGGAAGCCTAAGATAGGCGTGGAGTTAAGAGACATGTTTCAAAGAGCAACCTAAGCAAGAAAGGTATAAAACCATTGTTGCATTCACCTCTTGCAAAAGGAGTGAAGGGTAACAAGTGGAACCTCACATGCTTAAGATAAAAGGCTGCGTAGAGCATCTTGAGAAACTTTGCATCCCAATTGGATTGGAGCTAGCCATGGGTCTTTTTCTTAATTCATAGTCTAAGAGTTATAATCACTTTGTGATGAACAACATACTTAGAATGAATAAGAATCTCTCCGAGTTGCATTAACATGCTAAAAACTGCGGAGATGAAGATGATGGAGAAAGGTTCTCCAATGCTCATGGTTCATGATGGAAAGAGGCCAAGTGCCAAAGGAAAGGTAAGACAGACAATGTCAAACCTAAAGGAAATAATTGTGGTTAAATAATAACTCTAATTGATCCAATTTGGTAAAATGGTAATTGGATTGACCATTTAAAATTGTAGTAAAAAATTTTGGACGATCTATAAAGGAATGGTAGTGGGACTACCACTCGGGATATTTATGTTATAAATTAATTTTTCTAACTTTAATTATTGGGTATTGGATACCGGATATAGGTCACACATTTATATAAATGTGCAATAATTAGTAAGTTTGATCTATGAATGGTAATGATGCAATGGTTGCAACATTGTTCGTAGAACACTTGTAAAGTGACTTTACTAATGAAGTAGAAAATATTATTTTGTTATAAGATAATGAAGGATATTTTTTTCTTATTTGGAATAAGAAAAGTGCTTTATTCATTATGATTTACTTCATTGTGTTATCATATAAAGAAATCTTATATCCTAAATCTTGAAGAACAAAGTAATAAAGGCTATAACATAAATAATTAAAATTCTTTATGCATTATTGTTTTGATCAAATAAATGAGAAATGCATATCTAAAATTCCATGGGACGGAGTTTTAAGTCATATGATCTGGAATCACATGATTTATGCAAATCTTATTTACTTAGACCAATACATCTTTTACTATGAATAGTAAAAGGCTAATATCTTACTTGACCTAATACATTTCGATGTATATGGTGCATTAAGTAGTAATGCTAAAAGAGAATTTTAGTTATACTTGGTAAAACTATTCAAAGACTCTGATTCAACCATGATGATGAATAATTGAACCAAGAATTTGACAGTCATCATTAAAGTTGTGAAATAGTTTCACAATTAACTCCACTAAGAACACCATTTAGAATGATGTGTCTATGTGGAAGTATAGAACCTTATTGGATGTGGTTCATTAGATGATAAAGTCAAAATGATCTTCCATTATTTATTTTGAGGTTATGTATTGGAAATCGCTATAATTACACTAATTTGAGTTCCATCAAAAGAGGTTAAAAGGTCAAAGAAAACTGGATTTGTCTTTCAAGAAGATTTAAAATGGTGAGACCTTTATGCAAAGGAGCTATCTGGGATACACTCACATTTAAATCTAATAAATACATATTTTCATGTGATATCCTAAGGAAACTTGAGGATAACATTTTACACATAAGAAACAAATGGTTTGTTACTTATGATGGTGCTTTTCTTGATAAGTCACTTATCTCTAAAAGAACCAGTGGGAGTAAAATATATCTCGAATGGTTCGAGACCTAGAAAATATCATTTAAACCTAAGATGGAAGTTGAATAAGTTTTCACAAGGAGTCGTGAAAAGTCCATTCAAGTTATACAAAGTACTTGCGTACATGATAGGATACAATCTATGACAAGAAATATTGGATATTTCGAAATAGAAAGTATTAGGGTAAAGATCATTGAGAATGAAGTATTTACCACCTATCAAAGATGCAATATCCGCTCCACATTTTAGATTAATGACTTGGAGTTATAATATCTAAAAGGCAATCCATGTGTAATAATCGAGTTTGGAACTTGATCATTCTAACCTAAGGTGTAAAAACCAAAGGAGAGGAATAAGTTTTCCTGGAGAAAACTTACATGGGTAGCAAGAAACTTACTAGAATTCTCATAGTCACATCTTCATATTTGGAATATGAAATTTGACAAAATGATGTCAAAACAGCGTTCCTTAACGGGAACTCACTTAAGGATGTATTGGATACAACCTAAAGGTTTTGATAAGTCAAAGAAAATTCTAATAAATTATGTAAGTTGCAGAAATCCATTGGATGGATTAAAGCAAGCTTATGGGAGTTGGAATCTCCGTTTTGATAAATCAAAATGGCTTTGTTTTATCAAGAACGAAGATGAACCTTGTATATACAAGAAGATTAGTGGGAGCATAGTGATATTCCTTATTTAAATATGCGAATGACATATTGCTCATTGGAAACGACATTCCTACACGTAGGAAAGTGCTTCGCAATGAAAGATATGGAAGAAGCCGCATATGTCCTTGGCATCAAGGAAACTAATTGGTTTAAAGCCAAAGTACACACATTGACAAAGTCATTAGAAGTTTCCGCATGGAAATTCTAAGAGATGACAATTGCCAATGTTACATGGAAGTTTCTCTATGCAAAGACTCAAATGTCCTAAGACAAATGATGAGCATAAGAAAATGGATGGAATGCCATTTTCTTCGGTAATTGGATCCATCATGCCATGATAAGTACTAAGCTGGATATATCTAATGCTTAGATCATGACGAGTAGATAACAATCCGACACCGGTGAGAATCACTGGATGGCTGTAAAACAATCCTTAAAGTACTTTAGAAGGACTAAGGATTTGTTTTGATCTATGGAGGGATGGAAGATGATCTCGTCGTATATGGGTACACGGAAGCATGCTTCCAAACTGACAAAGATGATAGATGATGCAATCGAGTTTTGTGTTAAATAGTGAAGCTGTAAGTTGGAATAGTTCCAAGCAGAGTACAGTCACTAAATTCTACATACTAAATCTAAGTATATTGCTGCATTGGATGCTGCAAAGGAAGTTGTTTGGATTAAGAAGTTCATTGGTGAACTTAAGATGGTTCCTAGCATTGCTAATCCAATAGACCTTATTAGTAATAATAGTCGTGCTATTGATCTATCAAAGGAACCAAGGGCACATCCTAAATCCAGACACATACTTAGGCGTTTTCTTATCGTTCGAGAAATCGTTGATAAGGGAAACGTAAATATATGCAAAGTACTATCTAATGATAACGTTGTGGACACGCTAACAAAGGAACTTCCACAAGATAAACATGATGGTCATGTTAGGTCCATTGGTATTGGATACCTAGAGATTGGGCCTAGGGCAAGTGGGAGATTGTTGGTGTTGGTGCCCTAGGCACGTTTGTTAAACGTTGTATAAGTTATCATTTCATTCATGATGATAAAGAGATGATAAGATTATTATTATTGCTCATGTTTGCTTATAATAATCTCCGTCCCTAGAGCTTGTTAAGAACTAGTATAAAGGCTAAATGATCATGGGATGATCATGTTAGATCTATGGGTACTTGTTTGGAACAAGGTACTGGACATGACCTGTAACGACCCGAAAGCCCGCCTCTATTTTCTTGGTAATAAATATTTAATTATTTATTTATGGCTTATTTATTTATTTAAATTATTTATTTATTTAAACATTTATGCGTGCATTTTGTGTTTCATGATGTAGTCGTGCCTAGCATTTAATTGGTTAATTGTGCTAGTGTGGAGTGTTGGGTCTTAAGTGTTAGTGGGGAGTATAAGATTATTGTGTTAGTGTGTAGGGGAGGGGGTCTATGTGTAAAATCTATAATTTATCCTACTTACTCCCTCCATTTCCCCTCTCCTCCCTCACTCCCTCATCTCTCCCAGCATACTCTCTCTCTCTCTCTCTCTTCCATTGTAAAAAGGATCGTCGATAGGATCGTGTGGAGTCAAAAATATTTGAATTCCGTCATCTTTGAGAAATTCCAAGTAAGTTTCTTTTCCCCCATTTTTATGCTAAAATGTTCATATCATGTTTATATAATTCTTAAGTTGTTATATTTTATGTTTGATCGAGTTTGGAATTTATTTGGAATTTATTTGGAATTTATTTGGGTTTTTTGTTAAAAATGGTGATTGTTATGAATGTTGGGTTTGAATCTTGGTTTGGATTGATAGAGGATGTTATTTAGGACCTTTTCTAGTTTATAAGTTGTTTTGGTCCATAAATATGCTTGGTGGAAAGTTGGTTGTGGTTGATTTTGAGAATTTGTGAATTGGGTAAGAAAAATGAAGAACCCAGCTGCTGATTCCCGACCAAGAACCAGACCGAGCGCCTGCCCGCCATCATTCGAGCGCCCGCTTGAATTGTTAATTTCTTGACCAATTCCTTCTGGCCATAGGAGCGCCCGTGTGGTCCTTATCGAGCGCCCGCTCGCCCCTTACTCGAGCGCCCGCCCGCCCGCCCTTTACCGCGCGCCCGCCCGCCCCCTTTTCCTGGCACTTATTCTTTGGTTGATTTTGGTCTAGGTTATAACTTTAACCCTAGTTTTAGGATTTGTCCTCTTAGAATTAAATGGCCATTTTGGAATACTCTAATAATGAAAATGGTTCCTTTGCGAATAAATGTGTCATGGAAGTTGATTATTAATTATTAGGAAATGTTGGATCACTCTTGTAATGAGTAAATGTTTAGGGTCATTTTGGTAATAGTCATTGTGCTATTTGTGAGCGACCGTTTGGGTTGTGCTCTTTATGAGTAACTTGTGGGTATCACATTTAGGATGTGTTTGGTACGTGCCTTATCTTGGAATCATCATGTTTTAATGGTCAATGTTGTTGGGCTTTCTTTGAGCAATCTCGTTTATCGTTGTTGGACTCTTTTATGAGAAACTTCTTGTGTTTATTGTTGTTGAACTCTTCTTGAGTAATCGTTTGCATCTTTATGGTGATTATTTGGTATGATTCCCTACTTTGGAATCTTTGGTTGTTTATCGAGCTAGTGTTTATTACTTAGCTTTTATTTGGAAGTCCAGCTGGTAATTTGTGTATCGAGTCAGGCAATGGATAATACTATAATGGCACAAGCCAAGTCCAGTATAGCATCGCCCATTGGTCCTTCTTCCTCATCCAGATTGGCCTTGGATGGGATGAGCTAGCTCCTTTTGTGAGTATTCTAGCTACACGTTTTGGAGTATGACTTTGTGGCATATCTCCCGTCCTTTGTGACATGTTACTTGGTTATTGTTCCGGTACCGGGGGTTTTCTCTTCAGCTTTCATGCTACTATGAAGATGTTGATTGTGGATTATTGAAGCTGCGCAGCGATCCTTTATTTGGTTCTATCAGTTGGGAAACCTTGGCTAATATCCTTTGTTATTTGTTTATTTCCGCTGCTATCTGTTAACTGTTAACTGCTATGTGCTATATGTGATTTATTATTGCTTATTGCATCTTAGCATGTCATGTAGTTGCATTAGTAACTTACTGAGATTTTATCTCACCCCGTTTCCTTTCAATGTTGTTTTTCCTTAACCCCCGCCCCCCAGGAGGAAAGGATTAGGATTTGCGGATCGAGGAGGACGTCGAGAGGATTGAGATTTTGGGCAGGTTGCTATTGATCGGTTTGCATTATTTAAATGTATAACCTTTTGGGGATAGTTTTACCAACAATGACGTCATTAAGATTTGTAACCTTTTGTATTTTTAGTGTAAGCTTGTGGAGCTTATACTAGTGGTGTATGGTTGTTGTTAAACTTGGATTTCTAAAACTTTGTTTTAAACCTTTTGGGTATAAAAGTGAAATTTTTATCTTCAGTATTTTGGTGTATTATTGTAAGTCGACGTCCAGCTCGCGAGTTCCGGGCCCACGGGGTCGGGGTCGCGACAGTTGGTATCAGAGCTATGGTTTAGCTCTATGTATAAGTATAGGTGGACTAGAATGACCTAGGAGGGTAGATGGGTTCGGAGTGAGTAACGATGAGTATCTTATGCAGGTATTTGTTTGTAATGGCTAGAAGAAGAGCTGATGAAGGCATCAGTGGGACTCAGAATCTTAATGGTCTACGGGAAGAAAATCGTGCAGTGTTTCAGGGCAGGTTTGAAGCGGCCGTGAAAGCAATTCATGACCAAGGGCCGAGAGAGGAACATGTAGCACCTCCGCGATATGGGTTGGAGCAGTTCTTGAAGTTGAAACCAAGTGAGTACGACGGTGAGCCTAATGTGAAGAAGGCCGAGCTATGGATAGAATCGATGGAGAAAATCTACGATGTCTTTGGTTGCACTGATGAGGATAGGGTTCTGTTTGCAGCTTATAAGCTCGTGGGGACTGCGGAACATTGGTGGAAGGCACTGAAGACCAGTTGGGATGCGACTCTGGTACCATATCCTTGGGAGTGGTTCGTGAAAAAATTCAAGGATCATTTTATCTCTCTAGTGAATCAAAACCGGAAGGAGATCGAATTCCTCAGCTTGGAGCAAAGCGTGATGTCAGTAGCACAGTACTCGGCTAAGTTCACAGAATTAGCCAGGTGTTGTGACTACCTTGTGCGGACCGAGGAGCAGAAAGCGATGAGATTGATCAGGGGTTTGAAGACAGCTATTAGGACTCAACTTATAGCCCAAAGAATTCAACTTTTTCAGGATGCGGTGGACCGTGCATATTTGATGGAGCAAGACATCGGGGGACACAAGAGGAAGACTGAGATGGTTAACCTGGTAAAACCACAAAACAGGGCTCAACCACAGTGATATACGGATAACAAAGGTAATTCTGGAGTGCAAACTCGATTCAGAAGGCAACTTCAAGGGCAACCAACAGTAGGAAATCAAGGTTCTAATAAAAGGGGAAACGAAATGGGAAGATCTGCGTCTATTGTCAGAGGGAAGGACACTCAGAAGACAAGTGTTGGAAAAAGCAAGGAAAATGTGTTAATTGTGGTCGGTTTGGGCACTTTGCGAGAGATTGTCCTAGAAGCAGATATCAACCATCCGGGAGTGACGCTGTTGTTGCACTGGGTCAGAAGAGAGATGCTTCGGGAAACCCTAAAGGTTCAGGGTAGGGTATTTGTGATCAACCAGCACTCGTCAGGTATTGAGCAATTTCAGGAGGTATTATTTTGCATCGAGAGAGCGAGCGCGTGCATTTTAGGATCATCGCATTCTCATGTTTATGTGCATTTAGTTGCATTTATTTCTCCTGAGTCTTTGACTTATGTGTTGTCAGTCTCTACTCCTATGGAGGAGTGTAGGATATCTGATGGAGTCTTATGTGCTCATGTTGTGCTTAAAGGTAGATATGACTTACCTGCTAAATTTGTCATATTGCTATTATAAGATTTTTGATGTTATTTTGAGAAGGAAAATGTCATGCTTTTGTCAATTGTTGTAGGAAAATTATTACATCCTCTCTTCCATTTTGCCTAAAATTGTTTTGAGACCGTTCCTTTGTGTAGAGTTAAGCATATCTTTTCTTATTTGGAATCTGGCTATTTCGCTTCGATGGGTGACAATAGGATGTCTATACCAAGTTGTTGGATGTGTTTATCATTTGTAAGATTTCTATTTTTTTTCTGAACAGTACCTGGTATTTGGGAAAAGCTTGGGTTAAATTGTGTTGTTATGGTACAAGGTCGTAGTACTGATAATTAGATCAATATCCATATTGTATCGATTGGGTTGTAAGAATTGAGGATTCAATTGAGGATTTCTTGGTAAGAGATTTTTGTTTACTTCTAGAACATCTACGTGATTGCATCGGAATTGGTTGATTATGAGGGAATACATGATTTGTATGAGTGATGAGTAGATTGTGGAAGTTATAATCATTAATGGTGGTAAGCGCGTTAAGTTCTAGAGGACTAAGAACATTTTGGGAGAATAATAATTTCCCAATCTATATTGAAGGCATTTTGAATTTTGAGTTTTGGTTAAATGGTTGTTCTATGGTTCTAAATCCTTCTCGGTGGCGTTCCTCGGTTTGGATTAAGAGTATGCGAAGAAAATTGGGTATCAATACTTGGGCATATTAAAGAATACTATGATTTAGTATTGGGTCAGTTAGAATGTGGCTAGCCAATTGGTTTGTTATGATGGTAGTACTATTGAGCCTAAGTATCATTGAGATTATAAATGTATACATGAAAGACTAAGGTGGGTTAGCCATTGAAGATTTAGGATTTGCTAAATTTCTTTGGAGTGTGTAAGCGGATTATCAATTTAAAGAGAGAGTTAGAGGAAAGCCTTGGAGATAAAATGTGGATTGTTTTACGGAGTACTGAGTATTGTAATTGTTTTAGGCTTTCAAAGAGTTGGAGTAATGTGATGATAAAAATTATAGCGTGGATTTAAGTAAACATTTTGTATAAAATTTTGAGCTTACGTTGTACCTCTAGTGTAAGTTGCCATTAAGGTGAAAGCACTATAATGGAAATCCTTGGAGTTATAGCCACTTTGGTGAATACTATGGGGATGAAAATTTCTTAGCTTGTCATATTTTAAGAAACCGATTAAGCTCGGGATGGTTTAATGTTTGGAATATCTGGGAAGTAATACTGAGTAAATGGCTTACAAATGAAAGTATCTTGACAGTGTAATTAAGGTTATGAATAAGGCAACTTGTAGTATCTCGAGAATTATGTTTAGGAGAAATTGGGGTTCTTCGATTTTGAGGAGGGATTTTAATTAGTAGTGGAGATGATGAGTGAAGGAAGTTAAGTGCGAGAGGTTGTTATCTGTAAACATTATTTAAGGCTACCATATGATGGTTTAGAATGGACAATTGAGAATTCGGGAAGTGGCAGAACTATCGTATCCGTGGCTAATTGATCCTTCGGGTAAGTATTTCTAAAATTCGGGTTAATAAATAGAGCTATCTATTACTAAGGATTGATTGCAATTTTAGTGATATCGCCTTCAAATTATAGTTTGTTGTTATGGGACCAAGTTTAGAAATGATGATAATGGGTTACCAATGTTGGATAGTTTATGTTCTTCGAAAGGATAAAAATGAGTTAGTGCAAGTGGGTTAAGAAATACCAAGACTACGATTGTATTATGTTTTATTACCTAAGGGGGATAAATTTAGTAGTGGAGTTGATTCCAAATACTATTGGGATAATGAAAAATAAAACTTATGGATGTTGATGATTTAAGGGTTAATTGAATCATGGAGACTATGTCTGAATTATCTAATAGGTTCTTGATTTGGATTTTGAGTGCTAGATGAGGATCGATATTTTGTAGCCTCGATGTGACTTTGTGTTATGATTTTGATAAGTGAATTCGCGAGCGAATTCTTTTTAAGGAGGGTAGATTGTAACGACCCGAAAACCCGCCTCTATTTTCTTGGTAATAAATATTTAATTATTTATTTATGGCTTATTTATTTATTTAAATTATTTATTTATTTAAACATTTATGTGTGCATTTTGTGTTTCATGTTGTAGTCGTGCCTAGCATTTAATTGGTTAATTGTGCTAGTGTGGAGTGTTGGGTCTTAAGTGTTAGTAGGGAGTATAAGATTATTGTGTTAGTGTGTAGGGGAGGGGGTCTATGTGTAAAATCTCTAATTTATCCTACTTACTCCCTCCATTTCCCCTCTCCTCCCTCACTCCCTCATCTCTCCCAGCATACTCTCTCTCTCTCTCCCATTGTAAAAAGGATCGTCGATAGGATCGTGTGGAGTCAAAAATATTTGAATTCCGTCATCTTTGAGAAATTCCAAGTAAGTTGCTTTTCCCCCATTTTTATGCTAAAATGTTCATATCATGTTTATATAATGCTTAGTTGTTATATTTAATGTTTGATCGAGTTTGGAATTTATTTGGAATTTATTTGGAATTTATTTGGGTTTTTGGTTAAAAATGGTGATTGTTATGAATGTTGGGTTTGAATCTTGGTTTGGATTGATAGAGGATGTTATTTAGGACCTTTTCTAGTTTATAAGTTGTTTTGGTCCATAAATATGCTTGGTGGAAAGTTGGTTGTGGTTGATTTTGAGAATTTGTGAATTGGGTAAGAAAAATGAAGAACCCAGCTGCTGATTCCCGACCAAGAACCAGACCGAGCGCCCGCCCGCCATCATTCGAGCGCCCGCTTGAATTGTTGTTTTCTTGACCAATTCCTTCTGGCCATAGGAGCGCCCGTGTGGTCCTTATCGAGCGCCCGCCCGCCCCTTACTCGAGCGCCCGCCCGCCCTTTACCGCGCGCCCGCCCGCCCCTTTTTCCTGGCACTTATTCTTTGGTTGATTTTGGTCTAGGTTATAACTTTAACCCTAGTTTTAGGATTTGTCCTCTTAGAATTAAATGGCCATTTTGGAATACTCTAATAATGAAAATGGTTCCTTTGCGAATAAATGTGTCATGAAAGTTGATTATTAATTATTAGGAAATGTTGGATTACTCTTGTAATGAGTAAATGTTTAGGGTCATTTTGGTAATAATCATTGTGCTATTTGTGAGCGACCGTTTGGGTTGTGCTCTTTATGAGTAACTTGTGGGTATCAAATTTAGGATGTGTTTGGTACGTGCCTTATCTTGGAATCATCATGTTTTAATGGTCAATGTTGTTGGGCTTTCTATGAGCAATCTCGTTTATCGTTGTTGGACTCTTTTATGAGAAGCTTCTTGTGTTTATTGTTGTTGAACTCTTCTTGAGTAATCGTTTGCATCTTTATGGTGATTATTTGGTATGATTCCCTACTTTGAAATCTTTGGTTGTTTATCGAGCTAGTGTTTATTACTTAGCTTTTATTTGGAAGTCCAGCTGGTTATTTGTGTATCGAGTCAGGCAATGGATAATACTATAATGGCACAAGCCAAGTCCAGTATAGCATCGCCCATTGGTCCTTCTTCCTCATCCAGATTGGCCTTGGATGGGATGAGCTAGCTCCTTTTGTGAGTATTCTAGCTACACGTTTTGGAGTATGACTTTGTGGCATATCTCCCGTCCTTTGTGACATGTTACTTGGTTATTGTTCCGGTACCGGGGGTTTTCTCTTCAGCTTTCATGCTACTATGAAGATGTTGATTGTGGATTATTGAAGCTGCGCAGCGATCCTTTATTTGGTTCTATCAGTTGGGAAACCTTGGCTAATATCCTTTGTTATTTGTTTATTTCTGCTGCTATCTGTTAACTGTTAACTGCTATGTGCTATATGTGATTTATTATTGCTTATTGCATCTTAGCATGTCATGTAGTTGCATTAGTAACTTACTGAGATTTTATCTCACCCCGTTTCCTTTCAATGTTGTTTTTCCTTAACCCCCCCCCCAGGAGGAAAGGATTAGGATTTGCGGATCGAGGAGGACGTCGAGAGGATTGAGATTTTGGGCAGGTTGCTATTGATCGGTTTGCATTATTTAAATGTATAACCTTTTGGGGATAGTTTTACCAACAATGACGTCATTAAGATTTGTAACCTTTTGTATTTTTAGTGTAAGCTTGTGGAGCTTATACTAGTGGTGTATGGTTGTTGTTAAACTTGGATTTCTAAAACTTTGTTTTAAACCTTTTGGGTATAAAAGTGAAATTTTTATCTTCAGTATTTTGGTGTATTATTGTAAGTCGACGTCCAGCTCGCGAGTTCCGGGCCCACGGGGTCGGGCTCGCGACATGACCCGCAGTATGAGATTTATGTCATGGTCAATGTCATATATAGATCTCATATTAGTTATGTCATTTGAATCCTTAGACATGAAGTTATTATAGTCTTCCACTTGATGAAGATTATGTTTGACATATTCAAATGTTGCCTTTAATCAGGTAGCTATAAAGGATATGATTGGCATAATCGGATTCACGTAGGGAAGAATAATAAGCTAAATGGATTTGTCCCTCTTCGGAGAGATGTCAAGCTTGGGCCCCTCGAAGGAATGATGTTGATGAAGTGTTTGGCCAAACTCAAATGGATTGATTGGATCAATGTCATTTGGATTATCAATATATTCGGAATAGAGAAAGTATTGAACAAAACAAGTTGACTTGTTGACCATGACTTGTGTTCAATGACATCGTGGATAAAGGGATTGTGACATGTTCTAAAGGAATGCAAACTTGTATCTAGTTACACTATTTGGGTAGGTATGATGGTTTGCTAGAACCTAATCATATCTTATGGTTTCATGTTTGAACCCATTGTCAACTTAGTGTAATCCTAGAGGGTCACACACAATAGAACGAATCTAAAAGGACTTAAATGGAATTATGGGTCGAAGGACCTTTGAGTGATTTTGGAAAATAGAGGAGCAAGAAAAGAAAATCAGGAAATTGCATAGGTCCGGTCGGACCTTGGTAAGGACCCAGCAGGACCCCATGTATGACCCGGGCGGACCAACTTGGTGACCCGGGCGGACCTGCCCTGTTTCGGCTAGGGTTTTTCCTGTTCCGTTTTCTTGCAGGTTTGGACATAAGTTACCTATTTGGAATAGGTCTAACTTGTATATAAACAGCCTCTATTCACCCAAAATCAGTCCTAAGCATTATGTAACTTTGAGAGAGCCTCCAAGGGTTTGAAAGGATGAATTTCTTGTTCTAAGACATCCTTAGATTGAAGAACAAGAATATCATATACATAATAATTATTCCATATAGTTCTATACATCATGAAGGCGTGTTTCATGATTTGGTCTAGCAACCAAGATCAAGTGTTCTTGATATTCGCTCGCATGTGGATACCGCTAGAGGGTGAAACTTATCATCTTCATAGTTCGTGATTCTTGCTTTGTTTCGTGATCGAGATTTCAAGCCTCCATCGAATTCAAGATTGCAAAATCAAAGGCATCAAGGGTTAGTATTCTAGTATTCATTATGTTGTATTTGACTTAATCATATGAATGGATCTATGGGCTTTGGGTTTCATAAAACTTTAAATGCTTAATTCTGCTGCGCATGTTACTCCGAAACCCAACAGTGGTATCAGATCCCCGTTCATGTTGATTATCTCAATACATAATCATGATGTGTGCATATAAATTGCTTATTTATGTGCCTAGCATGATTTGAATATTGGGATTACGATGTTTATGTGTTATATGCGTTTTATGGGGTTTATTGTTTGATGAACTTTAATCGCACTGTTCAATCGCAATTAAAATTATGGTGGATTTAAAATTGTTTGGGTTATCAATTTTTGATTCGATCAAAGTTTTGATAATCTAGGGATTCATGAATTGTTCATTCAAGGGTCTGATGTTCATAATGATTGGATCATCAAGAACATCAAATCCTAATTGAACCGGGAAAAACAATTTTGAGCAAATTTTGAAACTTTAAAAATTCTGGGCTTTTCGGCGTAGGTCCGACCGGACCAGAGCAAGGACCCGGCCGGACCCTTGGGTCTGGAGCGTGGTTCTGGCGTTTGGTTTTGGTCAGATTCAAAAATCTGGATTTTTCGAAGGGGTCCTACCAGACCAGTGACAAGACCCGGCCGGACCTGCTGGTCTGGAGCGGGAATTGGGCAGTTAGTTTGGGTGCGGATCTCGGGGTTTAACTTTCCTATTTGTTTTGATCTTGTGATTCTGAGATTGGATCAAGGTTTGGATGGCTAATCTACGTTCATCGAGATTGTGTTTCCCAAACTTGATCGCAATCAAAGTTTCAAAGATAAAACGAAGTTAGAATTATGAAGAGTTCATAATTGCTAAAATTGAGAAACAAAGTTCTTGATTCAAAGATTGGAGATCCATGTGGAATTGTGGATGCAATTGGCCTACGTTCATCGAGACCATCTATTGATTAGTTTCGGCCATATGGACTACTTTCTTGGTTTCTTGAATTAGTGCGGAATTGTGGTTGCCTAAAGGCTTAGTTCGGCCGCACTTCTTGTTGTCTTGATTTGGAGATGATAACCAAAGTTCAAAGAGTCTCATCCTCATAATTATAGAGAAACTAATGACACATAAATATTATGCTTAAATTAATGATGAATAATTTAGTGGCTAAACTTGATGCGTAACATGTTTATCTTGTGTGCTCATAAATATGTTGTATGCTATATGTGACAAACCTTCAAAGAAAGTTTTAAGTCTTTTATTGCCATGCCATGATTAAAACACTTGTTAGTATATGAGTAATTTCAATGTATTTTTCGCCCTAGCGAGGTGCATTAACTTTAATTATGTATGAGCAAGATAGATAATGTTGGCACGCCCTAGCGAGGCTCATTAACTATACATTTAAAATGGTTGGACTTAACAAGGCATCAAAACAGTTTTGGGCCTAGGCAAAAATGAGATTAAACATGCTTTTGAAATTGGATTCCTAAGAATCATATTGGATATGATTGACAAGAAATTGTCTACCAAATTAATTGGATTTTGTGTAATCCGCCTCCGCGGACTTGAAATTAAATTAAAGTTGGATCTTAGCCCAATTTAAAAGAATCTCAAAAAAATGATCTAAGAGTCATATGGGATATGATTGACAGGGTTGTATACCTAATTAATTTGATTTTGTGTAATCCGACTTAGCGGACTTGAAATCAAATTAAAGTTGGATCTTAGCCCATTTAAATTCTATTATACATTGGATGTATAAGAAGGTTATATAATTTAGTGAGAGTATTTTTGGAAAATACATTATTTATCTCTTTAATGAGATTGGTACTTGTAAAATTTTGGAAATTTTGCATAAGTTGTAGATGACAACTAAAATTGTTGCGATTAATCCTTGTTAAGGATAAAGCTTCAAAAGAATGGTATAAACTTCATGGATTGGATCCTGAGCCTAAGAATGGATCTAAGGCAAGAAAATGTGTTGTACATTCTTGATGGGCCTATTCCTAAAGAACCCAAAGCCGGAATAGACAAATCACAAGAATCATGAGTATGATTCTAGGAATGTGAGTTGTCTCGTGCTCGCGATTATGTGCTTAAAACTCCAACAAAGTTTAGAACTTGTGGAAGCCTATTAGATAGGCGTGGAGTTAAGAGACATGTTTCAAAGAGAAACCTAAGCAAGAAAGGTATAAAATCATTGTTGCATTCACCTCTTGCAAAAGGAGTGAAGGGTAACAAGTGGAACCTCACATGCTTAAGATAAAAGGCTGCGTAGAGCATCTTGAGAAACTTGGCATTCCAATTGGATTGGAGCTAGCCATGGGTCTTATTCTTAATTCATAGTCTAAGAGTTATAATCACTTTGTGATGAACAACATACTTAGAATGAATAAGAATCTCTCCGAGTTGCATTAACATGCTGAAAACTGCGGAGATGAAGATGATGGAGAAAGGTTCTCCAAAGCTCATGGTTCATGATGGAAAGAGGCCAAGTGCCAAAGGAAAGGTAAGACAGACATTGTCAAACCTAAAGGAAATAATTGTGGTTAAATAATAACTCTAATTGATGCAATTTGGTAAAATGGCAATTGGATTGACCATTTAGAATTGTAGTCAAAAATTTTGGACGATCTATAAAGGAATGGTAGTGGGACTACCACTCGGGATATTTATGTTATAAATTAATCTTTCTAACTTTAATTATTGGATACCGGATATAGGTCCCACATTTATATAAATGTGCAATAATTAGTAAATTGAAAGACTGCTTATAGTAAAGTTTGATCTATGAATGGTAATGATGCAATGGTTGCAACATTGTTCGTAGAACACTTGTAAAGTGACTTTACTAATGAAGTAGAAAATATTATTTTGTTATAAGATAATGAAGGATATTTTTTTTCTTATTTGGAATAAGAAAAGTGCTTTATTCATTATGATTTACTTCATTGTGTTATCATATAAATAAATCTTACATCCTAAATCTTGAAGAACAAAGTAATAAAGGCTATAACATAAATAATTAAAATTCTTTATGCATTATTGTTTTGATCAAATAAATGAGAAATGCATATCTAAAATTCCATGGGACGGAGTTTTAAGATGGTTCCTAGCATTGCTAATCCAATAGACCTTATTAGTAATAATAGCCGTGCTATTGATCTAGCAAAGGAACCAAGGGCACATCCTAAATCCAAACACATACTTAGGCGTTTTCTTATCATTCGAGAAATCGTTGATAAGGGAAATGTAAATATATGCAAAGTACTATCTAATGATAACGTTGCGGACACGCTAACAAAGGAACTTCCACAAGCTAAACATGATGGTCATGTTAGGTCCATTGGTATTGGATACCTAGAGATTGGGCCTAGGGCAAGTGGGAGATTGTTGGTGTTGGTGCCCTAGGCACGTGTGTTAAACGTTGTATAAGTTATCATTTCATTCATGATGATAAAGAGATGATAAGATTATTATTATTGCTCATGTTTGCTTCTAATAATCTCCGTCCCTAGAGCTTGTTAAGCACTAGTATAAAAGCTAAATGATCATGGGATGATCATGTTAGATTTATGGGTACTTGTTTGGAACAAGGTACTAGACATGACCCGCGGTATGAGATTTATGTCATGGTCAATGTCATATATAGATCTCATATTAGTTATGTCATTCGAATCCTTAGACATGAAGTTATTATAGTCTTCCACTTGATGAAGATTATGTTTGACATATTCAAACGGTACCTTAACCAGTTAGCTATAAAGGGTATGATTGGCATAATCGGATTCACGTAGGGAAGAATAATAAGCTAAATGGATTTGTCCCTCTTCGGAGAGATGTCAAGCTTGGGCCCCTCGAAGGAATGATGTTGATGAAATGTTTGGCCAAACTCAAATGGATTGATTGGATCAATGTCATTTGGATTATCAATATATTCGGAATAGAGAAAGTATTGAACAAAACAAGTTGACTTGTTGGCCATGACTTGTGTTCAATGACATCGTGGACAAAGGGATTGTGACATGTTCTAAAGGAATGCAAACTTGTATCTAGTTACACTATTTGGGTAGGTATGACGGTTTGCTAGAACCTAATCATATCTTATGGTTTCATGTTTGAACCTATTGCCAACTTAGTGTAATCCTAGAGGGTCACACACAATAGAACGAATCTAAAAGGACTTAAATGGAATTATGGGTCGAAGGTCCTTTGAGGGATTTTGGAAAATAGAGGAGCAAGAAAAGAAAATCAGGAAATTGCATAGGTCCGGTCGGACCTTGGTAAGGACCCGGCCGGACCCCATGAATGACCCGGGCGGACAAACTTGGTGACCTGGGCGGACCTGCCCTGTTTCGGCTAGGGTTTTTCCTGTTCCGTTTTCTTGCGGGTTTGGACATAAGTTACCTATTTGGAATAGGTCTAACTTGTATATAAACAGCCTCTATTCGCCCAAAATCAGCCCTAAGCATTATGTAACTTTGAGAGAGCCTCCAAGGGTTTGAAAGGATGAATTTCTTGTTCTAAGACATCCTTATATTGAAGAACAAGAATATCATATACATAATAATTATTCCATATAGTTCTATACATCATGAAGGCGTGTTTCATGATTTGGTCTAGCAACCAAGATCAAGTGTTCTTGATATTTGCTCACGTGTGGATACCCCTAGAGGGTGAAACTTATCATCTTCATAGTTCGTGATTCTTGCTTTGTTCGTGATCGAGATTTCAAGCCTCCATCGAATTCAAGGTTGCAAAATCAAAGGCATCAAGGGTTAGTATTCTATTATTTATTATGTTGTATTTGACTTAATCATATGAATGGATCTATGGGCTTTGGGTTTCATAAAACTTTAAATGCTTAATTCCGCTGCGAATGTGTAAGATAGCCGCGGGAAAATACGAATAGTTTCACCTCGGAAATCAAACACGATAGCTTCGAAAATAATAACGGAGTCGCCACGTTTGTTAACTTTTAACCCAACAAATGAAAATGGTTAGAGATTTATGAGTTCGGAGGTCAAGTTACGACTTGGGAAGAGTTTCACGTCACCCAAGTCGCCTCGGACAAAGCCGAGTCTCCCTTGTGTTTGTTGATAAAAAATGTGCAAGTGTGTGTGTGTGTGTGTGTTTGGAAAATGAGAGAAACCGACTTGTTTTTAGAAAGTGATTTTAGAAATAAAATGTAGGCATCTTAATGCCCTTTTGATTTTTGATACTTTAAAGAGACAAAACGTGATGTTCATCCAAGTAAAATAAGACATTCTTGGGGACGGACTTTAATTAATCATGGGAATGATTAATGAAGTCAAGAGGAACAACTAATGTCTTTTTTTTTTGGATAGAACCATAACTTGGATGAATAAAGATGGTCAACTTTATCATCCAAGTAAGGTAATCATCACAAGATTAAAATAAATAAAAGGATTTTCTTGGACAAATCATTACTTGGATGAATAAAGAGTGAGACTTTATCATCCAAGTAAGATAAACAAGAAGAGATTTAAAATAAAGACTTTTAAATGGGGAATAAACATTAAAGATTAAGACTTTAAATGTAAAAATCTCATCTCCATTTAGTTCATCATTTTAATGCACCATTGAAGTGCAAGATGAACCCTTTAGGATCATATGGGTATTTGGGTCCAAGTCATATAAAGATTACATGAATAAATAAAGACTTGTAAAATAAAGACTTGTAAATGTAAATGACATAAATCATAACAAGCCTTAGATTATCCTTGGTTTATAACCCACAATCATGCATAAAACATGAAGGGCACCATGGATCAAGGCTTGGTTCCATTTATTATAATGACATAAATTTAAAGACATAAAGTAAATGACATAAATGTAACAAATACTCCTCTCCACTTAGTTCATCATTTTAAAACACCATAAAAATGTAAGATGAAACCATTGGGATCATAAGAGCATTTGGATCCAATCATATATCTTTATAAAGACTACATTTTTATAAGTAAAAGATGAACAAAATCATATTCCAACAAAAGAAAAAAGAAGTAGATGAAGATGAAGATGACAATAGGATAAAAATTCAACCTTTAAGCAAGATTGGGGTAGATCATCAATTGATTGACCCAAGTTTGCTTCTTTTTCACCTCACTTAGAGATCATGGACTCTAAGATTTTCACTTAACAAAGACTTATCACACTCTTTCACCAAGGCAATCACTCAATTTTTGGAGAGAACTATTTTAGGGAGTAATCTTGCTTAGGGAATTCTTGTTGAAATGAGAGAGGATGACTGTTGGTCCCAGAGACACAACAAGGGTATGAAAAGAGGCTAGAGGGGGGGGGGTGAATAGCCTATTTAAAATTTCAACCCTTTTTCAAAATTCAACCTTTATGCTTACACTTGAATTTTGCGGTAGATAAAAACTACGCGGTCAAGTATAAAATGCACAGCGGAAGTTTTCGTTAAAAACAAGTTGAGTTGATTTTAGACAAGTATAATGCGGTAGGCAGATAATGCGGTAGGTGAGTTTGCGGTAGGCAATTCTGCGGTAGATAGGGGTGAGGTAGGCTGAGAGATTGAAAACTTGTGTCTCAGAGGTTTTAGGCAAATGATAAGTTAGTCAGAATTTAGCTAAAGCAATCAGGTAGACAAACAAACACAATTCACAATTGTTCTTAAATCTGAGAAATTAAACACTAAAAGACAAACAAGATTAATATGAACAAGTGAAGAACAATATGAACAAGATGAACAAGACTTAAAGTAAATTTGCAGAAAGGTAAAGTGCAGTAAGTAAATGACACAATGATTTGGAAAGGTTTGATCTGTTAAAAGATCTACGTCCTTTACCAAGATGGTCAGTCTTGGATTTTGAATGGAGGATGTATTAATTCTCTTGAGTACAGATTACAAAGATGAAGAACTGAATTAACTCCTATTTTCTATGAAGAACAATCCTAGACTTAGACCAGTGTATCCCTAATGATTCAATCTATGTGATTGATCAATCGGGGTGAGTGTGTGTAAGAATCAAGAGCTCTTTGAAATCTATATGATTTTAGAGCCTAATGAATCTTGTGTTGAGAGGCTTGAGATTTGATCTTGAAGGTTGCTGGAGATTTGTTGAAGACTTGAAGGTTGAGTGCTTGAAGATTCAAAGGATTCTGGAAATCTTGAGTATGATCTTCAATCACCAAGAATTTCAACAGCAATTTCTCTCTTAGAATCTCAGCTTTTCTTCAATGAAGAATTCAAGGTCTATTTATAGCCTTGAAGGAGAAACTAGCCGTTTGAATTCTTGGAGGGCAAGTTTGGAGGACAATGAGCTGTTGATTTCTAATTGGAGCTCAGTCTGAGTTGTCCTTTTGTTGCAGAGTCATGGTGGTCCAACTGTACTACGATGACAGTTGTATTCAAATTTGAAATTTGAATTTGCAACGTTCAAAACTAACCAAGGTAAAGGCACAAGTGTGACTATGGTTAAGTTTGAACCAACTTGAGTTTCTTCAACCATGGTTCCATGCGGTAGATATTCACGCGGTAGGATGGAACCATGCGGCAAGATGGATTGCATGAGGTAACCTTGGGATATGCGGCAAGCATTGGTTCCGCGGTAGGCGTCTTCATGCGGTAGGCAATGGACCTACCTCATTTTTCCAGACTTAGAAAAAATTGAGTCCTAATCTGCTAAGCCTATTCAACTATAAAGTGGACTATTCTAAATGAAGTACAAGTACTTCTTACAATATATCCTAAAGTCCACAAAGAGTAAAATAAGGTTATGGGATCAATCAAATTAAGGTAATAGGAGTGGTTTATAATAAGCATACCCAACAATCTCCCTCTATTTGAT
This sequence comes from Campanula takesimana, assembly GCA_026119855.1. Taxonomy (NCBI): domain Eukaryota; kingdom Viridiplantae; phylum Streptophyta; class Magnoliopsida; order Asterales; family Campanulaceae; genus Campanula; species Campanula takesimana. Next base: position 853,242 of record JAOWBW010000516.1, on the reverse strand, counting down.
TGAGACCATTACCTACTATAACAAAGGCTAATTCATTGTACTTGGTAAAAACATGTTTTCAAGAATAAATATTTTATTAAATATCATGTCCCAAGTCAATGCACACTCTAAGCCAATGTCATAGATTTCTATCGTCCTAAAAAGAAAAACAAATTACTAATCCTAGAAGATAGAAATAATATTTGAAACATTTTCAAAATAAGTGAATACTGAGGAATAGAAATGCATCAAACACAATAACATACTCCAAGTAATAATCATTAAAGCATAGGAGTATAAGGATCACAAAAGAGAAATATTGTTTTAAGTTACAAACCTAGAATAAAAACATAAAAGTAAGATTGTTTTAAACATCAAATTTTCATGACCACATGCGGTCAGATCAAATGCGGTCAACATCAATGAGGTCTTCAATGAATTTTGCGGTAAGAGGAAAGCGGTAAGCTGGGATATTCAATCCTGGAATCATGACTGGAGCAGTGACTCCATCTTCTTCTTCCTCTTCACCGTGAGCTTGAACATTGCCGTGACCTGCTTCAGGAGGTTGAAAAGCTTCCTGCGCAGCTTGAATCACGCCTTGTCGATTAAGCCTGTTCATTACCGTATTGATGCGATTGGATAGGAGGTCAATCTTGGTAGATTGTCCTTCAATTCTGACGTTGTTGATCTCAATACGGTTGGTTTGAACCTTCATCGCTTCAGTCATCGCGGCAATCTTGGGAGTAAACTTTTCAGCAACCGTAAGAAGTGCGGTATTTGTTTGAACCATAATTTCCTCCTTTAGAGAAGATTTCAACTTCTTCAGCTCTTTGCCCAGCTCATCCTTGACTTCAAGTTTATCAGAATTCATAGCCTTTGACAATTCTTTGCGCGCACCTTCAACACCATTGACAACACTGGTACTGATGTAATTAGTTTGCTTATGAAGGGCTTCTCTGAGTGCGGCATAAGTGAGAGCAGGATCTGCGGCAGGAGGTGCGGTAGAGCTGCTAGTTGTTCCTTGCATGATGTCCTTAATAGCCTTTGTTATCACAACACTCTCCCCCTTAATGGTCGAAATCATTTCGGAGGGAAGTGCGGCAACATCTCGCTTCAATGCGGCTTGATCAGTCTTCAGCTCAATAACCTCCTCTCGAAGCGCCACCATACTAGACACTAAAGATTCAACCTGGGATTGAGTATCTGCCTGCATCTGAGTAAGAAGCTTGACTGCGGCAAGCAGTTCAGGAATAGATTGATTTGACTCAAGAGCAGGTGGTGCGGTCGATGGAGCTGGTGCGGTAGGGACAGGAAGCACAGTAGGAGGAACCTCAATGTTTTGTTCGGAAACCTTAGCCTTTGGTGATATGGTAGCATCATCATCACCATCCTCAATATCAAAAAAAGTATCGACCTTTTCAGGAACAATGTCGTCTTCAACATGCTCAACATCCATATCTTTTTTTGCGGCAGACTTGTCACTTGCGGCAGAATCTCCATGTTCTTCCTCAGAACTCTCATCAACCAATCCCTTATCAATAGGCTTCTCAACAGCCTGTTCCTCTGTTTCACTTTCAGTGTCATCTTCAGACTGCTCATCCTCTTCTGCGGCAGTATCGCCACTCACTTCTTCCATATCAGCCTCTTGGGCATCCAGAACAAAATTCTTTGAAATTTTGGGAGGGGCAACCACTATTTCTTCGTCAGATGAAAGGGTTGGGGAGATAACCTCGGGTGAAGGTTGCTTAGCCACCTTAGCCTTTTTGGAGACTTTGACTGGGCTAGGTGTATGAGATCTTTTCTTGTCAAACGACTCCCCCTGACTTGGTGCTGTTTTGAGGGATATAGAAGGTTTGGATTTGAGAGAAGGCACGGTAGATTGAGGGACAACATAGGGTTGTTTTGGTGCGGTAGGTTTGGAAGAGAGGGATTTAGAGACTTTGGATTTTGGTTGAGGTTCAGGGGATGAGGAAGGAGACATTGGAGGTGCAGTAGGAATGACCTTAGATTTTGGAGGTTTTGGCGCGGCAGGACGAACAGGTACGGTAGGTGCAATCTTGATGCCCTGGGAAACTGGTCTTGACTTCCTTGTCGGTTCCCCAACCTTCTCTTTGCCTTTAACAGAAGTTGGAGGAGAGGGGAGTTCAACATTCTTACCCTTTTCACGAGCCTTCATTGCGGCAGCATTCTTGCGGTCGAGCTCAAATGCGGCAGCCTCCTCATCACTCACCATCCTTTCACTAAGGTTGGCTTGACCTCGTTTAGAGTATTTGGGGGGAATGTTCTCTTCGATGGGATCTCGGAGAAGGTAAGAACGGTACACTTCATCCCCAAAATTACCACGGTAATTGGTCTTCATAGATTTGCGGCAGAAGTCTTTTGAGGTAGGAATTGGAACCTTATAATTCTTGTTCTGCTCATACAATTCCCTGATTCTGATTGTGTGACTCATCAAGTAGGAAATCAACCTACTGTTCGTGCGGTACTTGGTCTCGCCTTCATCAGCCGCATCCTTATATGAGAGAATATTGGCTCGCAGGATATCATACATGATTTGACCCCAATCTAATCGCTTCCCAAGATAAATAGCAGCAGAGATCATCCATTGAGTGTGATTAAAGTTGGCATGATTGCCAGTCTTGCATAATAGGGCATGATCCACCAGATGGCCAATATGGTACATTATTTCACCAACGTCCTTACGCTGTATTTTGAGAATGTCTGCCGTACCTGCTAGTTTCTTAGCCAGACTAAGGGTCTCCTGCCATGAAATAGTATCAAAGTCCTTGCTTTTCTTGATTCCTACGGCATGGGCAATGTCACTAGCATCAAACGCCAATTGGATTCCCATAACAGTGGCTCGAAGGAATTTAGGGTGTGCGGCAGGCTCCTCTGGACTTTCCATTTCAACAGCCGAACTGAAGAATTCGTCAACAAAAGCTGGAAGATGAAATTCTTGATCAAATGTAAAGAGAGGGAGAATTCCAGACTTGTTCATGCGACCCAAGATATTGCGGCCAATGGCATCCTTTCTGAGGTCTGCATGGTTTATGACTATTCCAGGAATGAAATGGTTTAAGTCCTGAAACAAAGCAAAATTTAAAGTTTAGAAAACGAGGTAGGTCGTGCGGTCACTTGACAAGAGTGTAAAGAAATGATGGTGCTGTCAAGTGAGGCACGGTACCAAGAGGTTGCGGTAGGTAGAAATGTTAACGATATTACCGCAAACACTGAAGTGTTGACCCATACAAGATCAAAATGTGAATAGTGTATAAACATAAAATGTCAAACAAGTTAAATATAAATGGATCAAATCATTGAATATGCCAAGAACACGTAGAACACTATGAAGAACACGATGAACACGATACACATGTTAAACCCAGATTTCCAGAAAAGTGATCAAAACGAAGGAAAATAACCTGGGAAGAATCGGAAATGCCTATAGAGCAATAAAAACACATCAATTTCATGAACTAATCAACATTAAACTCATAAATTGAAAGGGGAAAGCTAATGGAAACCAAAAAAATGATAAACTAATTTGAGTGAATCAACGAAACTAATGAACTCCAGAAATAAACGAACTAGATCAAACAATCAATACACAATTTGCATACCAATAACGCAAGAAATCGAAGAAAACTTCAAGGAATATGAAAGGTTTTCGAAATTTTCACCAAGAGAAATAATGGCGAGTTCAAGAGATCCATACCATGACCACGACTGGAGGAGTAGATTGAATTTGAGGTTCGTCTCTTGATTCAACTGATTTTGAAGACTTTTTGGATTGATGCTTAGACATTATATAGAGAGATTTTGAGAGAATGGAGTTTTAGAAAGGGAGGTTGTGGAGAGAGGTTAGAGAGAGAGTGATTTTCTGAGAAAGTAAAAGAAGCAGAGAGTGGTGGAGAAGAAGATAGTGGGACGGTTTGGTGAAGGGGTTATGCAGAGGTCAGAGTGATGGGAAGTTGGGAGGTTAACTCTGAAAAAGGTGACTGACATGACCTAGGAGGTACTTTTCATTAAATGCGAAGTTGCAGGAGGTCACATCGGACTAGCCAATGACGGCTCGGATATTTTAAGGAATAAAGATTAAATACAAAAATTTAATGCCCTAAAAGATTTAAATTAGATACAAGCGAGGGAAAATAGAAAGTTACCTTTGTGCCCTTGAGGTAGATATCGTCAAAATATCTCAAAATATTACTAAGTTAGAAGACTTACCTGGGCCAGAGTGCGGTAGCTTGAGATGTCGACCGTGACATGTGCGGTCGGTGAGGTCTTACCTTATTTAGTCTTTTGAGAAATCATTACTGAGGTGACAAGACTTTATGCGGCAGCATGACTTTTGTGGCAGCATTTGAATGATGCGGTAATTTGGAGGTGCGGTCAAGTGAGGGATTGAGAAATCAATGGTATTTGCTTGACCGTGATATGTCTGCCGTGTACCTATCTTGACTTAACTTTTTGGACAAAATACATTAGTATAAGAAATTGTATGGACAAGTTTGAGTTAGAGTTCAAGCATACCCATTTCTCCTCGTAGATACCTAAATCTCTTGGAATCGAGAGCTTTGGTGAGAATATCTGCGATTTGATCATCAGTACTTACATACTCCAGATGGATATTACCTTTTTCCACATGATCCTTGAGAAAGTGGTATTTGATATCAATGTGTTTGGTCTTGGAATGCATGACAGGGTTGTTGGAGACAGCAATGGTAGATGTATTGTCACAAAAGATTGGACAATTTTCTTCTTTGATTCCGTAGTCAACCAATTGTTGCTTCATCCACAGCACTTGGCAGCAGCAGCTTCCAGCAGCTATATATTCAGCTTCTGTGGTAGATACAGAGACTGAGGCTTGTTTCTTGCTTGCCCATGAAACTAGTCGATTTCCAAGGAAATGACAAGTTCCACTCGTGTTTTTCCTGTCAATGGTACATGCTGCATAATCTGCATCTGAGTAACCTATAAGATCAAAAGTTGAATCTTTGGAGTACCAAAGTCCAAGGTTAATAGTCCCAGATAGATATCGAATAATTCGTTTAACAGCAATAAGATGTGCTTCTCTAGGATCAGCTTGATAACGTGCACAAACGCAAACACTAAACATGATATCTGGTCTACTAGCAGTTAAGTATAGGAGAGAGCCAATCATACCTCGATATAAGGTTTGATCAACCTTCTTACCTTTCAAGTCTTTATCTAGCTTGTTACCAGTAGCCATAGGAGTGTCGTATGCCTTTGCATTTTCAAGTCCAAATTTCTTGATGAGATCTCTAGTGTACTTAGCTTGGTTGAGGAAGATGCCTTCAGCACATTGTTTGATTTGTAGCCCAAGGAAAAATGTTAATTCTCCCATCATGCTCATCTCAAATTTGCTTTTCATGAGTTTCTCAAAACGTTTACACAACAATTCATTAGTAGAGCCAAAAATAATATCATCTACATATATTTGAACAAATAAAGTATGATCATTATATTTAGCAATGAATAAAGTTGTGTCGATCTTACCACGCTTGAATCCCTTTTCAAGGAGAAACTTAGATAGAGTATCATACCATGCTCGTGGAGCTTGTTTGAGTCCATATAAAGCTTTACAGAGTTTGTAGACATGATTTGGAAATTTGGGATCTTCAAATCCGGGTGGTTGAGCAATAAAGACGGTTTCTTGAAGTTCTCCGTTGAGAAATGCACTCTTCACATCCATTTGATATAGCTTGAATCTTTTGTAAGAGGCATAAGCTAAGAATATCCTTATAACTTCGAGTCTTGCAACGGGGGCAAATGTTTCATCGTAATCAATGCCTTCTTCTTGTCTATATCCTTGTGCAACCAACCTTGCTTTGTTCCTTGTGATGCTTCCATTCTCATCCATCTTGTTTCGGAACACCCACTTTGTACCAATCACTCCTTGATCTTGCGGCCTTGGAACCAAGGTCCAAACTTTACATCTTTCAAATTGGTTGAGCTCTTCTTGCATGGCAACAACCCAACTTGAGTCCTAGAGTGCTTCATCAACTTTCTTAGGTTCAACTTGAGATATGAATGCGGTAAGTGCATCATAGTTTGATCTTCTTGTTCTAACACCAGAATGCAAATCACCAATGATATTCTGAATTGGGTGATTTCTGACCTCACGAACTTCTTGAGGTATGTCTGGTTGAGTTGATGGTGGTTGTAAATCTTCTAGTGGTACATTATTTGAGTCATCCCAGTATAAGTGATTTGAGGGATAGGTTCTTCAACATTTATGGGTGTCTCAACTTCAACTCCATTTGAGGTAGCAGCAGATGAGGTAGCTTCTGGTGCTTCATGTGAGGTAGATGGAGGTGCAGTTGAGGTAGATGGGTTTCCTTGTGTTGATTGATTTTGGGGTTGAGTTGTACCTGTCTCATTTATCTCAACAAAATCATCAGCAACATTTGAAGCCATATGTGGCTCAAGGAGAGAATGTTCATCAAAAGTAACATGGACAGATTCAACTATCTTAAGAGTGGTTTTATTAAATACACGAAAAGCTTTTGAGTGTTTAGCATACCCAATAAATATACCTTCATCGGCCTTAGGAGCAAATTTACCTCGATGTTCTTTACCGTTGTAGAGTATAAAGCATTTGCATCCAAATATCTTGAAGTATGCTATGTTGGGGGTTCTTCCTCTCCAAAGTTCATAAGGAGTTTTGTTGTAGGTCTTGTTGATGAGGGATCTATTTTGAGTGAAGCATGCTGTATTGACGGCTTCAGCCCAAAAGTATTGAGGTAGCTTTGCTTCAGCAATCATTGTCTTTCCGGCCTCTATCAACGTTCTATTCTTTCTTTCCACTACACCGTTTTGTTGTGGAACTCCAGCAGCAGAGAAGTTGTGGTCAATACCATGATCATCACAGTATTGAGCAACACCGTTGTTCTTGAATTCTGTACCATTGTCGGATCGAACACTAACGATGTCATCTTCTTTTTGTGTTTGGAGCTGTCTAAAGAGTGCGGTCAAAATGTCATAACAATCATCTTTGGAGCTCATCATCTCGACCCACGTATATCTTGAGTAGTCATCTACCACAACTAAGGAATATTATTTCCTCCAATACTTGCGGTAGAAACAGGTCCAAACAGGTCCATATGAAGTAGTTGCAAACATCTAGAAGTTGAAGGTGTCGTCTTGCTGGAGAAAGACGCTTTTGGTTGTTTGCCTAGTTGACATGCTGTGCACTTCTCATCGTGGTGATCAGCTACTTTGGGTAGACCACGAACTAGATTTTCTCTACCAATCTTGGAGAGATACTTGAAGTTTAAGTGACTTAGTCTTTTATGCCACAGCCAACTATTTTTACTAACATTCTTTGCTACAAAACAGAGATTAGAAGAAATGCAAGATGAATTAATATCAACAACATAAACATTTTTCTTACGAATCCCTTTGAGCAAAGTGACGCCGGATATGCCATCTTTGATGAGACAGAAATTTGAAGTGAAGTGGCATTACAATCCTTTGTCGCAGAAATGAGATATTGAGAGTAGATTGTGTTGTAGCCCAATAACTAGAGAGACTTCTTGGATGGTGATTTTTCCTTTACGAATGACTCCATATCCTACAGTCTTTCCTTTGTTATTATCTCCGAAGGTTACTGATGGCCCTTTTTCTTCATGGACATCTTCCAATAAGTTGATATCTCCGGTCATGTGCCTTGAACAGCCACTATCGAGATACCATAAACTTGATTTATCCTTGGAATGTCCAGCCATTAAGCAGAGAACCTATAAAATAAACATTTAAGAACAAGGTCCCCTTTTTATTCTTTTGGGTCCAAAGGGTTAGCAACTTTTGACGACCCACACCTGCCTCACAGAAGGAGGGTTACTCTTTCTGGGATTGGGTGTGAATCTCAAAAGACATTCAGCAGCCTTATGACCATAACCATCACACACGGAACAATGGTGGAAGCCACCCAACTGAGTTTTAACAAGCTTCGTTGAAGTCTTGAGCACAACATCATTTACTGGTATGGATGAGGTCTCCTTAACAAAATTCATCCTTTTGAACTTTGCTGCCTTGCCGCCACTTGCGGTCGATGGCTTCCTTGCGGTCGCCATCTTCCTTGGTGCGGTCGATTGACCTCGCGGCAGGATAATGCGGTAGGGAGCGCCATCTACCTTGCTAGAGGAAGCCTCTGCGGTAGGTTCATCCATGGCAATACCTTTCATCTTTGCCTTGCCAGTTTGTTTCTTAGGGTAGACATAGTTGAACTCTAGTTTCTTCTTTGGTTCTTGTCCTACACCCTTTGAAACATGATGTTTAGCCTTCGACCCTTCCAAAGTTTGCTGGGTAAATTTCTCATCTCTTTCACAACAAGATGCACATTTAAAGTTGTCATTAGTTTGAAATCCTAATCCTTCCTTATCACCACTAGGCTTTTGGGATTCTAAGATTTGTTCCATAGTGACACGAGAATTGGTCCACTCATTTGTGATCCTTTTCAGGTCATTTATCTCAGCAACCAATTATTCGTTTTTAACCTTAAATATAGCATTTTGTTCTTCTAAGAAACGGTTTCGATCAGTAAGAGGAGTCATACTCTTGATCTGCTCCTTAAGGAGGGTGAGTTCAGATCTTAATAGAGATTTCTCCGTCTTAAGCTGGGAAATTTCTTCAGTTGAAAGTGCTAAAGCTTCCTTCATGCCAGAGAATTTACTAATTACCTGTTCAGCTTTTGCAAACATCTTTTCTTGTTCATCGGGGGAAATGTCAAACTTGACTTGAGGTGTGGTAGACAGACTTCCTTCACTTTGGGGTTTAGTAGAGCCTTCTTTGCTGCACTAACATCACATCTTGAAAATAGAAGATCACCATTTTTTGAACCGGAGTTAGGAATCCTTTTTCAGCAAGTTCATCGGCCGTATAACTTATCCGTTTAGGTTTTGCATTTGGTGAGCGACGACTTTTATTATCATCCTCATCATCGGACTGAACGACCAAACAAATGTGACTTCTTCAGAATCTTCATCACTTTCATCAGAGTCTGACTCTATCCATGTAGCTAACTCTTTTTTGGTAGAGTCCTCTTCAGCAACCATCCCCTTTTGCTTTGAGTATCTTGGATTGAAGTTGCTTTTCTTCTTCATATACTCATACTTGGGAATTGGGCATTCTGATGCGAAATGACCGGGTTTCCTGCAATTAAAACATACGAGATCCTTTTTCTTCTTGGAGAAGTTGAAGTTCTCTTTCTTCTTTGAAGGGCTGTTCCTTGAAAACCTTGTTGGAGCTTTGCTTGTTGATCCGGGTCTTGCTGTCTTTCTGAACTTTTGGAATCTTTTCACGAACATAGCAAAATCATCATCATCCATATCAAGTAAATCTGATGTGGAGATTTTTGGATCTTCTTCCTCGATCACTTCTTCCATTTGAGCAACCAACGATAAGCTCTTTGTTTTTCCTTCCATTTCAGCAATGTTGTTAAGCTTGATATCAAAGACCTTGAGGTTGGCATAGAGGCTTCTAAGAGACATGTCATCTAGTAGCTTGGTATCTTCAAGAGTGTTTCCTTTGTGTAGATATTGTGAACCAAGAGCGGCAAGAAAATTAACATTAATTTCTTTCTTGGTAAGCTTCTTTCCGAGTGCTGTATAAGTACTCACGATCTCACAATAACGATCGTAAGTGGCTCTAAGTGATTCACCGGGGATCTTAGCAAAGTTGTTGAATCTTCTTTGAATTGCAAACTTTTTGCTTTCCTTGCAAGCTTGATCTCCTTCGATGTAATCTTCAATTGCATCCCAAAGTTCTTTTGCAGTAGAACATTCCATGATCTGTCGACGCTGTGACGTACTCAAGGTGCTTAGAAGTATACTTTTTGCTTTCACATCCATTCCAACCAGTCTTTTCTCTTCATCGGTCCATTCAGCTTTTGGTTTCTTGATAGTCGGATTTGCACCATTGGTTTCTGGATCCGGATTAGCTTTCATTGGGAAGTATGGTCCAATGGTAAGACAATCACCAAGTTGCTCGTCCATGGAGTAGAACTGAGTTAGAATGCTGTGCTTCCAGACGTCAAAATTATCTTCGTCGAACGCTGGAACATGAGTGAAGTTAACCGTTGCCATAGTTTTCTGACTTGCCATTTTGAATCGGCACCCAAGCTGTTAAGCTTGAAAAACAGAAGTTTTATAAAGGTGTTTGCTCTGATACCACTTGTTGGTCCCAGAGACACAACAAGGGTATGAAAAGAGGCTAGAGGGGGGGGTGAATAGCCTATTTAAAATTTCAACCCTTTTTCAAAATTCAACCTTTATGCTTACACTTGAATTTTGTGGTAGATAAAAACTACGCGGTCAAGTATAAAATGCACAGCGGAAGTTTTCGTTAAAAACAAGTTGAGTTGATTTTAGACAAGTATAATGCGGTAGGCAGATAATGCGGTAGGTGAGTTTGCGGTAGGCAATTCTGTGGTAGATAGGGGTGAGGTAGGCTGAGAGATTGAAAACTTGTGTCTCAGAGGTTTTAGGCAAATGATAAGTTAGTCAGAATTTAGCTAAGGCAATGAGGTAGACAAACAAACACAATTCACAATTGTTCTTAAATCTGAGAAATTAAACACTAAAAGACAAACAAGATTAATATGAACAAGTGAAGAACAATATGAACAAGATGAACAAGACTTAAAGTAAATTTGCAGAAAGGTAAAGTGCAGTAAGTAAATGACACAATGATTTGGAAAGGTTCGATCTGTTAAAAGATCTACGTCCTTTACCAAGATGGTCAGTCTTGGATTTTGAATGGAGGATGTATTAATTCTCTTGAGTACAGATTACAAAGATGAAGAACTGAATTAACTCCTATTTTCTATGAAGAACAATCCTAGACTTAGACCAGTGTATCCCTAATGATTCAATCTATGTGATTGATCAATCGGGGTGAGTGTGTGTAAGAATCAAGAGCTCTTTGAAATCTATATGATTTTAGAGCCTAATGAATCTTGTGTTGAGAGGCTTGAGATTTGATCTTGAAGGTTGCTGGAGATTTGTTGAAGACTTGAAGGTTGAGTGCTTGAAGATTCAAAGGATTCTGGAAATCTTGAGTATGATCTTCAATCACCAAGAATTTCAACAGCAATTTCTCTCTTAGAATCTCAGCTTTTCTTCAATGAAGAATTCAAGGTCTATATACAGCCTTGAAGGAGAAACTAGCCGTTTGAATTCTTGGAGGGCAAGTTTGGAGGACAATGAGCTGTTGATTTCTAATTGGAGCTCAGTCTGAGTTGTCCTTTTGTTGCAGAGTCATGGTGGTCCAACTGTACTATGATGACAGTTGTATTCAAATTTGAAATTTGAATTTGCAACGTTCAAAACTAACCAAGGTAAAGACACAAGTGTGACTATGGTTAAGTTTGAACCAACTTGAGTTTCTTCAACCATGGTTCCATGCGGTAGATATTCACGCGGTAGGATGGAACCATGCGGCAAGATGGATTGCATGAGGTAACCTTGGGATATGCGGCAAGCATTGGTTCCGCGGTAGGCGTCTTCATGCGGTAGGCAATGTACCTACCTCATTTTTCCAGACTTAGAAAAAATTGAGTCCTAATCTGCTAAGCCTATTCAACTATAAAGTGGACTATTCTAAATGAAGTACAAGTACTTCTTACAATATATCCTAAAGTCCACAAAGAGTAAAATAAGGTTATGGGATCAATCAAATTAAGGTAATAGGAGTGGTTTATAATAAGCATACCCAACAATGACCTCTCTATTTATAGGGGGAATTGATCATTGATTTTCTTAGGGGCCAAGCAAAAATGGGATATTCTTTGAGCACAAATTGGATCCATTTTTGTGCACAAAATGGAGCATTTTCGGATGTAAAATGGGCTGAGGAGATCCAATGGTCCAGATCAGATCTGGGTAGTTTTTGGGGAGATCCAACGGCCATTTGGGCGCCTTCTAGAAGGCTGAGGGGACCGACTTGACACGTGGCGAGCCCTCACCAAGGGGGATGTCGGGCGCGTGGAGGCCACGCAGGGAAAAGGCGAGTGGCGAGTGTGGAGGGACCGACGCGCTGGCGGTTGAACGAATGGGGAAGGGACGCGTGGCTAGGCTGTCGGCTGGCTTGGTTTGTGCGGCTAAGGAGAAAACGCACATTTCATGTGCGCCCGTCCCCCTCCTTTGGGAAATTTCTGGTTATTCCCACAAAGTCCTTTTGGGCTTTGTGGGGAATAAACCCATGGTCCTGGCTTTCTGGAAATTACAAGAAGGTCCCTCCCTTTCTGAAATTATTTAATTAATGCCTAAAACACCCTTTGAACATTATAATGACCCAATTAAGTCCCAAATTACCCCTTAATTCCACAATTTGATTATTTAAGGATAGTAATCCGGATCGGGTTACTTACAGAGCCCCTCGGCAATGGCGCTTTCGAAGGAAGCGGGGTTCTCGATAAAGAAAGAATCCCGATCAGGTGAACTATCGAGATGGGAGAGAAGGTGACCGATGTGGTCAAGTGGCTGGACCCTTATCTTTAAAGGATTCCTACGTATCCCTATCCGAGGGAATCAAGCCGGTCGTAGTTCTGGGCGATGAGAAACTTTTAAGGCGTCTCAAACCTAAGGGTGACCGTTGAGGTCGGGTGAGGAACTTGGCGTCTCAAAACTAAGACCTAGGTGGATATCTGTCATCCTCTCCTAAGGTGTAGGGGAATATCTATCATTCTCTCCTAAGGTGTAGGGGAATATCTGTCATTCTCTCCTAGACACGGCTTTGGTCTCACGTCCGACTAAGGACTGCCGGGACATGGTCAACTTGGCTCTATGGAGAGGGTTAACTTACAAGGAATGGGCATGACTCTTGGCGAGTTCAGAGGCGGGACATGGTCAACTTGGCTCTATGGAGAGGGTTGACTTACAGGGACATGGTCAACTTGGCTCTATGGAGAGGGTTGACTTACACAAGGAAGAATGACTCTTGGCGAGGCAGAGGCGGGACATGGTCAACTTGGCTCTATGGAGAGGGTTGACTTACCGGGACATGGTCAACTTGGCTCTATAGAGAGGGTTGACTTACACGGGGAAGCATGACTGTTGGCGAGGCAGAGGCGGGACATGGTCAACTTGGCTCTATGGAGAGGGTTGACTTACAAGTGACATGGTCAACTTGGCTCTATTGGAGAGGGTTGACTTACACGAGGAAGCGTGACTCTTGGCGAGGCATAGGCGGGACATGGTCAACTTGGCTCTATGGAGAAGGTTGACTTACATGGAATGGGCATGACTCTTGGCGAGTTTAGAGGCAGGACGTGGTCAACTTGGCTCTATGGGAGAGGGTTGACTTACAAGGCAAAGGCGTGACTCTCAGGGTCAGAGGCGGGACATGGTCAACTTGGCTCTATGGAGAGGGTTGACTTAGTAGCAGAAATGAAATATGCTTTATTTGAGACATTTGGTCATTTGTCATCTAAGGTTTCTATTTGTTCTGACATATGGAGTGATAGCAAAATAAGACATTTTTATATGGGTGTAACATGCCATTGGATAGATGATTCTTGGAGAATTCAAAAGAGATTACTTGCATATCGAATATTTGATGAGGCACACACCGCGCATAATATAGCTCATATGTTACAAATAATTTTGAAAGAATATAATCTAGTTGAAAAGGTTTTTTCAATGTCTTTTGATAATGCTAGTGCTAATACCGCTAGTTTGCCCGAATTAATTTTAGTTTGTAAACCATCACTAGGTGGTCGATTTTTTCATATTAGATGTTTGTGTCATATTTTAAACTTGTGTGTCCAAGATGGTTTGCGTGCTTTGGATACTTCTATTACTTTAATTAAAGATGCGGTTCATACTATTATGAAAAATTCAAAAATCACAAGGCAATGGAGGCATTATTGCACAAGTCAAGGGAAAAAAAAAAAAAATTCCCAACGGATGTTCCAACGCGATGGAATTCTACCCTTCATGTATTACAAGAAACTTGGAATTGGAGAAATGAAATTTGCATGTTCTTGGGATCCATTAACTATGGTGCAAATTTATATACTCAACAATGGGATGAATGTGAGACTATGATGAATTTGTTGACAAAATTCGAGATTGCAACCACGGCGTTATCCGGTACGTATTACCCCACTTCTAATTTAGTTCTTGATCATTGTCTAGAAATTTCTAGTGTATTTTCTGAGTTTCAAAATGATGAATTTCTTAAAGATGCGGTTTTAAGAATGCGAGTAAAGTGGGTTAAATATTTGCTCGACATCCCCGATCTTTTTTTAATTGCTAAGTTATTAGATCCTAGAGTTAGAGAGGCAGGTTTAACAACTTTTTTGGAATATTATTATTCAAACTTTTATTTGCTAATTGATCCAAATTTTCCTAATGTTGGTCAAAAAATTGCTAATGTTAGACAAGCATTTTTAGAAATTTTTGTGGAATACAAGTCAATATATGGTGATGCTACTCCAACTCCAAGTGCTACTACTAGTACTCATATTCAACCTTCCTCTACCACCACTTCATCACAAGCACGACCATCATTTGTTAAAAACTACTATGGAACTAGTGGACAATCTCGTACTACCGGTGCTAATGGAGAATTTGATAAATATTTAACCGTTGATTTTGAAGATGATGATGATTTTGATATTTTAAATTGGTGGGCAAGCAAAGCAAAAAAATTCCTATCATTGCTAGAATTGCAAAAGAAGTACTTGCTTGTCCCGCATCAACGGTTTCGATGGAGCAAGCGTTTAGCATTGGGGGGAATATTGAGCATAATCGTCACAATCTATCATCCGATAGTTTCGAATCTTGTAATTTGTTGAATGATTGGGTTAGAGCGGAAAAAAGAACGCAAGATGAGGCGCCAAAATATGTTTTAGACGAGTACTTTGATGAGACTAAATCGGGAAGCGATTAAGGTAAGTAAAATGTAATTTATTTAATTGTTATTGCATTTTCTTTTTATAGGTTAGAATTTAGATAAATATTTGTAATAATAAGAGGTAAAGGCTCCTAATGTCCTCCCTTAATTATAAAAGGGCAAGGTTGGTTGTCCCCCTCATTGTAAATTTGCCTTTAATTAATAAAATTTAAAGGGTATCGTCCCTTTTTTCTTTTATATACTATCATTTATTTTATTTTTTTCTATGTTTGTTTTTCAATATAATGTTGATTTAGGTTTATTTTTTTAAAAAAATAAATCACTTATGAAATAATTTTATTAATAGTAGATACTAGATAGTAGAAAGAAATAGAAAAAAAAGGTAAAAACTAAAAAGCATTTCAATTTCAAATTTCAACCCTACTGGCTAGTGGCTACTATACTAACATCCCTTTTTTCGCTAGCATAGCAGTCTACTCTGACCGACAACAATGACACTGAGTGAGAGTGTGAGACAGTGCGAGAGAGAGAGACTTACTCGTCAATTTATTTATTTTTATTTATTTTTATAATCAGTCAAGTCAGATCAAATTCAAGTTGAGAAAAAAAAAAAAAAAAACGCCGAACCGGACCGGAACCGGTTTGTGCCAACCGGATCCGGGGTTAGGCCGGGCCAGTTAAGGTTCACCCCTTTTGCCAAACCGGAACCGGTTTTGGCCATCCATAGGCATGACTCTTGGCGAGTTCAGAGGCGGGACGTGGTCAACTTGGCTCTATGGGAGAGGGTTGACTTATAAGGCAAAGGCGTGACTCTCGGGGTCAGAGGCGGTACATGGTCAACTGGAGGGGGTTGACTTACCGGAACATGGTCAACTTGGCTCTATGGAGAGGGTTGACTTACTCGGACATGGTCTCAACCTATAATGACTATTCTGAGTCAAGGCTTGGTTAACTCCATCTTTGGGGAGTTTGACGGGAAAACTAGTCTTACGTCCGACTAAGGACTGCCGGGGACAAGGGTTTCAACCTATTATGACTATTCTGAGTCAAGGCTTGGCAACTCCATCTTTGGGGAGTTTGACGGGAAAACTGGTCTTACGTCCGACTAAGGACTGCCGGGGACAAGGGTTTCAACCTATTATGACTATTCTGAGTGAAGGCTTGGCTTGGGTCAACACTACTCTACGGGACGGTTGACACACTTTCTTGACACTGGGGACGAGCCTAGGGGCAACCATTAAGACATATTGTGGACGAAAGAGTCCAAACTTTGGGAAAATCATTTTGAGAGGAGATCAAAAGCATTTTGCTTGAAACATGGTCTTTGATAAATGATGCAAAAGGGCAAATTTTGGAAATGCTTATTTCTAAACGCAAATCTTTTAACAAAGCATTTTAGTCAAATTTTTGATTTTAACTTAACCGTGAGGTTTGTTATGCATAAAGTCCTTTGGATTTTGTCCATTCGTTGAGAAGTAACTGATGGTAGGAAATCTGCTCATCACTGTAGTGGGGCAGCCCCAATGTCGTCTTTGTCATTGATGTCGGGGTAGCCCCATGTCCTTGTTGTCGTTGATGTGGAGGTAGCCCCAATGTCCTTGTTGTCGTTGATGTGGAGGTAGCCCCAATGTCGTCCTTCGACTTTTGATGTTGACGTGGACCCGTTGTCGTCTTTCGGCCTTTGACGTGCAGTTAGGAACCCATCCATTTTCATGACGCACCATTTCTTTTGCCTAAGCCGCCCTTTTGGTTTTTCAACCTAGCGGGCATCTCTTTTGCGTCTTTTATGGCACACCTTGTTTTTTGCCTAGGCCGCCCTTACGGGTTTTCAACCTAGCGGGCTACTTTTTTGGTGCCTTTCTCTTTTCTTTTCTTTTTTTTTTTTTTTAATGAGTGATCCAGCCGACTCGATAGAACGGGGACTTTAAAGTATTTTTTTCATGGAGGAAACATGCAAGGACATTTTATTTGGGAGAGAGTCCCTTTATGTTGGTGAGCTCTTTGAGCAATGTATCATAAAATGGGAGGAAGCCCTTGCTTGACAGAATACAAGTGTTTAACTCTTTCCTAAAATGTAGAGGAGAAGACTTGTTGAGACATTTGAAATTTGCCCTAGTTAATATCGTCAAATGATTTCTTGAATGGACCATGTTTGTTATTAAGTCAAGATTATAACAAGCAATTAGCCTTAACATGTATAAATGTTGTGATCAATTGAGATTAAGATTCGATCAATGGCAAGATCGGGAGAAGAAGGTGTGTCTGGGACATCGGTCATTGATGGGACTGAGGGGAGAAAACTTGGCCATTTTGAGAGGACCACGGTTTGATGGTTTTGTTTCATGCTATGACCGGACCCGAAGGTTGCCTACGTTCCCCTCAGTTTGAGGAGCTCAGGTCGCCGTAGTTCGGCCATGGATCGTCTTTTGTTGAAGTCGGTGTCCTTTTGAAGGATGTTGTTGCTTTGCTGATGTAGATCGCTTCGCTTTGCGGTGAACTCCTCGGGATGTTCTTTGAGGTGGACTTTTGCAGTGAACTTGGTGAGCTTTTGAGGCAGACTTCCTTTTCGCATGTATTCATTTCCTTTCCTTCTTTCCATTATTCATTTCTTTTCTCTCTTATCATCTTTCCTTTTTCTTTTTCTTTTTTTATTTTTGAGAGAGAGAGGGGAAACATTAGCCCCAACTTGCTATCTTGGACATTGGCTCATCTGTAGCCCCTTGGTGGAATGTCCGTCACTTCTCACTTTGACTTTGAAGATCCGGGAAGTCCTTTGCTTGGTTGCGCACACGCGATCACGGTTGAATCTTGGTGGTTGAGAAACAACACCCTTGCCTTTTCATTGTCACGGGTTGTGTATCGGGAAATGTGTATCGGGGATGTGTATAGAGGAAGGCTTGCCATTAATGGTTTCTTCATGCCAATTGATCACAGCATTTATTCACATCAAGATTAATTGTTTGCATTTAGCATTTTTCATTTGTGTTAGGTCCATTCATCCTTAATGAGTCGTCATTGACTAGTATTCTTAGAAGTCAATTCATCATTTTAGGGACGTAGCAATTAATTGATAATAACAAGCAAGGCAATTTCAAGAGTAAATGTATATTTCAAATAATGTCCCAAGTCTAGAAAGAAGAGAAGGAAAATGACTCTTTTATTTAGATAACTTTGTACATACATGTCCAAGTGCGGACCTTTGCAAAAAATAAAAAGACACAGTCCGGGACGGACTTTGGTGAAAGTCTAGATCCTACGAGGCTGGAAGACTCTTTTTTTTTTTTTTAAGGATGGGCTCCCATGAGGCACGATGATCCGTTTTCTTCCTCAATTGTTGGAGGGGTTGTCGGCAGCATATTCCATATCTTCCACGGGGAACTCGGGTTCCATGTCGTCGGGAAAGATGTCGCGAGGTCTCCATTTGGCTTGGCGTTGTAATTGCCGGATTCTCCTACTCACGAGTTGGGAGTTTGCATTGGCCATCACCTTTTGGTGATGTCCTTTCAAGGTGCGTAGCCTTCGTGCGTGGCACTCGACGAAGGTACGGATCTCCATTTGATATAGCCGCTTTTGGGCTTCCGAAGCACGGGCTTCTCCTTGTTGTTCATGTGGATGGTTCTCTCGGACGCCAATTCAGATGTGGGCTCCTTGGTCGATGTTTCCAATGGACAAGGCCGCAAAGGACTTTAGCATATTAAACCTCAAGGTGAAATTATAACCGGGATTTGAGAAGAATGCTTCATTAGCGGATTAACCTTTTAGGAAAACATGATCTTTTATTTTGAGAAAACTTGATCTCCATATTTTTTTATTTTTTTTGGGAAAGTATATATTTTTATATTTGAGTAAAAGACTCACACATTTTATGCAAACTTTTGACAAGGCAATAATAATAATAATCTTATTAAGAAAACTGACAATGGATTCAGAATGGTCACCACATGGCATCAACCGGGGAGTCAAGACTCTAACTAAACCTAACAGGCATCTTAACTGACATTTCTTAAAGGCTTATCACACATCCTAACAATGGACTCCGAAAACAAACTCTTTCTAAGGAGAGGTTGATAAGAGGGATTTTGAAGCTTCGTCCTCTGCTATGGCAACCAAATAACCATTCATTTCCCAACCCGGGGCATTTAGCCCTTCAGACATTTTCTATGCCGCTGATTCTTTCCAAACACCTTCCGTCATTTCGGCTTTGCTGAGTTTGGGACACTGATTTTGTCAACTTTTCGAAAACAGGCTCTCCCACTTTGGGATTGACAACTTTGTCAACCACGGGATCCTTTTCCTTGGGGCGGACATCACTCCATTTATCAACCATCGGGGAAGTCACAAATTCGAGCATTTTGACGCTCGGGTCATTGGCTGTGTCGGGGGCGTGGGGGCGTCCAAGCTTTCCCTTCTCGATTAGCTTCGAGATGATGCATTTTATGGCGGTGAAATCATTGGTATCTGTAGACACCCTGCCATGGACCTCTCATGTCCCGATTGCATACACATTTCTTTGTCTTCCTTTTTTCTGTTAAGTTTTGTTACTTTTCATTAACTTTCGTTACTTTCCGTTAAGTTCTCGACTTACTCCGTTAGTCTTGGATTTGACTAAGTGAAAAAGTCAACCTTGAGTCTTTGTTTCACTTGTTTTTCGTTGACTTTCGTGGTGTTCGTTAAGTTTCTGACTGATCTTGTTAGTTTTGGGACTTAACTGCATAACAAGGTTGACTTTTGGGCTGAAATTTGGATTTCCTGAAGATGGGAGGAGCGCGCCTCCGCCCTTCTTTATGGGATGCTCGCGCCTCCCATAGGGGGGGCGGGAGGTGCGCGCTTCCCACCTCCAGAATCCCAGATTTTACCAAATTTCCCTCCTTTTCTGATTTGTAACTCCAAAACCATTATGGCTTGGCTTGATCCGGGGAAGGGCCATCATTGTGACCATAAAGACCTTACCTAACACCTATAAAAACCCCTCCAATCCATCATTGGAGGGGGACTTTTCCTTTTCACTCTCTTAACAAAAAACACACAAAAGTTCCAAGTAGTTACTATACACAAAGTGTGATCCTTTCCCATTCAAGCCCAAGGTACAATGTCTATCTTCTTCTCCTAAATGCTTGTTTTATCTTTTATTCTTTCTTTATCATTTCTTAAACACAAAAACATTTTAAATTACATTCTTCATCTTTTCTCCCTCTCTTCAATATGTATGCAATCTCCATAAAAAGGGATACGACCAAAAGGCCACTTCACTATTGAAGTTTGGCCAAGGTTACATCCCAACATTCCAATCTCTATTTCAATTATTAATCATTTCTTAATGTAATGGTTTAGCAATAATTCAACATGTAATTCTTAGCATAAATCAATAAAATCATTTAGCTTTCATTTTTCCCTTTCTTCTCATTGTAAGTTGTTAGCACTTTGTATTAATTAATTGAAGGACATTTAGCATTAGAACACCAAAAGTAGCAAGACCCGCGTAAGCGGGGCGGAGTGGGTGTTTAAGTACTTCCCACTCCGTCACCTAACCCCCGAACCCTTCTCCCTTGAATCTCTGGTTTCGTAATCTTAAAAAAGGCTCTTTTCTTAGGTTTTCTCGCGTTCCTCTAAAACTTTTTGGAGGATAACGGGGATCCATCCAAAGAATTGACTAACTTCCTAGGGGACTATTCCTAGGGATTTAACGGGAACCGTAACGAGGACATAGGGGACCATGCCTAAGGATTAAACGGAAGTCTTGGAGGATAACGGGGATCCATCCAAAGATTGACGGGTGTCTCGGATATCTTTCAAGGACTTAACGGGTTCCTAGGTGACTACGCCTAAGGATTAAACGGAAGTCTTTGAGGATAACTGGGATTCATCCAAAGACTTAACAAAATGACGCTTGTTAACGCAAGAAAACAAAGTGTCAAAGACAAGAAGCAAAAAAAGGGAGCAAATTCAAGCAATGTGCAATTAATTATCCGTTCAAGTTTACTTAAAACGCATTTTTATTCCTAAATGGTTGGAAAAGATTTCTCTTCTTTTTCGCAACTAATCTAAATCCTGGATCAGTGGAGGCCATCACTACGTCTATAGACCCCTCGTATTCCACCTGTATTGTACACTCCCAAGGAGGACGATCCCGGGCGAGGGTCCTATAGGGCACGTGGCTTCCATCGACCAAAGAACCAAACCTAAGGTCCAGGGCGTCACAAAGTTCCAATGCATGGGCCATCCTTATCATAATTAAGCCCCGGTCAAGGTTAAGATTGACTTAACGCTTTAACGAAATTCCGGCATGACCTCATTTTAATGAGGGATCTCGGACCTTAACCTTGGGCTCAAGGATGATTAGGATGGGTCAAGCATGAGGGCTTAATGACACGGTATCACCCTATCCTTAATACATGACTTTGGTTAATTATGGTTAACGTTAACGCACAAGTCAAATACCGGCTCAAAGACGACCTTGATCATGCTTGATTTCATAAGGAGTCGTAACTCGGGCGTTAACTTGGCCATAATTAACTTTGGACACGTATCAGGGACTTGATGACGTGAGCTAGACCAAAAACCAACCAAAGTCACGGTATTTGTGTGTCACGGACAAGTGTGGTTGACTCGGCTCGGAAGGGAGGTGGAATGGACCCGTGCACGCGAGAAGGGCACAAGAGCACCAATCAAGCTGCATCGTAGCATCCATCCCGGGTTTAAAGGGTTTTTGGAACGTGCACAAGGTCGAGTGCGCGTTGTGTGAAGCCTTCTATGTTCCTTTTTGAGTCAAAAATAGAAATTTTCGGTCTGTTTTAATGTCATGAGCAATGTATGAGCAATTGTATGAACAAGTATGATGAACAAGTATTTTGCACAAGCAAGTAAACAAACAATATTAACAAGCAAGAATCAAAATTTGTACATGGAAAAAGTTGTGCACAACCAAAGGTTTTTGAAACCAAAATTTACAACAAGAACAACCTTTTGAAAATCCTTTATACAAAAAGGTTGTTCACAACAAAAGAATTTGAGAAACCAAATTTTTTTTATAAAAGGGGGTAATGCACAATAAGGCTTTGAGAACCCAATTTTATGTCCAAAAATTTGTGTATTACCGAGCTTTGAAAATCAAATTTTTAGCTAAGAAAAGAGAAGGCAAATGTGCACAAACAAGGCTGTAAATTAGAACCTGGACCAGAAGAAGCAAAAGGGACCATTAGAATGTTTCTGCCCTGCACAAAACTGTTAACTTGAAACATTCTGTGGGCCCGGACAAACTAGCCGTATGGCTAGAGCAAGAGATCCATTATTTTTGCACATTTTCAGCTTCTGATCATCAAGCCCCCAGTTTATTGCATTTCCAGGACAGTTCCACTCCCAAAAGTCAAAACAGAAACATAAAATACACACAAAACATGCACAAAGTCAACAAATGGGGACGGGAGTTTGACCCACACAAGAATGCCCCCGAATCTTCTAAAAAGAAGTTCGAAAGCACTCTATTCCCCAGCGGAGTCGCCACTGTAAGATACCAGCGGGAAAATACGAATAGTTTCCTCTCGGAAATCAAACACGATAGCTTCGAAAATAATAACGGAGTCGCCACATTTGTTAACTTTTAACCCAACAAATGAAAATGGTTAGAGATTTATGAGTTCGGAGGTCAAGTTACTACTTGGGAAGAGTTTCACGTCACCCAAGTCACCTCGGACAAAGCCGAGTCTCCCTTGTGTTTGTTGATAAAAAATGTGCAAGTGTGTGTGTGTGTGTTTGGAAAATGAGAGAAACCGACTTGTTTTTAGAAAGTGATTTTAGAAATAAAATGTAGGCATGTTAATGCCCTTTTGATTTTTGATACATTAAAGAGACAAAACGTGATGTTCATCCAAGTAAAATAAGACATTCTTGGGGACGGACTTTAATTAATCATGGGAATGATTAATGAAGTCAAGAGGAACAACTAATGTCTTTTTTTTGGATAGAACCATAACTTGGATGAATAAAGATGGTCAACTTTATCATCCAAGTAAGGTAATCATCACAAGATTAAAATAAATAAAAGGCTTTTCTTGGACAAATCATTACTTGGATGAATAAAGAGTGAGACTTTATCATCCAAGTAAGATAAACAAGAAGAGATTTAAAATAAAGACTTTTAAATGGGGAATAAACATTAAAGATTAAGACTTTAAATGTAACAAATCCCATCTCCATTTAGTTCATCATTTTAATGCACCATTGAAGTGCAAGATGAACCCTTTAGGATCATATGGGTATTTGGGTCCAAGCATATAAAGATTACATGAATAAATAAAGACTTGTAAATGTAAATGACATAAATCATAACAAGCCTTAGATTATCCTTGGTTTATAACCCACAATCATGCATAAAACATGAAGGGCACCATGGATCAAGGCTTGGTTCCATTTATTATAATGACATAAATTTAAAGACATAAAGTAAATGACATAAATGTAACAAATACTCCTCTCCACTTAGTTCATCATTTTAATACACCATAAAAATGTAAGATGAAACCATTGGGATCATAAGAGCATTTGGATCCAATCATATATCTTTATAAAGACTACATTTTTATAAGTAAAAGATGAACAAAGATCATATTCCAACAAAAGAAAAAAGAAGTAGATGAAGATGAAGATGACAATAGGATAAAAATTCAACCTTTAAGCAAGATTGGGGTAGATCATCAATTGATTGACCCAAGTTTGCTTCTTTTTCACCTCACTTAGAGATCATGGACTCTAAGATTTTCACTTAACAAAGACTTATCACACTCTTTCATCAAGGCAATCACTCAATTTTTAGAGAGAACAATTTTAGGGAGTAATCTTGCTTAGGGAATTCTTGTTGAAATGAGAGAGGATGACCTCTCTATTTATATGGGGAATTGGTCATTGATTTGCTTAGGGGCCAAGCAAAAATGGGATATTCTTTGAGCACAAATTGGATCCTTTTTTGTGCACAAAATGGAGCATTTTCGGATGTAAAATGGGCTGAGGAGATCCAATGGTCCAGATCAGATCTGGGTAGTTTTTGGGAAGATCCAACGGCCATTAGGGCGCCTTCTAGAAGGCTGAGGGGACTGACTTGACACGTGGCGAGCCCTCACCAAGGGGGATGTCGGGCGCGTGGAGGCCACGCGGGGACAAGGCGAGTGGCGAGTGTGGAGGGACAGATGCGCTCGCGGTTGAACGAATGGGGAGGGGACGCGTGGCTAGGCTGTCGGCTGGATTGGTTTGTGCGGCTAAGGCGAAAACGCACATTCCATGTGCGCCCGTCCCCCTCCTTTGGGCAATTTTCGGTTATTCCCACTTCGTTAATTTGATTACGAAAGAGTCTTACGACCTCCGTCTCATAAAGATAGTCCCACTTCGTTAATTTGATTACGAAAGAGTCTTACGACCTCCGTCTCTAAACAAAAATGGAATGCTTGAGTGGTAATAATTCATTCTGATTTTCTTCCTGGTCTTATTTAGTACTCTATAATACCATGCCCTCACAATCATTTGCACCCATATACTGTACTAATTAGTTCCAGGCGATTTTGGATGTTCAAAATATTAAAATCCGTTTTGGTTAATATTTTCTAACAGGTACATCAGGAACTGAGGAAGTGGCTTCGAGATAATGTCAGTGCTGAAGTAGCTGAGCAACCAGAATTATCTACAGAGGTATATCATTATACTCTTATCTCATGTTTTGCATATCGTTCAATAAGTTGGCATTATGTCACTTTGAGTATCTAGAAGCAGTCTTCCACCTTGCCACTTCCAAGTAGGCTAAATTGAATTTAATTAATTCCATTCGAAGAATAACCACATATAATTTGGATTGCAGGTTCTGTACGTAAGTGGTTCCAACTGCAAGGAATTGGGTGCAAAGCCCTTCGTGTTCATTCTATTTCCCAAAGATTTTTAACTCTTATTAGTTTATAACTTTTGTGGATGATTGTTAGAATTATTGTTGATGCAAGTAATGAAAGGTTGATTGTTATTCTTCAATGGAATGTTTGTTACTTCATATTAATTTTTATTTATTTAATTTTTTTGGTTATAATTTGAAGTAGGTGCAACAAGAAAAAAATTAAAAAAATATATATATATTTTTTAATTCTGCTCAATTTACCCACGGAAATATCCGTGGGTATATTATTATTTTTTATTTTTAATATTGTCACCGACGGAAATGGCCGTCAGTAAAATATCCGTTAGTGACGGAATTTTCCGTCAGTAATTTTCCGGCAGAACTCCCGGCGACCGGAGAAACATTTATCCACGGAAATTTTTATCATTTTCTGACGGTTATTTTGGCATTTTTGGCGGAATGTCCGTGGGTAATACTGACGGAAAGTCCGTGGGTATTAGCAACAAACATTTACTGACGGAACGCTAACGGACAATTTCCGTAAGTAAAGCCAACTTACCCACGGAATTTTAAGTTTACCACGGAAATTTCCGTGAGTAAAACGTGTATTTCTAGTAGTGTTTGTGGGGAATAAACCCATGGTCCTGGCTTTCTGAAAATTACCAGAAGGTCCCTCCCTTTCAAAAATTATTTAATTAATGCCTAAAACACCCTTTGAACATTATAATGACCCAATTAAGTCCCAAATTACCCCTTAATTCCACAATTTGATTATTTAAGGATAGTAATCCGGATCGGGGTACTTATAGCATGTTACTCCGAAACCCAACACCAAACTTCATGAAAAAGGTTGGGAAAGATGTGGCATGCCTAGGGTTCATTGATGGAGGGGGAAAATCTAAAGATGCAATTGTGATTTGGACTTTTCAAATAGAGAATAACTTGCTGTATTTTGATTTGGAGAAGTCGATATTAGGGTTTAGTTCAACCTTGTTGCTTGAAAGGACAACCTGTGGTAACTTCAACTTCACGGCTACCGGTTGAAAGGCTCTGCAGCATTATAAATGGAAAGACAATCGATCAGTGTGTTTGAGAGAGTATCCAACCTTCTTTCATGTTCGTTTTTCATGTATCCGTTTTTTTTAGGAATGATGCATAGATTTAAAATATGTTGGATTACATTGTTGGGTTCTTCTGGTGAAAACCCATTGTGTAATAAGGACTTGGCTGTATCAGAAACTATATGTTGAATAAATTGAGTGGTAGAAAATGAAGAATGAGATTGAGTGGGGTTAAATGGTGGGTTAGTTGAATATAAATATATTAAAACATTTCCATTTTGACCAGTGTCACTTGTGCTGAGACGGAGAGAGTATATAATATTGTGACAGCCATCATGATATTGTGTGCGTGCTTTCTGCTAGCAGAAAGTTAGGATATTCAAGAGGGAGTCAAAATAGTGTCAAGGACATGACCGTGTGTAGATACCCCGGGGAACCACGGCTTGGCTAGAGCGGTGAATTATCCTAGGATGTCTAACTTGTTTTAGATTGTTTAGAGTCGCCACCTATGTTTTTAAAGGAACATAAGAAAAACCTAGAAATAGCCTAATTTATGTACAAAACCAGAGATTCGGGAGAGAAGGGTTCGGGGGTTAGGTGACGGAGTGGGAAGTACTTAAACACCCACTCCGCCCCGCTTACGCGGGTCTTGCTACTATTGGTGTTCTAATATTTACATGTCCTTCAATTAATTAAATAGAAATGTGCTAACAATTGTGACGAGAAGAAAAGGGGAAATAAAGGGGAAATAAAATAGAATTGTTTTATTTATTTAATGATAAAGATTACATGTAACAAGTAATGTTAAAGAATTACATTAAGAGATGAAGAGAAATTAACATGGTGAATTAAAGTTAAGATTAAAATGTAGGAGATAACCTTAACTAACTTCAATATGTGAAGTAGTCATGTTGGTCATGTCCCATTAATGGGGATTGCATACATCAAGAAGAAGAAAACAAAGGAAGAAAATGGAGTTGTACCTTGAGAAAGAGGACTTGGAACCTTGACTTGAAAGTATTGTTGTTGTAATGAAATCGTTGTAGAACAATTTGTGTAGAGTCTTGTTACTAAGAACTCTTGTTGGGAGAATTTGTGTATAGTGTAGTTGGTGAATCAAGGTTGGAGTCCAAAAAGAAGTCCCTTTCCAAGGTAGAAGATGATGGTTTTTATAGGTAAAAAAGATAGGGAAATGATGGAGGGAAATTGGTCATCCATGTGAAATGGAATGGGCCAATCACAAATAAGATAAATGAATAAAATAAAAATAAAAGAAATAAAAGAAATCAAATAATAAATGAAAGAAATATTAGTTTTTTGGGAAAAGGCTTAGAATTTGGGATTGGGAGTTAATGAGAAAAGGGGGGATGAATGTGGATGTAAAAAGATGGTTTTTGTGATCAAGAAAAGATGTTTGTAAATAAGAAAAGGGAGGGAAATAAGGTGCAATCCGTTACTGCCAAAGTGAGAAGCGCGCGGGTCCGGATTTTGGGGCGGGACGCGCGCGCGGCTCACTGGCAGTGCCGGAAGCGCCCGCGGGTGAAAAATGACAGAATGACAGAATGACCCTAAAAGTTAACTCTGTTATGCAGTTTAGTCCAAAACTAACGGAATCAGTTAGGAACTTAACCGAAGTAACAGAAATCAACAAAAATAAGTTAAATAAAAATACTTTGTATGCAATCGGGGTGAGAGGTCCAAGGCGGGGTGTCTACACCGTGTTGTGTGTGTTCTTGGAGAGGAGAGATAAAATATGTGAGGGGTTGTTCTAAGAGAGTAGACATGTTTAGATTTTAGTGATTTCATGTGCAAAGTTGTAATTATCATTATAATTATTATAATATTGATATCCTGGCTTGGTGCGCCCACATTCAGTAACGTGTTGACGAACCAGGTTATCAATTATCGGTGTTATTTTCTTTCATATTAATGGTGTTGTTTGTTCTCCATGTTTGGACTGCTAGTATGGGCGAGGCGGATGTGGAGATCACCCAAATCCCTAACAACTATTATTAAGAGCTCTGGTTCGAGAGATCCAAGGTGAAGAAGGAAGCAACAGATTGGCCGGACAGGGGTGAAACAGCCGTGTATGGTGAGGCACATGGCCGTGCAAGGTCAAATATGGAGCTAGTGGATTTTTTGTGTTGAACACGGCCGTGTAGAATATGACATGGGCGTGCACAATGGTAGACAGTCCAAAAATTAGTTCGTCTGTTTCCAAATTTTTTGGAGATTTGCAGAGATCCCAGCTGGGATTTGGAGATGCAGATATAGATGGATCAAAGGTGTTCTTGGATTATTGGGCAATCAGCTTGGGTTGAAGAAGATCGCTAGGGAGAGAAATTTTCTTAGCACGAATTTAGACGATGGAGAAAATATCAAAGAAAAGGATGGAGACATCAGACACTTATGGAAGTTGTTGGTTTTTGAGGGTCCTTGCGCAGCGGAAGACGGAAATACAAAATCAAAAAAACCCTAAGCCCCAAGATCCATTCATGATGATTAAATTAATAGCAAGATGAATTTAGAATACTAACCATGTTGTGCGTTTAAAATTTTCAGGATCTTCAAATCTTCAAGTCTTCAAGCTTTATGATTTGATCTCCTCGTTCTTCGCGTTCATCGGATCATGATCACAGGAACACGAACTCGAGATGCTAAAGCAAGCATCCTCTATGTTTATCCACACGCGAACAAATATCTAGAACCATTCTAGATCTGGATTGCTAGACCCATTAGAAAACACGCTTTTCTAATCTTCAAATGATATATGAATTTTATGCATTCTTGATCTTTGATACTCAATCTTAGATCAAGAATTATGTTTCCCAAACATATTGGGTTTCATTAGTTTAATGGCTAGTGAAAAGATGTATATATAGTCCCTAGTCATTAACCCTTAATGACCTAGGAGACCTAAATCCCGTCACCCAATTAAACTGGCCAAAACCGCCTCCAGGGACTCTGGCACGGTCGTGCTCACAAAGTGGCACGTCCGTGCCAATGGTGCCGACCGAAACCTCCCCAGGCGAATACTTGCACGGTCGTGCTTGTAAACTGGCACGGTCGTGCGCACAAAACGGCACGGTCGTGCCATTTGGTACGAGCCTGCCAGATTTTCAGCCTTTTCCAATGTTAGCCTTTTGATCAATTCGTTCTTTTGTGTGTGACTCCATAGGATTATATTAATTTGGTAATGAGTCTAACCAAGGTCAAACCCATAAGTCATGAGCGGACTCTAGCAAGCCATCATGACTACCCAATTAATATAACTTAACGAAGTTCGTTTATCCTTATAGAACATATCACAATCCTTTTGTCACGCGATATCATATTGAACATAAGTCATAGCCCACATCAACTTATCTCGTTCAATGCTTTCTCGATCCCGAGTAGATTGATATTAGCAAATGACATTGATCACATCAATTCATTTAAGCGTGGCCACGCATTTCACCAATCTCACTCTACGAGTGGCCTAAGCAGATATCTCTCTGGAGTGAAGGACAAATTCCATCTTGACTTATCATTCTTCCTTACAAGAATCCGATTATGCCAATCATAGCCTTTATGACTACCTGGTTAAGGGTAGCGGTTGACTATGTCAAACATAATGTTCATCATGTGGAATACCATGATAATTTCAGGTCTAAGGATATCAAATGATATAACTATATGAGATTTAATTATGACATTTGACCATGACATAAATCTCATAGGCGGGTCATGTCCAGTACTTGTTCACCAACAAGTACCCATAAGTTTAATTTGTATCATATACACATGATCATCATATGATCATCAATTAAACTTATACTAGTTCTTCATAAGTACTAGGGACGGGGATTATTATAATAAACATGTTAAAACATATAATAATCCAAGGTTGTTATCTCCATAACAAATGGGAACATGATGTAACACAAGGCCTTTCTCAAGGGCCTAGGGCATAATCTCCAACAATCTCCCACTTGCACTAGGCCCAATCAACACGTATCCAATACCATTGAGCTTAGCTTATGACCATCATAACAGCATGTGGAGAATCTTATGTAGGAAGATTATCCTTGTTATCATCATAAGGTATTTTGCATATTTTTTACATCTTCCATATCAATGATTTCTCGTAGATATAGAAACGTCAGAGTGTGTGATTGGATCATAGATGAGTCCTTGGCACCTTAGCTTGTGCAATAACCATTATTTCACAACAAAGGTCCATAGGATTAGTAATACTAGAAACCATTTATAGTTTTACTAATAACATCTATATTCAAACACTCCCTTAGTTACAACTCTTGTAACTAAATACTCAATTTTATTCGTAGAATTGTTTATAGTGTATTTGCTTGGAACTATTCCAACAAATAACACTTACTTTAAACATACGTCCATACTGCGATCTTTAATTATCCTTTTCGATGTGGAAGCATGCATCTATGTAACCATTTATTAGATCATCTCCCACGTCAACAACCATAAAAAATGCATCCTTAGTTCTTCTCAAGTACATAAGGATATTCTTGACCACTATCTAATGACTTTCACTAGGATATGATTAGTTTGTTCTCATCATACTCCAAGTATACGCGCTATCCCGTCTAAGTACATAATATGACATACATGAT
Source organism: Campanula takesimana (assembly GCA_026119855.1). Taxonomy (NCBI): domain Eukaryota; kingdom Viridiplantae; phylum Streptophyta; class Magnoliopsida; order Asterales; family Campanulaceae; genus Campanula; species Campanula takesimana. Next base: position 822,823 of record JAOWBW010000516.1, on the reverse strand, counting down.
AGATCCAATTGCCGAAGCATATGGAATCCTAATCATGTATTCTTTCTCATTAGTCTTCCAATAAGACTAAGTCTTGCCAAGAACTTTGTCATTAGACAAATTTGCAAGTTCTTCTCCAAGAGTCTTGCATACTGAACAATTCAGTACTTTGTCTTTATAAGTACTTTGACACAAACCAATCAACTTCCTAGATTTATATCAATAGATATTAATTCCAAGGATGTAAGCGGCTTCTTCCTAAGTCTTTCATTAAGAAACTCTTTCAAAATGAATTATATGTCAACCACATATACAAGACTAGGAATTAGACTATGCTCCCACTAATTTTCTAGGAAATACAAGTCTCATCTTTGATGAATTTCAAACGATTTGAATACTTCATCAAAATGATTGTTCCAACTCCAAGATGTTTTCTTCAATCCATCACATGGATTTCTGCAATTGCTACCCATGTTAGTTTTCTCCAAGAAAACTTAATTCCATCATTTGGGTTTTACACCTTGGGTTAGAATGATTAAGTTCCAAACTTGATTATTATACATGGATTGCATTTTAAATTCTATGACTCCAAGTCATTAATCTAAATATGGAGCGGACATTGCATTTTGATAGATGGTAAATATGTCATTGTAAATGAACTTTACCTCAATACTTTCTATTACGAGAAATCCAATATTTCTTGTCATAGATTGTATCCTATCATATATGCAAGTAAATTGTGTAACTTGAACGGTTTTTCACAACTCCTTGTGAAAGTTTGTTCAACTTCCATCTAAGGTTCTATGTTATTTTTTAGGTCTCGAACCATTCGAGATATATATATATTACTCCCACTGGTTGTTTTAGAGATAAACAATTTATCTAGAAAAGTACCATCGCCAACAAACAATTTGTTTCTTAGAAGTAAAATAATATCCTCATGTTTCCTTAGGATATCCCATAAAAATACATTTATTAGATTTAAGTGTGAGCTTATCCTAGACAAGTCCTTTTAAAAATGTCTCACCATCTTAAATCTTCATGAAAGACAAACCAAGTTTTCTTTCATTCCATATCACATATGGTACCTTTGATCCTATTTTGATGGAATTCAAATTAGTGTAATTATAGCGGTTTCCAATGCATAACCCCAAAATAAATAATAGAAGATCAATTTGACTTTTATCATCTAATGAACCATATCCAACAAGGTTCAATCCCTCCACTTAGACACATCATTCAAAATGGTGTTCTTGGTGGAGTTAATTGTGAAACAATTTCACAAGCTTAAAGATGATTGTTAAATGTTTGGTTCAATTATTCATCATCACGATCGAATCGGAATCTTTGAATAGTTTTGGCAAGTAGTACCAAAATCCTCTTTTAGCATTGCCACTTAATGCACCATATACATCAACATGTATTAGGTCTAATAAGTTACTAGCCCTTTTACTACTCCTGGTAAAAGATGTCTTGGTCCAAGTAAAAATAAGATTTCCATATATCATATGACTCCGTCCCATGGAATTTTAGATATGCGTCTCTCATTTATTTGATCAAAACAATAATGCCTTGAGAATTTAATTATTTATGTTATAGCCGTATATATTATTTTATTCTTCAAGATTTAGGATATTTAGATTTATTTATATGATTTAACAATAAAATAAAGTAAATCATAATAAATAAAGCACTTTTTTTATTCTCAATAAGAAATAAATATCCTTCATTATCTTAAAAGGAAAAACAAAATAATATCTCTTACTTAATGAGTAAAGTCACTTCATAAGTGTTCTATGAACAATGTTGCAACTTCTGCATCATTACCATTCGTAGATTAACTTTACCTCTCATAAGTAGTCTTTCTATTTATTAATTGTTGCACATTTATACAAATGTGGGATCTACATCCGGTATCGAATACCCAATAATTAAAAGTAGAAAGATTAATCTTATAACATAAATGTCTGAAATGGTAGTCTCACTACCATTCGCTTTCTTTGATCATCCAGAATTTTGATTGCAATTTTAAATGATCAATCCAATTGCCATATTACCAAATTGCATTGTTTAGAGTTATAATTTTAGCCACAATTATTTCCTTTAGGCTTGACAACATTTGTCTTACCTTTATCTTTTAATCCTCTTTCCTTTTAGAAATTCATAAAGTCAAAAATCAAATTTTCGACTTAGATCATCATCTTTCCGCATGATAGTTCATATATTGAGAGCACAAACTATACGACCGAAACTAAGCCAAAAGGCATCCACAATTCCGTACATCATTTAGAAACTTAGAGAACAATCAATACGGCCGAAACTAAGCCAAAAGACATCCACATTTCCGTATGGACCTGTAGTCTTGTGTCTAAATTCCATGTCTCATCAATTTAACTGATTTCAGCAATCAAGAACAATTCAGGATTTTGATTTCAGTTTTTCTGAATTCTGTATTGACATCATTTTTCAGGAAACACGGTTTCGAAAACCAGCCATCTAAAACTAGATGCAATCCAAGATTAATTTTGAAACTGGCATTTAATTTCAGGAAACACGGTTTCTAAAACCAGCCATCTGACAATTAAATTCAACTCAAAATATTTATCATAAAAGCGTTTGATTTTTAATTTCCAAAATTTACCCTAAAATTGATTTCCTTGATTCAATTAGAATTTGGTGTTCATGGTGATCCAATCATTATGATCATCAAAACCAAGAATAAACAATTTATTCATGAATCTAAGATCATCAACAAGTTAATCAAATTAAATTTTGATGATCCTACGAAACATATTAATCAAATTAATATTGCAATATAGGTTACTTAGGATTATTAAGAATGTATAATTTTCGTTCTTGCTTTAGAACAATTCTTAAGCTCATGATCCAATCAAAGAAGACAATTACATTCTCTTTTAACTTTGTCCTTTTAAAGAACATATCGCAGTAACAAACATAATTAAAGTTCAAGATAATATTCTACACAAACATGCAAATAAATATACACCTATATTTCATATCAATCATTTACGAGATAATTATTGTATTTCATAAATACGCCAACTAAATTATATAACCTTCATGTATAACAATTGTATAATATAATTTATGTAGGCTAAGATCCAACTTTAATTAATTTCAAGTCCGCTTTGGTGATACTGCTCAAAATTGAATTAATTAGGTAGGTAACTCTTATCAATCACATCATATGTGACTCTTAGATCTTTTATGAGATTTTAAGTAGACATCTTATGTCAAACATGTTTTAATCTCATCATGTGCCTTAGGCCCAAAACTTTATCTTTTGATAGCCTAATTAAGTCAAACCATGATAAACGCATAGGAACCACTCTTTCACTCATCTTGTTCATACAAGGATAGAATCAATGCACCTACGATTTGGCATAACCCACACAAAACTACCCGTATAATCCCAAGTGTCTATCATGGGTTGGCACGTGACTTAAAATTCCAGGAAGGTTCTTTCATATAGCAACGCGCATAACAAAAGTATAATTAATCCAATTAATTAATGAATGGATACTATGTGAATATAATTATGAATTTTAGATTCTCATAGAGTCCTACTCTTGGTATAATACATACTCCCTCCGTCCCGCTCGAATCAGGATTCTTGGTCAAGTAATTTATACTTTGACCAACAATTTGAAGAAAAATAATTATCTTAATGAAAATCTAAAACTGGTTATTTAATTCATTATTCATCGTGATACAATAACAATTTTTAAATTTTTATTAGCATTATTATTTTTCTTCAAATTATTGGTCAAAGTACAAATTGCTTGACCAAGAATCCTAATTCGAGCGTGACAGAGGGAGTATTGAATAATGAATTCTTTCATAGAGTCCAACTCTATTAAGAATACATTACTTCATAGAATCCAATTCCATGAACAATACGTATTCTACAATGCATCTCCAAGTCTGAAAAACACGAATTCAGAAATCTGTACTGCACGCGAACTGCACGAAAAATCTCCACTAATTCGTACATTGCACATGCATTGCACGCGAACTGCATGAAAATTCTGCACAAAATTCTGGACTGCACGTGCGTTGTACGAAATCTGCACGAAAATTCTGCACGGAAACGTGTATTGCACGCGAACCGCACGATCGCAATTCATCAAATCTTGATCCTTTAAGGATTCAATTATTTATGATAATCAAAGTATCATAAACATCAAACCTTAAGAACAAACAACTTGTTCTTCAAGATCAAGAATCATCAATTCAATAATCCAATTAAAGAGATTGATGATCCGATAAATAGATTAATCATATTAATCATGCAACTTGAAAACCTTGTTCATAATCATACTATATCAAATATATAATTGTTTCACCAAACAATTCAGATAAATCCCTTATTCTAAATTCATATCATGCTACATCATATAATCAAATCATATATATAACATGATATTATTAAAATAACCATACATGAACGGGGCTCTGATACCACTGTTGGGTTTTGAGGGTCCTTGAGCAGCGGAAGACGAAAATACAAAATCAACAAAACCCTAAGCCCCAAGATCCATTCATGATGATTAAATTAATAGCAAGATGAATTTAGAATACTAACCATGTTGTACGTTTAAAATTTTCGGGATCTTCAAGCTTTATGATTTGATCTCCTCGTTCTTCGCGTTCATCGGATCACGATCACAGGAACACGAACTAGAAATGCTAAAGCAAGTATCCTCTATGTTTATCCACACGCGAACGAATATCTAGAACCATTCTAGATCTGGATTGCTAAACCCATTAGAAAACACGCTTTTCTAATCTTCAAATGCTATATGAATTTTATGCGTTCTTGATCTTTGATTCTCAATCTTAGATCAAGAATTATGTTTCTCAAACATATTGTGTTGCATTAGTTTAATGGCTGCTGAAAAGATGTATTTATAGTCCCTAGTCATTAACCCTTAATGACCTAGGAGACCTAAATCCCGTCACCCAATTAAACTGGCCAAAACCGCCTCCAGGGACTCTGGCACGGTCGTGCTCACAAAGTGGCATGGCCGTGCCAATGGTGCCGACCGAAACCTCCCCAGGCGAATAATTGCACGGTCGTGCTTGTAAACTGGCACGATCGTGCGTACAATACGGCATGGTCGTGCCATTTGGTCCGAGCCTGCCAGATTTTCAGCCTTCTCCAATTTTAGCCTTTTGATCAATTCGTTCTTTTGTGTGTGACCCCATAGGATTAATATAACTTAACGAAGTTCGTTTATCCTTATAGAACATATCACAATCATTTTGTCACGTGATATCATATTGAACATAAGTCATGGTCCACGTCAACTTATCTCGTTCAATACTTTCTTGATCCCGAGTATATTGATATGAGCAAATAACATTGATCACGTCAATTTATTTGAGCGTGGCCACGCATTTCATCAATCTCACTCTACGAGTGGCCTAAGCAGATATCTCTCTGGAGGGAGGGACAAATTCCATCTTGACTTATCATTCTTCCCTACAAGAATCCGATTATGCCAATCATAGCCTTTATGACTACCTGGTTAAGGGTAGCGGTTGACTATGTCAAACATAATGTTCATCATGTGGAAGACCATGATAATCTCAGGTCTAAGGATATCAAATGATATAACTATATGAGATTTAATTGTGACATTTTACCATGACATAAATCTCATAGGTCATGGCCAGTACTTGTTCACCAACAAGTACCCATAAGTTTAATTTGTATCATATACACATGATCATCATTAAACTTATACTAGTTCTTCATAAGTACTAGAGACGGGGATTATTATAATAAACATGTAAAAACATATAATAAACCAAGGTTGTTATCTCCATAACAAATGAGAACATGATGTAACACAAGGCCTTTCAAGGGCCTAGGGCATAAACTCCAACAGAAGCAACCTACGATCCAAGGTGTGTGGTAAAGCCAGTTGGAGCACGTGAGAAGAGGAGGACTTCTCGCAAGCAACGGGTGTGAACTACATGTGGCAGCTCTTGGAAGGAAGGTAAAGATGTTCTACTCTACCTACAATATCAACATTAGCTCGGGAGCAAAAGGCTTGTTAACCGGCTTGTTGTTCTAAAATGGGGAGATACCAACGAATGGTATGTTGGGGGAGAGTCACTCAAAGCTGATCAATGCGGTGTGTAAGTCAAGTGGCCCTAACAGAGAACGAGAAAAGACCGAGAGAAGACAATGCAAGAAACAAGGAGTGTCCAAGTATCATGGGGGAGCATTTCCAGGAAGGTGGGTCTCGAGGGAGAAAGAAAATTTAGACTTGGAGATAGAAATCAAGGTAGAAGTTGATTTGGGGAGGCAAGAAGAATCTAACATGGAGAGGTTAAACCATCGCTTGCTTTTAACTCGACTTATATCTTAGGCATGGAGGCTCATCATCATGATGGGGGAGAGCGTGGAGTCTCAACATGAGGGAGCTTAGTGCTTGATGTAACGATATATGGTGGATCATTCCCTGGTGGGAGTTTGATAGGAGTTTTTCACAAATGGTGGTTTATGTCTCCAGGAGGGAGATTGTTGGGTCAGGAGTCCAAACCATAGAGGATATGGGTCAAAACTGCGAACAAAGAAGGAGACGGAATGGGACAGAAGTAGTGGCACAGCCGTGCATAATGTGTAGCACGGTCGTGCCACAGGATGAAGACTCCTTGCGCAGATGTGTAGTGGAGTAACGATTGGACTTTTGGGCTTGGGCCCCATTTGTAATGGTTCAAGTGGATTAAGGAATCATTTGAGTATAAGGAATTTGTTTCCTTATGAATTAGAAATTTGTTTCCTAATATTAATATACTTCTTTCGTCCTAAATACTGTAGGTAATTGATTCAGATTAGGATTAGGACTTGTAAACCCTATATAATATTGTGACATCCACCATAATATTGTGTGCGTGCTTTGTTCTAGGAGAAAGTTAGGATATTCAAGAGGGAGTCACATATAGTATCAAGGAGGGGGCCAGGGGCCTAAGGGAGCCAGGGGCGATCCTACATCCCGGCTATAATCGTGTTATGTGTGTTCTTAGAAAGGAGAGATAATATATGTGAGGGGTGGTTCTAGGAAAGTAGCAATGTTTAGATCTTAGTGAATACATGTGCAAAGTTGTAAATACCTTCATATATTATTATAGTGATATCCTGGCTTGGTACCCCCAGATGTAGTCATGTCCTGACAACCTGGGTTATCAAATATCGGTGTTGTTTTCTTTCATATTATTGGTGTTGTTTGTTCTCCATGTTTGGACTACCAGTATGGGCTAGGCGAATGTGGAGATCCCCTCAAATCCCTAACAAAAAACATGAACTTAATATAGGTCTCATTAAGTGGATGTCTAAAATATTTTAGAGAGAGTAATAACTGTCTCTGATATACATTTAACATGTTAAATTAGGGACTATTAGAGAAATACCATCCCTGTTAGGATAATTCCTTCAAAGTTGGGACGCTAACTTAAAGGATTATACAACATAGATGTTGGGTATACCCACTTATATCTCAGTTTTTATTGTATAGATTTGATTGATCCATCACCTAAGTTTTATTTCATGGACTTTAGACCCATATGTAAGAAGTATTTATACTTCATTTTTTTTTTATATTCCATTTTGTTTAGAATAGGGTGAGATAGGGCTAATACTTAAATGATCAAGAAAAAAACCAAGATCTCCTATGCGCCTGCGCGTAAGCACGCGCATAGTTATGCGCCTAGCATGCTTCTACGCGCCAAATTAGTATTTCTCAACACTTGGATGATTTTCTGAAGATATGAAGACTTGACGAAATTCAAACTACACCCAAGATCCAACGGTGGAAAAATAACACGTATGCACCCAAATATGAGGAAATCTGTCCACAACGGTCATATTGATATTATGTGTCTAACGGCTATAAAAGGACTTATGCTCCTATCAATGAGCTCCAACACATTTGTCCTTAATCTTATCCACAAGACGGCTAGTTTTGAGAGGTCACCTATAAATACCCCATAACTTCAACTATTTGAAGTTGCTAAGTTGCTCTGAATTTTCGCTCTCAAGTATTTGTAGAAGATTTGAAGATTGCTCATTGAATTCCCAGATTCCTCAAGAACACCTTCATACCTTCATCCTTAGCCCAGATTCTCAAGCAAAACACATTAGATTTCTTGTGCTCTAAATCAAACAGATCTAAAGAGCTTTGAATCTAAGAACACACACGCACCTCTTTAAGTTTGATCATTTAGATCTTTCTTAAAGAGATACACTGGTTTATATAGTCTAGGATTTGATCTTTCATAGATATAGATCTTTAAGTTAGTTTGTGCTCAAAAGTTGTAACTTGTAAAACCTAGTCACATTATAAGATCTCCATTAGAAATTCAAGACTAACCATCTTGGTAGAGGACGTAGATCATTTCCCGATCGAACCTCTCCAAATAGCGCGTATTTATTTCTTGTCATTTACTTTCAAGTTTATTTCTTATCTCACTATTTGCTTGTTTATTCATTGTAGATTGAATGGATTGAATACTGTTGTGTTTGTTTCTCATTTGCCTTAGTTTCATCTTACACTCACTTTGAGCCAAAATCTCTATAGTGTGTGTGCCCCCCCCCCCTTTACTTATTTGCGCCTACTTTACTATGGGGATAACCATCGCCGATGCTCCCATACTTGCCGGCAAAATCAATGCCGATAAGAGCAAATTCCGGCCAGATATATAATGTTTTGGCCAGATCAGGGAAGAGAAAAGATACTGTCGCCCATAGCCGTCCTTCAAGTTTTGAAGATCTGAGAGAGAGAGAGAGGGGAAGCTTGCAACAGATCTGTGTGTGTGTGAGAGAGAGAGAGAGAGAGAGAGAGAGAGATCAACAAATTTGTAGAGAGAGACGAAGTAGGCATAGATGCCGAAGACAGATGTGCCGCCGTCGTAAAGGCCGTCGCCGGATAATATGAGGAAACGGTAAGTGTTTGGATAGAGAGAAAATGAATTATTTTTGACTTCATGAATTTTTAAAAGGAAAGATGATTGAAAGATAAAGGCAAGACAAGTGTTGTCAAACCTAAAGGAAATAATTGTGGCTAAAATTATAACTCTAAATATTGCAATTTTGTACCATGGCAATTAGATTGACCATTTAAAATTGCAATTAAAATTCTGGATGATCAACAAAAGAGAATGGTAGAGAGTCTACCACGTAGGATATTTTATGTTATAAAATTAATCTTTCTACTTCTAATTATTGGGTATTGGATACCGGATATGGATCTCACATTTGTATAAATGTGCAAAAATTAGTAAATAGAAAGACTACTTATGAAAGTAAAGTTAATCTACGAATGGTAATGATGCAAGAGTTGCAACATTGTTCGTAGAACACTTATGAAGTGACTTTACTCATTAAGTAGAAATTTTTTTTTTTTTTTTAAGATAATGAAAGATATTTATTGCTTATTGAGAATAAGAAAAGTGATTTATTTATTATGATTTGCTTTATCGTACTGTTAAATCATATAAATAAATCTTATATCCTAAATCTTGAATAACAAAATAATAAATAAGGCTATAACATAAATAATTAAATTCTTAGGGCATTATTTTTTTGATCAAATAAATGAGAGACGCATATCTAAAATTCTATGGGACGGAGTTTTATGTGATTTTGAATCATGTGATATATGCAAATATTATTTACTTGGACCAAGACATGTTTTACTAGGAGTAGTAAAAGGCTAATAGCTTATTAAGACCTAATACATGTCGATGTATACGGTTCATTAAGTAGCAATGCTAAACAAGGAGTTTGATACTACTTGGTAAAACTATTCAAATATTCCGATTTGATCGAGATGATGAATACTTGAACAAAGAATTTGACAATCATCTTCAAGGTTGTGAAATTGTTTCACATTTAACTCCATGAAAAACACCATTTTGGAATGATGTGTCTACGTGGAGGTATAGAACCTTATTAGATATGGTTCATTAGATGATAAAGTCAAATTGATCTTCCATTATTTACTTTGGGGCTATATTGGAAACCGCTATAATTACACTAATTTGAGTTCCATCAAAATAGGTTCAAAGGTACCATATGTGATATGGAATTAAAAAAAACTTGGTTTGTCTCTGTACCGACAAACATGGAGCTACTGATGTACTTGAATCCGACCTTGTTAGGGTTCTTAACGGCGATAGTGGCCTCGGGTATGATGTTGACCTCGACTCTTAACCTCATAACATTAAGGTTGAGATCAAAATCTCTGAGAGTAACACAGGTGATACTGATGATGGGGCGTTTGGCTTTGAAGCGTCTAATTAATTATTCATTTTGCTATGGCATTGAATAAGCTGTGTAAGGATTGTTTGTTTGAAGTGGATGAACAGACAGGATTTCACCTCGTGGAAAATGGCAGTTTTGCCCCCTTACCTTTTAGTACTCCATCTGTTTTAAAATGTTGCGCTTTTTTTTTTTTTTAAGAATATAAGACTTTTATTGTTTTTAAGGAAATTTAAAAATGGAAAAAAGTGAAAATTTTGACTTTTATATGTTAATTATAAGAGGTGAACATGGCTTATACATAACTTATAAGATCTGACTGGGATTTGACCAAATAATAATAACGCTACCTTCTTAAAAATGGAAAAAAAAATGATTTTATTTTACTCTTATATGTTAATTATAAGAGGCGGACAAGTCTTATGTGTTAGTTGTAAGGGTTGACTGATGTTTGACCGAATATGAAAGTCAACATTAATAAAGTATTATTATTTTTTATTTATTTTGTGAAAAATGTGAAAAAATGACTTTTATACTTCAATTATAAGAGAAAAATTGGTCCTATAAACCAATTACAAAAGTTTGAGCGAGTTTGACCAAATTTGACCAAATAATATTAATTTTATTTCTAAAAAAATGGAAAAAGAGTGATTTTTTTACTCGTATATGTTAATTATAAAAAGGCGGATAGGTCTTATATGTCAGTTATATGAGTTGACTGATGTTTGACCTAATATGAAAGTCAACATTAATAAAGTATTACTCCCTTCGTCCCAGAGTATATGTCCACCTTTCTTTTTTAGTCTGTCCTAGAGTATATGTCAACTTCCTAAAATTGCAAAGAATCTTTATTATTTCTCTCACTCATTCTCTCTCCTACTTACGTTTATACTCACAACACAAATCAACTTACTATTCCCTCCAACTCATTTTCTCTCCTACTTTACTTTTATACTCACAACACTTACATCACTTCCACAATTTCTTAATCTCCGTGCAAAAGAGAGGGTGAACATATACTCTGGGACGGAGGAAGTATTATTTTTTATTTATTTTGTGAAAAAATGTGAAAATATGACTCTTATACTTCAATCATAAAAGAAAAACTGGTCTTATAGACCAATTATAAGAGTTTGACTAAGTTTGACCAAATTTGACCAAATAATATTAATTTTTTTCTAAAAAAATTGAAAAAAGTGATTTTTTTATTACCCTTATAGGTCAATAAGAGGCAGACAGGTCTATTTGTCAGGTATAAAAGTTGACTGATGTTTGACCGAATATGAAAGTCAATATTAATAAAATATTTTTATTTTTGGTTTATTTTGTGAAAAAATGACTCTTATACTTCATTTATAATGATTTTTTTTTTTTAACAAATAAAGATGAGTTCTAATTGATACAATTATTTTGAAATTAAATGATCTTTCATTATAAATGTTTGTATAATTAATATATATACACACTTTTATAGAACTAACTTTCCATACTTACAACAATAATCCAATTTACTATTCCTCCTTCTCATTCTCTCTTCTACTTTATTTTTTAAGAGTTGATTTTGGGGGAAACGCGTTTCCCCCTAATGTTAAAAAAAGACTTGTTTTTTTAATATGGTTTCACACTTAAAACGGCGAGTTTAGGCCTTAAAATATTGAGTTTAGGCCTCAAAACACCTAGAAAATAAAATAGCAAGTTTAGGCATTAAAACACCAAGAAAAAAAAGCAAGTTTAGGCTTTAAAACAGTGAGTTTAGGCCTTAAAACACCAAATCCGTATATTTAAAACACGTCTTTTTTTAACATTAGGGGGAAACGCGTTTTAAAACAGGCTTTTTTTTTGTTTCCCCCAAAATTTTGTGATTTTTTAACTCACAACCTCACACCCACTACTAATTTTTTACATCTTTTTCACCGTGGCCAACAAGTTAGTCTCACTTCAGATCAATAAGATATACTCCTTCCGCCCAAAATGAATGTCAAAAAAAATATAAACTAAGTTATTTATCAAGATTTTTTTAATTAATTTATTGATAGAAGTAATAATTCGTATTATGATAATTTATTAATAGGTTAATTACAAATTAGGGCCTAAAGTCTTATATGAGGTGCCCAATCGGCACCTGACTTTTTTTTTAGCGATTTAGGGTCTGTATTGTTATTTTTTGCCCAAATTAGGGTTTTTTTTTTTATGATTTTCATCCAAAAACACCGTTAAGTAAATATGTGCTGTAATATCCCGAAAAAATTAAGCACGACGTTTTGAGACAAAAAAAATGAAATAAGTAAATCTACCTAAATGGAAAAATAGGGGACGGATTATTATGGATCGTGGAAAATAATTAGGGTTAATGACAATTTAGGGCCTGAACTCCAGGGGGTGCGTCTAAAAGGGGCCTCGGGGTTTTTTTTTTTCGCTAGATCAGGGCTTCAGATCAATTTTTTTTGGCAATTAGGGGCTTTTTGACGGAAATCGTTAGAAAAGTCAGTTAAGTACCATATGCATGGCACGTGATACACAGATTGGATGGATTTGTAATTTATATATGCAAACTAGGGTTCTAATGCACATTGTGAAACTAAAGGGGATAAAATAATAATGGCCTTAAACACCATAAAAAAGACTCCTCAACCCCTCCCCCCTCCTCTCTGTTTTGTTTTCTCACTACACCGAGTCACCGACCCTCACCAATTTCCGCCGGCGACTCCCATGAGTTGAGAAAATGAGAAATTAGTTTCACATTTTCTCAACTGTTTCCGCTAATAACGCCATTAACGACATCCTCACCTGCGGTCGTTCGCTTTCTCCCTCTCCTTCCGCCTCGGCGTCCGGTGATTCCGATGATTCTCCGGTTCCTTCGTCGTCGTCGGCACCGCCCACTTCGAGGTCATCGACGGCTGATATGTTTACTTCGGTTGGCGGGAGTACCTGACTTGCTTGTCGTTCTGGGATGCGGCTTGTGTTGAGCCGGAGCAACATTGATCTGCTGCTTTGACCGGAATTCAATTGAGGGCGAGTTGAGTCGCTGTGCTGAGTTTCGTCCGTCGTCGGGAACCGGACGGACCCTCTCCTAGAGATCATACGATTGGCGTTCGGCTGAATTGGAACGTCGGAGACGGGGATAGGGACGGTTGGGGTCCAGGTGGCGACGGCGCCGGGGCCGGTGCGGCAGAGACGTAGCTTGTTCTTCAATGTCTTCCACCTCCTTATTGTTCTTGCTGGGTTTCTCTTTCTTTTTTTTTTTTTTTTTTAATTTACTTTGTTAAAGTTTCTATTAAATTGTAATTAATCCCTTTAAATAAGAATGTGGATTCTTTTAATATTTTAATAAGTATTTTTTTTTTTAAATGTGTATAATAATATTAAGTATCTATAATACTCCCTCTGTCCCATCCGAAATAGGATTCTTGGTCCGACACAGGGATTAAGGAATCATAATCTTTTATTATAAAAAGTTATTTGAAAAGTAGGTGTTGTGAGTATGAAGGAGAGAGAAAGTGGGTGGAGAATAATAAATGAAACGAAGTTGTGAGTATGACAAGTGGGTCCTACTAATAAAAAAGTAATAAAAGCTTTCAATTTTGGGATGTCCTATTTCGAGTGGGTCCTACTAATAAAAAAGTAATAAAAGCTTTCCATTGTAAATAGTGATAATTACTTTATGTTGTTTTAAATTTGGTGAATGTAAAAAGTAATTTATTATGTTCATAGAATAAAATTTAAATTATTTATAGTTTTCTTTATTTTAAATTTATTATTTAGAAAATAATCTAAATCCTTTTATATTTAATATAGCTATTAGATTAATTTGTTTAATAATTTTGATTTTTTGAATAAATTTATTTTATATGATAATTACTTATTTTATTATATACTTGATTATTTAGAAAAAATATTTATTTCATTTTTAAACCTTTTGAGTTTCAAAAATTTCACTAAAACCCTTACTAACTAATATCATTACAAACCCATCCATTTAGTCGATCACGTGCTCGCACGTCACTTAACTGACTTTTCTAACGATTTCCGTCAAAAAGCCCTTAGCTAGCGAAAAATTTAGATATTGAGTCTGATCTAGCGGGAAAAAAAAACGAGGACTTTTTTAGACGCACCCCTGGAGTTCAGGCCCTAAATTATCATTAACACAAATAATTAAGGGCCACGTCATCTTTTGCTAAGGATGGATATGTTTGCTTTAAAAGTGTGGGGCCCATTTCATTCAAAAGTTGACAACAAGTATAAATTTTAACATGAGCTGCAACAATTGAGTTTCCATTGAGTTGACTCATTCTTTCCAACCTGGAAAGTGAAATGAATATATACCGCATGTTTGTACATTAGTAATCTGAAGAACCTGGTCTGCTCAAGTATGAAAATATATTAAAGTTTTCAAGAATGTTTATCTATACCGTGCGTGCGGGCCTTTTAATATTTCTATTTGGCATATATTTGGTGATCCGTCCTTAGCTTTTTGTGGCAAGGGAGACTACGCAGTATCGATTTCGTATCATTTATTATTCTTTTATATCCGTTTTATCATAGTACTCAATTTTATTGCTACATATTTCATTTGATCGGTCTCACTTGATAATTGTTTTACAAATGATGCTTTAAGGAATGAATTGGTGAATTCTTTTGCCATGGGGCACACATGTATTAGGTTGACAGCAAATTGGGTTTTGTAGTATGAAATGGATTTTTATGGTGGGGCCCGCATGTAATGGAGTAGAAATGTAGGAGTACGTGTCTTAGCACCTCATGGTTTTTCACTTGGGATAAGAAGGTGGTGGGGTGCATCTTTAAAATGACTCATCTTGTTGACTAGCTTGTGATAACCATCAGCTATACACCAAAAATAAAGTGCTCCTACCATTCCATTGATGAGTGAGCCGAGAGGAGGAAAAGAATATGGCTTTTGTTATGCTTGGTTCGATTATGCTGGGTTCATTTTGTTTTTGTGTTTTTTTTTTTTAAAAGGGGAGTGCCCCCTAAAATTTATTGAAATGAAATAAAAAGTACAAAGAAGTGATGGGGGACTAGGCCAAAACCATCACATGAAAAAAAAAAAAAAAAAAAAAAAATTAAAGTAAAAATTAAATAAAAGGAAGGTCAAATGAATTGTCTTGTCGGCTTCCAAGGCATTTTCGGCTTCTTTGCTTTAGCTTTTCTTCCTTTGACTGTTTGAAAGCCGTCATCATCATCATAGAAATCTTCCAAATTATCGCTATTAGCCATTTGAGCCCAAGGATCAACATGAACTCCTCCAACCATACCTCCATAAAGTCGAGCGTCGTCCAATGCCGAAGGAGAAGAATCAGAGAGACCGCCTTCCGGTTCAGAATTGCATTTTTCCGGACGGGTGAGAGCTTCTTTTAGATTTTTTGAGTTGATATATTCGGGGTTAAAATATTTGGGGTTCGGTGTTCGAGCTGAAATGGGCCGAAGGTTGGGAGCAGAAGAAGCTTGATTTATTTCTTTAAATGCAGCCACATTTGCCAAAACAATTGCTTCAATATCTTGATTAGAAGGGGACAATCCTACCACTTCATTGACTTTATGAGTCTCTATATCCACATTCAACATTTGTGGGTCCACCGAATCAATGGAGTTTGGCTTTGAAGCCACAAGATTCTCAGATGAAATTATTGTATCACTTGTTGGCTTTAAAGCCGAGACAATCAAGTTTGTATTCACCGAGTCATTCTCCGGAGTACCAGTGCCAATAGAATCAGATTGACATGCCATTGATCCCATCGCATTACCTTGAATATCAGTGTTTTGATCATTAGGACCAGCACTCTTTTCAACCATAGGAGCCTTATCCTTGGTCCCAATCTGTTTGGGCACATAAACTTGCTCTCCACCTTTGTTAAGATTAGCAACAGGGGCCTTTTGTTTGGCATCCATAACAGGAGGGTTAGCACGCTTGCAATTTGATACATCATGACCTAAAGTAAAGCAATGCTTGCAATACCGAGGGAGATTATCATATTCAATTTTCTGGTAGAAGCTGGGAATAAAATCACCACAATCAATGAAAACCTCATGCGGTAATTTCTTTAACACATCAACTTGAATAAGAACCTTTGCAATGCTCGGCCTTGTGAGTTCCGCAGTAGCCTTATCAATCGACAAAGGGGTACCAATCGCCTTTGCCAAGGAAAACAAAAATGTTTAATTAAACAAGTGCACCGGAAGTCCTGGGAGGCCTACCCAAATGGGAACAATAGGAGATTCTTGCTCCGGCCGCCATGCCGGAGTCCAAGCTGACGTTCTCATCAGAAATTTTTGAACGTACCACGCATCTTTCATCCAAAGACGTTGGTAATCAGCTTCAACAGTGAGTTGAATCAATAAATGCTTCTGATCAAGATGCCCTAATTTATACGTACCTTTTAATTGAAATTTAGCGAAAGCCAATCTGGTATCCTCCATGGACGGCCTGCCGTGAGAGAATTTTCCGATCAAAGCCCATGTGAATGGACGAGCAAACCTGTCAATTGCTTCCTTTATCAGTTTAATAGAAGGGGTGCCTTTATGTGTAGCTAACGGAACAATAGGAAAGGCTAGGGATTGCGGCGCTTGGGAAAACAAGTCCGCAAAGGATTTGGAAACGGTTGAAGTAGACGGAAAGGGATTCACAGTCGAAGCCGGAGAAGGCTTGGTTGTTTGCGTCGCTTGCGTTAGATTAGGGTTTTCATAGGAACCTTGTAGTGCCGCACTAGGATTAGGGTTTGGAACTGTGTTTGGGTTGTGCAGGGTAGGATTATAGGAGGGATTGTTGGTGCTGGAGTGCATAGATGGGAACAGTGCAGCCGGAAAAGACATGGCTGCCGGCCAATGCCCCTAGGGCGAAACCCTAGTGACGGGGAAGAAAGAAATCACCTAGTGAGGAAAGATAGTTGTACAACATCATTGACTCACGACCGTCCAAATTAATGATAAGAACAAAGGCCTCATGAATCGGACGGTTGTAAAAAATTGGGTTCATTTTGATGAATTTATTTGGTGATCAATTCTTAGCATTTTGAGGTAAGTAAGACTACGCAGTATTGATTCAGCGTTGTTCTCTTTTATACCCGTCTTACCGTAGTACTCCATTTTACTAATACATATTTCATCTGTTTGGTCCCATTTGATTATTGCTTTGAAATTGAACTTGCTCGGTTAATATCATGATTATTTGAAAAGCATGCTTTATGTGTTAATTGGTTCTCAAATATGAGTTTTGTTATATGGAACAGTTGCGATGTAGGTAATTATGTAACGGTCGCAGTGGACTCAGTTATTGGTTTTGTGTCTGTCTCGGTTCTCAGTAAAAAATGTGGAACAAAGTGCTGAGTGGAACAAAGTGCTACATCTCTAGAAGCGGTGGGAGCTACCTCTTGAATCCGTACGAGTCACCTCTTGAATCTGACATTGTCCGGTAAAAAGTATGGAACAAAGTGCTACGCGGAACAAAGTGCTGCATCGCTAGAAATCTCGGGGTGTTACATGTGCGTTGCATGTGACTTTGAGTGAGGGTATTTTTGTCATTTCGGATGGAAATCGTCAAAAAGTCAGGCCCCAATTGGAGACTTTAATAATACTTCAGGCCCTAATTTGTAATTAACTCTAGTTTTTGTACAAAACTCAAAAATTCTAAATTATTTTGTTGTGTCTAATTACTCCCTTCCGCCTCTATCCTAAAAATGATCATTACACATTCACCCTAATTAGTACGAATAAATTTTGAATAAAAACTTTAGTTTAGTTTATCTGAAGCATTTTTATGATCAGTATTATTGATGGTTTATCAATAACAAACAAGTTTCAAATTTTCATTAGTCAGAATGAATCAATCTAAAATTAGATATTCACCCTAATTATTACGAACAAAATTTTGAATAATAATTTTAGTTTAGTTTATCTAAACTAAAGTTTTTAAAACTTACTCTTTTATAGATAAACTAAACTAAAATTATTATTCAATTTTTTTTTCGTAATAATTAGGATGAATGTCTAATTTTAGATTGGTTCGTTCTGACTAATGAAAATTTGAAATTTGTTTGTTATTGATAAACCATCAATAATACTTTCATAAAAATGCTTCAGATAAACTAAACTAAAGTTTTTATTCAAAATTTATTCGTAATAATTAGGGTGAACGTGTAATGATCATTTTTATGATAGTATTATTGATGGTTTATCAACTAAACTAAAGTTTTTATTCAAAATTTATTCGTAATAATTAGGGTGAATGTGTAATGATCATTTTTAGGACGGGGGAGGAAGGGATAATTAGACACAACAAAATAATTTAGAATTTTGAGTTTTCAAAAAAAAAAATAGGGTTAATTACAAATAGGGCCTAAAGTATTATAAAAGTCCCAAATTGAGGCCTGACTTTTTGATGATTTCCATCCGAAATGACAAAAGTACCCTCACTCAAAGTCACATGCAACGCACATGATCATTTAACGGTGTTTTTGGATGTAAATCGTTAAAAATCCCTAATTTGGGCAAAAAATATCAATACAAGCCCTAAATCACTAAAAATTAAAAGTCAGGCTCCGATTAAGACCTCATATAAAACTTTATGCCCAAATTTGTAATTAACCCTTTTATTAATTAGGTTACTTTTTAAATCCGACTACCACCTTCTACTGAGTAGAGTTATGAATATATTGAATGACTGGTCATTTTCTTACATTGCCTTGTGGTCGCGCACAAGTGTTGCCCACTTGTATCGCTATCTCCTTTAAGATATTTTGCCTCATTTCAACCTCATAAAATATCTACTTTGTCCCTCTTTCTCTCTCTTTCTTGGACATGTAAATTCCCCGTTTCAAAAAAGATAGTGTTATTTTGATTTTTTATAGTCAATAAAAATAAACTTTGATCAATTATTGGTGTCAATCTAATCAATACAATAAAATTCTGAAATGTGATAAATCACTTAATGATTAATCGATTACATCTTTTAGAATTGCACTAGAATGATAAGACCGACACCAATTTTTTGTTAAAGTTTATTTTTATTGATTATAAAAAATCAAAATATGAGACTGTATTTCTGGGACAGAGAGAGTATTATACGTTATCAGTAGGGTATGGTCATGGCCTTAATTATATTACGTCTGTCGATCGGTTCCCCGTCCTATATATATAACCATCTCCTTGCATTAGAATAATCAAGAGCAATTTTCCTACACTTGAAAATATTCATTCTGATGTCTCTTTCCATAACATCACTCTTCCTTTCCACTCTCCTCATCACTATTTTCACCCCTGACTCTCAGTCCCAAACAACTCACCCACCCAATGCCTTACTCCTCCCAATCTCCAAACACATCTCACCCCTCCAATACCTCACCAACCTCTCCCCTAGGCACCCCTCTAGCCAAAACCACCTTTCTTCTCGACTTAGCCGGCAACCCCATTTCCTTATCTTGCCCCATTAACAAACCCACTTCCACCTATAACATTTCTCTTCCATCAACCAACGGCTCAAATTCCGGTCCAAATATACAGATTCCAAATCTCTCCTTCGCGTGTGCCACAAATCAGCCCTCAAAGGGTCTAGCTAATGGTGTGAAGGGCACGGTGGGGTTGGCAAGATCGTGGGGCGGCCTTTCAATGCAAATTTCTTTCGCGTTAGGACCACGATTCGGTCGCAAATTTGCCATATGTTTGCCATCATCACCTTCACTTTTCGTGACACATTCTGGTAAAACGTCATATAACGGTGCTTTATTTTTCGGTAACACGCCTTATTTGTTTTACCCTAGCTATAATGAAACCCGTCTCATTGATGTGAAAGACAGGTTTTCTTTCACTAAACTTGTTGTCAATCCAACTTACCCATCTGACTACTTTGTTCAAGTAACCTCAATTTTAGTCAACAAAAAACCCATTCAAGTCAACCCGACCTTGCTGAAGATCAACAATAAGGGCATTGGGGGAACAAAATTTAGTACCGTAGAACCCTATATGGTCCTCGAAAGTTCGATATACAAGGCTTTAACAACAGCATTTGTGAAGGAGTTAAGATCAATGAGGGTGAAAAAAGTCACGCCTGTGTCACCATTTACGGAATGCTTTAGTACCAAGTTCATGTCATTTACTCCATTAGGTGCAGGTGTACCGGACGTTACCTTTGTGTTTGAGAACAAAGATGTAACTTGGGAACTTAATGGGAATAATTTGATGAGGGAGATAAGTCGGGAAGTGCTGTGTTTAGCGGTGGTAGACGGTGGTTCAAAGGCGACAACTTCGGTTGTGATTGGGGCACATCAGTTGGAAGATAATCTTTTTGAGTTTGATCTAGCTGCTTCAAGGCTTGCGTTTAGTTATTCCACACTTCTTTTTGATGAGGTCTTATGTTCCAATTTCAATTTCTAAGAGACAAAAATGTATCCTAATAAGATTATCTACAATGGATTCAACACTATTTTCCATTCAACACTCACTTTATCACTTCACATCATTTTCTCTCTCTCCCAACTTATCCATTCAACACTCATTCAACTTTTACACCCTACAATGGTTTGTTTAATCCCCAATCAACACCCTTCCCACTCATCATCCTATACTCCACCACTTAAATTTTATTTTATTTTCTATTTTCTATTCTTTATTTTATAATTAGTAAAATAATAATAATAATAAATACTTCACACTTTAAGAATTTTGGTGTAAAAAAAAGATGTTTTTTTTTTTGTCGAAATACAATAAAAAAACTTACGTCAATTTATAGAGAAAAAAATTAGGAATTTTGGTGGAAAAATATTTTTAAAAAAAATCATTTTATGTGAAATAATTGAGCTCAAATAATTGGGATAAAAGAAAATAATCCGAAAATAAAGACAACCAATCATGCTCTGCCACGTGGTCCAACCAGGAAAAAAAAAACTGCTGCTTTGCGCAAGACGCGCCTTTGTCGGCACGTGTGCTGCACGCGCCATTTCTGCCCAATCTTTGAGCGCCGCGTATCCCACTCAGCTCACCTTTCCTGCGTTCATCACGTGTTGAATGGAATCAACACAAAGGTTCCATTCAACTCCCATTAAACAGCCATTGCACTCATTCAACACCTCCCACTTTGTTGAATGGCCATTCAATACCCCAAAAATCTACCATTGTACTCCACATTCATTTTGGTACTCCCTCCGGTCCAAAATAACTGTCGTTTTTTGACCAAAATTTTGGTCCAAAATATCTGTCGCTTTTGAGCTAAATGTCTATCTTACCCTTACATTGAAACTTGTTATGTTTAATTAATTGTCTTATTGTGAGATATTAATGTAGGAAGATGCACACTTAATAGGGATAAATTTGGCAGTTTAACCATAAAATCATGATAATAATTGTCTTTCTTAAGAATTGTGCAAATGCCAAAAGAGACAATTATTTTGGACCGGAGGGAGTATGTTATGGTTGTTGGTCGTATTAAAGAATTGTCTGGTGTTTCTGATAATAGTGGTTGAAATTTAAAGCCATATTGATTTTAGTGTCGGGTACTGTTGTATGGGCCAAGAATGAGCATGGCAACTTTGGTGCTGCACAATGCATATTTACGTTTGATCCGAATGAGACTAGTCCTTCCATCTATTTCAAGTTGCATAAAAACATCACGAGAATTTTTAAAAAAATGGAAAAGGTAAGGTATTATGAACGTAGATATGGGGGAAGGAGAGAAAAAGTGGATTGTGAAATAGTATGTGGGACGTGGGTTAGTTGATGTTAGTACAGCAAGTGGGTCCAACAAACTAAAATCACCCCATATAGAAAATTTTAAAATTTAAAAGGGCTGGACGTTTTTTTTTTTTTTTTAAATGGGTTTTTTATTAATTCATAATGCCATGAAGGCTACAATAATGCCATAAGGCTACAACTAGGCCTGTAGATAGGCTAACACAAATCTCCCTAACCGGATTCGAACTCGTGACCTCCGCATGGGAAGTTAACACTGGATACCGCTTGAGCTAGAGCTCTTTGGTAAAAAAAGGGTTGGACTCTTGTGAGACCGTCTCACGGCGTGAGACCTCTGATGTGAAACGCAGCGGAAAATAATCAAGAATTGATCGAAATCAACTCTTCAAGAACAAGATTAATATCCCTCTACAATAATATTCGAAAAGACTATTCTGCAAGCACCAGGGTTTAAACTCACAAGGAGAATTATCTTGCAATTGCAAAGATTGTATTAGAAAAAATAATGTGTTTGAAACAATGAAAACAAAAGAGTTTTAATACCCTAGCAAATAATAAAGAAAATCCTAATCTTAAAAGAAAACATAACAAAACAAAAAGGAATAGTTTTTAACTAAAAATCTGGAAAGAAACGGAAAATCTCGGCTGGGCTTTTGTCGGGCACGACCGTGCTTAGGAAGTTGCAGGATCGTGCAATTTAGTGCGCAATCCTCCGTCCCTCATCTTCTTTTCTGCACGGTCGAGTCTTCAAGTTTGCACGGCCGAGCGAAACTGGTCCGGCCGGGCTGCTCTTGTGGTCCGCCCGGATCACTGCTGTTGCTGGGGTACTTCGGCCTACATCAACCTCACATCCAAGCTGAGCCGAGCCAACTCTTTTTGTTTTTTCTCCAATTTTACAAAATGCATTTTAAAATTGTCTCAAAAGTACTTTTTTACACAATTGGATGATATGATTGAACAAAATGAAATGATAATGCAGCGATATAGGGAGTGTTAATGTTCAAGAGCATCAACTCCTCTACAATGATTCCAATCAGAGTGACTGCTTGGGTTTGTAACATTAAGTTTTATCAACTATTCTGCTCCTAACACAATGCCCAACTGATTTCTATCACTTGCATGTGCGTTTTGTGTCAAACATGGGGCACAAGAAATGGGCATGGGAAGCACAGTACTCGATCATCAACCAAAGTCTATTTTTGAATTTGGATGGTCTTTGTGGGTTCATGTATTTTTGTACGAGAATCCTAGAGCAGAGGTAGGATACATTTATTCTTCTCATTAAGCCACCATTTATGATCTAGGCAAAATGATTCAAGAGAAATGGCCTGAATACATTATGGCTTGGTTTTTCATTTTCCCTGGTGGGGGTTTTTAGATTTCTCTTGCTCAATTCTGCTCTTGCCCTCCATATCTTTAAGAGGGATTTCGAGGTTTGATTTATAACCCTTTTGTTACATACATGGCTGTTTTATTTTGTCTACACATTATTTGTCTTTCTTAAAATGGTGTTGTTAATACGTGAGATTAAATTTGAGAGTCGCCACGCCGTTTAAATTAGCCAAAACATTGAGAAAAAACCATTATTTACAAGTAAATGGGTTTGGGGGTCAAATTAAGATAAGAGAAGAATATTAAGCGTTATCACTCATATCGCCCGAATGATCGGACTTTCTCTCATGATGGGGTGTAGGTTGTGTGTGATGTGTTTGAGACCGGATCCGAAGATTGCCTACGTTCTTCTCAATGTGAGAAGCTCAGGTCAGCGTAGTTCGAGAAGAATTTAGAATAGGCAGAAGGAACGGGATCATGCATATTGAATGGGGAGATTTACCTAAAGATTAGGGTTTAGAAGTAGTTCTTAGATCATGTTCGGGTTGATGACCCTAGATCATCATCGGCTATGAAATAACATATTAATCATGAAGATCGAAACCCTAAATCTAGCATAAATAATGTTTTAATCTAAGAACATGAAGAACATGTGAAGAACATATTATGAACAAATGAATATCATGAATAACATATGAATAAACATGTTATGAACATGAATATTATAGATCTAAATCAAGAACATGAAGAAAATAGTTAGAAAACTTACCTATGTTGGCAAGAACTAATCTTGGATCTTCTTGGGAACTTTGAGGATGTTCTTGGATGCTTGAAATACTTGATTTGGGAGCAAAATCGTCACTTGGGAGGCTAGAGAGCTCTTAGAAACAATGCTTGGAATTCTGGAATCGGGATCTGATTCTGATTATCTGCTGTCCTTGAATTCTAAGGCTAAGGGGTCTTTATATAGGTATAGTGTAATAACTGGCCCTTCCTTTATTATTTTATTTTTGGGACCCTTTTAATTATTATTTGGGCCAAGTAATTAATGAAAATATTGGATTTAAGTTATTGGGTCAAAATAAAAAAGCCCAAGTCTTTATTTTAATTGGAGAAGGAATCCTTTTTGGGTTAGGATTTGAAAACCCTTTTAGTATTTACACCTCTCTACAATTACCCTAGCCTCTTGATTGTCAACAAGAAAAGAACGGGAGAAAGAAAGAGAGACGACGCAGAGAAAGAGACAACACACAGAGAGAGAGACGCCGAGAGAGAGGAAAGAAGAAGGAGAAGAGAGAGAGAGAAGGGAACGTGTTCAACCAAGGTAATTCTTGAACCATAAACCTTTCTTCCCCATCTTTTATTAGTATTAATCATTAGAGAATAATGATTCGAAAACCCTAACGTTGAAGATGAACTAGGGTTTTGGGATAAAAGTTTAAAGATAAAGGGTGTGTGTGTGTGTGTGCATGTGCGTGTGTGTGTCGTGCGTGTGCACAATGTGTGTTTGTGTGTGCGGTGTGTGTGTGTGTGTTTGTGTGTGCAGCGAGTGAGTGTTTGTATGTGTGCAGAGTGTGTGTGTGTGTGTGTGTGCCATGTGTGTTGTGTGTGTTTATAGGTGTTTGTGTGTGCCTGGGTAGTGTGTGCCGTGTGTGTTGTGTGTGTTTGTAGGTGTTTGTGTGTGCTAAGAAAGGTGAAAACAGTGTGTGTAAAAGAACATTATGAATTTGAGATTTGAATTACAATTAGTAAACCCTAGAGGTGTATTGATAAAACCCTATGGGTATTTTAGTAATTCTAAAAAGGGAAATTAGGAGACCCTAGAATGTGTATTAACCTTATAAGGAGTTAAAGGAGAGTAA
Source organism: Campanula takesimana (assembly GCA_026119855.1). Classification (NCBI taxonomy): domain Eukaryota; kingdom Viridiplantae; phylum Streptophyta; class Magnoliopsida; order Asterales; family Campanulaceae; genus Campanula; species Campanula takesimana. The sequence goes on along the minus strand of JAOWBW010000516.1, from coordinate 797,665 downwards.
CTCGTAGGTTAATAAAAAGGGAAGTAAAGTATTTTGGGACGGAAAGTAAATAGTGATTACTTCGTCTAAGAGTATGATTTTGCATGATTGTAGATTCGTGTGCGTGGTTTTGCAAAGAGAAGTACGCAAGCCAAGGTAAGGCATTACGTTCCTAGTATATTTTGAGTTTCCTCCGTTGAAATATGATCCTCATATTCTTTCTAAAGTATAGCTACCAAGTGGCCGGTAGTATTTGAACTCTTATGACATGAACGTCTTTTGGATTGATCTTACCCTCGATGTGTATTGTTCAATGGGTATCTAAAGTGATTGAATTGTGTTATGTGTTCTTGTACCTTTGAACACTTGAATGAATGTTACTGTATCTAATTGAAACAGGTGCAGTTAGCTTTGTCTGATTGAAAAGGACTTGGCATGATTTAGTCTGATTGAAAATTGACTAAATGAAATTGTCTAGTTTGATTTAAAAGAACTTAGACACTTTGTGCTACTTGATGAGGTAGTTTAATGATCATGATCTAATATTAATAAGGGAGCACCCTGAAAAGGTGTAAGGTCTCTTATTCACTTAACACCCTGAAAAGGTGTATTGTTACCATGGAATTGACGAACCTGTGATAGTGCCACAACTTCTTTAAGTATTGTAACTTTATTTTGAGATATGTACAGTTAAGTTATTGATATTTAGCTTTTCATTGAAGTACTTTTTTGGCTATGTTCTTTCGGTCATCTCTTCTTAGTACCCGGAGAGATTCCATATGAACTTACTGAGCATTGTTCACTCACACCTTTCTTATATTATTTTTCCCAGGTAAAGAGTAGGTGGAATGGTTAGATCGCAAGGAAAGGCGGCACATGTTTTATTGAAGAGTTTAAGACAGTTATTTACAGTTATTTTAGAGCTAGTGGGTTGTACTAGCCGTTAATGTTGGATTTTGAATTGTGTTAGACGTTTGGGATTTCCTTGGTTTTAGGATAGTTATTATTTAAATTAAAGACTATTTATATTATTGGAAAGTTTGGGTCGTTACATGTAGATACCCCGGGAAAACCACGGCTTGGCTAGAGCGGTGAATTATCCTAGGATGTCTATTTGGTTTTAGAGATTAGAGTCGCCACCTATGTTTTTAAAGGAACATAAGAAAAACCTAAGAAATAGTCTATTTGTTACGAAAACCAGAGATTCGGGAGAGACGGGTTCGGGGGTTAGGTTACGGAGTGGGAAGTACTTAAACACCCACTCCGCCCGGCTAAAGCCTGTCTTGCTACTAAAGGTGTTCTAATGTAAAAAAGTCATTCTTTTATTTATATGAATACATGCTAACAATTACATTGAATATAAAAAGGATAATAACAAGGGAAAAGAAGATTCTTTTATATAATAATTTATGCTAACTATTAGATTCAGAGATAAATGGGAAATTAAAGAGAATTAAAATGTAAGGAGATAACCTTTAACCAACTTCAATGTAATGAAGTGATCATTTGGTTATGTCCCATTTGATGAGGATTCCATACATTCAAGAAAACATGTAAAATAAAAGAAGAGAAAATTGTACCTTAGAAAAAGGGAACTTCAAACTTTGACTTGAAAATGGTGTGTTTGTAGAGAAATGGTGTACAAGAACTTGTGTAGAGTTTTTGTAGAGAATAGAAGTTGGGTCCCTTTCTATGGTAGAATGAGGGGGTTTATATAGGTGGAGAATTGAGGAAAAGATGGTCATTGGACCAATAAGAAAGTAAGAAAATAAAATAATAAATAGAAAATAAAATAATAATAAAGACGAAATATTTTGTTTTAATGAAAAATGCTAGAATAATGGGATTGGGATGTTACAATTAATAATGTTGTAATAAAAAAGGAATTTTGAATTAAGAAGAGAAGTTGCAAATAAGAAAAGGGAGGGAAACTTGGTGGGAACCCATAACAGCTATGTGGGAAGCGCGCGGGTCCGGTCTGTTGGAACAAACGCGCGCGCGGCACTTGACCATTATGGGAGGCGCCCGCCTTTAAAAATGACAGAATGACACTAAATGGTTAATTCTGTTACTCAGTTTGGTACAAAACTAACGGAATCAGTTAGAAACTTAACGGAAGTAACAGAATTTAACAAATACAAGTTAAATAAAAATATTATGTATGCAATCGGGGTGAGCGGTCCAAGGAGGGGTGTCTACAGAGCCCCTCGGCGGCGTGGATTGCGAAGCAAAACGCGCCGACGAAAGAAAGACAACTGCCGAGGACATCGACAGGAGAAAATAAAGACTTAATAAAAAGAAAAGAGTTTGAAATTGCAAGGATAGAAGTGTGCTCCCTGTGTGAGCGGATTTTGTTGATGGAAGAGGTACGATGATGTGAGACGGCCCACCGTGGCCAAGGTTTAGAGTCTGGTTGGCAGACTGAGGCTGGAGCCGTTTAGCGGAACCATTATGCCTGTTTAGAGTCCGTTGAGCGGACTGGCTGAATTCGTTTAGCGAACCCGTTATGCCTGTTTATAGTCCGTTGAGCGGACTGGCTGAATCCGTTTGGCGAATCTGTAGACACCCCGCCTTGGACCTCTCACCCCGATTGCATACAAAGTATTTTTATTTAACTTATTTTTGTTGATTTATGTTACTTCGGTTAGGTTCCTAACTGATTTCGTTAGTTTTGGACTAAACTGCATAACAGAGTTAACTTTTAGGGTCATTCTGTCATTCTGTCCTTCTCTGCCGCGGGCGCTTCCAGAACTGTTAACGGGCTGCGCGCGCGTCTCGCCCCTAAAGCGGGACCCGCGCGCCTCCCATTATGGCAGTAACGGATTGCACCTTATTTCCCTCCCTTTTCTTATTTACAAACATCCTTTTCTTGATCACAAACAACCCTTTTTACATCCACATTCATCCCCCTTTTTCTCATTAACTCCCAATCCCAAATTCTAAGCCTTTTCCCAAAAACTAATATTTCTTTCATTTATTATTTGATTTCTTTTATTTCTTTTATTTTTCTTTTATTCATTTATCTTATTTCCTATTGGTCAATTCTATCTCACATGGATTGACCAATTTCCCTCCAACCTTTCCCTCTCTTTTTCACCTATAAAAACCATCATCTTCTACCTTAGAAGTGGACTCTTTTTACACTCTTAGGACCTTAATCTCACATTTTCACTACACCCACACTATACACAATTCTCTACATAAAAACTCCAACGAGAGTTTTTATGCAACAAATTGTTCTACAACAATTTCATTACAACAACAACACTTTCAAGTCAAGGTTCCAAGTCCTCTTTCTCAAGGTACAACTCCATTTTCTTCCTTTGTTTTCTTCTTCTTGATGTATGCAATCCCCATTAATGGGACATGACCAACATGACTACTTCACATATTGAAGTTAGTTAAGGTTATCTCCCTACATTTTAATCTTAACTTTAATTCACCATGTTAATTTCTCTTTATCTCTTAATGTAATTCTTTAACATTACTTGTTACATGTAATCTTTATCATTAAATAAATAAAATAATTCTATTTTATTTCCCCTTTTCTTCTCATCACAATTGTTAGCACATTTCTATTTAATTAATTGAAGGACATGTAAATATTAGAACACCAATAGTAGCAAGACCCGCGTAAGCGGGGCGGAGTGAATGTTTAAGTACTTCCCACTCCGTCACCTAACCCCGAACCCTTCTCTCCCGAATCTCTGGTTTTGTACATAAATTAGGCTATTTCTAGGTTTTTCTTATGTTCCTTTAAAAACATAGGTGGCGACTCTAAACAATCTAAAACAAGTTAGACATCCTAGGATAATTCACCGCTCTAGCGAAGTTGTGGTTTCCCGGGGTATCTACAGTGGCGACTCTGCTGGGGATGAATTAGAGGGTTAAACTTGCGTTCTTAACTTTTGGTGTTCTTATTACTGTTTTCTGGGCGTTCTGGTAAAAAGGGTGGGAAGCGCGCGCCTCTGGCCTTCTTGGCCTAAAGCGCGCGCATTCGACCCCAATTACCAGAATCGCCCGCCTCTTTTCTTGTCCTTCAATTCCATGTTTCTGTGCTAACAATTACTGCAGGGGAAAGAATTTTTTTTTTTTTATTTAGGGTCAAGGCAAACCCTTGAACCCACTGATTCGCAGGTACTTCCCAGAATCGGGCGCCTCTGCCCCTCTTTGTCTACCGCGCGCGCCTTCCGCATAGGCCACCCAATGCGCGCGCTTCTGGGCGCATTCCCAGAACAGAATAGTGAACAGAAAACAGAACAGAGCAGAATGACAATGTGTGGGCACTGGGCCTGCACAGAACTTCTTTTATTTTCTGTTTGTTTTATCGGTCACAAGGGTGATTCGAAGTTGTAATTATGTGCTTATTTGTTGTTTTTATTTCTTTTGAAAAAAAAAAATGTTTTGTCACATGTTAGACCTCACACTACATGCACATATTCTTATCAATTGCTCACTATCGAGTCGCACAATGTTCAACCCCAAACCCGTCGAGGCCCGTCCTAGAAAGTTTCAAGCTCCACCCGACCTTGACTCTTTCGAAGCGGTCAACCTCAGCCCGTGGCGTAGTTCAAGACTACATGCCGGGGGTGACCTTTAAGCCTCTCTTTAGCCGAGCACAAGCCACACAATTCTAGTCTAGGGTCTAACACTCCGTGACTCAAGTCGGTTTTCATGTACCGAGATTTCCCTAAACTAATGTCTTCAAATCATACATGCCAATTTGTTGCAATGGACGAAATAAAACTCCGTCCCCAAAAGTGGCTATCTTGGACGAAAATAAAAAATCCGTCCCCGCATGTATGATTTACTACATTAATTTAGTTTAATCCCGTCACATGTAGGTATCACAAGCGTGGTGGAATCCGATGAGTATATGGGACCGCGAGAAGGTCTATATACTAGTCTGACGATTCCACTATTTTTCTAGGAACCCCAAAAAGGACTATGTCCTTCCGACTTTGTGAATAAAAAAAAATACTTATTTTTCTCTATGTGGTTGAGTCTTTTTTCCTTGTCTGTGGGTTTAATCATATTACTCAAAAGGTGTTTGTGGGGCCAACCTAAGATCAACCGTGTTCTTCCAATAGGTCCAATGGCTTCCAACGGCAACAACAATAACGGTGGAAATGATTTCGTGTCCAACGAAGGGTTACTCAACATAATGAAATAAATAGGGGAACAAATGGATAGGATTGTCGAGGATGCCCGCCGTAAAGACAATTTGTGGCAAGCCCGTTTCGATATCGACAAGAGGATTCACAAAGAAGAGGTTTCTGAACTCAAGGCCCATCTTGATTATGAAAGAAGAATTCACGAGGAAGAGGTTTCCGAACTCAAATCCCGTTTGCAAGAGCTCACCGACGGCAAGCAAAGTTCAATGGTAAAGCATGCTCAAGTGGCCCAACCCTCAAAAGCTACAAAGGTACCACCAACAACCGAGTTTTCACTCCTCTCCTAGGAGTAACCCAAGCCGAGGCATTTGAAACTTTGGTGGCAAGTGGGAAGGTCAAACCTTTGGAAGGGTACAAGCCGAAGGCGATACTGAAGAATCATGCACATAGTGAATGGTGCGGCTACCACAAGCATAGTGGCCATACTACCGAAGGGTGCTTCCTTCTCCGAAACATCATCCAAGATTTGATCGACAACGGCGAATTTACTGTGGGTGAAAAGCAACCGCTAGAGAATGGCAACATCAAAGATCCCATCAAGGAAAAAGCTTGGTTTTGAAATGGGCCTTCAACAAGAGATCATGCCACAAGGAAGACTACAACGACAATGGGGCTACAATAGCAATCTCCGTTTCTCTTTCTCTACCTAGTAGTAGGGATAAAAAAAAGAGAGGGAAAGGTTGGAGGGAAATTGGTCAATCCATGTGAGATGGAATTGACCAATAGGAAATAAGATAAATGAATAAAAGAAAAATAAAAGAAATAAAAGAAATCAAATAATAAATAAAAGAAATATTAGTTTTTTGGGAAAAGGCTTAGAATTTGGGATTGGGAGTTAATGAGAAAAAGGGGGATGAATGTGGATGTAAAAAGGGTTGTTTGTGATCAAGAAAAAAATGTTTGTAAATAAGAAAAGGGAGGAAAATAAGGTGCAATCCGTTACTGCCATAATGGGAGGCGCGCGGGTCCCGCTTTAGGGGCGAGACGCGCGCGCATCCCGTTAACAGTTCCGGAAGCGCCCGCGGCAGAGAAGGATAGAATGACAGAATGACCCTAAGAGTTAACTCTGTTATGCAGTTTAGTCCAAAACTAACGAAATCAGTTAGAAACTTAACCGAAGTAACATAAATCAACAAAAATAAGTTAAATAAAAATACTTTGTATGCAATCGGGGTGAGAGGTCCAAGGTGGGGTGTCTACAGAGCCCCTCGGCGACGTGGATTGCAAAGCAAAACGCGTCGACGAAAGTAAAAACACCCGCCGAGGACATCGACAAAGAAAAAGAAAGAAAAGAAAGCAAAGACTCGATGAAAGCAGGAATTTGAAATTGCGAGAGATAGAGGTGCGCTCCCTGTGTGAGCGACTTTTGCTAATAGAGAGGTGGTGATTTGGCAGCTCATCTTGGACCGAGTAGGTGATTTGGCGGCTCATCCTGGACTGAGTAGGTGATTTGGCGGCTCATCCTGTACCGAGTAGGTGATTTGGCGGCTCATCCTGTACCGAGTAGGTGATTTGGCGGCTCATCCTGGACCGAGTAGGTGATTTGGCGGCTCATCCTGTACCGAGTAAGTGATTTCGCGGCTCACCATAGACCGAGTAGCTTGGAGACGGGACCCAGAGGACCGTGGTGATTTCGCGGCTCACCATAAACCGAGTGATTTCGCGGCTCACTATAGACCGGGTGATTTCGCGGCTCACCATAAACCGAGTGATTTCGCGGCTCACTATAGACCGGGTGATTTCGCGGCTCACCATAAACCGAGTGATTTGGCGGCTCACCATAGACCGAGTTGTTTGAAGACGTGTTGGTCCCAAAGGGCAACAAGGGTATGAAAAATAGCTAGAGGGGGGGTGAATAGCTGTTTTAAAAATCTTTTCGTACCCTTGAAAAACTCAATTGCAAATGCGCACTTTATCAAGTAAGCGTAATGAAATGCGCCTAAGTGAGTGAGTGAAATGCACAGCGGAATTTAGTAATGAAAGTAGGCGCAAAGTGATAAAGGGAGCGCAACACACACACTAAGTATTTTGGCTCAAAGTGAGTGAAATAAGGAGCTAAGGCAAGTGATATAACAAACACAACACAATTCAGTTCAAACAATCTACAATGAGTAAACAAGCAAGTAGTGAGTGAAAATAATAACTTGAAAGAAATAACAAGATAATAACACAAGCTATTTGGAGAGGTTCGATCAATGAAAGATCTACGTCCTCTACCAAGATGGTTAGTCTTGGATTTCTAATCGAGATCTTATATAATGAGAGAGTGTTACAAATTACAACGTTTGAGCTTATACACTAACTCAAGATCTATTACTATGAAAGAACAAATCCAAAACAATAACCGGTGTATCTCTAAAAGATGAATCTAAATGATTAATCTTAAAGAGGTGCGTGTGTGTTCTTAGTATCAAGGCTCTTTAGATCTTTGAGATGGAGAGCACAAGAAACTAAAGTGTTAAGTCTTGAAGATCTGGGCTAAGGATGAAGGTATGAAGATATTCTTGAGAAATCTGGAAAAACGAAGGCAATCTTCAAATCTTCAACAAATGCTTTGAGAGAGAAATTCTTGAAATTCTTAGCAAAACTCAGCAACTTCAAAAATGTTGAAGTTATGGGGTATTTATAGTGAACTTCAAAAAACTAGCCGTTGGAAATCCTTGTGGATAAGATGAGCTGTCGCTCGTTGATTGGAGCATGCATATATTATGGTCATTTTGACACTCAACATAAAAGTGACCGTTATGGACACGTGTCAACAGATTAGGCGCATATGCATCTTTTAACCACCGTTGGATCATTGGCGTAATTTGAATTCTCTTCAAGTCTTCGAGTCTTCAATAAATCACTGAGTTTGAATGAACACTTTGAGGCGCGTTTGAGCCAAGAGGCGCATTGAGCCAAGAGGCGCACAGACGCGTGCGCTTAAAACAAGGGGCGCAGAGGCGCGTAACATAGCTTATGAAGAGAGCCTTGTGCGCTCGTTCTAAATGGCGCATGGCGCGAATGTGGAAGGCGCGTGGCGCGTGGCGCAGGAGGCGCATAAGCGCGGCTCAAACTCACTGAGTGATTTTTCTTGAAACTTGATCTTCTTGCCCTATTTCTAAGCCTATTCTATAACAATGGACAACCTAAAAAAATGAAGTATAAATACTTCTTACATGTGGGTCTAAAGTCCATGAAATAAAACTTAGGTGATGGATCAATCAAATCTAATAAATCCTAATACATTGAAACTGAGATATGTGTGGGCATACCCAACAATCTCCCCCTATTTGATTGATGCCATTACCTACTATATCAAGGACAAACATTATACTTGATAAAAACATGTCCAAATGAATGAAATTGGTAATTCATGTCTCAAGTTAATGTACACACTAGTCCAAAATATAGATTCCTAATCTATTCCAATAAGAATAAAGAGTTGCATATGGAAAGATAGAAACAACAGTTTAACACATTCAAGATGATATATGATTTTTAGTTTTTGAAATGTGTTTAAATCAAATTTAAACTTAATGCATGAAAGTATGAAACAATTCAATATGATGCATTATGAATTTAACCAATATTCATTGTTCTACAAACAAGGAGTTTGAGTGAACAAGGTTTGATAATAAGTGATGCATTGTTCTCATTAAAGCTTGGGGTATAAGAGTTACAAATTACAAGTTTTGAATAGAACAAAAACAAAAGGTGCTAAAACAAGTAAGCACAAAATCACTATCACAAAAGAGATGATTCTATTACAAAAAGGTTATAAAAGCTTACAAACAAAAATAATAGAAACTAAGGGTTGGGAGGCGCATCATCTTCCTTCAAACCTTCAACAATCTCTGAAACAGAACGCTGAATTTGCTTTGCGAGCTGATGACTACGGTTCGCTAACCCTTGAGTGTCAGTGACACTGGAGTGAGTGGCAGTGATACCGTCTCTAATGTAACTTAAGTGATTCACATTGATGTTTTGGTATTCATCAATGGAACGCTGAGTGATTTGCTGCTGTTGAGAAATATTTTCTTCCAAAATTTGAATGTGAGCTTCAATGGCATTTGAGCCGTGATAATATCGGAAGAAATATGTTCGGCGCGTCTGTCAGAGCTTGAGTGAGCAGCAGTGAAATGAGTGACGACCAATTCTTTCAAGACATCCAACTTAGATACAAGCACATTCATGTTGGATTGAGACGCAGCAGACTGAGGTATGAAAGTAGGCGCAGAAGCGGAGGTTTGCGCCTGATCAGTATGACTTGAACCTGAGTCTGCGCCTGAGGAGGAGAAGGAGCAGAAAGTTTGTCCTTGAGAGATTTCATCTCCCCCTTAATGGCAGCGATCTCTTCAGATTGATCAGTGAGTAAGGAAGTAAGAAGCTCAAATTGAGACTTTATATGCGTCTGTCCTTGCTCTAAATTGGCTTGCCCCTGCTGTAAAGAATGACGAATGGAAAGTACCTCGCTCAAATCAGGAGCAGACGGAGGAGGCGCAGGGGAAGAGAGTGGCGCATCATCTTGAAGGGGCGCAGAATCTTGAAGGGGCGCAGAAGGAGATGGAGGCGCAAGAGAAGGTGAATGAGTAGGAGACTCAAATTCATCTTCAGTTTCCACATCAACAGTTTCAACAACAACTGTTTCAACATCAATAGTTGCTGTTGTGATCTGATCAGGTCCAGGTGGAGGCGCAACAGGAGAAGGAGTGCGCTGAGGGATGGTTTCTTGCTCCCCCTGAACAGGTTCCTCTATGTTTGAAATGTCATCTCCGAAGAAATCAGAGAGGAGTTGTACCCTTGACACTTTGGTCGGTTGAAATTTGAATGAGGGCGCACGAGGAGTGGGGGCGCGTTGAGAAGGAGCGCGCTGGGTAGGCGCGGAAACAGAAGGCCCTTTCTCAATATCTGCACTTGATCCGGCGCCTTTCATGCGCTCTAACTTTTCAGACTCAGCAGCTTGTTTGGCCAGAAAATCTTCATCTCTTTTTCTTTGAGCCTCAAGCCTGCTGCCTTCCTGCGCTAGCCTCAGATCTCGTTCTTCATCAGATTCAAATCTGGTACGTTTGATAGGCGCACGAGGAGGGTCATCAACCACTCGTTTTCCTTTGCTCTTCTCTGCGCCTGGCAAGGGATCAGCGCCTTGTCTAGCGCTTGCCTTCACTGCGCTTTTTATCAAAGGTGCGCTTTTAAGTACTGGCGCATCATCGGACTCTGTGTCTTCATCCACTAAGCCTTCAACAGCCTTGATTTGAATTCCTTTTGCGCGCTTTGTGGGCTTCTTCCTGCGCTTCTTGAGGTCCAAATTGGCTTTACCAAACATTGGAACATCGTTTATTTTGTATTCAGGATTCTCATTCAAAAACTTAACTAACTCAGGGTAAGTTAGAAAAAGTTTTGTGAGAAGAAGGCAGTGTGAGCGGAATCGGGTCTTTCCATCACTTTTGTTCTTCACAAATTTATCAATTTGCTCACGCAGAGTCTTGAACAGAATGTGAGGCCAGTGAAGCTTCTCCTTGGCCATGATGGCAGCTGTGTATTCCCATTGTTCAACCGTGAATCGGTTCACGTTTCCTGTTTTGAACACAATTGAAGTTCCCACCAAGTGCGCGATGTGAGTCAAGAGTTCTCCACCATCTCGAATTTCAGTGTTTTTGATATTGTTTTGAAGCGTGGGAATATTTAAAAGTGAGGCAGCCATCTTGTTCTGATCATCAATAGAGTAAGTCATCGGACGCCCAATAATGCGATCTTCACCCGTAGATGGAAAACCGAGCAAGTGACGAATCACAGATGATGAAATATGGACGTCAACATTTTGAACGCGCGCCTCAATCCTGTAGTGAGTGCGCCCGTTTACATCAATTTCCACTAGAACGGCTGTCGAGAAGAACTCATCCACGAGGAGCGCAGAGTAGAAATCTTGGTCCATGGTGAATAGAGGGAGCAGACCAGCTACGCGCAGGACTTCAATGATTTCTCGCCCAATTTCTTCACCAGACAACTCTAATAGATCAAGAGTTTCTTCTAATTTGAAATTTGCAAGGTCCTGGTACTTGTGTATTTAATACGTTCAATCATTGAAATTAAATTTGAGAATTGATTGAGCCGCAATAGTTAATGCGCGCATGAAGGGGCGCATTACTTCAGCAAGGCGCATACTCATCTAGGCGCATTATTCATCAAGGCGCATAACATCTCAAGCCGCATAAAGAAGGTTGAGGGCGCATAAGTGTTTGAAGCGCGTGGATTGATAGGCGCGCATTTATTGTGCGTGCAGAAAATTAGAGATGGGCGCGCAGTTTGCGAGGCGCATAGATGGCGCATAGTTTCCTTGAAACTTTGAGAAATTGATTTAATCATTTGTACCTAAAATACTCATAACTCAACACAACATAAAATCATTAGTATTGACAAAACTATATTGAATTTAGTTGAGTTCTAGCATACCCATTTCACCTCTCAAAAACATGAACCGTTTCGCGTCAAGTGCTTTCGTTAGAATGTCGGCGATTTGATAGTCGGTTCCCACGTGTTCCAAATGAATATTCCTTTCTCCACGTGGTCTTTGAGGAAGTGATATTTGATGTCTATGTGCTTGGTTTTTTAGTGCATGACAGGATTTTCAGAAACCGCAATTGTTGATGTATTGTCGCAGTAGATGGGACAATTTTCTTCGATGATATCATAGTCCACCAATTGCTGCTTCATCCAGAGTATTTGACAACAACAACTTCCCGCAGCGATATATTCGGCTTCGGTTGTTGAGACAGATACTGAAGCTTGTTTCTTACTCGCCCATGACACAAGTCTATATCCGAGGAAATGACAAGTGCCACTTGTGCTTTTCCTATCAATTGTGCATGCTGCATAATCCGCATCTGAATAACCTACAAGTTTAAAGTTCGAATCTTTGGTGTACCAAAGTCCAAGGTTAACAGTGCCAGAGAGATATCTTATAATACGTTTCACAGCAATTAAGTGTGCTTCTCTAGGGTCGGATTGATAACGAGCACAAACACAAACACTAAACATAATATCGGGCCTACTAGCAGTAAGATAAAGGAGTGAGCCAATCATACCTCGATAGAGCGTTTGATCAACACGTTTACCTTTTAGATCTTTGTCGAGTTTGTTGCCGGTGGCCATTGGAGTATCGTATGCTTTAGCGTTCTTAAGTCCAAACTTCTTGATTAAGTCCTTTGTGTACTTGGCTTGATTGATAAAGATGCCTTCACTCATTTGCTTGATTTGAAGCCCGAGGAAGAATGTGAGTTCTCCCATCATGCTCATTTCAAACTTGCTCTTCATTAGCTTCTCAAAACGCTTGCACAACAATTCATTAGTAGAACCAAATATAATATCATCAACATAAATTTGAACAAGTAATTTATGACCATTATGTTTGGCAATGAAAAGAGTTGTATCGATTTTACCGCGAGTGAAGCCTTTTTCGATGAGAAACTTTGATAGTGTATCATACCATGCTCTTGGTGCTTGTTTGAGTCCATACAAAGCTTTCTGGAGTTTGTACACATGATTTGGAAATTGTGAATCTTCAAACCCAGGTGGTTGAGCAACATAGACTTGTTCTTGGAGTTCACCATTTAGAAACGCGCTCTTCACATCCATTTGATATAACTTGAAGTTCTTGTGAGCGGCGTAAGCTAGAAATAATCTGATAGCTTCAAGTCTTGCTACGGGCGCAAAAGTTTCATCGTAGTCGATTCCTTCTTCTTGCCTATAGCCTTGTGCAACCAATCTTGCTTTGTTTCTCGTGATGGTTCCATTCTCGTCCATCTTGTTCCTGAACACCCATTTCGTACCAATCACTCCATGATCATTTGGTCTTGGAACAAGAGTCCAAACCTTACATCGTTCAAATTGATTGAGTTCTTCTTGCATTGCAATAACCCAATTGGGATCTTGGAGCGCTTCATCAGCCTTCTTTGGTTCAATTTGAGAGATAAAAGCAGTGTAAGCATCAAAGTTTGTAGCTCTCCTTGTACGAACACCAACTTGTAGATCACCGATGATATTAGCAATTGGGTGACCTCTAACTTCACGAATTTCAGGAGGTAAGTTAGGTTGAGTCGTAGAAACTTGAAGGTCTTCAATTTGTATATCTTCACCAGATTCAAAGTCATTGAAATTTGGGGGTTGAACTGGCTCAGAATTGAAATTTGGGTTTACACCAGATGCAGCAGTAGAAATAGGCGCGTGAGAGGAATCATAAGGCGCATCATTTGAGTGAGGCGCAATAGATGATTCACCAGGCGCATTATACATTGAATTAGGCGCATTTGATGTGGATGGATTTCCTTGTGTTGATAGATTCTGATCTTGAGTGGGCGCAACATAAATAGGAGCACCTGTATCATTTAGCTCAATAGAATCATCAGCGACATTTGGAGCCAAATGTGGCTCAAGGAGAGAATGTTCATCAAATGTAACATGTACAGATTCAACTATCACTAATGTAGTTCTATTAAAAACTCGAAAAGCTTTAGAGTGTTTGGCATACCCAACAAAAATACCTTCGTCGGCTTTGGCATCGAATTTACCTCTATGTTCGTTTCCGTTGCAGAGGATATAACATTTGCAACCAAAGATCTTGAAGAATGCAATGTTGGGAGTTCTACCACGCCAAAGTTCATACGGAGTCTTGTTGTGAAGTTTGTTGATGAGGGAACGATTTTGAGTAAAACATGCGGTGTTGATAGCTTCTTCCCAAAAGTACTTAGGCAATTTAGCTTCAGCTATCATCGTCTTTCCCGCTTCAATCAACGTTCTATTCTTTCGTTCAACAACGCCATTTTGTTGAGGGACTCCGGCGGTTGAAAAGTTGTGATCTATCCCATGATCTTCACAATATCGAGCAACACCGTTGTTCTTGAATTCTGTTCCATTGTCGGATCGAACACTAACGATGTCATCTTCTTTTTGGGTTTGGAGCAGTCGAAATAAAGTAGTTAGAATATCATAACAATCATCTTTTGTAAACATCATCTCTACCCATGTATATCTTGAATAATCATCCACCACAACTAGAGTATACTTGTTTCTTCGAATGCTTGCGGTGGAAACTGGTCCAAATAGATCAATGTGAAGCAGTTGCAAACATCTTGTAGTTGAAGGATTTGACTTGCTTGAAAATGACTGCTTCGGTTGTTTGCCAAGTTGACATGCGGCGCACTTTTTGTCATGATGGTCAGCAACTTTGGGAAGTCCTTTGACAAGATTATTCCTGCTGAGTTTAGATAGATACTTGAAGTTTAAGTGACTTAACCGCTTGTGCCACAGCCAACTATTTTCGTTCACACTTTTTGCTACAAAACAAAGATTAGTACTAGAGTTCATACTATGGAAATCAATATATAAATATTTGTCTTACGATATCCCGTGAGTAAGATAGCTCCAGTTTTGCCATTCTTGATAAGACATTGCGTTGAAGTGAAATGGCATTCTAATCCTTTGTCGCAGAATTGAGATATGGATAATAAGTTGTGCTTGAGCCCTTCCACGAGTGAGACTCTTTCAATGCACACTTTGTCTTTCTTGAGCTTTCCATATGCTACAACTTGACCTTTGTTATTATCGCCAAATGTTACAGAGGGACCTCTTTCTTCATGGACGTCTTCTAATAAGGATTCATCTCCAGTCATGTGTCTTGAACACCCACTATCGAGAATCCATTCGTAATTTCTAGCTTTTGAAGATCCAGCCATGAAACAAAGAACCTGAAATATAGACATTTAAGCAGGTCCCCTTTATTCCTTTTGGGTCCTAGGGTTAGCAACTTTTGACAACCCACTCTTGCTTGACCTTAGGATTTTTACGTCCTTTGGCATTGGGAGTGAATCTCAAAAGGCATTCCACGGCCTTGTGTCCAGAACAATCACAAATGGAACAATGATGAAAGCCACTAATCACGTGAGTTTTCACAAACTCTTTACTTTTCTTGGGGATGGCATTCTTCTTTGGGTCAGATGAACTCGACTTAACAAAATCTTTCTTTTGAAATTTTGGAGCGCTTTTTCTCAGAGGGCGCATAGGGCTAGGAGGCGCACGGCGATGAGGCGCGTGGCTCTTAGGCGCATAATGAGCACTTGGAGAAGGAGCGTGCCTATTTTCAAGAATGATTTTGCTAGGAGATGGTTCATCTGTAGCTATATCTTTCCCATTAGCTTTCCCAAATTGCTTCGTTGGGTAGACATAATGGAATGTTTGTCTCTTGACTTTTTCTTGTCCTTTACCCATTGAATTAGAATGTTTTTCCTTGGGAATTTCAAGAGTTTGTTGGTTGGTAAATTCACTCTCTCTTTCAGCACAGACATCACATTTAAAGTTGTCACTAGTTGATGAGAATCCCAAGCCACTTTTATCACCGCTGACTTTTTGGGACTCAAATATATTCTCCATAGTGACACGAGAATTGGACCACTCATTTGTAATCTTTTTAAGATCAGTGATTTGAGCAACCAATTCATCGTTTTGAACTTTAAGAAGTGAGTTCTGTTCTGTTAGAAAAGTGTTTTTAACAGTAAGAGGAGTCATGCTCTTTATCTGCTCCTTAAGGAGGGTGAGTTCAGATTTAAGTAGAGATTTCTCGGTCTTAAGCTGGGAAATTTCATCACATGATAATGCTAAAGCTTCCTTCATGCTATCAAATCTAGTGATTACCTTTTCAGCCTTTTTGAACAATTTTTCTTGCTCAGCAATCACTTCATCATCATTGATTTTGGAGATTGGAGCAGTTGGTTCAACCTGTGGTCTAATGTATGCTCCTTTTCTCAATTTGTTCCTTGCTCCGAGATCACATCGAGAGAATAGCAATCCACCATCGTTTTGAGCCGGAGTGAGAAATCCTTGTTCAACGAGCTCGCTGATGGTTGGTCCTTTCTTCTTTTTCACTTCTTGAAAACCTGCAGATTTCTTGATAGGTTTATTCAAGGCATTCATATCGGGAACATCCTTGGAGAAGTCATCATCAGAATCATAAGCATCAACTTCATCATCATTTGCCATCAAACAAACGAGTCCATCATCGGAATCTTCATCGCTCTCATCGGAGTCTGTTTCAATCCAAGTGTTGTGCTCATTTGCTGGTGCTTCTTCTTCAGCAACCATTCCCTTGTGACGAGTGAACTTGGGAGTGAATTTGGGAGTATGGCTGCTCTTCTTCTGCATATATTCAAATTTGGGGATCGGGCAGCTTGATGCAAAATGTCCGGGTTTCCTGCAATTAAAACAAACAAGATCTTCTTTTCTTTTTGAATCACTGCTCCTTGAAAACTTTTGAGGAGCTTTGCTGGTAGATCCTTGAAATTTGTTGGTTGAGCCGGGTCTTGAGAATTTTCTGAACTTTTGAAATTTCTTCACAAATAAAGCGAAGTCTTCATCATCCATGTCTAATAGCTCAGAAGTAGAAATTTTGGGATCGGAGCTTTTCTCATCTTGTACAGGCGCAGGAGTAGGCGCAGGTGTAGGCGCAGCTTCTCTGTGCGCCATCATAGCCATAGATTTTGACTTTCCTTCAGTTTCGCTGATTCGTTGGAGTTTGAGTTTGAGATTTGCATATAGGTTCCTTAAAGTCCAAACATCTAAAGTTCCAGCGTCTTCAAGAGCGCTAGATTTATGTAGATATCTTGATCCAAAAGCTTGTAGAAAATTTACATTCAAATCTTTGTTGGTAAACTTCATGCCAAGTGAAATACATAGATTGATAATTTCACAGTAGCGTTCATAAGTTTGCCTCAAGTTTTCACCGGGGAGTTGAGAGAAATTGTTGAATCTCTTCTGTACTTCGTATTTCTTGTTCTCCTTGCAAACGGTGTCTCCTTCAATATGCTCTTCAATAGCATCCCATAGCTCATTTGCAGTAGCACAATGCATGACTTGTTGTTTCATAGCCGTGCTTAGAGTGATTAGAAGAATGTTTCTTGCTTTGCCATCATTTGCAACTCTTCTAATTTCTTCCTCGGTCCATTCTTCCCTTGGTTTTAGGACAGTAGGTTGAGCAGCGTTGGTGCGTGGATTTGGATTCGCCTTCATCGGAATATAAGGTCCATAAACGACGGTGTCATGGAGCCATTCATCGATTGAGTTGAGATGAGTCAATATGCTGAATTTCCACACGTCAAAATGATCTTCATCAAAGACCGGAACGTGAGTGTAGTTTGCAGTTGCCATAGGTTTTGAGTTTGCCATTTAGAATCGGCACCCAAGCTGTTAAGCTTGAAAAACGAAAAATGTTTTATAAAGGTGTTTGCTCTGATACCACTTGTTGGTCCCAAAGGGCAACAAGGGTATGAAAAATAGCTAGAGGGGGGGTGAATAGCTGTTTTAAAAATCTTTTCGTACCCTTGAAAAACTCAATTGCAAATGTGCACTTTATCAAGTAAGCGTAATGAAATGCGCCTAAGTGAGTGAGTGAAATGCACAGCGGAATTTAGTAATGAAAGTAGGCGCAAAGTGATAAAGGGAGCGCAACACACACACTAAGTATTTTGGCTCAAAGTGAGTGAAATAAGGAGCTAAGGCAAGTGATATAACAAACACAACACAATTCAGTTCAAACAATCTACAATGAGTAAACAAGCAAGTAGTGAGTGAAAATAATAACTTGAAAGAAATAACAAGATAATAACACAAGCTATTTGGAGAGGTTCGATCAATGAAAGATCTACGTCCTCTACCAAGATGGTTAGTCTTGGATTTCTAATCGAGATCTTATATAATGAGAGAGTGTTACAAATTACAACGTTTGAGCTTATACACTAACTCAAGATCTATTACTATGAAAGAACAAATCCAAAACAATAACCGGTGTATCTCTAAAAGATGAATCTAAATGATTAATCTTAAAGAGGTGCGTGTGTGTTCTTAGTATCAAGGCTCTTTAGATCTTTGAGATGGAGAGCACAAGAAACTAAAGTGTTAAGTCTTGAAGATCTGGGCTAAGGATGAAGGTATGAAGATATTCTTGAGAAATCTGGAAAAACGAAGGCAATCTTCAAATCTTCAACAAATGCTTTGAGAGAGAAATTCTTGAAATTCTTAGCAAAACTCAGCAACTTCAAAAATGTTGAAGTTATGGGGTATTTATAGTGAACTTCAAAAAACTAGCCGTTGGAAATCCTTGTGGATAAGATGAGCTGTCGCTCGTTGATTGGAGCATGCATATATTATGGTCATTTTGACACTCAACATAAAAGTGACCGTTATGGACACGTGTCAACAGATTAGGCGCATATGCATCTTTTAACCACCGTTGGATCATTGGCGTAATTTGAATTCTCTTCAAGTCTTCGAGTCTTCAATAAATCACTGAGTTTGAATGAACACTTTGAGGCGCGTTTGAGCCAAGAGGCGCATTGAGCCAAGAGGCGCACAGACGCGTGCGCTTAAAACAAGGGGCGCAGAGGCGCGTAACATAGCTTATGAAGAGAGCCTTGTGCGCTCGTTCTAAATGGCGCATGGCGCGAATGTGGAAGGCGCGTGGCGCGTGGCGCAGGAGGCGCATAAGCGCGGCTCAAACTCACTGAGTGATTTTTCTTGAAACTTGATCTTCTTGCCCTATTTCTAAGCCTATTCTATAACAATGGACAACCTAAAAAAATGAAGTATAAATACTTCTTACATGTGGGTCTAAAGTCCATGAAATAAAACTTAGGTGATGGATCAATCAAATCTAATAAATCCTAATACATTGAAACTGAGATATGTGTGGGCATACCCAACAAGACGGACCCAGAGGACCGTGATGATTTCGCGGCTCACCATAAACCGAGTGATTTCGCGGCTCACTATAGACCGAGTGATTTCGCGGCTCACACCATAGACGGAGTGATTTCGTGGCTCACCATAGACCGAGTTGCTTGAAGGTGGGGTGTAGGCACAGTTGACTGCGGAGTGTTTTCTGCTGGGGATGAAATGCCTTGAATTGCAGATGCTGTTGACCTTGTAGTGGTACCTGTTAAGTGTGTGCTTTGCAGGTATATGTGCTAGTGACATGTATGAGATGAGGTGTGAAATGAAGATTGAGAAATTGTGCTTGTGGTGCAATGTGATTTGAAAGCAGAGAGAGCTTTTGCATGAGAGAGAAGTATTTGAAGAAAGTGACTTTGTGTGCGGTGTGTTGTGATTTGAGGGAAGCGTTGGATGTATTCATACCTTCACTTACCATTGCCGCTTGATCGAAGATGGATTTCTGATGTTTGTAGCTTTGATGAAGAATGTCCATGCCTTGGATGATGATGAATTTCCCTTGGAGTGTTGGCGAGATGGTATTTTGGATGATGGGTTGGGCGTGCCAAAGGCTGCCTACCTATCCTTTGAAGGGAATCAGACCAGCGTAGTTCAAGGATGATGAAGAATGCTGGAGGAGAAGCTAGGAGCAAAGCAAAGTAAAGCACATACTTTTGCACATAGAAGGAGAAAAAGAAAAAGAAAAAGAAAAAGAAAAATCTTTTTTTTTTTTTTTTTTTTAGGAGGGAAAGAATATGCACACATGTGAGAAAAAGATTTTTTTTTTTTTTTTTTAGTTCGTGGGTGAACCATTTTAAGCATTGTGTGTTTGCAAAGCCAACCCAAGATCAAGTCATGTTCGGTCGAAGTCCGGATTGCCTTGCTTGAATTCTGTTGTTGTCGCCGTTGTGCCCAACGAAATTGATGTCTAGCCCCAAGAGATTTGTCGATTATGGGGCTTCAAAGGCTTTCGATGCCGAGATAAGGGGTTGCTGATTGTGAAGCCCCTAGAATGCCTTAGATGCCAAACTTTGAGGGACTTGCATAGCCCAAGATAAATCAGCTCTTGGCCCATTCAAATAAGTAGCCTTTTGTTGTTGACATGAGCAAGCCCCAAGAGAAGATTATTGATGCCAAGCTTTGAGAGATTGCTAAGCCCCAAATGTCATGGACTTGTTGTTTGCGAGCTTGTAGATGGTGGGATGTGAAGACCTTTCATTGTAAAGCCCCAAATTATCTTGTGATTGGCTCGGCATTGAGAGCGGATGTACCGTTTGGTAGAATTTTTGATAGAGATCTCCCTCTTGCTCTTACTGGGGAGATGAATGGCCTCATTGTGGTCGATACCCAAATGGCTGAGGGCTTATGTCAAAAGAAGCATTAATGTCATGCGGTGCCGTCGAAGTCGCGGAGGATAAGGTCTTGGTGTGATAAAATCCCAAATGAGTATGCTTGCTTGACTCTTCTTGAGTTGAACTAATGACGGATCTTCGGATGCAACTAGTGCTGTGGCCCAACTTTATCTGAGCTGCACCTTGTGCTTTTGATCTTGGAGAAGGGGGTGCTGAATCGCAGAAACATTGGGATTGGCCGTGGCTTTTCCCGCTATAACCCTGTTCTGATTAGAGTTTAGCATATTGAATCTTTTTCCTTTTCTCTAAGACTTCCTTCAAAATCTCGCTGTGAGTTCTAACAAAAATCATCAACTTCATTCATAACATCGGAGTCTTCATTTAAAACCAAGAGGCCTTTGACTTGAAGTGTTGAGAGACCCTTTGAAGCTTGATCCCTTTCATGGAGACTACTCCCAAATTGCGTTGCTCGAGTATTGTTGCCCAAAAGACTGTCGGTCGCGAAGCCCCAATATTGCCCTTTTCTCGGATTACTGTAATGCCGTAGCCCAAAAGATTGTAGATTGCGAACCCCTTGAGACCTTCGGTGCCGAATTGAGGAAGCTTCCAATGTTGCACATGACTCGGCTGGGGATACTGCTGGGGAGTTAATTGCTCTTTGCCGAGGGAGCCTTTAAGACTTGACCGTAGCCCTTAGAGTGCCATCATTGATTGCGAGAAAGGTCCATCCATGATTAGGGGAACGAGCACGGGCACACGCGACAAGAGGGCTTTTTGACATCCATTTTGGGAGATTTTGAGGATAGTCTCACACATCTTTCTCGAACATAGCTTCTAGGGCGTATTGATTGTCAAGTGAAGCAAAAGAAGTCCTTGTCCTTGAGTCACATAGCCCCTAGGGCGTCACCATTTGTTGAGCAAAGCAAGAGTGACTCATCCTCGTGCGAGGGAACAAAAATGAGAGGACATGGCAAGAGCTACTCCATTTCTCGGGAGCCTTTCGGCGTACTTTAGAAGAACATACTTGAAGAATCTTTGAAAACTGAGACACATGTTGTTGCTATTTATTGCCCAAGCCAATTGACTAGCTAGGGATTATTTGTGCAACCTCGTGCCCTTTTATGATGGGCTCGTTTTCGGATGGGTCTTGGCTACCACGTGCCTTCTTTTCATGAACCCAAAAATGCACACTGCTGGAGAATGATGCCAATAACCCAAAACAACCTTTGAGGGTGCCATATCTTGTCGAGCCTTTTGCAATCCCAAAGTTGACTCGGTGGGGAATTGACTTGCTGAGGAGATCCAATGTAGAGCTCGTGCAGTTGTCTTCTTTAGAGGCCGGAGATCTCCATTTCTCTTTCCCTTCTCTCTCTCACTCTCTTATTTTTTTTATGACGCACCCTGTTTTTTGCCTAGACCGCCCTTTCGGGTTTTCAATCTAGCGGGCATCTCTTTTGCGTCTTCATTTTGACTCGATTAATGAGGAAGTGTGCATTGACTCTAGCGGAGGATGAGAGACATGTGATTTTGCGGTGAAGACCTCTTGTCACTAAAGATGAGTGACATTGACTCGACTAGGGAGGTGTCCCTAGTATTGACATGTATTTTTATTGAATGACTCACGAAGGCAAGTAAGTCATTAAGAGAGAAGAGAAGGAAAGCCCCTTTTTCTCATTAACTCCCAATCCCAAATTCTAAGCCTTTTCCCAAAAAACTAATATTTCTTTTATTTATTATTTGATTTCTTTTATTTCTTTTATTTTTCTTTTATTCATTTATCTTATTTCCTATTGGTCAATTCCATCTCACATGGATTGACCAATTTCCCTCCAACCTTTCCCTCTCTTTTGTTTATCCCTACTACTAGGTAGAGAAAGAGAAACGGAGATTGCTATTGTAGCCCCATTGTCGTTGTAGTCTTCCTTGTGGTATGATCTCTTGTTGAAGGCCCATTTCAAAACCAAGCTTTTCCTTGATGGGTTCTTTCATGTTGCCATTCTCTAGCGGTTGCTTTTCACCCACAGTAAATTCGCCGTTGTCGATCAAATCTTGGATGATGTTTCGGAGAAGGAAGCACCCTTCGGTAGTATGGCCACTATGCTTGTGGTAGCCGCACCATTCACTATGTGCATGATTCTTCAGTATCGCCTTCGGCTTGTACCTTCCAAAGGTTTGACCTTCCCACTTGCCACCAAAGTTTCAAATGCCTCGGCTTGGGTTACTCCTAGGAGAGGAGTGAAAACTCGGTTGTTGGTGGTACCTTTGTAGCTTTTGAGGGTCGGGCCACTTGAGCATGCTTTACCATTGAACTTTGCTTTGCCGTCGGTGAGCTCTTGCAAACGGGCTTTGAGTTCGGAAACCTCTTCCTCGTGAATTCTTCTTTCATAATCAAGATGGGCCTTGAGTTCAGAAACCTCTTCTTTGTGAATCCTCTTGTCGATATCGAAACGGGCTTGCCACAAATTGTCTTTACGGCGGGCATCCTCGACAATCCTATCCATTTGTTCCCCTATTGATTTCATTATGTTGAGTAACCCTTCGTTGGACACGAAATCATTTCCACCGTTATTGTTGTTGCCGTTGGAAGCCATTGGACCTATTGGAAGAACACGGTTGATCTTAGGTTGGCCCCATAAACACCTTTTGAGTAATATGATTAAACCCACAGACAAGGAAAAAAGACTCAACCACATAGAGAAAAATGACTATTTTTTTTATTTACAAAGTCGGAAGGACATAGTCCTTTTTGGGGTTCCTAGAAAAATAGTGGAATCGTCACACTAGTATATAGACCTTCTCGCGGTCCCATATACTCATCAGATTCCACCACGCTTGTGATACCTACATGTGACGGGATTAAACTAAATTAATGTAGTAAATCATACATGCGGGGACGGATTTTTTATTTTCGTCCAAGATAGCCACTTTTGGGGACGGAGTTTTATTTCGTCCATTGCAACAAATTGGCATGTATGATTTGAAGACATTAGTTTAGAGAAATCTCGGTACATGAAAACCGACTTGAGTCACGGAGTGTTAGACCCTAGACTAGAATTGTGTGGCTTGTGCTCGGCTAAAGAGAGGCTTAAAGGTCACCCCCGGCATGTAGTCTTGAACTACGCCACGGGCTGAGGTTGACCGCTTCGAAAGAGTCAATGTCAGGAGGAGCTTGAAACTTTCTAGGACGGGCCTCGACGGGTTTGGGGTTGAACATTGTGCGACTCGATAGTGAGCAATTGATAAGAATATGTGCATGTAGTGTGAGGTCTAACATGTGACAAAACATTTTTTTTTCAAAAGAAATAAAAACAACAAACAAGCACATAATTACAACTTTGAGATTGCAAAAGGCTCGACAAGATATGGCACCCTCAAAGGTTGTTTTGGGTTATTGGCATCATTCTCCAGCAGTGTGCATTTTTGGGTTCATGAAAAGAAGGCCCGTGGTAGCCAAGACCCATCCGAAAACGAGCCCATCATAAAAGGCCACGAGATTGCACAAATAATCTCTAGCTAGTCAATTGGCTTGGGCAACAAATAGAAACAACATGTGTCTCAGTTTTCAAAGCTTCTTCAAGTATGTTCTTCTAAAGTACGCCGAAAGGCTCCCGAGAAATGGAGTAGCTCTTGCCATGTCCTCTCATGTTTGTTCCCTCGCACGAGGATGAGTCACTCTTGCTTTGCTCAACAAATGGTGACGCCCTAGGGGCTATGTGACTCAAGGACAAGGACTTCTTTTGCTTCACTTGACAATCAATATGCCCTAGAAGCTACGTTCGAGAAAGATGTGTGAGACTATCCTCAAAATCTCCCAAAAGGGACTTCAAAAAGCCCTCTTGTCGCGTGTGCCCGTGCTCGTTCCCCCAATCATGGATGGACCTTTCTCGCAATCAATGATGGCACTCTAAGGGCTACGGTCAAGTCTTAAAGGCTCCCTCGGCAAAGAGCAATTAACTCCCCAGCAGTATCCCCAGCCGAGTCATGTGCAACATTGGAAGCTTCCTCAATTCGGCACCGAAGGTCTCAAGGGGCTTCGCAATCTAGAATCTTTTGGGCTACGGCATTACAGTAATCCGAGCAAAGGGCAATATTGGGGCTTCGCGACCGACAGTCTTTTGGGCAACAATACTCGAGCAACGCAATTTGGGAGTAGTCTCCATGAAAGGGATCAAGCTTCAAAGGGTCTCTCAACACTTCAAGTCAAAGGCCTCTTGGTTTTAAATGAAGACTCCGATGTTATGAATAAATGGATCAAGCTTCAAAGGGTCTCTCAACACAAGGTGCAGCTCAGATAAAGTTGGGTCACAGCACTAGTTGCATCCGAAGATCCGTCATTAGTTCAACTCAAGAAAGAGTCAAGCAAGCATACTCATTTGGGATTTTATCACTCCAAGACCTTATCCTCCGCGATATCGACGGCACCGCATGACATTAATGCTTCTTTTGACATAAGCCCTCAGCCATTTGGGTATCGACCACAATGAGGCCATTCATCTCCCCAGTAAGAGAAAGAGGGAGATCTCTATCAAAAATTCTACCAAACGGTACATCCGCTCTCAATGCCGAGCCAATCACAAGATAATTTGGGGCTTTACAATGAAAGGTCTTCACATCCCACCATCTACAAGCTCGCAAACAACAAGTCCATGACATTTGGGGCTTAGCAATCTCTCGAAGCTTGGCATCAATAATCTTCTCTTGGGGCTTGCTCATGTCAACAACAAAAGGCTACTTATTTGAATGGGCCAAGAGCTGATTTATTTGGGGCTATGCAAGTCCCTCAAAGTTTGGCATCTAAGGTATTCTAGGGGCTTCACAATCAGCAACCCCTTATCTCGGCATCAAAAGCCTTTGAAGCCCCATAATCGACAAATCTCTTGGGGCTAGACATCAATTTCGTTGGGCACAACGGCGACAACAACAGAATTCAAGCAAGGCAATCCGGACTTCGACCGAACATGACTTGATCTTGGGTTGGCTTTGTAAACACACAACGCTTAAAATGGTTCACCCACGAACTAAAAAAAAAAAAATCTTTTTCTCACATGTGTGCATATTCTTTCCCTTCTAATCTAAAAAAAAAAAAAAAAAGATTTTTCTTTTTCTTTTTCTCCTTCTATGTGCAAAAGTATGTGCTTTACTTTGCTTTGCTCCTAGCTTCTCCTCCAGCATTCTCCATCATCCTTGAACTACGCTGGTCTGATTCCCTTCAAAGGATACGTAGGCAGCCTTTGGCACGACCAACCCATCATCCAGAATACCATCTCGCCAACACTCCAAGGGCAATTCATCATCATCCAAGGCATGGACATTCTTCATCAAAGCTACAAACATCAGAAATCCATCTTCGATCAAGCGGCAATGGTAAGTGAAGGTATGAATACATCCAACGCTTCCCTCAAATCACAGCACACCGCACACAAAGTCACTTTCTTCAAATACTTCCCTCTCATGCAAAAGCTCTCTCTGCTTTCAAATCACATTGCACCACAAGCACAATTTCTCAATCTTCATTTCACACCTCATCTCATACATGTCACTAGCACATATACCTGCAAAGCACACACTTAACAGGTACCACCACAATGTCAACAACATCTGCAATTCAAGGCATTTCATCTCCAGCAGAAAACACTCCGCAGTCAACTGTGCCTAAACCCCACCTTCAAGCAACTCGGTCTATGGTGAGCCGCGAAATCACTCAGTCTATGGTGAGCCGCGAAATCACTCGGTCTATGGTGAGCCGCGAAATCACTCGGTCTATGGTGAGCCGCGAAATCACTCGGTCTATGGTGAGCCGTGAAATCATCACGGTCCTCTGGGTCCGTCTTCAAACAACTCGGTCTATGGTGAGCCGCGAAATCACTCGGTTTATGGTGAGCCGCGAAATCACCCGGTCTATAGTGAGCCGCTAAATCACTCGGTTTATGGTGAGCCGCGAAATCACCCGGTCTATAGTGAGCCGCGAAATCACTCGGTTTATGGTGAGCCGCGAAATCACCACGGTCCTCTGGGTCCCGTCTCCAAGCTACTCGGTCTATGGTGAGCCGCGAAATCACCTACTCGGTACAGGATGAGCCGCCAAATCACCTACTCGGTACAGGATGAGCCGCCAAATCACCTACTCGGTCCAGGATGAGCCGCCAAATCACCTACTCGGTCCAGGATGAGCCGCCAAATCACCACCTCTCTATTAGCAAAAGTCACTCACACAGGGAGCGCACCTCTATCTCTCGCAATTTCAAATTCCTTCTTTCATCGAGTCTTTGTTTTCTTTTCTTTCTTTTTCTTTGTCGATGCCCTCGGCGGGTGTTTTTACTTTCGTCGACGGGTTTTGCTTTGCAATCCACGTCGCCGAGGGGCTCTGTAGACACCCCTCCTTGGACCTCTCACCCCGATTTCATACAAAGTATTTTTATTTAACTTATTTTTGTTGATTTATGTTACTTCGGTTAAGTTCCTAACCGATTCCGTTAGTTTTGGACTAAACTGCATAACAGAGTTAACTTTTAGGGTCATTCTGTCATTCTGTCCTTCTCTGCCGCGGGCGCTTCCGGAACTGTTAACGGGCTGCGCGCGCATCTCGCCCCTAAAGCGGGACCCGCGCGCCTCCCATTATGGCAGTAACGGATTGCACCTTATTTCCCTCCCTTTTCTTATTTACAAACATCTTTTTCTTGATCACAAACAACCCTTTTTACATCCACATTCATCCCCCTTTTTCTCATTAACTCCCAATCCCAAATTTTAAGCCTTTTCCCAAAAACTAATATTTCTTTCATTTATTATTTGATTTCTTTTATTTCTTTTATTTTTCTTTTATTCATTTATCTTATTTCCTATTGGTCAATTTCATCTCACATGGATTGACCAATTTCCCTCCAACCTTTCCCTCTCTTTTTCACCTATAAAAACCATTATCTTCTACCTTAGAAGGGGACTCTTTTTACACTCTTAGGACCTTAATCTCACATTTTCACTACACCCACACTATACACAATTCTCTACATAAAAACTCCAACGAGAGTTTTTATGCAACAAATTGTTCTACAACAATTTCATTACAACAACAACACTTTCAAGTCAAGGTTCCAAGTTCTCTTTCTCAAGGTACAACTCCATTTTCTTCCTTTGTTTTCTTCTTCTTGATGTATGCAATCCCCATTAATGGGACATGACCAACATGACTACTTCACATATTGAAGTTAGTTAAGGTTATCTCCCTACATTTTAATCTTAACTTTAATTCACCATGTTAATTTCTCTTTATCTCTTAATGTAATTCTTTAACATTACTTGTTACATGTAATCTTTATCATTAAATAAATAAAATAATTCTATTTTATTTCCCCTTTATTTCCCCTTTTCTTCTCATCACAATTGTTAGCACATTTCTATTTAATTAATTGAAGGACATGTAAATATTAGAACACCAATAGTAGCAAGACCCGCGTAAGCGGGGCGGAGTGGGTGTTTAAGTACTTCCCTCTCCGTCACCTAACCCCCGAACCCTTCTCTCCCGAATCTCTGGTTTTGTACATAAATTAGGCTATTTCTAGGTTTTTCTTATGTTCCTTTAAAAACATAGGTGGCGACTCTAAACAATCTAAAACAAGTTAGACATCCTAGGATAATTCACCGCTCTAGCCAAGTTGTGGTTTCCCGGGGTATCTACAGAATCCATCATGCCTATAGTCCGTTGAGCGGACTGGCTGAATCCATTTGGCAAATCCGTCATGCCTGTTTATAGTCCGTTGAGCGGACTGGATGAATCTGTTTGGCGAATCCGTTTGCCTGTTTGTAGTCCGTTGAGCGGACTGGCTGAATCCGTTTGGCGAATCCGTTTTCCAGTTTATAGTCTGTTGAGCGGACTGAAGTTGAATGAGAGTCCGTTGAGCGAACTTTGCTGATGAATAGGTGGTGATTTTAGTGGTTCACCATGGACCAAATTGAATTTGGAGCAGTATTTGCTGTTCGAAGCCGCATTTGCTGTTTTGCTGTTCGAAGCCGCATTTGCTGTTTGAAGGTATTGGATGCCGGGGGACTCACTCCTTTGCCTGTTAGGTGTGTGCTTTGCAGATATATGTGCTTGTATGAGATGTGAGAGAGATTGTGCTTGTCGTGTGTTGTGATTTGGAAAGCAAATTTGCATGAGAGAGAGAGATTTTGCAAGAGTAGAGAAATTTCTTTTGTGTGTGATGTGATTTCTAGAAAGTTTTAATGAATGATGTCCATACCTTCACTTACTATGGCCGCTGGATTTGGGATGGATTTTTGATGTTGTGGCTTTGATGAAGAATGTCCATGCTTTGGATGCTTTTGATGCAGGCATGATCACTTCTTGATGATGGGTTGGTCGTGCCAAAGGCTGCCTACGTATCTTTTGAAAGGAATCAGACCAGCGTACTTCAAGGGTGATGGAGAGTGCTAGGGAAGAAGCTAATAGCACATACTTTTACGCAAGTAAAGAGACAAAGACAATTTATTTAAAAGAAAAAGAAATATATATATATATATATATTAGATTAGAAGAAAAAGAATATATACACTTGCGGGAAAAAGATTTTTTTATTTTAGTTCGTGGGTGAACCATTCTAACCATCGTGTGTTTGTAAAGCTAACCCAAGATCAAGTCATGTTCAGTCGAAGTCCGGCTCGTTTCGCTTGAATTCTGCTGTTGCTGTTGTGCCCAACGAAGCGTGATGTCTAGCCCCCAGAGATTTGTCGATTATGGGGCTTTAAAAGACTTTCGATGCAGATATACTAAGGGGTTGTTGATTGTAAAACCCCTAGAACGCCCTTAATGCCAAACTTTGAGTGACTCTTGAAGCCCCAAGATAAATCAACTCTCGACCCATCCGAGTAGATTGCATTTGTAGTTGTCATGACCGAGCCCCAAGGGCAGATCGTCGATGGTAAAGCCATGGAGGGATCGTTGATTGCAAAGTCATTGAATGATCATTGATGCCAAGCCCCAAGGGACTTGATGTTTTTGGTGACTGCGAGCTTCGAGAGAGACGTAGAGTGTTATGCATTCCAAGATATTTTTGATGCCAAGAGTCTGAAGAATTTGCATTTTCCATTGCACTGCATGCAATGGCAAAGGTTGATAAGGTTTTGACCAAAGAGGTTCGAGATGAAGGGTAGACCTAAATGGATCACAATGATGGGTAGACATAGACGGGTCAAACGTAATGGGTAGATAACCTAGATAAGTCAAGATGACAAGTTTAGATAAATGGTTCAAGGGATGAGGGATGGACCTTGGAGGGTCCTAGAGGTCTCCTAGATGCAATGCACGTTTTTGTTTTACAAAAAGTTTTGATTTATTTACATCCTAATTGGTTGGTCCATGGAGTGTCCTAATCTCTACGTGTGAGTTTGACAAGGGTAGGATAAAGGCTCCCACCGCTCGCAAAGCGTACACGGTTAGTGGAGGAAACGAGTGTCTCGAAAAAGGGCGACAATAGCACCACCAAGTTCTTCACATCGAATGCTCCGAGGGTAATGAGGGTTTGTGCAGTGCTGACACGGACTAGCGGTAGTGTGTGGCCAGAGGCTAATTCTTTTTATAGAGAAAAAAAGAGAATCTTTGATATTATGATGCGGTGCAATGCAATGCAAGAGAGAGAGAGAAAAATAGATAAGAATGAACATCATGATAGTGACGAAAGTTAGACCCACTTAGTTTGAAACAGATTCAAAGCATGTCCCCAGCGGAGTCGCCACTGTGAATACGTGAGATTAAAATTGAGAGTCGCCACGCCGTTTTAATTAGCCAAAACATTGAGAAAAAACTATTATTTACAAGTAAATGGTTTCGGGGGTCAAATTACGATAAGATAAAAATATTAAGTATTATCAATACTATCGCCCGAATGATCGGACTTTCTATCATAATGGGGTGTAGGTTGTATGTGAAGTTTTTGAGAACGAATCCGAAGATTGCCTACGTTCTTCTCAATGTGAGAAGCTCATGTCAGCGTAGTTCGAGAAGAATTTAGAATAGGCAAAAGGAATGGGATCATGCATATTGAATGGGGAGATTTACGTAAAGATTATGGTTTAGAAGTAGTTCCTAGATCATGTTCGGGTTGATGAACCCTAGATCATCATCGGCTATGAAATAACATATTAATCATGAAGATCGAAACCCTAAATCTAGCATAAATAATGTTTTAATCTAAGAACATGAAGAACATGTGAAGAGCATTTTATGAACATATGAATATCATGAAGAACATATGAATAAATATGTTATGAACATGAATATTATAGATCTAAATCAAGAACATGAAGAAAATAGTTAGAAAACATACCTATGTTGGCAAGAACTAATCTTGGATCTTCTTGGGAACTTTGAGGATGTTCTTGAATGCTTGAAACACTTGATTTGGGAGCAAAATCGTCACTTGGGAGGCTAGAGAGGTCTTAGAAACAGTGTTTGGAATTCTGGAATCGGGATCTGATTCTGATTATCTGTTGTCCATGAATTATGAGGCTAAGGGGCCTTTATATAGGAAACTGGCGGAGAGATCTGACGGCTAAGATCACCCCACGCGATTGTTGCCGCCTGGCCAAGGTGGAAAGTGACCGCGTGGCCAGAGGAAGAAGTGGCTGCGTGGTCAAGTCTTCTGGCTGACGTGATTTTCAAGCTAGGGTTTGATTTGTTTTATGGAAACCTTATTTGGGATATTTGAGCTATATTTTGGGAATCCGGGCCAATTCTTTGCAAGGTTTCTAATTCCTATAAAGTCTTGTATATTTGGGAAAGCCCTAATAAACTCATTTTCAGATCGAGTACTAACAGGTGTAATTGACCAATTTATGTAGTTGTATCCTATATAGTTTATGAGCTGGTCTCCTGTGCAACCGCCGCACGGCCGATTCTATTTATTTATTTTTTTATTTTTTTATTTTTTTTTGCCACCCCCAACTATTTTTCCTCCCAACAAAAGTAACACTTATTATAACGAAATGGCCAAAATACATTTACCCCCCCAAAGTATCCACCTAATCCCACTTTGCCCCCCAGCGCCAAATTTGTCCCACTTTGCCCCCCAAAGCTTCAATTTTCCCACTCCCCCCAGCTCCAGACCAGCGTAAGAAAACTAACGGGAATTCCCACGTGACTCATCACGTGATGGGCAATTCTGGCCAAAATAAATCGATCGGGAAGGGAAATCCCCAAACCAGAGAAAATCGATTGGGAAGGAAAATCGACGACGACGGTCATTACTCTCATCTCCCCACCTTCAAGTTCTCTCCAGCAACATCAGAAGGAATCGTTGGTACAATCGCCGTCCCTCACATCTACGATGTTGTTTGACGCTCGCACCGGCAAAACCGAATTCCGACCAGATCTGTACCCGCGACCCCAACACCGACCTCCCTCACAGTTAACCCAGTTTCAAGCGCCGGCATCAACTCAGAATCGCCATAGCAGTAGTGGATCCGATTCGGTACATGTTAAGTGAGCAACATTTGGTTTTCGTTTTGATCGGAATCGCCATAGCAGCGGTGGCTTTTAACGTCGTTCCTGTTACGACACTGTCGTCGTCGCCGACGAGTGAACAGATCTCTGAGTCGATTCATGTGCCTCGTCGGATTGCGTATGAACTTCATAACAACGACGGCCTGGGAATTGGCCCATATTAATGCAGGTGGGAAGATTCCATTGGGGTTGAAATCAAAGAACTTGAGGGTACTGGTAACAGGTGGGGCTGGTTCATGGAGTTTTTTGTGCATCTGGGTTTGATTGGAATGTGTTTGTGTGCAATGCTTTAATCGCAATGTATAGCCGGTGTGGGGATTTGGGTAGTGCCCGGAAGGCGTTCGATGAAATGTCGCAGAGAGGGATTGGAGATGTGGTTTCTTGGAATTCGATGGTGGCCGGATATGTTCAGAGTGGGAATTGCCCCCCCCCCCCCCCCAATTGCACTCACTTTTCTGGACAGAATTGCCCATCACGTGATGAGTCACGTGGGAATTCCCGTTAGTTTTCTAACGCTGGTCTGGAGCTGGGGGGGAAAGTGGGAAAATTGAAGCTTTGGGGGGGCAAAGTGGGACAAATTTGGCGCTGGGGGGCAAAGTGGGATTCGGTGGATACTTTGGGGGGGTAAATGTATTTTGGCCTAACGAAATGTAACACCTTTTTTTTTTTTTTTTTTCAAATGTAACACTTTTTTTTTCTTCAAAATGTACCACAATTTTGCTGCAATAGTTTAAAGATTGACAAATAAACTAATGTCACACTTTTTATATAAGAATGTAACACTCTTTTTTTCAAATGTAACATTTTTTTTCTTCAGAAATTAACATAAGATTGACAAACTAAACTAATGTTACATTTTATAAAAAATGAATGTAACATTTTTTTCTCAATTGTAACAATTTATATTCTTAAATTTAACACTATATCTCAAATGTAACAATTTTTATTGAGAAAGTAACAATTGAGATACAAACCCGATTATATAAATGAATTTTTACTCTTTAAAAAAGTGACATTTACTAAATAAAAATGTTACATTCATCTACATTAAAAATTATAATCATATATGCACTCTGTTACACTTCAAATATTACTCTTTTGAACCACAATAAACTATCAAATTATTTAAATTTTCTTGCAAAACTGCTGTAACATTTAACAGTAAAAAGTGTTACTTTTTTAAGATAAAATTGTTACTTTTATCAGAACAGAGTGTTACATCTCAGCTGACAAGCAATTCAAACTTTTTGTGAGTTAAAAAATTTGTTTTTTTTAAAAAAAAATCAAACGATATCATGACCTATCTGGTTTGATTCGTCTCGTCGAGACGAACACAACGGTATTTTTAATTTTTTTTTCCCGAGTTATAAATCTTAAAATATAGCATTTTAAAATTATTGAGTTTTTTTTTAAGAGAATGACACGTGTCGCGATACGATTGGGTGGGAGAGGCTGAACCGGGCGGGTTGACTGGACCGGGCGAGTATGACCAATGGGTTTGGCCCGTCTCACCGCGTGCACCCAAGAATTCGCCATAGTTTATTAAGTAGACGTAGTGTTCGGATTTTGATGTTATTCAAGAAGAGACGCACACAGAACCAAGTTTTAATCGATCGATTGCCCAACTTTCTTTGCCAATTTAGAGCATTCCTCTCTCAATCCGCCTCCCCCTTCCTCCTACTCCAACCGCCGACCTCTCCCCCTTCCCTCTGCCCAAACACCTAGTTCGTCTATGGCATCTCTATTTTCTCTATTCAGATTACCACGCAATTTTGTTTTGGAAATGCAAGGAAACAAGAAAAAAATTCCCCCAACCAAGTTTGAAACACAAACACATACAATACATTACATATAGAGAGCTCAAGCAAGTGATACAAGATACATTTATTGTTCTCTAAAATCCACCAAACTACTCACAAATTTATATTTCCCATTTCGTAGGAGCTTCTACAGGATGGGAGCAAGTTGTGCCCTGAAGCAAAAGTGATGCAAACCCAAGCTTTGATGAAGCTATATCAATCTCTAGGAAATAATTTTCCAATTGTAGCCCGCCCAACACAACAGCTGTTCTAGGGTTCTTTCCACCATCAACAAAAGCAAGACACGAAACCCCTTTCGTAACCTCAACTATCGAATTCGCACCGTAAATTTTCCATTCCGCATTCTTTAGAACTAGATTAATAACCGGCGCATCCGGTCCAGTTAATTTGGTCTTACCAATAGTGTTTGAATCGAAACACGCCCCAAATGGAGCAACGTCGTCCACTTTCTTTATCTTCTTATTCGAAGCGGCCTTCTCAAAAGCTCTTACAAAAGGCTTGTAGATATTAGTGTGCAAAACAGTGTACGGGGCTGTGGTACTAATCTTAGTACCTCCATATCCATCTTTGTCAAATGAAAGTAGAGAAGCTTTGAAAGAGACCGCCTCATCATCAATGGTGATGGATTTGACATCAAGAAAATACTCTTCCGACGCATCACCTTCACTATAGCTGGGTGCAGTACTGTTTGGGTTGATGAGCAGTGGAGTGGTAATAAGTGACTTTGATAAGTCTGTGTTGCTTGTAGGAGGCAAGTAATAAGGCCCTCCACCTATGATTATGCTTCCCAATTTGGTTGAAGAAGGGATACAAAGTGAAAATTTGTGGGCTAGTTTGAATGCGGTCGCGGTTAATGTTGGTAACGCAAGTTTGCTCCTCGAAAGGCCCACTAACCCTTTAGCTTGACTAGCTAAACCTTCGTAAAGGGGATCATAATCGGAGCATGATAAAGTTAAAGGGTATGGTGATTTGACTTTTTGCAAGACGCGTCGACCATCAGTGGTGGTTAAATAGAGAAAATCTTCACCAAAGCCTTCACTTACGTTTATACCCGAAAAGGGGCTATAATCACCCGTACCACATGTATTATTGCTGCAGCCAGGCTGTGCAATAGGCTTGATGCAACTAATGCACCCGATTCCCCCAGCAGCTTCACATTTTGGGGAGTCACAATCGATAGGGCTATAAGACGGTAGTTTGAAGCTAGGACAATAGAACCATAGTTGTTGGCCTGCGAGATCAAGAACAAGGTTGACTTTGCTTCCACCGTTTGAGATTTCGAGGGTGGTGTAATATTGAAGGGTTTTGGTGTCCTTTCTGATGGGTAGGACAAGGGCTGTGGATGGTGGTGGTAATAATGCTTCTGATTCTAATGAAACAAGAGAAATAAAAACAGAGAGGGCGATGAGAAAAATCAAGAGATTATGGTGGGAAGAAGGCATGGTTGTGAAAGGAAATGGGAGTGATGAGAAATAATGTAATGGGACTGGTCATTTTATAATACTACATCCGTCCTGGACTAAGGTTCTTAGTTTGACTTTACACGGAGATTAAGAAAAAGTTAGTATTGTGAGTATGAAAAAGTAAGTAAGAGAAAGTAGGAGAGATAAAGTGGGTAGGGAGTTTTTGTTATGAGAATGATAAGTGGATCCCATAGTCCATTTTAGGTAATAAAGCGAATAAGAAACTTAGTCTGGAACAAACCAAAAAATAAAGTAAGAACTTTAGTCCGGGATCAGTACCAGTAGGGAATACTATGTTGGCAACGGAAAGAGTACCAACATTAATAAATTCTGCAAGATAAAGTGAGCCACGGCTGCTTGCAGGTTTGGTCCATAAATTAAGTGAATGTACTCGGGATATTATTAGCTAAATGCCAATCCTTGGGTAAGTGATTACTTTCTAGCTGCTACCATACCATTTGCCTATATTGTACTACTCTTTTTATCTTAGAATAAATTTGTTTCGGAATAAGTGTTTTACTTTTTATTTTCGTTTATCCCAAAATAAATGTCGTTTTACTAAAAATAAAGTATGAAGTTTGGTGTTCTTCCTATACTACTCATTCTAATTGGCACATGCATTGCAATACCATTGGAGGTGTCATTCCACCCATATGAATAGATTTGAGTAATCAAGGAAATACAATTAAAATCATAAAAATATTGACTTGTCAACTATAATATTTATTTCGAGACAGAGAGAGTAATATTTTAGTATGAGCAACTTGTGGCAGATTCAACATTTTCTAATCTATGTTTATTGTTTCTATTTATTTCATTTAAAGTTTATCTCATTTGGACGATGAGTTGGTTTTGGGGGAAACTAGTTCCTCTATAAGTTATAAAAAGTCAATTTTTTAACCCTTTAAACCCTAAGTCTTAAACCCTAAAGGGCCTAAACCCTAAACACTAAACCCTAAACTTTAACCCCAATAAAACATGACTTTTTATAACTTTATGGAGAAACTAGTTTCCCCCAAAATTTTCTCTTGAACGATAACAATAATAAAGTAAATATGTCGATGCAATAATGATACTACTATAAAATAAAAGATAACATCCGTTTTACGTGGAAAACCCGTCAATGAAGGAAAATACTCACTTAGTTTCAAAAAGTTACTCATGATTTTCATTTCATTGTTAATATGAATAATCTTTTAAAAATAATTTTAAGCTATTTTTTATTCTTTAAATATCTGAAAAGAGAAAATCTAGTAAAAAACGTGTTTTACCCTAATCTTAGGGTAAAACGTGCTTTTTAAATGAGGCGGTGGCATTTTTGTAAATACTGGGAAGTTGCCTTTAAAACAGGCGGTGGCATTTTTGTAAATACTGGGACGTATCGTAAGTGCCAGTGTTAGTGTTAGGAAGTGCCAGACATGTTACACTGGCACTTATTAACACTACCACTGACACTTTTTATAACTGCCAATGGCAATTTTTATAAGTGCCAGTATACATGACTGATAATTATTAGTACTAACACTGGCACTTGTAAAGTACCAGCGCAGTGTATATAAAATGCCAGTCAAGTGACTGACACTTTGCGATACTAACACTGGCAGCGCTTCGGAAAAACACGTTTTTCCTTAGCTTAAAGAAAAACGCGTTTTTCGTAAAACTCACTCATCTGAAAATTGTTAATAGTATTTAAGATGGTAAATAAGTAACAACTTGTAAATTTTTACTAAAATAATCAAAATTTATTCATAACAACATTATGAAAAGATTTAATTTACCAACTTACGTATTAATTGTCGCTAAGTAGCCTACGAGTCCAAATCCTCTGTGCCACTTTGTGTACCACTTCATGTGCCACAAGAGATCTAGTGGCTCACATTTACTAAGATTGGTATTTTTGTAATATTATGCAAACATGTGAACGGTTAGATTGAAAGTAGTACATGGAATGGAACACAAAAATGGTACATGAAATCTCAAACCGAGTACCCGTAGCGTATTCCGTATTAGTATTCATTGTAGCTCAACTACCACATGGCTATGTCTTTACTAGTATTTACTGTCTACTTCTGGCAGGAGTTCATGTCATCATTTTGCTGAGAGTTTAATGACTTACTCCCTCCTCCCCAATTTAAACTTCAAAAAATTAGGTTCAAACAATTAAGAAAAATGTGATGTGTTGTAAGTGTTGATGGTTTGGTAGGAGAGAGAAAGTGATGTAGAAATAGTTAGTGGGTAATTGTTGTGAGTATGACATGTACGACCCACAAATAAAGATATAAAAAACTTTTCTTTTTAGGTTTTGAAGTTTAAAATGGGACAACCAAAATGAAAACTTTTTAAGTTTAAAATGGGAGTAGACAATAAAAAGTTGAATTTAATAGCTTTATTTTATATTCCACTGTTTCAAAATACATATCATTTTAAACGTTTTCATACTCTCTCCGTCTCACATCACTTGACACCCATGAGGTGGGCATAATAATTAAGGAGAATGAATAAAATAAGAAAAATGTGTGGTAGAAAATGAAGAGAGAGAGAATGAGTGGGGTAAATAGTAGTGTTGATTAAATAAATTGAGTGGTGAAAAATGAAAAGAGAGAATGAGTGGTGGGGTAGAGTGATTATAAAAGTATAAAAAGTATGCTATTTTGAGAAGTATCAAGTGAGCTGGGACAACCCAAAATGAAAATAAATGTCAAGTGAGCTGGGACGGAGGGAGTATATATTAAGAAATATTAAGTCCCGAACGACATAAACCGACTTGGGCAAATGGGACACGAGCTCTGGGCCCATACTCCTAAAAGGCCCGCACGCCAGAAACCCATACTCATGAGCCGACGTCTTACAAAGCCGAATAGGCAGACTCTGCCTAGGCCGAGGTCCGAGAGATATTTACCAAGCTCATATAACGGGGCCGAGATAGGTGACGAGACCGAGGTAGATGACGGGCCAACTTACACGCAACCTCCCTTTATAATCGGGAATCCAGTCAAGAGAGTTACTTAACAACTCAAATACCAAAGTATCCTTATCTGAACAAAGGGTATCTCTTATACAAGATAAACAGGATTACAATCGTCCTTATCAGGACTATAATCATCCTTATCTGGAGTCTATCTCCAAGGGAATACGAGTCCCACTTCAAGACGGGCTCCCTGGCTTTCTTAACAAGTCAGGACTCTTACACCCATACCTATATAAACAGGTCCTCTACACAGGAAACGGGTAATGAACTCTTTGGCTCTCTACTAGTCAATTGATTCTACACTCATATTTACTACCCAAATACTTATTCTCACGCCGGAGGGCCTTCGCCGGTGGAGCCCCGGCGTAGTTTACGTTTGTTCATTGTGCGCAGATCTGACAGGAGGGTTCTCATTGCTGGATTTATCCGAACCGCTAGACGAAGGGCTGATCCGACACGTTTTTGGCAGCATCAGTTTGGTTCCATTGCCGGGAAACGTTCGTTTGGAGAACCTTTTGTTCGAAAAACCACATAATTCCTCATGTCAGAAGTTCGCGCCGACGGTCGAGAAGCTAGCGTTACCCCAGACGCTACTCTCAATCCGCCACCGCCTCTTAACGGGGCAAATAACAATGTTCAGAATCAAGGTCTCCCCCCTCCGCCTCAGGGGGGCGGAATGCATACCCGATCACGAGGACCGCCACCTGAAGTGGTTAATCAATAAGGGCGACGGAGACGGACGCCTTCTCGCCCTCAGCCTTCCGAAGCTGGTCCTTCCAGGCCTCCACCTATTGATCGAAGGACGCTACTACATCAAAATATTTCAACCCTTCAGCAACTGGCTGATGCTCAAAGGGTTCTCCTGGAATTCGATCCCGATCATTCTTTAGCACCCTTCGCCCAGCCCTCTGATACTAGGGGAGCCTTGGGAGGCGGAGAAAGAAGTGAACGTAGGGGAAACCCGCGTACTGATGACAGACGTCATCAAGGACCGCGCAATGCACCCCCAGGAAACCAAGCAGCTCTACCAAGCCGACTGGAGGGTCGACTCGGCCCAGTTAGTCCCGATGTCGGTGATCTGAGAGATCAGATAAACCGTAGGAGAGAAGAGGAGGCTGAATCTCCAGATGTGAGATATCTAGGCGAGAGGCGCCGATGGAAAAACCAAGAACAGATCCCACCAAGACAAGATCCACCTCGTCACACTCCTCCGAGACGACATCGTGATGATCCAGACATAAGCCGAGTTGATGGAAGAGGCCGAGATAAAGAAAGGGATAGGCCGAAAAGTTCCCATCGTATCTCGGGATTCAGTGAACAGGTCATTTTAGATCTGCAGGAGAGAATGGAAAACATTGAGATGAACCAGGGACAAAGGAAGGTCAAGATCGACTATGATGCGATGCGTCCCTTCGCTCAGTGGATTAAAGATTCTCCACCTAACCCCCGGCTAAAACTTCCTCATCTCGACAAATACTCAGGCAATTCTGATGCCATGGATCACCTCCAATCTTTCGAGGGCATGATGGCCTTGGTTTCCAACAAAGACGACGTACTTTGCAAAGCCTTTGCTAGTAAGTTAGTTGGTGCAGCCCGATCCTGGTTCATGGATCTAGAGAAGAAAAGCATCAATTCCTTCTCTAAATTAAAGTCGGGCTTCCTAGAGTATTTCGCCACTGCCGGAGCCAGAAAGAAGAGACTATCTGATCTAGGAAACATAGTCCAGGGGAAAAATGAGTCAACCATGAGCTTTTACAACAGGTTCAGGGACTTGGCCGACTCAATAGAAGAAAGACTCACTGACAGAGAGATCATCATGTGTTTCTATAATGGACAGAGGTCAGATGAACTCACCTATGAATTGTCAGTAAGGGAACCCCTTAACAAGGCGGAGTTATACCAGATGGCCTATGCAACAGCAACTGCTGAAGAAAAGAAGAAATGGTTGTCGGGATACAGAGACCGAGACCGTGGAAGAGATAGCAGGCCGCCCACTTCTGACTCGGCACAAGTCAATAATGGGGGAAATAGAGGAAAGAACAGAACGAGGGGAACCGAGGTCTTCACCCCCCTCACAAAACCGATTTCTGAGATTATGAGTTTGGTGAATCTCCCCGATCCAAAACCTCTCAAGGACAATCCAAAGTTTCCCCGGGATATGAATAAGTACTGTGCCTACCACCGAGATAACGGCCACGAGACCGACAACTGTTTCGCCTTGAAGAAAATACTACAAAAAATGGCCGACCAAGGAAAATTGGACGAGTTCATAGCAAAGAAGGATAACAAACGTCCAAGGGAAGACGAGAGAAGAGATGACCGAGAGGATAGACCACCTCGGGCCAAACTGATCGGTGTTATCAGAGAAGAAATTCCTTCAAATACACGATTGAAGGAGCAGATCTTCGAGCTCAGTAAGGTCTACCACATCCCTCCCTGGATCCACAGAGGAGAGGAGGTAATCACCTTTTCCCCTA
Organism: Campanula takesimana; assembly: GCA_026119855.1. NCBI lineage: Eukaryota > Viridiplantae > Streptophyta > Magnoliopsida > Asterales > Campanulaceae > Campanula > Campanula takesimana. The sequence continues at coordinate 757,204 of JAOWBW010000516.1, read as the reverse complement.
ATGAGCTGGCCGGGAACAGGGCCATGAGAGAACAACCTTTGGTTATCACGGGCCGAATTGATAACTGTGAGTCGGAAAGGCTCTTGATTGACTCTGGTGCAGCTAAGGACGTGCTCTATTACAAAACCTTCAAGGAGATGGAATTGCCAGAAACCATGTTGAGCCCATACAACGGAAGATTGGAAGACTTTACAAATCACAAGGCCGAGGCTAAGGGAACCGTGGACTTGGTATTAGAAGTCGGGGAATATCCTTATAAGACATCGGCAACAATCACTTTCATCGTTATGGATCTGGCTAGTGACTACCATGCTATCCTCGGCTCTCCCATTCAAGGAAAATTGGGGATGGTTGCATCCCTACCTCACCAACGGGTGAAGTTTCCCACCCCAGAAGGTATAGGTTGCGTCCCCGGTAACCCCAAGCATTTTTTGGAGCACGTGATGAGATCCAGAAAGGCAAAAACAAAGATGGAGATTGATACTCCAGAAAAAAACATCACTATATCCAAATCAACCACAGTCACATCTTCAGCCCCCAACATCGGCATGATAACAGTGGACATGCCTGAAGAATGGGTGGTACTTGATGATGACGAGGTCATAACAGAAGGAGAGGTCACCTACGGGATAGACGGTTTTGGCTGTATTTCCATGAACATAGCTTCGGACGAGCCGAGTTCCTCCAACCTCGCCCTCGTCCCAAGCTCGGGGGCCACAGTGCTCACTAACGTGGAGGCCGAGATAGTGCCCACTAACGAGGAGGCCGAGATATGTCGACTCCTTGATCTGGAAAACTTGACCCTATACGGCAAGGACAAAGAGAGAGTAAAGCAGATCATCGTGGAAACCCTAGAGTTCAGAGAAGGACCCGAGTTGAGACCGGTTGATCAGTTAGAAGAGATCATCATCAACCCAGACTACCCGGAGCAGAAAATAAAGATTGGGAGACAACTCCCTCAAGAAGAGAGAGAAGAGCTCATCAACCTACTAAAAAAACAACTTGGACGTGTTTGCATGGAAAGTAGAAGATATGGTTGGAGTAAAAGAAGCTATAGCTCTCCACAAGTTAGAAGTTGACAAGTTCTCCAAGCCCGTCAAACAAGGTAGAAGAGCCTTCTCTACAGAAAAAGAAAAAGCAATTGAGATCGAGGTGGACAAGCTGCTGAAAGCCGGCATCATCCGAGAGGCGACATACCCGGAATGGCTAGCTAATGTCGTCATGGTAAAGAAACAGAACGGCAAGTGGAGAATGTGTGTTGACTTCACGGATCTCAACATGGCCTGCCCAAAAGATAGCTACCCATTGCCCAGGATCGACAAGTTGGTGGACTCCATTGCTGGACATCAAACTTTGAGTTTCTTGGATGCCTATTCTGGATATCACCAAGTCAAGATGGCCGAGGACGACATAGAGAAGACCGCCTTCCAAGCAGCCGGAGGAATCTACTGCTATGTGATGATGCCTTTCGGCCTCAAGAATGCCGGAGCCACTTATCAAAGGATGGTAAACAAGGTGTTTAAGTCTCAGATCGGCAGAAACATGGAGGCCTATATAGACGACATGGTAATAAAGACCAGGTCAGGGAGTCACGTCCCCGATTTAACCGAGACCATAAGGAACCTGAGGGAGAATGACATGAAGCTCAACCCCAGCAAATGCGTCTTCGGGGTGACATCAGGCAAGTTCCTCGGTTTCATGGTGTCACAGCGCGGCATTGAAGCAAACCCAGAAAAGATCCAGGCCTTAGTCGACATGAAGGAGCCGACATGTGTGAAAGAAGTTCAGAGGTTAAATGGAAGGGTAGCCTCCCTAGGCAGATTCATTGACAAATCGGCAGAGAAGTCGTTACCATTCTTCAAAGCTTTAAAAGGGTCAAAAGACTTCGACTGGACCCCAGAGTGTTCAGCATCATTCCAACAATTGAAGGAATATTTGGGCTCTCCACCATTGCTTAGCAGCCCAATTGTGGGGGAAACACTCTCAGTATTTCTTGCAGCCACAGATAGAGCCGTAGCGGCAGTACTGGTACGAGAAGACAACGGAGTTCAGAATCCGGTTTACTATGTGAGCAAAGCTTTGTCGGACACCAAGAGCAGATATTTCAATGCCGAGAAGGTAGCATATGCCTTGATAATTGCTGCCAGAAAGCTACGTGCCTACTTCTCTGCCCATCCCATCACGGTATACACCGATGCGCTACTTAGAAAGATTTTGCACAAAATGGACAGCTCGGGAAGATTATTGAACTGGTCCATTAAGTTGACCGAGTTTGATATTACCTATAAACCGAGGAAGACTTTGATGGCACAGCCTTTGGTGGACTTCCTAGTTGAGACCTCGTTCTCGACCGAGTATAAGCCGACAACTAGGAAGAGGAAGTTTCCTATGGATAGGGAACCACTAGAAGAACTACCAAATGATTGTTGGATCTTGTACACAGACGGATCAACCACAAAGGATAGAAGTGGAGCAGGCATATATTTGACGAGTCCAGGAGGCGAGCATGTAGCCCGCGACTTCATCAGATTCAGGTTCCCAGCTTCAAACAACCAAGCAGAATACGAAGCCTTGATCCTGGGAATAGAAAGGGCAAAATTCTTCGGGGCAAAAAAGTTGGTGGCCTACAGTGATTCCCAACTGGTGGTGAACCAAGTGAAGGGAGAATACAACACCGAGAACCACATGCTGACCAAATACAGGGACCTAGTTTTGAATCTGACTAAGAATTTTGAGTTCTGGGAAATACGGCAGGTGGGACGAGAACACAACCAAGAGGCCGACTTGTTGTCCAAGATGGCCACATCGGAAGAAACAAATCCGTTAATCATCTATGCCGACGAGCCTGCTTACGAAAGATTAGAAATCTTGATTCTTGATGATGAAGAAAGAACCTGGATTGAAGACTACAAGGACTACATCGAAAAAGGCAAGTTGCCAGAAGACGAGTTGTCGGCAAAAACGATAAAGAAAAAGACAGCCAGGCACATTGTCTGGAACGACATCCTGTATCGAAGGTCGTTCTCGAAGCCCCTCCTTAGACGTGTCTCTCCCAAAGACACCACAAAGCTACTGGCCGAGGTACATGAAGGAATATGTGGAGGACACCCGGGGGCCAGGACCCTTGCCGACAAGATAATCACTCTCGGCTATTACTGGCCAAACTTGAGAGAAGATGCACAAGTCTATGTGAAGAAGTGTGACAAGTGCCAACGTTTCTCGGACTTACCCAAGGTACAACCGGTTGAGCAGAGCCTCGTCATACCGACCTGGCCTTTCGACATGTGGGGTGTCGACATCATTGGGCCCTTTCCTTTGGCCAAGGGGAGCAACAAGTTCGTTATAGTAGCAGTCGACTACTTTACCAAGTGGGTGGAGGCTAAGCCTTTGGCTAAGATTACAGAAGAAAACGCTATCAATTTCATCCATGATTATATCTGGTGTCGATTTGGCGTTCCACACTCTATTGTGATCGACAACGGGCTCCAATTCTCTGACGCCTTCACGGAGGAGTTGAATAGATTGGGAGTCAGGCACAAGAAGTCATCGGTCAGTCATCCCCAAGGTAATGGGCAAGCCGAGGTAGCTAACAAGTTGATACTGAAAGCCCTAACAAAGAGTTTAGAAGGAAGCCAAGGAAAGTGGCTGGACGACCTACCCCTTGCTCTATGGGCAGTTCGCACAACCACTCGGGGGCCGACTGGGGAGACCCCTTTTGCATTAACTTACAGTTCTGAGGCTATGGCACCGGTCGAGATGGCCTTACCTACATTCAGAGTGACCAACTACGACGAGGTGGTAAACGAATACAACCGTTTGCTGGACCTAGACCTAGCTGAAGCAAAAAGGCTGACGGAGAGCCGAAGCTTACCATGACAGCAAAGTAAAGAAGAGAGTTTTTGAGGTCGGTGACTGGGTACTCAGAAAAATCGAGTCGACACACCTGAAGAATCAACAGAATAAGCTCTCTCCGAATTGGGAAGGTCCCTACATCGTCACTCACGTTATCAGAGAAGGGACCTACATGCTCAAAACTCCGGAAGGAAAAGAGCTTAAACACCCATGGCATTCGGAACACTTGAGGAGATACTATCAGTAATACCTCGGCACCCTATCTTTTATTGTTTTCTAGAATAGATATTTCTTTTCCGTGCTTAGATTTTAATATCTAGCTTATAGCATTAGTTAGTTTGGATATTTCTAGCTTGATTTTATCAATAAAGATTTTTTCTACAAACTTTGACCTTGTAATCACGGTACACCTGTTATTCAACAATGCCGAGGTCCCTCGTAGACAAGAATAAACGTCTCGACTTCCAACGACTTGAACTGATCCTGACAACTAGTTCTCTCAAATTTGGGTAAGACTGACGTCTAAATCCCCTGACGATTTGAGACTAGCTAAAGTCAAGTTAAAGCCGATCACTAGACGATCGTCACGGCCATAATGGTGAACGACCACACGGCTACAATCAAAACCTAATTCTTTCGGCTAGTACTCTCAAATTTGGGTTAAGATTAATACATCTAGTTCCCACAACAATTTGAGACTAACCACGAATTAGTTCTTACAAATCGAGCTCCTGACGCTCGTCACGGCCATAACGGTTTACCCCACGGCCTGAAAAAACAACCTAAACTCGGTTACAAGCTAAACCTAGTTGTATCTGTAACGACCCGAAAACCCGCCTCTATTTTCTTAGTAATAAATACTTAATTATTTATTTATTGCTTATTTATTTATTTAAATTATTTATTTATTTAAATAATTATGTGTGCATTTTGTGTGTCATAATATTTTATGCCTAGCATTTTAATCGATCATTTGTGCTAGTGTAGAGTTAGTAAGTCTTAGTTAATGGTGGGGAGTATGGGTTTAATTGTTTTTGGTAGTAGTAGAAGGGCTAGGTGTAACATTTTGTTTTAATAATCATCCTCCTTCCTCCTCCCTCCTCCCTCACCTCACCTCACATTTTCATTTCTCTCTCTCTCTCCTCCATTGTTGGGTAGAAAAGGTAAGATTTCTCTCCTCCTTCTCTCTTCTTTTTAGCCATCTTCCTCTCATTATTTCTCATTTCTTAAAACGTGAATCTTGTTTGGATCGTCGATGGGATCGTAGGAAGCCAAAAATATTCGAGTTCCGGCAACTTTGAGAAAATCTGAGTAAGTTGCTTTTCCCCCATTTTTATGCTAAAATGTTCATATCATGTTTATATGATGCTAAATGTTGTTATATTTGAAGTTTGGTTGAGTTTAGAATTTATTTGGGATTTATTAGAGTTTTGGTCAAGAAAATGGTGATTCTCTAAATGTTGGATTTGATCTTGATATTGGTTGTTAAATGTTGTTATATGAGTCTTTTAGACTTACAAGTTGTTTTGGGTACATTAGTATGCTAGTTAGAAGGTTGGATTTTGGTTGAAATGTGTTTTGGGTTTGAAAATGGAAGAACCCAGTTGTTCTTCCCGATTTCCAGTAGTTCAGAACATTGGGCGGCCGCACAAAAATGTATGGGCGACCGCACATCTATCTGAAAGCTTTTGTTCTTGTTGAGGGCCTTTTTGGGCGACCGCACAAGCTAGAGTGGGCGGCCGCACAGTACCCCTGAAGGTTTTCATTTGCTATTTTGTGTGATTGAAGAATGCGTTTTGGTCTAAGTCTTAGGTGTCCTCCTAGTCGACCTTAGTGAACATTGTAGTACACTCTAGTGATAGAATTGGGTCCTTGTGATTAAGTTTGTGTTGTAAAATTTAGTTTTATGTTCTTTAATAATTTTGGGGTTATTTGGGTTTTAGAGGCACATGAATTGAGTTTTCTTGTCTTTAAATGTTAGGATAGAAGTATATATAGGTACTCCTAAGATTTAGAACGAAAGGAGTGAAATTTGGAGCTAAAACAGGGATTTTTCATCTTGTCCGGCCGAACACTTTATAAAAATTGTCCGTTTTACGTTCAATCTTCCGGAGGCCATAACTTCTTCGTCCGGACTCCGTTTTAAACGTGTAAACTATCGTTGGAAAGCCCTTTTCGAGTAATACGCAATGGTTCTATTGGCCGCATGGTCCCAGATCAGAATGGTTATATTATTGTTGAGGTTTAAGATCAAGGTGTAGTCTCGGTCTAGGTTCCGTAGTACTATTCTAGTTGACTTAGTTGGGCACCGTGGAACACTTTAGTAATTGAAATTGGTTCCTTTGTGAACAATGGTGTTATGTAATTTGATCAAGTATTGTTTGGGAATGTTGGGCATCTTATGATGTGTTCGTGATTGTTCCAATCGAATTGATTTTTGAGTAAGACTTGGTCTAGGTTTTAGGCGACGTCCTATAGTACCTAGAGGGTTGTTATTGAACACCAAAGTGTAGGTTTAGCCCGGTTGTGATCATGTTCTAATAAGTGTAACCTTTTGGATTCATTTGGGATGTTTAGAATTGGTTCGTTGCGAACGGAGGTAAAGCGTGAATTGGCAATTGGGTACCTACGGTTTGATTAACCTTAAGGAGTATTCATTCTGATTTCCTACTTTGGAATTCCAAGTGTGATGAGATGGTTGAGTTCATAGTCCTAGTATATCTTTGTGAGTAAATGTTTAAGGTCATTTTGGTAATAGTCATTGTGCTAATTGTGAGCGACCGTTTGGGTAGTACTCATTATGAGTGACTCGATGTGTTTGGTATGGGTCCTTGTTTTTAGTATCATCTTTGGAATGTATCTGGTATGGTTCCTCTTTATGGAATTATCGTATTCGAATAATCATTGTTGTTGAGCTCCTTATGAGTAATTCCGTTTATCGTTGTTGTGCTCTTTATGAGAAATTCTTGTTATCGTTGTTGTTAAACTCTTCATGAGTAACCGTTGCATCTTTATGGTGATAATTTGGTATGGTTCCCTACTTTGGAATCCTTAGTTGTTTATCGTGCTAGTATTTTATTACTTAGCATTTATTTGAAAGTCCAGCTGGTATTTGTGGTTGTGTCGGGCGATGCGAGATATTGTGATGGCACCGGCCAAGTCCATCATGGTGTCGACCATTGTTTTGCCCTTATTTTCCTCTTCCAGATCGGTCTTGGTTGAGATGTTTTGGAGCATGACTTTGTGGCATGGCTCCCGCCCTTTGTGGCACGTTACTTTGTTATTGGTTCCGGTACCGGGGGTACCCTCTTCAGCTTTTATGCTACTATGAAGATGGCTTGATGGGTTGATTGATTGATTGGTCGGTTCTGACCGGGGTTCTCTTCAGTTGTTATACTGCTATTGTTGATTGGTTGATCGGTTGAAGCTGCGCAGCGATTGTTCTATTGGTTTGGTGAAACCTTGGCTAAGTATCATTTGTTACGTGTTTATTTCAGTCTTATGTGCTGCATGATGAGTTAGTCGTTATTTCCAACTGGTATGGGACAGTTGGCGATAGGGAGCTTTCTCATTTGTTGTTATGTGATTTACTTGTTCAGTTATATCGTTGATTTGCATGATATTATGCCATGTAGATGCATTTAGTAACTTACTGAGATTTTATCTCATCCCGTTTCTTGTTTCAAATTGTTTTTCCTTAACCCCCCCCAGGAAAGCAAGTGGTAGCGTTGTGAGGCCCATTGTAGCGGGAATCTTCTGAGCAGGTTGATCGTAATTGGGATAGTTGCTCTTCGGAGCCTTTATGTATTTTATTGTGGGTTCGTAGTCATTCAGTGTTTGTATATACGGATGTACTTTAGGTATTTTTGTTAATAGTTTTTCTTGCTTCCGCATTTGTTTCTAGTCTCCGAGTTATAATCTCGTTGAGGTGTTGTTTGATGGTATTGGTTTATAGTTGAATTCACGCGCCCGGTTTGGTATATTACATTTTGGAGATGTATATTATGAAAATTTTATATTTATGGATTTGTAATATTTCCGGGGCGTGACAGTTGGTATCAGAGCAATGGTTTTAGATCTTGAAGGAGAATAAGAACTCTGATATTGAATAGGTTTCAATACTTGGGTGTTATGATTTTGAGTGGTTTAGAAACTAAGTTTTCTTGAAAGAATGAGGTTAAGGTAGATGTTGGTTGAGTTATAAGTCGTGATATTGACGTCGAGTGGTCCTTCCCTTGTGGTATATCAAGTATAGAATTGGTGTCAATAGTGTTAGTTCCATTGGGGTTAGTCGGTTTGAGAATCGAGAGTACGAGTTTTGAAGGCTTGGGCATACCTATTTCGTAAAGTGGAAATGTCTTGTGCTATATTCTTATGTTGTTCTCGTTAAGTGATTTATGTTGAGGTGTACTCTCGAGTACGGAATTTCGTGATCGCTACTGATAGAGGTAAGGTGATCTGGTTATGTCACCTATGCGGGATATTGATGAGTTAAGTGGTGTGGTGTAGCTTTCTATGTGTCTCGTATCTTTGGGTTGCCACTGATTGGTGGTGAGTATTTCTGGATATTTTCGGAGAGTTCAAATAGGCCATTATGATAAATTAGTACTTGTTATCTTATATTGGTGAATTAGTAAATTCCTGAAGTGGATCAGTGGTTTAATCAGAGTTTGATTGATAAGTGGCTATTGTTAGTCAAAGGTCGAATATGAGGAAATAGCGAAGGCAAATTCTATTATTGGGTTTGTTTATTATGAATTCTTGGTTATATCATTTAGATGGATAAATGGCATAGTGTTATCAAAGATTATTATTTTTAAATCATAATTTGATTGTGGGAGTGAATGACTTAATGTTATATTGATACACACCAAGTTGTAGGCTAAGAATTAATACCCATTTGGGATTTTATTTAAAATTTCTTGGAAGAAGCAAGGGTTCACAAGTCTTAGCATGAGTTAGAGGATTTATTGTTTTGTAATGGGGTTCTTCAGTTTTTAATTGATCTCTGCAAGTGTAGACAAATATGTAAAATGAGATACACGTATTTTGGGATTTCTTGGCTTTAGTAAGAACTGATAAGTGTGAAATCAGCTTTCGATTGTTAATATAAAGATTGATGATAATTTCAGTATTTATATTGTTTTGTGGATTTAGCTAGTATCACTGTTATCTTGCAAGGTATAACCAGTGTTATGTTTTCTTGGAGATAAGTCAGGTTTTCCATTTTTGTGAAAAGTGATCAACCCGTTATCGATAATGATGCTTCCAAAGGGAGATGGAGGTATGTAACGATTTTGAGTGATAAAGTATTTGTATATGTTTCGAGGGTTAGCACCTAATAAATAGAACTATCTATTACTTGGAATTGATGGTGATTTTATTGATATTGCCTTAGCGGACTATATATTTTGTTCTATTTTGGGACCAAGTTGAAACGTTATGATAGCAGACTACCAGGAGTTAATGGATATAATTCCTTAGAAAACTAAGTGTGAGGTAATGTAAGTAGTTTGAGAAATTCAAGATTTTGGCTGTATTATGTTTTATCTCATAAGGAAAGTGAGTGTGGTAGTGGAATCCCATTCGATCGGATAGTTGATAACAGTAAATTTTGAGTATATCATTGAGTCATTGGGTGACAGTAATTGTTAACTCTATTCCTTCTCTTATTTGTTCGGGTAGTAGCATGATTATGGGATGATGTCTAGATCGTCAATACGTACGGAGGAACCGGAAAAGTAAAACATATGAATATTGGTGACTTAAGGGTTGATCGAGGACATAATGCTAACCGGGATCAAATCAGTTATGTTTCAGGATCGATGATCAAGTGATAGTCGTGGGAATCTGAAATTCCGGATGAAAGAGGAAGTTGACTTTAGAATGTTTAATACGAGTATACTCGAGATAAGTATGTGTAAAATATGTGGGTTAATGAGTCGTGGAGACTATGTTTGAATTATCTAATAGGTACTCGATTGGGGTTATGAGTGCTATATGAGAATCGATATTTTGTAGCCTCGTTATGACTGCGTGTTATGATTTTGATAGGTGAATTCGCGGGCGAATTCTTTTTAAGGAGGGTAGATTGTAACGACCCGAAAACCCGCCTCTATTTTCTTAGTAATAAATACTTAATTATTTATTTATTGCTTATTTATTTATTTAAATTATTTATTTATTTAAATAATTATGTGTGCATTTTGTGTGTCATAATATTTTATGCCTAGCATTTTAATCGATCATTTGTGCTAGTGTAGAGTTAGTAAGTTTTAGTTAATGGTGGGGAGTGATGGACAAAATTATACTTGTAATAAAATACCTTGCAAGTGCACAAGTACCGGAGTAGCAGTGTACAAAAGTAAGGGTCGAACCACAAGGACTTGGTGGAACTACAAGCTTATTTAATTGGTGTAAAAGTAACAAGATAGGGGTTTTGATTTGATTTTTATTAACTAATTAAAACTGAAAATAAAATAAACTCAAGCAAAGATTAAATTCAAGATGACAAAGATTCACAGACTGGGGTTCATAACTATCTCATCTCTATGCTACTATTAATAAAAAGATTATTACCTCGTTCAAGAAATCATTCCCTTAATTAAGCATTGGGACGGTCTGGTCACCGGATTGCAACACTATTATTATTTCAATATGAAGAATTCTGCTAGGTCAACAACACATCAAAACAATTCATTAAGATTCAAAGAACACTTGATTTTAGATTCTTTTGATTTCCACTAGGTCCTCAATTAAATCTAATCACAAGAATACTTTTTCAATATATAAACTATCCACGCTAGTGCAATAATCTATACCAAGATGATTTAAAGACCAACAATATCTACCTATAAGGTTGAAATCTTTAAACGAATTAAATTCTATCCTTATGAACAAGAACAAGATAATATGAATTAAACCCTAATTAGCATAGAGATTTGATAGTTACTACACCCAATCCATGAATAAGAAACTTAGCTACTCATAGCCATAGCAAGAATCACAAGAATTAAGTTTAGATACATAAAACCTGGATAATCGCTTGAATGATGAATAATCCTTGAATCTTGTTTACACTTGAAAAACCTTGAATAAAACTAAAGAAAACCTAAAAAGCGGATCCCTAAACAGATCTGATACTAAACTATTTATACAAGAGAGGTAGGAGTCCAAAAAATAGGAAGAGATTGCAAAATATTGGACTTTAATTAAATTTCCCGTAACTGAGCGGAGGTACCGGGCGGCCGCCCGCTAGGCATCACGCGGGCGCCTGTTTGGCCAGAGCTTGGGGTTGTTTTTCAACGTTAATTCACGCGGGCGCTGGGTCTTCTGCGCGCGGGCGCCTGGCTGTGCGGTCGCCCAGGATGCTGCTCAAGCCAATTTCTTCTGTTGACTTCTGGAGTGCTACTTTGACCTGGTTGACTTTGACCACGACTCTGACTTGGACTATTCGGACTTTGCAATTACATAAAACACCCTCAAAAGTGCTCCAAATTAAACACTTTACCACAAAGTTCCTCAAATGAAATAGAAACCAAAACTTACACCAAACTAATCTAAATTACATCACAAAGGCACTAAAAATAACACGAATATGTAGAGATAAAGTATGTATAAATCTGTCCATCAAATTCCCCCACGCTTAGACCATTACTCGTCCCAGAGTAATATTCCTAACCCCACATCTAAGCACCGGTCTAATAAGCGTAGCATGGAGAAAAATGATACCTAAACTCCTCTACATCCTCCAACCACCAAAAACAAGAATAAAAATAAAACACACTCGGAGTATAAACGAAAACTCCGCTCCTTATAACTCCCAAACAATAACAAAAACAAAACTTTCGGCCCTAATTGATAGTAACACCAATAGTACGAAACACATATCCAACTAGGGCCCACTCAAAAGCTAGGGGGACTAAAATGACCTATTTTCCCCCACGCTTATCTCACACTACAATCTCCCTCAAAAAGAAATCAGAGTTAAGATAAGTCTTTAACAATGATTTACCTCATAAAACAAAACACCAACTCCCCTTATTACTCCAACAAGAAATATGAGGATTTTTCTAATCTAACGCCTCTAAACACAAACCTCCTACTACAAAATGAAACTCCTACCCAAACGCTCCATACACCCCTTATGTCGCCTCCGCCATAGAATTCCAATAACTTTGCTCTCTTTTCCTCTCCTTTTGCCTAGGCGCCCTTGCGGGTTTTCACCTAGCCTCTTTTTTTTTTTCTATATATATATATATATATATATATATATATATATTTTTTTTTTTTTTTTTTTTTCACAAAACTAACACATACATGTGATGAGATGACAGCATCAATACTAATAACTAGTACCCCATACCCCCACGCTTAAATCAAACATTGCCCTCAATGCAAGAAAAACAAGAAGAATAGCAAGGGTAGGGATACCTCCAACCATTGGGACCACCGGTTAGTTGCACCATAAGTGAGGAAGATGACCGGTGCAGAAGCTCATAAATGCCTTTGATGACATCCCAACTCCACCATGTAAAGCCTTCACCAAAACATTGATTCCAACTTTGTTCTTCACTTTTCACTTTCACCCAACTTACAAACAGGGAATGTAATTGGGGATATTCTGCGGATCCTAAAATGACATCTTTGCGGGAATAGGCTGCAACTTGTTTTTTTTTTTTTTTTTTTTTTTTTACAGCAGCCGAATTTACTGTAGCAGTTTTTTTTTTTTTTTTTAAAACTGCTACAGACTCCTTTGGTTGGGTCCAAAATACTGCACATCACCACAACAAACATCACAGGCGTAATATCCATTATGAAAATTAAATGACTCAATAAAATAAAATCTTTTTGGAGGGTGACACTATTTACACTCCCCTAGAAACCCACAAACTCGGAGAGATCCTTTCGGATGACACACAAGGCAGTAAAAGCAATAATATAAAACATACCTCATTGGGTTGCCTCCCAAATAGCGCATTTGTTTAACGTCGTTAGCCCGACTGGGGGCCCCATTTTTTTATTTGGGGGGAAGATGAGTCACCTTAACTCTGGCTTTTGCTTTTCTGCCTTTTGCCCACTTTGAGTGCTCTCTTGCATTGGAGCCCCCATTGGCCCACATCTCAAGTCCCATTTTAAGTAATTCTGAGATAAACCATGGGATCTTTGTGGTGCCCTTGTGCTTTTTCTTTTTCACTTTTGGGCTCTTTTCCTCTTTATTAGTACCTGCAGAACACGGAGCAACAGGAGTGGTGCAAGGTATTCTATCCGGCACCAACTTCTTATTGAGGTGGCCTAGGGGGTGAAACGGACCATTACTAGAATGGTGTTCGTCAGCCTTATGGGATGTGGCCATGTCATGAACTTCCGCATTATCCCTAGCTTTCTCACCGCCAGACAACACACACTCCACTTTCCCACTACCACTTTCATCTCCTACCTTCTCATGAACCCACTCATCTACCTCATCCTCCACAGTCAAAGGATGTTTCATAATGTCATGCACAGGAATCTCTAAGTGTTCATTAGACACACACATTGATAATGTCCCATTACCCACATTAATTATGGTGTTGGTGGTTGCCATGAATGGTCGCCCAAGCAATATGGGAGATTCACGGTGACTGCCAACATTATTAACAGTTTCAAGCACAATGAAGTCTACAGGGACAATCAAATCACCTACTTGAACCAAAACATCCTCCACAATACCTAACGGTTGCCTTATGGAACGATCAGCAAGTTGAAGGGTCATAGTCGTGGGTTTTAGTTCAGGCAAGCCTAACTTAAGATACATGTGATAAGGCAATAAATTGATGCTAGCACCAAGATCCAACATCGCCTTCACCTTAGTAGAGTCCCCCAAAGTAATGAAAATTGTGAAACTCCCGGGGTCCTTTATTTTAGGTGGAAGGTCTTGTCGAACTATAGCACTAGCACTCTCTCCCATTATTAACTTTTCATTTTTCCCATACTTAAGTTTCTTGGAATTAATTTTTTTGAAAAACTTAGCATAAGCAGGGATATTTTTGATCACATTCAACAACGGGAGATTAATATCCACTTTAGAAAACATCTCGTAGAGGTCAGATATTTGTTTATTTAATTTGTGCCTCATATAAGTGCCAGGAAAAGGAATGGGAGGTACATATGGCTTGGGAGTGGGAGATTCAGTATTAGAAGATTCTCCTAATCCATTAGTACCTTTTTCAACAACTTTATTCTCAGTAGCAGGTGAAGATGTAGAAACAGAAGTTACCTCATGGTCATTATATAGGGTAGTTATGGCCATGGCTTGCTGCCCTTGGCTTGGAAAAGTGCCTGGCTTATGCCCTTGTTGCCCCTCAGCTAGTTGCCCAATTTGGGTCTCCAGCTTTTTGTTAACCGCTTCTTGCTGCTTCATCATTCTCCTAATTTCCTGTTGCTCTTGCATCATTGTCCTCATCATATCCTCCAGAGATTGCTTGGGCTGTTGGTCTTGATTCCCTTGTGGGGGAGGAGGATAAAGAGGCTTTTGTTGAAACTGCTCCCCTTGGTTACCCCTCCATGACAAATTCGGGTGATTTCTCCAATCTGGATTATAGGTGTTAGAATACATACCACATTGATTTTGCCTTGGGGGGTAACCTTGCATAGCATTTACCTGTTCAGAATTACCCTGTACAATACTTGTACACCCATTAGTAGCATGAGTGTTAGAACCACAATAAGCACATATATCAGATATCACATTAGCACTTGATGAACCCATATTCATATTAAATTTTGCCAAATTTTGGTTCATCAATGCTACTTGCCTAGCAAATTCATCTACTCCACTTATTTCATGCACCCTCCTTGGTTTCCCTCTGGAGCCTTTTTCTTGCGAATTGGCCCCTAGCAACTCAAATAATTCTTGGGTTTGATCAACAGTTTTAGATCCTAGAAACCCACCTGCTGCATTGTCAACCATAGCTTGGTCGGCTGCAGTCAATCCCCTATAAAAAGTCTGATGCAAAAGGGCCGCAGGAAAAGCATGATGGGGACATTGCACTTGTAACATTTTAAATCTATCCCATGCCTCATGGAATGGCTCACCTGGATCTTGAGTAAAACCTATCAATTTTTGTCTAAAGGTGGCCAACGTGGCATGTGGGAAAAATTTCTTCAGAAAAATATCATGCAACTGGTCCCAAGTAGTAATACTCCTAGCCGGGAGTAATAATAGCCATGTTTTGGCTGCACCTTGAAGAGCAAAAGGGAAATATTTTAGTCTTAATTGTTCGTCAGTCACCCCATCTTTGACTGGGAATCCTGACACAATCATCATATATTCTCTCAAGAAGTTCAAAGAATCCTCACCAGGAAGACCTTGAAATTTAGGCAATTGACTAAAATAATGACCCTTGGCCTCATAGGTTTTCGCTGCATCGGTCAAGACAATGCACGACACAGAGGTGTCGACCTTGGGCCTAGCAAATTCATTCATTAAGGGATTTGCCATCCCTTCCACAACCTCTTCTCCCTCGGTGGAAGAAGTTTCCAACTCACTCAACACTACCCCTGTCTCAGTGACAGAAGCTTCCGATTCAGACTCACTATTAGAGGGAATGCCTCTTTCAAGTCTGTCAATATTATCGTTCAACGGGACCAACTGGGGATCCAGTGAACGTCTCCCAAACATACACCGCTTAAATCAACGTGTAAATCTGAACAAGTCCCCGGCAGCGGCGCCAAAAACTTGATGGACAAAATTATACTTGTAATAAAATACCTTGCAAGTGCACAAGTACCGGAGTAGCAGTGTACAAAAGTAAGGGTCGAACCACAAGGACTTGGTGGAACTACAAGCTTATTTAATTGGTGTAAAAGTAACAAGATAGGGGTTTTGATTTGATTTTTATTAACTAATTAAAACTGAAAATAAAATAAACTCAAGCAAAGATTAAATTCAAGATGACAAAGATTCACAGACTGGGGTTCATAACTATCTCATCTCTATGCTACTATTAATAAAAAGATTATTACCTCGTTCAAGAAATCATTCCCTTAATTAAGCATTGGGACGGTCTGGTCACCGGATTGCAACACTATTATTATTTCAATATGAAGAATTCTGCTAGGTCAACAACACATCAAAACAATTCATTAAGATTCAAAGAACACTTGATTTTAGATTCTTTTGATTTCCACTAGGTCCTCAATTAAATCTAATCACAAGAATACTTTTTCAATATATAAACTATCCACGCTAGTGCAATAATCTATACCAAGATGATTTAAAGACCAACAATATCTACCTATAAGGTTGAAATCTTTAAACGAATTAAATTCTATCCTTATGAACAAGAACAAGATAATATGAATTAAACCCTAATTAGCATAGAGATTTGATAGTTACTACACCCAATCCATGAATAAGAAACTTAGCTACTCATAGCCATAGCAAGAATCACAAGAATTAAGTTTAGATACATAAAACCTGGATAATCGCTTGAATGATGAATAATCCTTGAATCTTGTTTACACTTGAAAAACCTTGAATAAAACTAAAGAAAACCTAAAAAGCGGATCCCTAAACAGATCTGATACTAAACTATTTATACAAGAGAGGTAGGAGTCCAAAAAATAGGAAGAGATTGCAAAATATTGGACTTTAATTAAATTTCCCGTAACTGAGCGGAGGTACCGGGCGGCCGCCCGCTAGGCATCACGCGGGCGCCTGTTTGGCCAGAGCTTGGGGTTGTTTTTCAACGTTAATTCACGCGGGCGCTGGGTCTTCTGCGCGCGGGCGCCTGGCTGTGCGGTCGCCCAGGATACTGCTCAAGCCAATTTCTTCTGTTGACTTCTGGAGTGCTACTTTGACCTGGTTGACTTTGACCACGACTCTGACTTGGACTATTCGGACTTTGCAATTACATAAAATACCCTCAAAAGTGCTCCAAATTAAACAGTTTACCACAAAGTTCCTCAAATGAAATAGAAACCAAAACTTACACCAAACTAATCTAAATTACATCACAAAGGCACTAAAAATAACACGAATATGTAGAGATAAAGTATGTATAAATCTGTCCATCAGGGAGTATGGGTTTAATTGTTTTTGGTAGTAGTAGAAGGGCCTAGGTGTAACATTTTGTTTTAATAATCATCCTCCTTCCTCCTCCCTCCTCCCTCACCTCACATTTTCATTTCTCTCTCTCTCTCCTCCATTGTTGGGTAGAAAAGGTAAGATTTCTCTCCTCCTTCCCTCTTCTTTTTAGCCATCTTCCTCTCATTATTTCTCATTTCTTAAAACGTGAATCTTGTTTGGATCGTCGATGGGATCGTAGGAAGCCAAAAATATTCGAGTTCCAGCAACTTTGAGAAAATCCGAGTAAGTTGCTTTTCCCCCATTTTTATGCTAAAATGTTCATATCATGTTTATATGATGCTAAATGTTGTTATATTTGAAGTTTGGTTGAGTTTAGAATTTATTTGGGATTTATTAGAGTTTTGGTCAAGAAAATGGTGATTCTCTAAATGTTGGATTTGATCTTGATATTGGTTGTTAAATGTTGTTATATGAGTCTTTTAGACTTACAAGTTGTTTTGGGTACATTAGTATGCTAGTTAGAAGGTTGGATTTTGGTTGAAATGTGTTTTGGGTTTGAAAATGGAAGAACCCAGTTGTTCTTCCCGATTTCCAGTAGTTCAGAACATTGGGCGGCCGCACAAAAATGTATGGGCGACCGCACATCTATCTGAAAGCTTTTGTTCTTGTTGAGAGCCTTTTTGGGCGATCGCACAAGCTAGAGTGGGCGGCCGCACAGTACCCCTGAAGGTTTTCATTTGCTATTTTGTGTGATTGAAGAATGCGTTTTGGTCTAAGTCTTAGGTGTCCTCCTAGTCGACCTTAGTGAACATTATAGTACACTCTAGTGATAGAATTGGGTCCTTGTGATTAAGTTTGTGTTGTAAAATTTAGTTTTATGTTCTTTAATAATTTTGGGGTTATTTGGGTTTTAGAGGCACATGAATTGAGTTTTCTTGTCTTTAAATGTTAGGATAGAAGTATATATAGGTACTCCTACGATTTAGAACGAAAGGAGTGAAATTTGGAGCTAAAACAGGGATTTTTCATCTTGTCCGGCCGAACACTTTATAAAAATTGTCCGTTTTACGTTCAATCTTCCGGAGGCCATAACTTCTTCGCCCGGACTCCGTTTTAGACGTGTAAACTATCGTTGGAAAGACCTTTTCGAGTACTACGTAATGGTTCTATTGGCCGCATGGTCCCAGATCAGAATGGTTGTATTATTGTTGAGGTTTAAGATCAAGGTGTAGTCTCGGTCTAGGTTCCGTAGTACTATTCTAGTTGACTTAGTTGGGCACCGTGGAACACTTTAGTAATTGAAATTGGTTCCTTTGTGAACAATGGTGTTATGTAATTTGATCAAGTATTGTTTGGGAATGTTGGGCATCTTATGATGTGTTCGTGATTGTTCCAATCGAATTGATTTTTGAGTAAGACTTGGTCTAGGTTTTAGGCGACGTCCTATAGTACCTAGAGGGTTGTTATTGAACACCAAAGTGTAGGTTTAGCCCGGTTGTGATCATGTTCTAATAAGTGTAACCTTTTGGATTCATTTGGGATGTTTAGAATTGGTTCGTTGCGAACGGAGGTAAAGCGTGAATTGGCAATTGGGTACCTACGGTTTGATTAACCTTAAGGAGTATTCATTCTGATTTCCTACTTTGGAATTCTAGGTGTGATGAGATGGTTGAGTTCATTGTCCTAGTATATCTTTGTGAGTAAATGTTTAGGGTCATTTTGGTAATAGTCATTGTGCTAATTGTGAGCGACCGTTTGGGTAGTACTCTTTATGAGTGACTCGATGTGTTTGGTATGGGTCCTTGTTTTTAGTATCATCTTTGGAATGTATCTGGTATGGTTCCTCTTTATGGAATTATCGTATTCTAATAATCATTGTTGTTGAGCTCCTTATGAGTAATTCCGTTTATCGTTGTTGTGCTCTTTATGAGAAATTCTTGTTATCGTTGTTGTTAAACTCTTCATGAGTAACCGTTGCATCTTTATGGTGATTATTTGGTATGGTTCCCTACTTTGGAATCCTTAGTTGTTTATCGTGCTAGTATTTTATTACTTAGCATTTATTTGAAAGTCCAGCTGGTATTTGTGGTTGTGTCGGGCGATGCGAGATATTGTGATGGCACCGGCCAAGTCCATCATGGTGTCGACCATTGTTTTGCCCTTATTTTCCTCTTCCAGATCGGCCTTGGTTGAGATGTTTTGGAGCATGACTTTGTGGCATGGCTCCCGCCCTTTGTGGCACGTTACTTTGTTATTGGTTCCGGTACCGGGGGTATCCTCTTCAGCTTTTATGCTACTATGAAGATGGCTTGATGGGTTGATTGATTGATTGGTCGGTTCTGACCGGGGTTCTCTTCAGTTGTTATACTGCTATTGTTGATTGGTTGATCGGTTGAAGCTGCGCAGCGATTGTTCTATTGGTTTGGTGAAACCTTGGCTAAGTATCATTTGTTACGTGTTTATTTCAGTCTTATGTGCTGCATGATGAGTTAGTCTTTATTTCCAACTGGTATGGGACAGTTGGCGATAGGGAGCTTTCTCATTTGTTGTTATGTGATTTACTTGTTCAGTTATATCGTTGATTTGCATGATATTATGCCATGTAGATGCATTTAGTAACTTACTGAGATTTTATCTCACCCCGTTTCTTGTTTCAAATTGTTTTTCCTTAACCCCCCCCCCCAGGAAAGCAAGTGGTAGCGTTGTGAGGCCCATTGTAGCGGGAATCTTCTGAGCAGGTTGATCGTAATTGGGATAGTTGCTCTTCGGAGCCTTTATGTATTTTATTGTGGGTTCGTAGTCATTCAGTGTTTGTATATACGGATGTACTTTAGGTATTTTTGTTAATAGTTTTTCTTGCTTCCGCATTTGTTTCTAGTCTCCGAGTTATAATCTCGTTGAGGTGTTGTTTGATGGTATTGGTTTATAGTTGAATTCACGCGCCCGGTTTGGTATATTACATTTTGGAGATGTATATTATGAAAATTTTATATTTATGGATTTGTAAGATTTCCGGGGCGTGACAGTATCGACTAGTGCTCTCAAATTGGGGTTAAGATTATTACATCTAAAACCCAGGACAAATTGAGACTAGTCATAAATTAGTCCTTGTCAACATCACGTCGTTTTAAGCAATGCCGATACATCTCAAACCGAGACAAAAACAGCACAAACAAAAGACGAGATGTTACTTAACTACAAAGCAGGGAATTTTACACCTCAAACCGAGGTAACCAAATCCTTACAAAAACAAGTGTTTACGCCTTCCAGTCACCACTGGCCTGAGGCAAACAAATACTTAACAAAACGAAAATAAGTGTTTTACGCCCCCCAGACTACGCTGGGCCCAGGCATACAAAATACTAAACAAAGAAAAATTGTTTCAAAGCCAAACCGGCTCACAGCAACAAAATAAAAATTGTATCAGGTCGTACCAGACCTACATCAACGAGTAAAAGTTTATAACATTCACGGAGCCTACTGCTCCTCGTCATCTTCCTCTTCATCGTCGTCAGAGCCCAACTCTTCCTTGAACCGATCCACCAAAGCATGAAAATTATTAAGGTCTACTGGGGGAGCGTTCCATACCGGCCTCTTCTCCGCTTCATCATCTCGGGCGATCAACCGCAGGGAATTCTCGGAATAGGGGATCATGGAATGAGCAGCGCAGGCCTCGACACTATAAGCATCATTCAGCAAGAGGCGAGCCAATTTCTCAACTGGAACATCCACCTCTGGGTCAATATGGAGTTGGCGAGCAGCGTGGGTATAGCCATCGACATAAGTGGTTTTTACTTGATTATCAATAATCGATGGCATCACGGTATTTTGAAAGTTCAGCACAGCTGCTTTCTCCTTGGCAGGAATACTCTCCTCCAGCTGATGAAACTTTATCTCCACCTCCTCTTTCTCCTTGGCTAAAAGGGCGGCATTTTCCCTCTCTTTGGCGGTCTCTTCCTCTGACAGGCGCAGGGCCTCCTTTAACTTCTCTATCTCTGCCGCGGCCTCCTCCTTGGCTCTGTTCTTCTCTGCAAAAGCATTCTTAGCCTCCTCGCGAGCCTTGTTAGCCAGATCAACAGCTCGGCCACACCTCTCCGGAGCCTTGTCAGCCTTGGTCTCTAGGTCGGTCATCTTCTTACTGACCCCTGACCATTGTGCCACATCATGATTGGCTAAGGTGGCAAGCTGCGTAAAGAAATCAAATGTCAGAAAAAGACAAGCGATTCAAAAAATTACCTCGGCAATAATAAGCCCTGTACGCTCGGACATATGGGCATAGGTGGGCGGCATGGAACTTAAAGAGTGAAGGAGGTCAGCATCATAAGCTCGATCCAAAATCGGTCGGCCAAGTCTCATCATAGGGCCAGACCTAGCAGTAACATCCAAATTCTTCAAAGGACAAACATCCGAGAAGTCAGCTATCAGAGCATCAATCTCCTCAGAGGAAAGGACGGAAGAGGGACCCGCAGCAGCAGAACTAGGACGTTTGGGTGGCGGCTCCTCAAAAGACCCCTCCGCTCCATCACGGCTCCTTTTCCTAGCCAAGGTCTCGGTATATGTGTCCACCTCGGTCCCTTCAACATCAACTCCCCCAACATCAGGATCTTGAATTGGAATCTGCACATCGTCAGCAACCTCCTTGGTTTGACCCCCAGCACCAACCACGTCAGCCGTAGGAAAAGGACCAACCTCTTTGGTAACCAAGACTTCTTGCCGAGATCTCATGTCGGCATGCCTCTTCGAGCGACCCGAAGCATTTGATTTTAGCCTCCTCTTGTTCAAAAGTTTGTTGGGGTCAGAAGAATACGCGCGGGCCAGCTCCATCTCCTCCTCCATGGTCAGATCTGCCAAAACGCGAGACAAAAAATAGAAAACATACACGGAAATCACAGGTACAAACTAAGATGCCGAGATCAGAAATTTACATCCGACAACTGTTCGGACTTTTAGACAAGCCTCGTCCTGGGTGCTGCAAACCTCACAATCCTTTATAAAGACAAAATCAGGATGGACGATCCAGTCAGGATAACGGTTGCCCCTGGTCACGGGCACCATGACATTTACTCCGGTCCAGGGCCCTGGCATGAACCCTGCTTGAATATAATATCCATGATTGGTTTCCAAAAACGGCCAGCTGAGTTGCTGAACCGCAGCAAACTCCTCTAACCGCATCAAGGCCTCGCACCAAGGGGCCTTGTAGCATGTCTCAGGTGCCGAGGGAACTTTAGCCGGTACTGGGAACTCCCACCCGAGTCGACTCTCAACCTTGATGACATGATTGTTCCACCCAGACACCTTGCTGACTGAACTAGATATCGGAGCAATAATTTTGGGCTTCCTTTGCTTACTTCGAATGGTTAAAACCCGGGTACTGTCGTTATAAATGGGTTCGAAAAAATGATAGAAAGCCATGGGACATGGCTCAAAGCACAGGCTCCGGCACAAGACAACAAATGAGGTCAGGTACCTAACCGCGTTGGCTCCCAACATCGCAGGGACGGCGTTCCAATCCTCCAAAAACTCACAGATAAAAGGGTCAAGGGGTAACCGGAGCCCTAATTGAAATTGTTTGAAGAAAAAGGCCACTTCCGTATGGTTCCAATAAAAAGAGGCCAGCTCTACTGTGGAGGTCAGGATGGGGGCAGGCTCATACGATAGGTCATAATCATGACGGGATATTCTACAGGTATCATGGAGATACTCTATCATCTCGTCACCCGCCTTAGGCTGCTTAGGTTTTGCAGGAGCTACGGTTCTTCCCCTCCTAGGTTTCCTGCGGCCGTGACCTCGGCCCCCCTCAGGGACGTCGGTTTGAAATTGGTCCACAATCCTCGCGGAAGTACTCTCCCCCGACATAGATGCAGAGGAAAGAAGGGGGTTAGCATCATTAATCGAGGAAGGAGCCACACTTACCCCCCTCACCTCATTCACTGGAGCCGAGGGGAGCACCTCGTCCTTAAAAAGAGCGTAATAAGAGGAAATGTGATCCAGAAGGTCACTCAGGGAGGAAAGAACTACTAGGTTGGGGTTCATCACTCCTAAACGATCAAACCGACGACTACTAACAGGCCATCCTACAGTACCACTGAAGGCCCTATGTGCTACAAGGAACTCCCTAATTTCACTCAGAGCCAACAAAGACCAAGGACCATCGGTTCTTTGATAAATCCTACGATTCACTCTATGGAATCCCAGACGAGCCAAAGACGAACAATCAAAAGACATTTGAATATATGGCAAGAGGAAAACAGAGCTAAGACAAGAAATGGCACAGATAAATCAACAGTGCAAGAGGAATAGAATGGTACCTGAAAAGTCGATGGAAATCGAAGAAGGAGGATGAACAGACTGAAAGGGAAGAATATTGCCAGAAACACTAGTCGGAATTCGCCGGAATCAAGTGACGTACAAGGGTCGCCGGTGAAATAGCTCTCGATTGAACCTTGAATTCAAAAGGATTGATTGACTGTTCAAAGTAAAAACCGAAAAAGGGATTTAGGGATTTCTAACCGTTTGGAATTCGTGGGTCAATTAATGGCCCGAAAAATCGGCCCACTCATCCGACATCTCGCGAAAATCTCGTGAAAATCCTGGGGAAATTGACGGCTACACGTGTCGTATCCCTGACGAATAGCCATCATTGCCTAGGGTCAAAACATCTCTTCATTCGCCCACCGCCGCCTGACATCAATGACATCACCCATTCGCGACGTCACTGGCCTGGGATACAGTGAACGATCGAGAAGGTGCCAGCACATACCGAGGTATGAATAGTGACCGCTCGGTATTGGCCAAGTCTGATTAAATCACGAGAAAACTATCAGACAAGCATCTGCTATGCCGACATGTCAATAAATAGCCATCAATCGGTATTGCTTCAAGACGAGGTCAAGGAGCAGAATGTGATAAAGAAGTTATAAATCAAGAACACGCAGACGAAACAACAGATGAAAACATAAAAGAATGATTTCACTACTATTGATATATCGAAGGGACCCCCACAACATGGCCGGGGGCCTGACCCCTTACAAGAAGTACAAAATCAAAAGAAAGCTAGATGTGCTAACCACAAGATTCAAGAAAGATCATAATCTTGATCTTGGTTTTCTTCGTCTTCTTCCCACTCAGAGCCGCCATCGTACCCATATTCATCAATAATGATGGGTTCGGGATCTTCATCTTCATCGTCTTCATCATCATCTTCGTCCTCATCCTCTGACTCTTCTGCAACGGGATCATCGCCAGAAAACTCGTCAATAGGGATGGGTTCTTCAAATTCGCCGTTGCTGTCAGACGGTGACTCCTCCGCCGGAAAAGTTGAATGGAATGTGGAAGGAGACATGGAATCATCACTGCTTGAAGAACGGTACTTCTCATATTGATTTTCTGACTCAGAATCAACTTCTTCTGGGAACGCGTCGTCATACAACCTCTTGGACACCATCTTGAAGATGCTTGAAGGAAGAAGAAGGGTCTTCTGGACAAGAAATACCAAAGGACAAAAGGCAACCACTTATAGATGCTCGGGAATATAAAGAGGCGAGGTGCCGGTGAGCAATTAATGAATCCTGTACCAATCCCAGTAGGATAATGATTCCACCTGAGTTAAATCCTCGATGACATCAGCAAATCCAGCCAGAAAAGGATTTTGGCGGCTATGGGTCATATCAGCATTAAAGAGATTACAGATAACGTACAGACTACAGTTCCTACTCGGCATGCCGAGGTAGAAACTCGGGGGCCACTGAACGACATAAACCGACTTGGGCAAATGGGACACGAGCTCTTGGCCCATACTCCTAAAAGGCCCGCACGCCAGAAACCCATACTCATGAGCCGACGTCTTACAAAGCCGAATAGGCAGACTCTGCCTAGGCCGAGGTCCGAGAGATATTTACCAAGCTCATATAACGGGGCCGAGATAGGTGACGAGACAGAGGTAGATGACGGGCCAACTTACACGCAACCTCCCTTTATAATCGGGAATCCAGTCAAGAGAGTTACTTAACAACTCAAATACCAAAGTATCCTTATCTGAACAAAGGGTATCTCTTATACAAGATAAACAGGATTACAATCGTCCTTATCAGGACTATAATCATCCTTATCTGGAGTCTATCTCCAAGGGAATACGAGTCCCACTTCAAGACGGGCTCCCTGGCTTTTTTAACAAGTCAGGACTCTTACACCCATGCCTATATAAACAGGTCCTCTACACAGGAAACGGGTAATGAACTCTTTGGCTCTCTACTAGTCAATTGATTCTACACTCATATTTACTACCCAAATACTTATTCTCACGCCGGAGCGCCTTCGCCGGTGGAGCCCCGGCGTAGTTTACGTTTGTTCATTGTGCGCAGATCCGACAGGAGGGTTCTCATTGCTGGATTTATCCGAACCGCTAGACGAAGGGCTGATCCGACACGTTTTTGGCAGCATCAAGTCCTTTTAAAAAGACTTTCAGTTTCAATTAACTAGCCAGTTATAAATGCTTACAAAAAGAGTCAGTCTGTAATTAATGAATAGGACTATTATTGGTAAACAAGAATAAATATTTATTGGAATTAGTAAAACGTCAAATATTTTAAAACAAAAATTAACCCCTAAAACGTGAGAGTAATATAAGAACATTATTTTTGTTGCCCGAGCCATCAGTAAAGACATAGCCATGTGGTTAGGATACAGTACTCTAGTAACTGATACGGTAGTAACTAATGATTTAACCTGAGTTGAAAATAACCTTCTCTAATTACCGTAGTACTATGGTTACCACATCCATAGTACAACATTTCCACAGATTTTAAGATTTTGATGATGAAAAACCAAAACTAATGGACACATATGGAAAAAAAAAACAGAAAAAGAAAGAAAGAAAAACTAGACGATCAAGCTAAAGAAGTTGATAACTAATACTCCCTCCGTCCCAAAATGATCTTCTCATTTGCCATTTTTTATTGTCCAGGAAAGTTATGCACATTTCTACATTTAAGGCTTAAACAAAGCATGGTTAGTGAAGCGAGTGTTCATATCCTTAAAAAGTTTATAAAAAGTGTCAATTAACAAACACACGAGCTTCTCTGAATCTAATGATGAATAGGGATGGATTTCAGAAACGCAATCATCCATTCGGACTGAACTGAAAATAACTACTCAATTAGCTACGGGGGTCTTTACATACTTTTAGTAAATACTTCAATGATGTTTTCTTCTTTAATTTTTGCCATGCGAATCAGCGAATACATTATATTTTTGAAGTGTGAGGATTTATATTTGTACGTTATTATTATTACATCCCAAACCTTGGCCCTTGGCTCGTATATGCCCTATCTGAACAATATATAATTCCATGAATCTTATCTTTATTCAATTTTGAATTAAAATAATCTCTGGTGCTGCAAATGTAGTTATCTATTTTCTACAATGGAACCCTTTTTTCTCTGATAAAAGCCTTCGTCCTCGGAATATACTAAAAATAATCGGGCGAATGATAATCGAGCGAATGACTGCAATATGTAACGTACTATCACATTTTTTGCAATTCATGCAATGTACTAGCTAGTGATATCTTAATCCTGTATACTTTATCATTTAGTTACATAAAATGCAGTGTACTATTTGACACCCTAACGACGTTAAAAAATTTAACGGAAATGTCGACGTGTCATCCTAGTTAGCACGCCACATAAGAAGAAAACATAGTCAAGTAGAATAGCCTCCGTTAATTAACAAACGCCATTTAAATAAACACTCCCATTTCAACCTTCCATCATCTTTCAAACTACGCCTTCAACTTCAACTCACCACCACCACCACTGCCGCTGCCGCCATTAACACTACCACCGCCAACGCCATATGCACTACTAGAAAAAAAAAATAGCTACCACCAAATCCATCTCTATCAGTACAAAACGGTCTCTAAATAGCCAGATGGAGACCAACTAAGCGGTCTCTATATTCTGGTCGCTAAAAGCGACCAATTTTAAGCGGTCGCAAAATAGAGACAGATTACTGGTCGCAGTGTCAGAAAAGTCGTCTCTATTTTCGAGACCACTAGGCGGTAGCTATTTAGAAACTACCAAATGGTCGCCAAATAGAGACAGCTGATCCGTCTCTAAATAGAGACCGCCTATCCATCTGTAAATCAAGCATTATGGAAACCGATATTCGGTCACTATTTTGTATTTGCATAATTAAAAAAAATATTTATACCACGTCTAACTGCAGATGAATGGCTTTTTTTTTTAAAAGAGAATTGCAGATAAATGGCTATTATCATAATTAAATGGCAATAATATATTTAAGATTTTTAATTTTACTTAAATTAGATTATAATGATGGAAAGATAATTAATTATGCTTTAAAATTTGCTTCTAATTGAAACAAAGTATCAATCTCTCTCCAACAATAACTCCCACCATACCCACCACCAACCAGCCACCACCGTCCATCATCACCACCAGCGTCGACCTGCACGCCATCGGCCGTCCACCATTGCAAACGCCGTCACCACCATGTCATCGCCACTCCACTGTTAACACCATTCAAAATCATCGTCACTACACCTTTTAACTTCTAAATATGAAAGATTAAAAAAACAAGACATCAAGAACACAATCGCAAACACAGAGATCTACAGAGAGAAAGTGTAACAGAGGGAGAGAGAAACAGAAAGAGAGAAGGGGGAAAAAGAGAAATCCGTGCATGAACTAAATGGCGTCGATGTTATTGTTTCTCGAGGTGAGCTATTATTGTGGTCATGGAGGGGAAAAGCGAAGGGGAAGTGGGGTGGGGGGAGGGAAGAGGATGTGGCGTGGAGGCGGTGGTAGGGGAAGTGGGGTTGGGGCGGAGGGAAGGGGAGGGAAAATATAAGGGGGCAGTGTCGAGGCAGAGGTGGTGGCGGGGTTGAAAAAGAAGAGAGAGATGGGGGAAGGTGTAATATCCGCCCCCCTTAGTTATTTCATTTATGTTAAAGATTCCTTTAATTATTAAATTGGGCTAAGGTAATTAAAGAGGAATATTGGGCTTTTAAGTTGTGGGCTTAAGTTGTTAAAACCAATAAGGAGAAGGATGTAATTCCTTTTTTTGTTTGGGAATTGGAAACCCTATATATTTATACTCTCCCTAAAAACCCTAGCCTCATTATTATCAACCAAGGAAGAGAGAGAGGCGGCAAGGGGAAGAGAGAGAGAGAGAGAGAGAGAGAGAGAGAGAGAGAGAGAGAGAGAGAGAAGAAGAGAGAAGGTGGAGTTGGATCATCGAAGGTAAACTACTTAAACCTTTTTATCCCCGTCTATATAGATTTAACCATTAGAATGCAATGATTTAGAAATCCTAAATTGATGTTATGAATTAGGGTTTGCATGGTATAACATGAGAAGAAGGAATAGTATGTGTGTGTGCAGTGTGTGGTGTGTGTGTGCGTGCAGTGTGCGTGTGTGTGTGCAGTGTGTGCTGTGTGTGTGTGTACAGTATGTGTGTGTGCGCGCAGAGCGTGTATGTGTGTGCAGCGTATGTGTGTGTGTGTGTGTGCGCTATTGTGTGCGCGCGATGTATTTTGTTTATAATGGTAGTATCGAAAGGAAAGGTTAGGGTATTGGTTAACCATAAAAAAAGGAGTTAAAGTAGAATAACTCATAGGTTAACAAGATGGATTAGGGTACTTATAGTAAATAGAATTACTTGTACCTAAGGTTGGACTTTTGCATGGTTGTAGATTCGTGCAAGGAGAACTACGTGGAAAAGAAAAGTAACCCAAGGTAAGGGATTAAGTTCCTAAGTATTTCCAGTTTCAATCATTTGAAGTAGGATTCCCTTATTCTTTTTACAGTGTTGTAAGTACCCCAATCCGGGCCCAACCTCTCTATAAGGCAAGTTAGAGGTAATCTTAGTACTATTTAGGGATAAACCCGATAGGCTAGGACCTCATAGGAATAAATAGAAAGCTTTAGGACCAATCAGGAATTAAAAAGAAGAAAGTTCCAGATCTCGCCAGGACCAGCCGTACGGATGGTTTTGCCATGGGGAAGGACCACCCGTAAGGATGGTTTGGGTCCACCAGGTCCCTATAAATTAAGGCCCTTGCTGATCATTTGAGGGGGGGGGGGGAGAAAACAGTTTTTGAGTGAGTATACTCTGCTAGAATACAGCCACAAATACTTGAGTGAAAAAGAGAGGAAGATTGGCCTAACCAAGATAGGTAAAGCCACTTTCTCCCCCATCCTTTCTTAATACTCCACTTATCTTTTATCCATCTTGCTCATCATATTGTTCGTTTATATTTACAAGTCTTTATTTATTCATGTAATCCTCATATAACTTGGACCCAAATACCCACATGATCCTAAAAGCTTCATCTTGCACTCCAATAGTGCATTAAAATGATGAACTAGATGGAGATGGGATTTGTTACATTTAAAGTCTTAATCTTTAAAGCCCATTTACATTTAAAGTCCTTATTTCAAGCCTTTTCTTGTTATCACACTTGGATGATAAATCTTCAATCTTTAATCATCCAAGCGTTGATCATGTTGTCCCAAAGGTTCAATCTTGCATAAAAGACTCATTTGGATGATAAAGTTCCAATCTTTACTCATCCAAATGTTTGCCTTGGCTCAAAAGCCATATTCATCACCTTTATTTTTCTTCTCCAATGATTGCCTTGATCACACCCAAAACCTTTGTTTTGGTGTATAAATTGATGATCAAAGGCATAGGAATGATTGTAGGTAATGTTTATGTACATAACCATGAACATAAAATAAAACAGTTTAGTCCAGTTTCAACAGAATGTTCTGTTTCTGCATGAAACCGGACAGTTTTGATCAAACTGTAAAATCCCCTGGATGGCCCTAACCATCCGTACGGATGGTTTGGCCATAAGGAATTATTTGTGTTTTAGCCAGTCTCTGTTAAATTTGTTGCAGTTTAGCCTTTTCTGTTAACTGGTCTATGCATTCTGTTAAGTTACAGTCTTTTCTTCCAAAACACACACACGCACGTTGCACATTTTTTGGGTCAAAAAAGTTAGGGAGACTCGATTTATTCGAGGCGGATTGGGTGAACTATGAAATGTTCTTCCCAAGACGTAACTTGACCTCCGAACTCGCAATCTCAAACCTTTTCATTAAATTGGGTTTTAAAATTAATTTAATGTGGAGATTTCGTTAAGTTTTAGGATGTTTGTGTTTGATTTCCATGGGACCTAGTCGCGATCCCACGGGTATCTTACAAGTGTAGCTACTATTGGTGTTCTAATATTTACATGTCCTTCAATTAATTAAATAGAAATGTGCTAACAATTGTGATGAGAAGAAAAGGGGAAATAAAGGGAAAATAAAATAGAATTATTTTATTTATTTAATGATAAAGATTACATGTAACAAGTAATGTTAAAGAATTACATTAAGAGATAAAGAGAAATTAACATGGTGAATTAAAGTTAAGATTAAAATGTAGGGAGATAACCTTAACTAACTTCAATATGTGAAGTAGTCATGTTGGTCATGTCCCATTAATGGGGATTGCATACATCAAGAAGAAGAAAACAAAGGAAGAAAATGGAGTTGTACCTTGAGAAAGAGGACTTGGAACCTTGACTTGAAAGTGTTGTTGTTGTAATGAAATTGTTGTAGAACAATTTGTTGCATAAAAACTCTTGTTGGAGTTTTATGTAGAGAATTGTGTATAGTGTAGGTGTAGTGAAAATGTGAGATTAAGGTCCTAAGAGTGTAAAAAGAGTCCAAAAGAGATCGAAAAGAGGTCCCCTCCAATGATGGATTGGAGGGGTTTTTATAGTTGAAAGGGGATGTTTTTGGTGCCAATTCGCGGTCACAAAGAAATATTTCCCGGGTGAAATCCATGCAAAATAAGCAAGAGAGGGATTCTTGGGAGAAAATCTGTAACCGACGCCCCAGAGGCGCGTGCTTCCGGATGTACCATCGGAAGGCGCGCTTCTGACCTCAAAAGGCGGAGGCGCGCGGCTTTGAAAAGGCAATTTTTACAGAATGGACTAGAAAGTTAATTCTGTTATGCAGTTCAGTCCAAAACTAACGAAATCAGTTAGGAACTTAACAGAAGTAACAGAAATTAACAAAAACAAGTTAAATAAAAATACTATGTATGCATTCGGGGTGAGAGGTCCAAGGCGGGGTGTCTACAGAGCCCCTCGGCGACGTGGATTGCAGAGCAAAACGCGTCGACGAAAGAAAGACAACCGCCGAGGACATCGACAAGAGAAAACAAAGACTCGATAAAGCAGGAATTTGAAATTACAAAGGATAGGAGTGCGCTCCCTGTGTGAGCGGCTTTCGCGGATGGAAAGGGTGTGGTGGATTGAGGCGGCCCACCACGGCCACAAAATTTTAAAAAGGTGTGGTGGCTTGAGGCGGCCCACCACGGCCACAAAATTTAAAAAAGGTGTGTTGGCTTGAGGCGGCCCACCACGGCCACAAAATTTTAAAAAGGTGTGGTGGCTTGAGGTGGCCCACCACGGCCACAAACATTTAAGAAGGTGTGGTGGCTTGAGGCGGCCGACCACGGCCATAAAATTTTAAAAAGGTGTGGTGGCTTGAGGCGGCCCACCACGGCCACAAAATTTTAAAATGTGTGGTGGCTTGAAGCGGCCCACCACGGCCACAAACATTTAAAAAGGTGTGGTGGCTTGAGGCGGCCCACCACGGCCACAAAAATTTAAAAAGGAGAATTTTGAAATTGTGAAAGATGGGGGTGCGCTCCCTGTGTGAGCGACTTAATAACACACTCCCGTTTGCGAGTGGTTTGATGCACGCTCCGTTTGCGAGCGGCTGATGACAAACTCCCGTTTGCGAGCTGTCTGAGATAACATGCTCCCGTTTGCGAGCAAGTTGGTAGAAAACGCTCCCGTTTGCGAGCTGTTTGATACACGCTCCCGTTTGCGAGCGGCTGATGACGAACTCCCGTTTGCGAGCTGTCTGAGATAACCTGCTCCCGTTTGCGAGTAAGTTGATAGAAAACGCTCCCGTTTGCGAGCGGTTGATGAAGAACTCCCGTTTGCGAGCTGTCTGAGATAACATGCCCCCGTTTGCGAGCAAGTTGATAGGAAATGCTCCCGTTTGCGAGCGGTTGATGACGAACTCCCGTTTGCGAGCTGTCTGAGATAACATGCCCCCGTTTGCGAGCAAGTTGATAGGAAACGCTCCCGTTTGCGAGTGGTTTGATACACGCTCCCGTTTGCGAGCTGTGTGAGATAACATGCCCCCGTTTGCGAGCAAGTTGGTAGAAAACGCTCCCGTTTACGAGCGATTTGATACACACTCCCGTTTGCGAGCGAGTTGATGATTGAAATCTGCTGGGGAATGCTTGGTTGCTGATGACGTGTGGTTGCTTGATTTTATGGAGATGCAGGCATAGTTGACTGTGAATCACTTTCTGTTGGGGATGAAGTGCCTTGAGTAGCGGATGCTGTTTGGCTTTGCGGTGGTACCTGTTATGTGCTTTGCAGGTATATGTGCTTGTGCAGGGACATGCATGAAATATGATGATTGAGAGAAATTGTGCCCGTGGTGCAATGTGATTTGAAAGCAGAGAGAGCTTTTGCATGAGAGAGAAGTATTTGAAGAAAGTGACTTTGTGTGCGGTGTGCTGTGATTTGAGGGAAGCGTTGGATGTATTCATACCTTCACTTACCATTGCCGCTTGATCGAAGATGGATTTCTGATGTTTGTAGCTTTGATGAAGAATGTCCATGCCTTGGATGATGATGAATTGCCCTTGGAGTGTTGGCGAGATGGTATTCTGGATGATGGGTTGGTCGTGCCAAAGGCTGCCTACGTATCATTTGAAGGGAATCAGACCAGCGTAGTTTAAGGATGATGGAGAATGCTGGAGGAGAAGCTAGGAGCCAAGCAAAGTAAAGCACATACTTTTGCACATAGAAGGAGAAAAAGAAAAAGAAAAATCTTTTTTTTTTTTTTTAGATTAGAAGGGAAAGAATATGCACACATGTGAGAAAAAGATTTTTTTTTTTGGTTCGTGGGTGAACCATTTTAAGCATTGTGTGTTTGCAAAGCCAACCCAAGATCAAGTCATGTTCGGTCGAAGTCCGGATTGCCTTGCTTGAATTCTGTTGTTGTCGCCGTTGTGCCCAACGAAATTGATGTCTAGCCCCAAGAGATTTGTCGATTATGGGGCTTCAAAGGCTTTCGATGCCGAGATAAGGGGTTGCTGATTGTGAAGCCCCTAGAATGCCTTAGATGCCAAACTTTGAGGGACTTGCATAGCCCCAAGATAAATCAGCTCTTGGCCCATTCTAATAAGTAGCCTTTTGTTGTTGACATAAGCAAGCCCCAAGAGAAGATTATTGATGCCAAGCTTCGAGAGATTGCTAAGCCCCAAATGTCATGGACTTGTTGTTTGCGAGCTTGTAGATGGTGGGATGTGAAGACCGTTCATTGTAAAGCCCCAAATTATCTTGTGATTGGCTCGGCATTGAGAGCGGATGTACCGTTTGGTAGAATTTTCGATAGAGATCTCCCTCTTGCTCTTACTGGGGAGATGAATGGACTCATTGTGGTCAATACCCAAATGGCTGAGGGCTTATGTCAAAAGAAGCATTAATGTCATGCGGTGCCGTCGAAGTCGCGGAGGATAAGGTCTTGGTGTGATAAAATCCCAAATGAGTATGCTTGCTTGAGTCTTCTTGAGTTGAACTAATGACGGATCTTCGGATGCAACTAGTGTTGTGGCCCAACTTTATCTGAGCTGCACCTTGTGCTTTTGATCTTGGAGAAGGGGGTGCTGAATTGCAGAAACATTGGGATTGGCCGTGGCTTTTCCCGCTATAACCCTGTTTTGATTAGAGTTTAGCATATTGAATCTTTTTCCTTTTCTCTAAGACTTCCTTCAAAATCTCGCTGTGAGTTCTAACAAAAATCATCAACTTCATTCATAACATCGGAGTCTTCATTTAAAACCAAGAGGCCTTTGACTTGAAGTGTTGAGAGACCCTTTGAAGCTTGATCCCTTTCATGGAGACTACTCCCAAATTGCGTTGCTCGAGTATTGTTGCCCAAAAGACTGTCGGTCGCGAAGCCCCAATATTGCCCTTTGCTCGGATTACTGTAATGCCGTAGCCCAAAAGATTCTAGATTGCGAAGCCCCTTGAGACCTTCGGTGCCGAATTGAGGAAGCTTCCAATGTTGCACATGACTCGGCTGGGGATACTACTGGGGAGTTAATTTCTCTTTGCCGAGGGAGCCTTTAAGACTTGACTGTAGCCCTTAGAGTGCCATCATTGATTGCGAGAAAGGTCCATCCATGATTGGGGGAACGATCACGGGCACACGCGATAAGAGGGCTTTTTGACATCCCTTTTGGGAGACTTTGAGGATAGTCTCACACATCATTCTCGAACATAGCCTCTAGGGCGTATTGATTGTCAAGTGAAGCAAAAGAAGTCCTTGTCCTTGAGTTACATAGCCCCTAGGGCGTCACCATTTGTTGAGCAAAGCAAGAGTGACTCATCCTCGTGCGAGGGAACAAACATGAGAGGACATGGCAAGAGCTACTCCATTTCTCGGGAGCCTTTTGGCGTACTTTAGAAGAACATACTTGAAGAAGCTTTGAAAACTGAGACACATGTTGTTGCTATTTGTTGCCTAAGCCAATTGACTAGCTAGGGATTATTTGTGCAACCTCATGCCCTTTTATGATGGGCTCGTTTTTCGGATGGGTCTTGGCTACCACGGGCCTTCTTTTCATGAACCCAAAAATGCACACTGCTGGAGAATGATGCCAATAACCCAAAACAACCTTTGAGGGTGCCATATCTTGTCGAGCCTTTTGCAATCCCAAAGTTGACTCGGTGGGGAATTGACTTGCTGAGGAGATCCAATGTAGAGCTCGTGCAGTTGTCTTCTTTAGAGGCCGGAGATCTCCATTTCTCTTTCCCTTCTCTCTCTCACTCTCTCATTTTTTTTATGACGCACCCTGTTTTTTGCCTAGACCGCCCTTTCGGGTTTTCAATCTAGCGGGCATCTCTTTTGCGTCTTCATTTTGACTCGATTAATGAGGAAGTGTGCATTGACTCTAGCGGAGGATGAGAGACATGTGATTTTGCGGTGAAGACCTCTTGTCACTAAAGATGAGTGACATTGACTCGACTAGGGAGGTGTCCCTAGTATTGACATGTATTTTTATTGAATGACTCACGAAGGCAAGTAAGTCATTAAGAGAGAAAAGAAGGAAAGCCTCAATTTGATTGCAAGAAATTGAGAGTATGCAGAAAGAATAGAAGTCCCTAGACTCGACAAGGAATGCGAAATGATTCAAAATCTAAGAAAGTTGTTCAATATTTTTGGTGATTAATTCATTGGCAAATGAATCGTACAAAGATGTCTTGACAAGTTCGAGATGAAGGCCGATCACCATAACGCGCTAGGGCTAAACATATCTTCTTTCTTGCATGAGACCGGACCCGAAGGTTGCCTACGTTCCTCCAGTGTAGAGGCTCAGGTCACCGTAGTTCTTGTGGATTCTCCATTCATCGAGATGGTTGTTGCTCCGTCCTTCATCGGTGGAATGATGTTGATCTTGTACTTCTTTGATTGAGGGGGAATTTTTTTTTTTTTTTTTTTTGTGCTCTAACTTTTGCCTAGGTTGATTTGAGGATTTCAACCTAGCGAGCCCCTTTTTTTTTTTATCCCCTTTTGAAAACTTTGCTTCATGATTGTTGCTCCACCTTTCTTTGTCTTGATGTCTTCGTTGTTGATGCCGTCGTCGATGTTTAGCCCCTAGGCGTTCAAGCGATGGCCTTCGTTCTAGAATTTGTTTAGACATCTTTTCATCATTTTGCCAAGAATTAATTGAACAATTTGGAAGAGTGTATAAGGACAAGAACGACTTTTATTTAATGATTGACTCAAGATTCAACATTAGACGAGAGAAAACATTAATGCACACTAAAGAGGACTTTGACTCTCATTTTTTTTTTTTTTTTTTTTTTTTTTTTTATCCCTACTACTAGGTAGAGAAAGAGAAACGGAGATTGCTATTGTAGCCCCATTGTCGTTGTAGTCTTCCTTGTGGCATGATCTCTTGTTGAAGGCCCATTTCAAAACCAAGCTTTTTCCTTGATGGGTTCTTTCATGTTGCCATTCTCTAGCGGTTGCTTTTCACCCACAGTAAATTCGCCGTTGTCGATCAAATCTTGGATGATGTTTCGGAGAAGGAAGCACCCTTCGGTAGTATGGCCACTATGCTTGTGGTAGCCACACCATTCACTATGTGCCTGATTCTTCAGTATCGCCTTCGGCTTGTACCCTTCCAAAGGTTTGACCTTCCCACTTGCCACCAAAGTTTCAAATGCCTCGGCTTGGGTTACTCCAAGGAGAGGAGTGAAAACTCGGTTGTTGGTGGTACCATTGTAGCTTTTGAGGGTCGGGCCACTTGAGCATGCTTTACCATTGAACTTTGCTTTGCCGTCGGTGAGCTCTTGAAAACGGGCTTTGAGTTCGGAAACCTCTTCCTCGTGAATTCTTCTTTCATAATCAAGATGGACCTTGAGTTTAGAAACCTCTTCTTTGTGAATCCTCTTGTCGATATCGAAACGGGCTTGCCACAAATTGTCTTTACGGCGGTCATCCTCGACAATCCTATCCATTTGTTCCCCTATTGATTTCATTATGTTGAGTAACCCTTCGTTGGACACGAAATCATTTCCACCGTTATTGTTATTGCCGTTGGAAGCCATTGGACCTATTGGAAGAACACGGTTGATCTTAGGTTGGCCCCACAAACACCTTTTGAGTAATATGATTAAACCCACAGACAAGGAAAAAAGACTCAACCACATAGAGAAAAATGACTATTTTTTTTTTATTCACAAAGTCGGAAGGACATAGTCCTTTTTGGGGTTCCTAAAAAAATAGTGGAATCGTCACACTAGTATATAGACCTTCTCGCGGTCCCATATACTCATCGGATTCCACCACGCTTGTGATACCTACATGTGACGGGATTAAACTAAATTAATGTAGTAAATCATACATACGGGGACGGATTTTTTATTTTCGTCCAAGATAGCCACTTTTGGGGACGGAGTTTTATTTCGTCCATTGCAACAAATTGGCATGTATGATTTGAAGACATTAGTTTAGGGAAATCTCGGTACATGAAAACCGACTTGAGTCACAGAGTGTTAGACCCTAGACTAGAATTGTGTGGCTTGTGCTCGGCTAAAGAGAGGCTTAAAGGTCACCCCCGACATGTAGTCTTGAACTACGCCACGGGCTGAGGTTGACCGCTTCGAAAGAGTCAAGGTCGGGTGGAGCTTGAAACTTTCTAGGACGGGCCTCGACGGGTTTGGGGTTGAACATTGTGCGACTCGATAGTGAGCAATTGATAAGAATATGTGCATGTAGTGTGAGGTCTAACATGTGACAAAACATTTTTTTTTTCAAAAGAAATAAAAACAACAAATAAGCACATAATTACAACTTTCGAATCACCCGTGTGACCGATAAAACAAACAGAAAATAAAAGAAGTTCTGTGCAGGTCCGGTGCCCACACATTGTCATTCTGCTCTGTTCTGTTTTCTGTGCACTGTTCTGTTCTGGGAATGCGCCCAGAAGCGCGCGCATTGGGTGGCCTATGCGGAAGGTGCGCGCGGTAGACAATGAGGGGCAGAGGCGCCCGATTCTGGGAAGTACCTGCGAATCAGTGGGTTCAAGGGATTGCCTTGACCCTAAATAAAAAAATTCTTTCCCCTGCAGTAATTGTTAGCACAGAAACATGGAATTGAAGGACAAGAAAAGAGGCGGGCGATTCTGGTAATTGGGGTCGGACGCGCGCGCTTTAGGCCAAGAAGGCCAGAGGCGCGCGCTTCCCACCCTTTTTACCAGAACGCCCAGAAAACAGTAATAAGAACACCAAAAGTTAAGAACGCAAGTTTAACCCTCTAATTAGTCCCCAGCGGAGTCGCCACTGTAGATACCCCTGGAAACCACAATTTGGCTAGAGCGGTGAATTATCCTAGGATGTCTAACTTGTTTTAGATTGTTTAGAGTCGCCACCTATGTTTTTAAAGGAACATAAGAAAAACCTAGAAATAGCCTAATTTATGTACAAAACCAGAGATTCGGGAGAGAAGGGTTCGGGGGTTAGGTGACGGAGTGGGAAGTACTTAAACACCCACTCCGCCCCGCTTACGCGGGTCTTGCTACTATTGGTGTTCTAATATTTACATGTCCTTCAATTAATTAAATAGAAATGTGCTAACAATTGTGATGAGAAGAAAAGGGGAAATAAACGGGAAATAAAATAGAATTATTTTATTTATTTAATGATAAAGATTACATGTAACAAGTAATGTTAAAGAATTACATTAAGAGATAAAGAGAAATTAACATGGTGAATTAAAGTTAAGATTAAAATGTAGGGAGATAACCTTAACTAACTTCAATATGTGAAGTAGTCATGTTGGTCATGTCCCATTAATGGGGATTGCATACATCAAGAAGAAGAAAACAAAGGAAGAAAATGGAGTTGTACCTTGAGAAAGAGGACTTGGAACCTTGACTTGAAAGTGTTGTTGTTGTAATGAAATTGTTGTAGAACAATTTGTTGCATAAAAACTCTTGTTGGAGTTTTTATGTAGAGAATTGTGTATAGTGTAGGTGTAGTGAAAATGTGAGATTAAGGTCCTAAGAGTGTAAAAAGAGTCCAAAAGAGATCGAAAAGAGGTCCCCTCCAATGATGGATTGGAGGGGTTTTTATAGTTGAAAGGGGATGTTTTTGGTGCCAATTCGCGGTCACAAAGAAATATTTCCCGGGTGAAATCCATGCAAAATAAGCAAGAGAGGGATTCTTGGGAGAAAATCTGTAACTGACGCCCCAGAGGCGCCCGCTTCCGGATGTACCATCGGAAGGCGCGCGCTTCTGACCTCAAAAGGCGGAGGCGCGCGGCTTTGAAAAGGCAATTTTGACAGAATGGACTAGAAAGTTAATTCTGTTATGCAGTTCAGTCCAAAACTAACGAAATCAGTTAGGAACTTAACAGAAGTAACAGAAATTAACAAAAACAAGTTAAATAAAAATACTATGTATGCATTCGGTGTGAGAGGTCCAAGGCGGGGTGTCTACACCAAGTGGCCGGTAGTATTTGAATTACGTTGATATGAACGACTTTTGGAATGATCTTACCCTTGATATGTTCTTGCTCAATGGGTATCTAAAATGAATTGAATTGTGTTATGTGTTCTCATACCAATGAACACTGTGTGTAAATGTTGCTGTATCTATATGAAACAGGTACAGTTAGCTTTGTCTGATTGAAAAGGGCTTAGCAGGAATTAGTCTGATTGAAAAGGACTTGAATGAAAATTGTCTAGTTTGATTGAAAAGAACTTACATTTATATGCTACTTGAAGAAGTAGTTTAATGATCCGGATATATATTTATAAGGGAGCTCCCTCAAAAGGCGTAAGGTCTCTTATTCACTTAACACCCTGAAAAGGTGTATTGTTACTATGGAATTGACGAACTTGTGTATATACAATCTCCTTCAATAGTGCCACAATTTCTTCTAAGTATTTGGGACTGTAAATCTTGAGTGTATTATAGTTAAGTTATTGATGATTAGCCTTTCATTGAAAGTATTGTTTGGCTCCGTTCTTTCGATCATCTCTTCCTAGTACCCGAAGAGATCCCGTATGAACTTACTGAGCATTGTTTGCTCACCCCTTCCTTATATTTTTTCCCAGGTAAAGAGTAGAGGGAATGGATAGGTCGCAAGGAAAGGAGGCTCTTGGTTTATTAAAGCATTTAAGACAATTTACTTTACTGTTATTTTAGAGCTAGTGGGTTGTACTAGCCGTTACATTAAATGTTTGGTTTTGGATTGTGGTTGATGATTGAGATACCCTGGTTTTGGGATACATGTTATTTAATTTAAAGTCTATATTATTATTGGAAAGTTTGAGGTGTTACAATTGGTATCAGAGCTCCGGTTTAGGTTTACATGGGAGACATTAGAAGTTAAGACTATTAGGAGAAATAGTACTTAACCACGATTGGGCTTACCTAGTACTTTGGGAAGTTAGTACTTTTGGGAAGTTACTATTTTAGGAAACCTTCTATAGTCGGAAACCTTCTATTTTAGGAAACTTTCTAATTATGGAAACTTGGTATTTTAGGAAAGAACCTAAGATAAGATTTCCTCGAGGAATATAAGTGAATACTTGGGAGTGAAACTTAAGTATTGAAGGGTTACACTAGAATGTTATTTGTTTTAAGTTGCTTATGCAAATGATAATTATGGTCATATACCTTTGAGTTATATGGTACTAATAATGGTTATGTCTTAATTTTAGGAGATGGACGGACCTAGCCGATCAATGATGTTGTGGAGACATAGGGTCTTAAGAAGAAAATTGATTCAACGATATGCTTTTGGGATTGAAGGTCTGAAGAAAAGAATAGAGGATGAGAAAGCAAGGACGAAAAGTGCTTTAGGCAGATTTGTGCATACTCATGACATACTTAACAAAGTTCGAAAAGAGTTGAACGAGATGAGAGAAAAATGGAATGATAATGAAGTGTACACTGGTAATGTCAGAGAAGAAAGGTATCATGGGTACTATGAGCTAGAAGATTTAAAGGCACAAATGGATGGAAATAATATCCAAGAGAACCCTGTAGTTCAAAAATCTCCAGTGTTAGAAGAGAGCGTGCCTAATGTTGTAGTGCTTGAGGAAATAGCTATTGATGTTGAGGGTAGTGAAGCTGCACCGATCATTCTTGATGATGAGAAAGAGCTAGAACAAGAAGAGATACCAGTTTATAGGTCCAGAGGTAGACCAAGAGGCTCTAAGAAGACTCCAAAGGTGCCTAGTGGAAGACCTAGGGGAAGGCCTAGGAAGGTGCTGTTCTATGATTGAAAAGTGGAACGTAGAGTTTATTATGTTTTGAGTATTGATAGTTAGTTCTAGTATAAAGAGAAACACTAGAATTTTGTTCTACTTAGTTTTGTTCCGAGAAGTTCTTTACAATAGAAGTTTTGATTTATTTCGAACAAATGGCTTTGTTGATATGTTTTCGTTCTCGAATGTTAAAGCATATGAGCTAACCTAGAGCGAGAAAGTGTTGGTCGAGTGAAAAGACCATGAGTATTAATTGACTTATTGAAACATCCAATTGAATTTAGTTTTGGTCTATTGAAATGATCGAAACAAGAGTAAAGTGACCTATTGAAACGGTTAAGTGAAAAAGTAATTGGCTTAGTAAGATGGCCAAGTGAGAACGATAGTGGGTCTAATGAATCGACCTGTGATTAGTAGTCAAGTCTAGTGAAACAACTTACTAAAGTAGTATTGGTCTATTGAAACGACCAAATGGTCTAGCCAACCGATATTTTTTGTAGTTACGTCTTTTGAGACGACCTATTTATGTGAAAGTATTAAGCATAGTACAATGCTTGTGTTGGTGTGAGCAATAGTGTTTTGTCGCGATACTAATAAGAGTATGATATTACCCCCCAGATGTCATGAAGTGGGGCAAGGACAAATGCAAACGACAATAACGTTGGGAATAATGACGGGCAAGCCGACCCGAATATGGCGAATTTATTGCAGACATTGAATCAGACGATGGCAGGAATCGGGCAAGTTGTAGCAACCCTAGCCCAGCCACAGTAGCAAGCTCAGCCGATACCGTTGCGGGATCCGCTGGAATTATTTCAGAAAAGGAACCCAGAATCGTTTTCTGGTACTAGTAAAGTGAAACCCGAGGACTGGGTGAAAGATATGGAAAAGATATTTGAAACCTTGAATTGCACACCTGAGCAAAAGGTAGTGTTTGAGATGTTTATGCTGAAGGGGCAAGCTCTGAAATGGTGGGAAGCCGAGAAAGGGGAGGCTATTTCACGTGGAGATGGCGAGTTCACATGGGAAAGGTTTAAAGGTGTGTTCAACGAGAAGTACTATCCGATGAGTGTTCGGAATGCCAGATGTTGGGTTTCGTAGTAACATGCGCAGCAGAAAATAGCATTTAAAATTTTAATTGGAAACCCAAAGCCATAGATCCGTTCATATGATTATATCAAATACATACAATATGAATACTAGAAAACTAACCCTTGATGACTTTGAATTTTAGGTTTGATCTTGGTGGAGAATTTGAAGCTTGATCATAATGAAAGAAAGAACACGAACTTTGAAGATGATGAGCTTCACCCTCTAGCGGTATCCACACCACGAACGAATATCAAGGAGCTTTTTGATCTTGGTTGCTAGACCAAAATTGTGAAGCACACTTTCACAATTAATATGAACTATATGGAATTTATTTTGTGTATTATTTTGTTCTTCAATCAAGGATGTCTTGGAACAAAATAAAACTCTCAAAAACTCTTTGAAAACTCTCACAATGGCTAGAGGTGAGTTCTGGCCGAATTTACCTTTTTATACACAAGTAAGACCTATTCCAAATAGGAAACATGTGTCAAAAACCGTCCAAAATTCTTTTCCTAATCAAATTAGGAATTCTGTGCCGACACACATGTGCGGCCGCCCAAAACGAGGTGTGCGGTCGCCCAACCTTGGGCGGCCTCCCGGCCTCTTTTGTGCGGTCGCCCAAAAGGGTCAGACTGCCATAAATTCCAAAATAGTCCTTTTTAAGATTCGTTCTATTGTGTGTGACCCTCTAGGATTATACTAAGTTGGCAATGGGTTCAAAACATGAAACCATAAGTTATGATTAGGTTCTAGCAAACCGTCATACCTACCCAAATAGTATAACTAGATACAAGTTCGCATTCCATTTAGAATATGCCACAATCCTTTTGTCCACGATGTCATTGAACACAAGTCATGGTCAACAAGTCAACTTGTCTTTGTTCAATACTTTCTCGATTCCGAATATGTTGATAATCCAAATGACATTGATCCAATCAATTCATTTGAGTTCGGCCGAACATTTTCATCAAAATCATTCCTACGAGAGGCCCAAGCTTGACATCTCTCCGAAGAGGGACAAATCCATCATAGCTTATTATTCTTCCCTACATGAATCC
This sequence comes from Campanula takesimana, assembly GCA_026119855.1. Taxonomy (NCBI): domain Eukaryota; kingdom Viridiplantae; phylum Streptophyta; class Magnoliopsida; order Asterales; family Campanulaceae; genus Campanula; species Campanula takesimana. Next base: position 714,235 of record JAOWBW010000516.1, on the reverse strand, counting down.
GACTATGCCAATCATATCCTTTATAACTACCCGGTTAAAGTAGCGTTTGAATATGTCAAACATTTTGTTCATCAAGTGGAAGACTATAATAACTACATGTCAAAGGATTCAATTGACATAACTAATATGAGATATATGTATGACATTGACCATAACATAAATCTCATAGAGCGGGTCATGTCCAGTACCAAACAAGTACCCATAAATCTAACATGATCATCCCATGATCATTTAGCCTTTATACTAATACCAAACAAGTACTAGGGACGGAGATTATTATAAGTAAACATGAACAACAATAATAATCAAAACATCTCTTTATTGATATGAAATAAATGATAACAATTACAACGTTTATTAAACGTGCCTAGGGCACCACTACCAACAATCTCCCACTTGCCCTAGGCCCAATCTCCCATGTATCTAATACCCATGGACCTAACATGACCATCATGTTTAGCTTGTGGAAGTCCCTTTGTCAGTGGGTCCGCGACATTGTCATCAGTGGGTACTCTGCATATATTCACGTCTCCCCTATCAACGATCTCTCGAATGATATGAAAATGCATAAGTATGTGTTTGGATTTCTGATGTGCTCTTGGTTCCTTTGCTTGAGCAATAACACCATTATTATCGCAATAAAGGTCTATTGGATTAGCAATGCTAGGAACCACTTCAAGTTCAGTGATGAACTTCTTAATCCAAATAGCTTCCTTTGCAGCATCCGATGCAGCAATATACTCAGCTTCCATTGTAGAATCAGCGGTTGTACTTTGCTTGGAACTCTTCCAGCTTACAGCTCCACCATTTAACATAAACACAAAACCCGATTGCGATCGACTGTCATCTTTGTCGGTTTGGAAGCTTGCATCCGTGTAAGCATTTACCATGAGATCATCTTCCATTCCTCCATAGACCAAAAACGAGTCCTTAGTCCTTCTTAGGTACTTAAGAATCGCTTTTACAGCCATCCAGTGATTTTCACCGGGGTCGGATTGATATCTACTTGTCATGCTCAAAGCATAAGATACATCCGGCCTAGTACAAATCATGGCATACATGATGGACCCAATTGCCGAAGCATATGGAACATCATTCATTTTCTCACGCTCATCTGTTATCTTAGGACATTGAGTCTTGCTTAGAGAAACTCCATGTAACACCGGTAAGGTTCCTCTCTTAGAATTTTCCATGCGGAATCTTCTTATGACCTTGTCAATGTATGTACTTTGGCTTAAACCAATTAGCTTCCTTGTGTTGTGTATGCCCACATATATCTCAGTTTTAATGTAATAGGATTTACCTAAGTTTAATTTCATGGACTTTAGACCCACATGTAAGAAGTATTTATACTTCATTTTTTAGGTTGTCCATTGTTATAGAATAGGCTTAGAAATAGGGCAAGAAGATCAAGATTCAAGAAAATCACATTTTGAGTTGAGCCATGCGCCCATGCGCCATGCGCCTATGCGCCTCCTAGCTTTGCTACGCTCCACATTTGATCCACGCGCCCATGCGCCCCTCTTGATCAAACGCGCCATGCGCCTCATATGCCTTAGTGCGCGCATACTCTATGCGCCTCTTGGCTCAACGCGCCTCAAAGTGTTTATTCAACACTCAGTGATTTATTGAAGATTCAAAGAATTGAAGAGAATTCAAATTACGCCAATGATCCAACGGTGGTTAAAAGATGCATATGTGCCTAATCTGTTGACAAGTGTCCACAACGGTCACATTTATGTTGAGTGTCAAAATGGCCATAATATATGCATGCTCCAATCAAGGAGCGACAGCACATCTTATCCACAAGGATTTCAAACGGCTAGTTTTTGGGATTTCACTATAAATACCCCATAACTTCAACATTTTGAAGTTGCTGTAGTTTTGCTAAGAATTTCAAGAATTTCTCTCTCAAAGCATTTGTTGAAGATTTGAAGATTGCCTTTGTTTCTCCAGAATTCCTCAAGAACATCTTCATACCTTCATCCTTAGCCCAGATCTTCAAGCTAAAACACTTTAGTTTTCTTGTGCTCTCAATCTCAAAGATCTAAAGAGCCTCGATACTAAAATCACACACGCACCTCTTTAAGTTTGGTCACTTAGATCTTTCTTTTAGAGATACACAGGTTTTGTCTAGGATTTGTTCATTCATAGAATATTAGATCTTGAGTTAGTGTAGAAGCTCAAATGTTGTAATTTGTAACACTCACTCATTATATAAGATCTCCATTAGAAATCCAAGACTAACCATCTTGGTAGAGGACGTAGATCTTTCATTGATCGAACCTCTCCAAATAGCTTGTGTTATTATCTTGTCATTTACTTTCAAGTTATTATCTTCACTCACTATTTGCTTGTTTACTCATTGTAGATTGATTGAACTGAATTGTGTTGTGTTGTTAACTCATTTGCCTTAGTTCCTTATTTCACCCACTTTGAGCCAAAATACTTAGAGTGTGTGTGCGCCCCCTTTTATCATTTTGCGCCTAGTTCTTAACTAACTTCCGCTGTGCATTTCACTCACTCACTTAGGCGCATATCATAACGCTTATTTGATAAAGTGCGCATTTGCAATTGAATTTTTCAAGGGTACGAAAAGAATTTTAAAACAGCTATTCACCCCCCCCCTCTAGCTATTTTCCATACCCTTGTTGCCCTTTGGGACCAACAAGTGGTATCAGAGCAAACACCTATATAAAATGTTTTTGTTTTTCAAGCTTAACATCTTGGGTGCCGATTCAATATGGCAAACTCAAGACCTTCGGCAACTGCTAACTACACACATGTTCCAGTCTTTGATGAAGATCATTTCGACGTGTGGAAATTCAGCATCTTGACTCATCTTACCTCAATTGATGAAAGGCTTCATGACACTGTGGTTTATGGACCTTACATCCCTATGAAAGCGAATCCTAATCCACGCACCAACGCTGCTCAACCCTCCATTCTAAAACCAAAGGAAGAATGGAATGAGGAAGAAACAAAGAGAGTTGCAAATGATGGAAAAGCAAGAAATATTCTTCTAAGCACTCTAAGCATGGCTATGAAACAACAAGTCATGCATTGTGCTACTGCAAATGAGCTATGGGATGCTATTGAAGAGCATATAGAAGGACACCGTTTGTAAGGAGAACAAGAAATATGAAGTGCAAAAGAGATTCAATAATTTTTCTCAACTCTTCGGTGAAACCTTAAGACAAACTTATGAACGCTATTGTGAAATCATCAATCTATGTATTTCACTTGGCATGAAGTTTTCGAACAACGATTTGAATGTATATTTTCTCCAAGCTTTTGGCTCTAGATATCTTCATAAATCTAGCGCTCTTGAAGACGCCGGAACTTTAGATGTATGGACCTTAAGGAACCTTTATGCAAATCTCAAGGTTTATGAGCTCAAACTTCAGCGAATTAGTGAAACTAAAGGAAAGTCAAAATCCATAGCAATGGTGGCGCAAAGAGAAGACGCGCATGCTTCTGCGCCTGCGCCAACTCATGATGAGAAAAGTTCCAATCCAAAAATTTCTACTTCTGAGCTATTAGACATGGATGATGAAGACTTCGCTTTATTTGTGAAGAAATTCCAGAAGTTCAGAAAATTCTCAAAACCCGGCTCAAACAACAAATTTCAAGGATCTACCAGCAGAGCTCCTCAAAAGTTCACAAGGAGCAGTGATTTTAAAAGAAAAGAAGATCTTGTTTGTTTTAATTGCAGGAAACCCGGACACTTTGCATCGAGCTGCCCAATTCCCAAGTTCGAGTATATACAAAAGAAGAGCAACCAAACTCCCAAATACTCTCCCAAGTTCAATCGTCACAAGGGAATGGTTGCTGAAGAAGAATCACCAGCAAATGAGCACAACACTTGGATTGAAACAGACTCCGATGAGAGCGATGAAGATTCTGATAGTGGACTCGTTTGTTTGGTGGAAAATGATTATGTTGATGTTGCTGATTATGACTCGGATGACTTCTCAAAAGATGTTCCAGATATGAAGATCTTGAACAAACCCATAAAGAAATTTGCTAGTCATTCAGAAGTTAAAAAGAAGAAAGGACCAACCATCAGCGAGCTCGTAGAACAAGGATTTCTCACTCCTGCTCAAAGCGATGGTGGATTGTTATTTTCAAGATGTGATCTGAGTATAAGAAGCAAGCTCAGAAAAGGCAACTACATCAGACCTCAAGTTGAACCAATTCCTACAATCAATCATGATGAGGACATTGCCAAACAAGAAAAGCTATTCTTAGAAGCCGAAAAGGTAATTAGTAGATTTGGCAAAATGAAGGAAGCTTTAGCACTATCATGTGATGAAATTTCCCAGCTTAAGACCGAGAAAAATGTTCTTCAATCTGAACTCACCATCCTTAAGGAGCAGATAAAGAGCATGACTCCTCTTACTGATAAAAACACTTTTCTAACAGAACAAAACTCACTTCTTAAAGTTCAAAACGATGAATTGGTCATTCAAATTACTAATCTTGAAAAGATTACAAATGAGTGGTCCAACTCTCGTGCCACTATGGATAATATTTGTGAGTCCCTAAGAACCAGTGGTGATAAAAGTGGTTTGGGATTCTCATCAACTAGTGACACCTTTAAATGTGATGTTTGTGCTGAATGAGATAGTGAATTTACTCATCAACCAACTTTTGAAATTCCTAAGGAAAAACATTCTATTTCAATGGGTAAAGGACAGGAAAAAGTCAAGAGACAAACATTCCATTATGTCTACCCAACGAAGCAATTTGGGAATGCTAAAGGGAAAGATATAGCTACAGATGAACCATCTCCTAGCAAAATCATTCTTGAAAATAGGCGCGCTCCTTCTCCGAGTGCTCATTATACGCCTAAGAGCCACGCGCCTCATCGCCGTGCGCCTCCTAGCCCTATGCACCCTCCAAGAAAAAGCGCTCCAAAATTTCAAAAGAAAGATTTTGTTAAGGCTAGTTCATCTGACCCAAAGAAGAATGCCATCCCTAAGAAAAGTAAAGAGTTTGTGAAAACTCACGTGATTGGTGGCTTTCAACATTGTTCAATTTGTGATTGTTTTGGACACAAGGCCGTGGAATGCCTTTTGCAATTCACTCCCAATGCCAAAGGACTTAAAAACCCTAAGGTCAAGCAAGAGTGGGTCGTCAAAAGTTGCTAACTCTTGGACCCGAAAAGGAATAAAGGGGACCATTCTTAAATGTTTATATTTCAGGTTCTTTGCTTCATGGCTGGATCTAAAGCTAAAACGTATGAATGGATTCTCGATAGTGGGTGTTCACGACACATGATTGGAGATGAATCCTTATTAGAAGATGTCCATGAGGAAAGAGGTCCCTCAGTAACATTTGGTGACAATAGCAAAGGTCAAGTTGTAGCATATGGAAAGCTCAAGAAAGACAAAGTGTGCATTGAAAGAGTCTCTCTCGTCGAAGGACTCAAGCATAATTTATTATCCATATCTCAATTCTACGACAAAGGATTAGAATGCCATTTTACCTCAACTCAATGTCTTATCAAGAATGGCAAAACTGGAGCTATCTTACTCACGGGATATCGTAAGACAAATATTTACATCATTGATTTCCATAGTACGAACTCTAGTACTAATCTTTGTTTTGTAGCAAAAAGTGTGAGCGAAAATAGTTGGCTGTGGCACAAGCGCTTAAGTCACTTGAACTTCAAGTATCTATCTAAACTCAGCAGGAATAATCTTGTTAAAGGACTTCCCAAGGTTGCTGATCATCAGGACAAAAAGTGCGCCGCGTGTCAACTTGGCAAACAACCGAAGCAATCTTTTTCAAGCAAGACAAATCCCTCAACTACTAGATGTTTGCAATTGCTTCACATTGATCTATTTGGACCAGTTACCACCGCAAGTATTAGAAGAAACAAGTATACTCTAGTTGTGGTGGATGATTATTCAAGATATACATGGGTGGAGATGATGATTACAAAAGATGATTGTTATGATATTCTCACCACCTTATTTCGACTGCTCCAAACCCAAAAAGAAGATGACATCGTTAGTGTTTGTTCCGACAATGGAACAGAATTCAAAAACAACGGTGTTGCTCGATATTGTGAAGATCATGGGATAGATCACAACTTTTCAACCGCCGGAGTCCCTCAACAAAATGGTGTTGTTGAAAGAAAGAATAGGACGTTGATTGAAGCAGGAAAGACGATGATAGCCAAAGCTAAATTGCCTAAGTATTTTTGGGAAGAAGCTATCAACACTGCATGTTTTACTCAAAATCGTTCCCTCATCAATAAACTTCACAACAAGACTCCGTATGAACTTTGGCGTGGTAGAAATCCCAACATTTCATTCTTCAAGATTTTTGGTTGCAAATGTTATATCCTCTACAACGGAAACGAACATAGAGGTAAATTTGATGCCAAAGCCGACGAAGGTATTTTTGTTGGGTATGCCAAACACTCTAAAGCTTTTCGTGTTTTTAATAGATCTACTTTAGTGATAGTTAAATCTGTACATGTTACATTCAATGAACATTCTCTCCTTGAGCCACATTTGGCTCCAAATGATTCTGATGATTCTATTGAGCTAAATGAAACAGGTGCTCCTATTCATGTTGCGCCTACTCAACATCAAAATTTATCAACTCAAGGAAATCCATCTACATCAAATGCGCCTAATTCATTGAATGGTGCGCCAGGAGAATCCTCTATTGCGCCTCATTCAAATGATGCGCCTCATGATTCCTCTCACGCGCCTATTTCTACTGCTGCATCTGGTGTTAACCCAAGTTTCAATTATGAACCAATTCAACCCCCAAATTTTAATGATTTTGAATCTGGTGAAGATATACCAATTGAAGACCTTCAAGTTACTACGACTCAACCTAATCTTCCTCCTGAAATTCGTGAAGTTAGAGGTCACCCAATTGCTAACATCATCGGTGATCTACAAGTTGGTGTTCGTACAAGGAGAGCTACAAACTTTGATGCTTACACTGCTTTTATCTCTCAAATTGAACCGAAGAAGGCCGATGAAGCGCTCCAAGATCCGAATTGGGTTGTTGCAATGCAAGAAGAACTCAATCAATTTGAACGATGTAAGGTTTGGACTCTTGTTCCAAGACCTCATGATCAAGGAGTGATTGGTACGAAATGGGTGTTCAGGAACAAGATGGATGAGAATGGAACCATCACAAGAAACAAAGCAAGATTGGTTGCACAAGGCTATAGGAAAGAAGAAGGAATTAACTACGATGAAACTTTTGCGCCCGTAGCAAGACTTGAAGCTATCAGATTATTTCTAGCTTACGCCGCTCACAAGAACTTCAAGTTATATCAAATGGATATGAAGAGCGCATTTCTAAATGGTGAACTCCAAGAACAAGTCTACGTAGCTCAACCACCTAGATTTGAAGATTCACAATTTTCAAATCATGTGTACAAACTCCAGAAAGCTTTGTATGGGCTCAAGCAATCACCAAGAGCATGGTATGATACACTATCAAAGTTTCTCATCGAAAAAGGCTTCACTAAAATCGATACAACTCTTTTCATTGCCAAACATAATGGTCATAAATTACTTGTTCAAATTTATGTTGATGATATTATATTTGGTTCTACTAATGAATTATTGTGCAAGCGCTTTGAGAAACTAATGAAGAGCAAGTTTGAAATGAGCATGATGGGAGAACTTACATTCTTCCTCGGGCTTCAAATCAAGCAAATGAATGAAGGCATATTCATCAATCAAGCCAAATACACAAAGGACTTAATCAAGAAGTTTGGACTTGAAAACGCTAAATCATACGACACTCCAATGGCCACCGGCAACAAACTCGACAAAGATTTAAAAGGTAAACGTGTTGATCAAATGCTCTATCGAGGTATGATTGGCTCACTCCTTTATCTTACTGCTAGTAGGCCCGATATTATGTTTAGTGTTTGTGTTTGTGCTCGTTATCAATCTGACCCTAGAGAAGCACACTTAATTGCTGTGAAACGTATTATAAGATATCTCTCTGGTACTGTTAACCTTAGACTTTGGTACACCAAAGATTCGAACTTTAAACTTGTAGGTTATTCAGATGCGGATTACGCAGCGTGCACCATTGATAGGAAAAGCACTAGTGGCACTTGTCATTTCCTCGGATATCGACTTGTGTCATGGACGAGTAAGAAACAAGCTTATGTATCTGTCTCAACAACCGAAGCCGAATATATCGCTGCGGGAAGTTGTTGTTTTCAAATACTATGGATGAAGCAACAATTGGTGGATTATGATATCATCAAAGAAAATTGTCCAATCTACTGCGACAATACATCAACAATTGCAGTTTCTGAAAATCCTGTCATGCACTCAAAGACCAAGCACATAGACATCAAATATCACTTCCTCAAAGACCACATGGAGAAAGGCAATATTCATTTAGAACACGTGGGAACCGACTTTCAAATCGCCGACATTCTAACGAAAGCACTTGACGCGAAACGGTTCATATTTTTTAGAGGTGAAATGGGTATGCTTGAACTCAACTAAATTCAATATAGTTTTGTCAATACTAAATATTTTATGTTTCGTTGAGTTATCAGTATACTAAGTTTTAAATGTTAGACAAATTTCAAAGTTTCAAGGAAACTCTGCGCGTTCTATGCTTCTGCGCGCCTCTCTCTGCGCGCCTAGCACCTTATGCGCGCCCAAATGTTTCTGCGTGCCTAATCATTTTGCGCACCTAGTACGTAATGCTTTCTACATCATTCTGCGCTCCTGATGAGTAATGCGCCCCTCCATGCGCGCATTAACTATTGCGGCGCATTCAATGCTCAAAATTCAATATCAATGATTGATCACATTAAATTTTCACAAGTACCAGGTATGATTGTTCTTATTTATTGTAGGAATCTATGTCTTTTGACATTCCATTAATTGTTCAAAGGTACTTGTGCAATTAAATTTTTCCCTCGTTTTACGTTTTTCGAAAAATTTTATTTTCTGGGGATATATTTCTTGCACCCCAAACTTACACCAAAATAGATGTTTTTGGTGTTTGTGCAAAAATTAGTCAAAATTGCTCATACACTTATAGGGAAAGTGGAGCAGTTTTTCTTTACCCAAAATGTCACATCAATGTACTTTGTGTCATTCAAGCATTTAATGCCCTTCATATCATAAAAATCCCTCATAAATGCCCATCCTTTCAACTTCCCATCTTTTTAAATTTTAACCCTATTTTTTTCCATATCAGTGCAAAATTTTAAATCATAACCTATATATACACTCTAAACCTATCCTTTCCTATTCCTTCTTCATCATCACCTACACCCCCTCCTCTACCAACTCTATCTCTCTCCCGTCTCTCTCCGCTTTCTCTCTCTCTCTCTGCTCTCTCATCTTCCTCATCTTTTTCTCTATATATATCTCTTTTATTTGTTCTTATATCTCACTAATGGGTCCTAAGAAATCATCAACATCTTCAAAATATGAAATGGTATGATCTCTTGAACCTTAATCTCCTTATTTTCCAGTTTTTTTAGTTCATTCGCCATTTTCAAACCCGGATTCGTTTTTCATTGATTAATCTCATTTCGATTCTCCCTTTTTGATATTGTTTGTTGGGTTGTGTTCATTTAGTGATTTTGATTCTTTATAGCTCAACATTTTCACGATCAATGCTTTCATCATTGGGAATCTGAATTTTTGGATTTTTAAACTTTTCAAATTTTCGGATCTTCTTTTGATCATTGTGCTTTCATTGTTGATTTGTTCATGTTTTGGTTAACATTTTTAGATTCCTTGTTGTCATGCGGTCATTTTGATATATTATTTGTTTGTTTTGGTGAAGTTTCATGATTTTCGTGTTCTTGGTGTTCTTCGAGCATTCAAAGGTCGTTCTTCGTGTTCTTCGTCGTTCTTGCATGTTTTGGTCTCTAAAATTTTTTTAACTTGTTTTCGAAAATTTTCTCTTTTTGATTCTCATTGCTTGCATATGTATGTTTGCATGTGTTTGTGTGATTTTGTGTGTTTTTACTAAGTCAAAATTTTCACACGCTATGCGCCTAAATTCATCATTATGCGCCTAATTTCTTTTATGCGCCTGAATGCTCTATGCGCCTCTACCTTTGTATGCGCCTAAATCATTATGCACCTAAAAACTCTATGCGCCTAATTTTGTACTTAGTCAAATTTCGTTGTTTTAATTTTTCCTTAGTATATTTACATAGAACCATAATATGAGCTTTGTAACCTTATGCGCCTTCATAATTTCATGCGCCTAATCTAATCATGCGCCTTGAATCTCTATGTTTTTGTGCGCCTGATTCTATTATGCGCCTCTCAATTCTTTATGCGCCTATGTTACTTTGATCATTTTATGCTTCTATGCGCCTTTGCCACTTCTAACATCATTCAATTTTTTTTCAGGATCTAGCAAATTTCAAACTCGAAGAAACTATTGATCTCTTAGAATTATCTGGTGAAGTTATTGGAAGAGAGATCATTGAAACATTGTGAGTTACTGGTTTGCTCCCTTTATTCACAATGGATCAGACGTTCTATTCTGCGCTCCTCGTCGATGAGTTCTCTTCCACCGCTGTGCTGGTGGAAATAGATATTAATGGACGCACTCACTACCGAATTCAAGCTCGTGTGCAAAATGTAGATGTTCGTATTTCTTCTTCTGTGATTCGAAATCTACTCAACTTTCCTTCTACGGGCGATGATCGAATTATTGGGCGACCAATGACTTATTCTATTGACGATCAGAACCGGATGGCTGCCTCTCTTCTGAATATTCCTACACTTCAAAATAATATCAAAACTACTGAAATTCGAGATGTTGGAGAACTCTTGACTCATATAGCGCACTTAGTGGGAACTTCTATTGTATTCAAAACCGGGAACGTGAACAGATTTACGGTGGAACAATGGGAATACACCACTGCCATCATGGCCAAGGAGAAGCTTCACTGGCCTCACATCTTGTTCAAAACCTTGCGCGAACAAATTGACAAGTATGTGAAGAACAAGAATGATGGAAAGACTAAGTTCCGCTCCCACTGCCGTCTTCTCACAAAACTTTTTCTAACTTATCCTGAGTTAGTCAAATTCTTGAATAAGAACCCTGAGTACAAAATTGACGATGTTCCAATTTTTGGAAAAGCGCACTTGGATCTCAAAAAGCGCAGAAAGAAGCCCGTAAAGCGCGCCAAGGGAATTCAAATCAAAACTGTTGAAGGTTTAGTGGATGAAGACACTGAATCCGATGATGCGCCAGTCCCTAAAGGCGCACCAAAGAAGAAAAGCGCAGAATCATTGGAAGGTGCAGAGAAAAGCAAAGGAAAACGGGTGGTTGATGACCCTCCTCGTGCGCCTGTTAAGCGCACCAGATTTGAATCTGATGAAGATAGAGATCTCAGACAAGCGCAAGAAGCTAGCAAACTTGAAGCTCAACGGAAACGAGATGAAGATTATCAGGCCAAGCAAGCTGCTGAGTTAGCAAAGCAAGAACGCAAGAAAGGCACTGGTTCAAGCGCAGATGTTGAGAAAGGCACAGTACATCCCGCGCCTACTCAACGCGCGCCACCTATGCGCGCTTCTTTTCCCCGTGCGCCTCCAGTACTCAGACTTCAAAAGACCAAAAATTTGAAAGCCCAACTTCATACTGATCTTTTTGGAGATGATACTTCTGACATGGATGAACCAAGTCAGGGGGAGCAAGAAACTAGTACTCCTCCTCCTCCTCCTTCTGAACCAGATCTAGTCAGAACGGAAACTGTTGCTGATGATACTGAAGATAATCATGCGCCTCAACTTTCTCCTACTACTATTGCGCCTCAACATTCTGATGCGCCTCTACATTCTGATGCACCCCAGTCAACCCCTGTGCCTCCTTCAACCGCTCCTTCTGATTTGACCGAGGTACTTTCTATTCTTAAATCTTTGCAGCAGGGGCAAGCAAATTTAGATGAAGGACAGACTCAGATTAAGTCTCAATTTGAGCTTCTCACTTCCATGCTTACTGATCAATCTGAAGAGATTGCTGCCATTAAGGGGGAGATGAACTTAATCAAGGACAAACTTTCTGCTCCTACTCCTCCGGCGCAGACTCAGGTACCAACTCACCCTGATCAGGCGCACACCACACCTTCTGCGCCTACCTTCATACCTCAGTTTGCTGCATCTCAATCAAACATGAATGTGTTGGTCTCAAAATTAGATGTCATGAAAGAACTGATTGTCACTCACTTCTCTGCTGCTCACTCAATCTCAGACAGACGCTCCGATAACATTTCTTCTGATATTATCACTGCTCAGAATGCCATTGAAGCTCATCTTCAAATCTTAGAAGAAAATATTTCTCAGCAGCAGCAAAATACTCAGCGCTCCATTGATGAGTATCAAAACATCAATGTTAATCACTTGAGCTACATCAGAGACGGTGTCACTGCCACTCACACTAGTGTCACTGACACTCATGGCTTAGTGAACAGTAGTCATCATCTTGCTAAACAGATTCAGCGCTCCGTTTCAGAGATCGTTGAAGGATTGAAGGACGATGACGCGCCTCCCAACCCTTAGTTTCTATTTGTTTTATTGTAAGTTTTTAGAACCTTTTGTTGTTAGAAACTTTTGTTAGTGATGTTAGTGCTTAACTGTTTTAGCACATTTTTTTGATTTTGTTCTTTCAAATACTTGTAATCGTCAACGCTTATATTTCGAGTATTAATAAGAACAAAGTATTACTGTTTCTCTAAAACCTTGTTCACTCAAACTCCTTGTTTGTTGAACAATGAATATTGTTTAAAATCATATGCATTATATTTGAATTGTTTCATACTTTCATGCATTGAGTTTAAACTTGGTTTAAATACATTTCAAAACTAAAACTCATATATCATTTTGAATGTGTTGAACTATTATTTCTATCTTTCCATATGTAATGCTTTATACTTATTGGAATAGATTAGAAATCTATATCTTGGACTAGTGTGTGCATTAACTTGAGACATGAGTTACCAATTTCATTTATTTGGACATGTTTTTATCAAGTATAATATCTGTCCTTGATACAGTAGGTAATGGAATCAATCAAATAGGGGGAGATTGTTGGGTATGCCCACATATATCTCAGTTTTAATGTAATAGGATTTATTAGATTTGATTGATCCATCACCTAAGTTTTATTTCATGGACTTTAGACCCACACGTAAGAAGTATTTATACTTCATTTTTTAGGTTGTCCATTGTTATAGAATAGGCTTAGAAATAGGGCAAGAAGAACAAGATTCAAGAAAATCACATTTTGAGTTGAGCCATGCGCCCATGAGCCATGCGCCTATGCGCCTCCTAGCTTTGCTACGCGCCACATTTTATCCACGCGCCCATTCGCCCCTCTTGATCAAACGCGCCATGCGCCTCATATGCCTTAGCGCGCGCATACTCTATGCGCCTCTTGGCTCAACGCGCCTCAAAGTGTTTATTCAACACTTAGTGATTTATTGAAGATTCAAAGACTTGAAGAGAATTCAAATTACCCCAATGATCCAACGGTGGTTAAAAGATGCATATGCGCCTAATCTGTTGACACGTGTCCACAACGGTCACATTTATGTTGAGTGTCAAAATGGCCATAATATATGCATGCTCCAATCAACGAGCGACAACACATCTTATCCACAAGGATTTCAAACGGCTAGTTTTTGGGATTTCACTATAAATACCCCATAACTTCAACATTTTGAAGTTGCTGAGTTTTGCTAAGAATTTCAAGAATTTCTCTCTCAAAGCATTTGTTGAAGATTTGAAGATTGCCTTTGTTTCTTCAAAATTCCTCAAGAACATCTTCATACCTTCATCCTTAGCCCAGATCTTCAAGCCAAAACACTTTAGTTTTCTTGTGCTCTCAATCTCAAAGATCTAAAGAGCCTCGATACTAAAATCACACACGCACCTCTTTAAGTTTGGTCACTTAGATCTTTCTTTTAGAGATACACAGGTTTTGTCTAGGATTTGTTCATTCATAGAATATTAGATCTTGAGTTAGTGTAGAAGCTCAAAAGTTGTAATTTGTAACACTCACTCATTATATAAGATCTCCATTAGAAATCCAAGACTAACCATCTTGGTAGAGGACGTAGATCTTTCATTGATCGAACCTCTCCAAATAGCTTGTGTTATTATCTTGTCATTTACTTTCAAGTTATTATCTTCACTCACTATTTGCTTGTTTACTCATTGTAGATTGATTGAACTGAATTGTGTTGTGTTGTTAACTCATTTGCCTTAGTTCCTTATTTCACCCACTTTGAGCCAAAATACTTAGAGTGTGTGTGCGCCCCCTTTTATCATTTTGCGCCTTGTTCTTAACTAACTTCCGCTGTGCATTTCACTCACTCACTTAGGCGCATATCATAACGCTTATTTGATAAAGTGCGCATTTGCAATTGAATTTTTCAAGGGTACGAAAAGAATTTTAAAACAGCTATTCACCCCCCCTCTAGCTATTTTCCATACCCTTGTTGCCCTTTGGGACCAACACCTTGATCTATCTCTGTAGATCTTAATGCCAAGTACATATGCGGCTTCACCCATATCTTTCATTGCGAAACACTTTCCTAACCAAGTTTTTACAGACTGAAGTGTTGGAATGTCGTTTCCAATGAGTAATATGTCATCCACATATAAAATAAGGAATAGCACTACGCTCCCACTAATCTTCTTGTAAACACAAGGTTCATCTTCGTTCTTGATGAAACCAAACTCTTTGACCGATTCATCAAAACGGAGATTCCAACTCCTAGAAGCTTGCTTCAATCCATAGATGGATCTTTGCAATTTGCATACCTTAGAACCTTGTTCAAAACCTTCTGTGTCATATACACATCCTCTTGTAGTTTTCCATTTAGGAAAGCGGTTTTGACATCCATTTGCCATATTTCATAGTCATGATATGTGGCAATGGCAAGCAAAATTCTTATAGACTTGATCATTGCTACGGGTGAAAAGATTTCATCATAGTCAATACCATGAACTTGCCTATAGCCTTTCGCTACAAGTCTAGCTTTATAAGTATGCACCTTCCCATCCATGTCAGTCTTCTTCTTGAAGACCCATTTGCATCCTATGGTTTTTACACCTTCGGGCGCATCAATCAAGTTCCAAACTTGATTATATTTCATGGATTGCAATTCGGATTCCATGGCTCGAAGCCACTTCTTCGAATCAGGAGAAGACATCTCCTCTTGGTAGGTGATTGGTTCATCATCTTCAATGATTTCCACCTCATTACTATCCGTTATGAGAAACCCATATCTCTCGGGCTCGGATCGTGACCTACCAGATCTGCGATTTACTTGTGTATTCTGAACAGGTTCCACAATTCCTTGTGGTTCTTGTTCTTGTTCCACTATCGGTTCAATGTCATTTTCTGGGTCTCGAATTTCTTCAAGATTTATTTTACTCCCACTGATTTCTTTGGAGAGAAAATGTTTCTCTAGAAATACACCAGTTCGGGCAACAAACACCTTGTTGTCCTCTCGGTTGTAAAAGTAATATCCTTTAGTTTCCTTAGGATATCCCACGAAAATATATTTATCAGATTTGTGTGCTAGCTTGTCAGAGACAAGTCTTTTGACAAAAGCTTCGCAACCCCAAATCCTCATGAAAGACAAACTAGGTTTCTTTCCGCTCCACATTTCATATGGAGTCTTTGGAACCGATTTAGTTGGAACTTGATTTAGTGTTAGAGCAGCAGTCTCTAGGGCATAACCCCAAAAGGATAAAGAAAGATCAACTCGACTCATCATTGATCGAACCATGTCCAACAAAGTCCGATTCCTCCTCTCAGACACACCATTCCATTGTGGCATTCCGGGTGGAGTCAATTGTGAAATTATTCCACAATTCTTTAGATGATCATCGAATTCATGACTTAAGTATTCTCCACCTCGATCCGATCGAAGTGCCTTAATACTTTTGCCAAGTTGTTTTTCTACTTCATTTTGAAATATTCTGAATATCTCAAATGCTTCACTTTTATGTTTCATTAGGTAAACATACCCAAATCTATTATAATCATCAGTGAAGGTTATAAAGTATTGAAATCCTCCCCTAGCATTGCTACTTAATGGTCCGCATACATCGGAATGTATCAACCCCAATAAGTCACTTGCCCTTTCACCTAGCTTGGTAAAAGGTGTCTTAGTCATTTTTCCAAGAAGACACGACTCGCAAGTATCATATGACTCATGGTCATATGAACCTAAAAGTCCGTCTCCATGGAGTTTTGAGATACGCTTCTCATTTATATGACCAAGACGGCAATGCCACAAATAAGTATGATTTACATCATTAGGTTTAGATTTCTTATTTACATGATAGACATTTTCATTATTTTCATTCTTGACATCCAAGATATAAATGCCATTAAATGAATTTGCAATACCATAAAGCATATCATTTAAATAAATAGAAAATCTCTTATTTTCAATAAGAAACTTAAAACCTTCATTATCCAAACAAGAAATTGAAATAATATTCCTACTTAAATCCGGTATATAATAGCAATTGTTCAAAACAAGTATTAAACCGGAAGGTAAAGTGACTTCATAGGTTCCTACGGCTAATGCTGCAACTCTTGCTCCATTCCCCACACGTAGGTCCACTTCACCTTCTTTAAGTAGTCTCCTATTATTTAGTCCTTGCACATTTAAACAAATGTGAGAACCACATCCGGTATCCAATACCCCAAGAATCAGTGGTAGAAAGAAAAATATCTATCATATAGATACCTGAAGTCGACGCAGTCCCACTGCTCTTTTTCTTATTCTTTTGCTCTTCCTTAAAAGCCTTGCAATTACATTTCCAATGACCAACTTCTTGACAATGGAAACAGATTGCATCCTTTTGTGAATCGGGTTTTGCCTCAGAAGCCTTGGCAACCTTTGCCTTGCTTATCTTGGGTTTGACAACTTTCTTACCCTTTCCTTTGGCACTAGCCTTCTTCCCATCATGAACCAAGAGCACAGAGAACCTTTCTCCACAATCTTCATCTCCGCAGTTTTAAGCATACCATGCAACTCGGAGAGATTCTTATCCATTCCATGCATGTTATAATTCATTGTGAATTGATTATAACTCTTTGGCAATGAATTGAGAATGAGATCTGTGGCTAGATCCAATGGAATTGGATAGCCAAGTTTCTCAAGATGCTCTACATAGCCTTTCATTTTCAGCATGTGAGGACTCACTTGTTGCCCTTCACTCATTTTGCAAGAAGTGAATGCAACAATGGTCTTGTACCTCTCTTGCCTAGCTTGCTCTTGAAACATGGCTGTCAACTCCACGCCTATTTCATAGGCTTCCAAATGTTCCAAACTTTGTTGGAGTTTTGAGCACATGGTAGCAACCATGAGACAACTTACATCTCTAGAATCATTACGATGTTTCTTGTAACTGTCTTTTTCTGCCCTAGGGGCAGTAGGTTCTGGTTCAACGGGAAGAGGCCCATTGAGAATGTACAATTTATCTTCTTGCCTTAGAACTATTCTAAGGCTACGGATCCAATCCATAAAGTTAGTACCATTCTCTTGAAGCTTATCCTTCTCAAGGATTGATCGCAACGAAATTGATTGAGTGTTGGTAGTCATTATCTACAATTATGCAAAATTATTCAAATTTAATAAGTACCAATTTTTCATTAAAGAAATTAATAATGTATTTTCCAAAAAAATACCCCCACTAAATTATACAACCTTCTTATACATCCAATGTACAATATAATTTAAATGGGCTAAGATCCAACTTTAATTTAATTCTAAGTTCGCTAAGGCGGATTACACAAAATCAAATTAATTAGGTAGACAATCATGTCAATCATATCCCATATGATTCTTAGATCATTTTCTGAGATTCTTTAAGAAATCCAATTTCAAAAAGCATGTTTAATCTCATCTTTGCCTAGGCCCAAAACTGTTTTGACGCCTAATTAAGTTCAACCATTTTAAACGTATAGTTAATGTGCCTCGCTAGGGCGTGCCCACATTATCTATCTTTCTTATACATAAATAAAATTAATGCACCTCGCTAGGGCGAAAACTACATTAAAATCACCCATGTACTAACAAGTGTTTTAATCATGGCATGGCAATAAAGAACTTAAAAACTTTCTTTGAAGGTTTTATCACATATAGCATATAACACATTTATGATCACATAATATAAACATGTTACACATCAAGTTTAGTCACTAAATTAATAGTCATTAATTTAAGCATAATATTTATGTGTCATTAGTTTCTCTATAATTATGAGGATGAGACTATTTCAACTTTGGTTATTTTTTCTCCAAATCAAGACAACAAGAAGTGCGGTCGAACTAAGCCATTAGGCAACCACAATCCCGTACTAATTCAAGAAATCAAGAAAGTAGTCCATGTGGCCGAAACTAAGCAATAGATGGTCTCGATGAACGTAGGCCAATTGCATCCACAATTCCACATGGATCTCCAATCATTGAATCAAGAACTTTGTTTCTCAATTTTAGCAATTATGAACTCTTCATAATTCTAACTTTGTTTTATCTTTGAAACTTTGATTGCGATCAAGGTTGGGAAACACAAACTCGATGAACGTAGATTAGCCATCCAACCTCTGATCCAATCTTAGAATCACAAGATCAAAACAAATAGGATAAATCAAACCCCAAGATCCACACCCAAACCAACTGCCCAAAACCCGCTCCAGACCAGTAGGTCCGGCCGGGTCTTGTTATTGGTCCGGTCGGACCCCTCGAAAACACCATATTTCTGACTCTGAAACTGGACTATGCGGCCGCCCAGAGGAGCACTGTGCGGTCGCCCAAAAGTGTGCGGCCGCCCACGTGCTTCTGTGCGGTCGCCAAAGAGGATCAGAATAGATTTTAAAGTTCGAAAATTTGTATTAAAATTGTTTTTCCCCGATTATCAAAACTTTGATCTGATCAAAAATTAATAATCAAACAATTTCTGAATCCACCATAATTTTATTGCGATTGAATCGTGCGATTAAAGTTGTAAGACAATAAACCACATAAAATCAAATAACACATAAACATCATAATCCAATATTCATATCATGCTAGGCACATAAACAAGCAATTTATATACACACAACATGATCTAGTATTGAAGTAATCAACATGAACGGGGCTCTGATACCACTGTTGGGTTTCGTAGTAACATGCGCAGCGGAAAATAGCATTTAAAATTTTAATTGGAAACCCAAAGCCATAGATCCGTTCATATGATTATATCAAATACATACAATATGAATACTAGAAAACTAACCCTTGATGACTTTGAATTTTAGCTTTGATCTTGGTGGAGAATTTGAAGCTTGATCACAATGAAAGAAAGAACACGAACTTTGAAGATGATGAGCTTCACCCTCTAGCGGTATCCACACCACGAACGAATATCAAGGAGCTTCTTGATCTTGGTTGCTAGACCAAAATTGTGAAACACTCTTTCACAATTAATATGAACTATATGGAATTTATTTTGTGTATTATTTTGTTCTTCAATCAAGGATGTCTTGGAACAAAATAAAACTCTCAAAAACTCTTTGAAAACTCTCACAATGGCTAGAGGTGAGTTCTGGCCGAATTTGCCTTTTTATACACAAGTAAGACCTATTCCAAATAGGAAACATGTGTCAAAAACCGTCCAAAATTCTTTTCCTAATCAAATTAGGAATTCTGTGCCGACACACATGTGCGGCCGCCCAAAACGAGGTGTGCGGTCGCCCAACCTTGGGCGGCCTCCCAGCCTCTTTTGTGCGGTCGCCCAAAAGGGTCAGACTGCCATAAATTCCAAAATAGTCCTTTTTAAGATTCGTTCTATTGTGTGTGACCCTCTAGGATTATACTAAGTTGGCAATGGGTTCAAAACATGAAACCATAAGATATGATTAGGTTCTAGCAAACCGTCATACCTACCCAAATAGTATAACTAGATACAAGTTCGCATTCCATTTAGAATATGTCACAATCCTTTTGTCCACGATGTCATTGAACACAAGTCATGGTCAACAAGTCAACTTGTCTTTGTTCAATACTTTCTCGATTCCGAATATGTTGATAATCTAAATGACATTGATCCAATCAATTCATTTGAGTCCGGCCGAACATTTTCATCAACATCATTCCTACGAGAGGCCCAAGCTTGACATCTCTCCGAAGAGGGACAAATCCATCATAGCTTATTATTATTCCCTACATGAATCCGACTATGCCAATCATATCCTTTATAACTACCCGGTTAAAGGTAGCGTTTGAATATGTCAAAGATAATGTTCATCAAGTGGAAGACTATAATAACTACATGTCAAAGGATTCAATTGACATAACTAATATGAGATATATGTATGACATTGACCATGGCATAAATCTCATAGAGCGGGTCATGTCCAGTACAAAACAAGTACCCATAAATCTAACATGATCATCCCATGATCATTTAGCCTTTATACTAATACCAAACAAGTACTAGGGACGGAGATTATTATAAGTAAACATGAACAACAATAATAATCAAAACATCTCTTTATTGATATGAAATAAATGATAACAATTACAATGTTTATTAAACGTGCCTAGGGCACCACTACCAACACCAGAGTGGCAGAGTTCATGATGTTGACTCAAGGAAGTTCAACGGTAGATGACTATTGTGCAAAGTTCACCGATCTGCTAGAATTTACCCCAACGTTCTTCGACAATGAAGCACAAAAGGCTCGGAAATTTGAAGCTGGTTCGAGCGACCGGATCAGATATAGAATTACTCCGTTAATGCTACCAACCTATGATCAAGTGCTGGATAGGGCAAGGGTAGTGGAGATAGAAGCGGACAGTTATTGCAGTAAGCGAGAAGAGAAGAAGAAGTCAGTTGAGAAAGAGTCGACTGGATCGAATGGAACCTGGAACCGCGAAGGGAACAATAATAAGCGGAAGGCTACTGATGATCGTGAAAAGGACGGTACTGCAAGTAAGTACCAGAGTAAAGGTTATGGCAACCGAAGGGATGGTAACAAGAGTGACGCCAAAGGGCGAGGTTCTGATGAGAAGTGCCAAGTTTGTGAAGGAAGGCACAAGACTGATGATTGCTGGTACAAAGAGAAGAAGTGTTTTAACTGTAAAAAGGTGGGACATCCGCAGTGGAAGTTGTAGACACCCCGCCTTGGACCTCTCACCCCGATTGCATACATAGTATTTTTATTTAACTTGTTTTTGTTAATTTCTGTTACTTCGGTTAAGTTCCTAACTGATTCTGTTAGTTTTGGACTAAACTGCATAACAGAGTTAACTTTGGAGTCATTTATGTCATTCTGTCTTTTCCACCCGCGGGCGCCTCCGGCACTGGTTGTGGGCTGCGCGCGCGTCTCGCCCCTAAAGCCGGACTCGCGCGCCTCCCATTATGGCAGTAACGGATTGCACCTTATTTTCCTCATTTTCCTAGATCACAAACACCTCTTTTCATCACATGTTTTATTCTAGCTTTAAACCCTTTTTATTTGTAACCTCCCAATCCCATATTCTTAGCCTCCTCTTAAAAATAATCATTTTCTTTTATTTATTATTTTATTTATCTTATTTTTTGATTGGTCAATTCCATTTCACATGGATTGATCATCTTTTCCCTCCAACCTTTCCCTCCAACCTTTCCTTCCTAATTTCACCTATATAAACCCCCCTCTTTTTACTTTAGAAAGGGATTTGAAATTTCTTCACAAAGACACTATACACAATTCTCTCAAGAATTCTCTTTACAAGAATTCTCCCAACAACAACTCAAGCATCAAAACTCTTTTCAAGTCAAAGTTTGAAGTCCTCTTTCTTAAGGTACAACTTTACTTCTTCTTCTTCTTTTTATTTTATATATGTCTTTTTAATGTATGCAATCTCCATCAATGGGACATGACCAAATAATCACTTTACTACATTAAAGTTGGTTAAGGTTATCTCCCTACATTCTAAACACCCCCTTTTAAACCCCCTTTATCATTATTAAGAATGGGAAGAATATTTATTTTATGTAGACTTTGAACAAGCAAGACCAACGTTAGTTGGGCGAGATGGGTGTTTAAGTACTTCCCATCTCGTAACCTAACCCCCGAACCTCATAACAAGAATCTCTGTTTTCGTATCAAACTTAGGCTAAATATTAGGTTTTTCTTATGTTCCTCTAAAAACACAGGTGGCGACTCTAACAAATAAAACCAATTAGACATCCTAGGATGCTTCCACCGCTCTAGCCAAGTAGTGGGCTCTCCCGGGGTATCTACAGTGGCGACTCTACTGGGGATAATTTAGAGGGTTAAACTTGCGTTTTCATCTTTTGGTGTTCTTTTATTCTGTTTTCTGGGCATTCTGGTAAAAAGGGTTGGAAGCGCGCGCCTCTGGCCTTCTTGGCCTAAAGCGTGCGCGTCCGACCCCAATTACCAGAATTGCCCGCATTCCTTCTTGCCCTTCCATTTCATGTTTTTGTGCTAACATTTTCTGCAGGGGAAAAGTTTTATTATTTAGGGTCAAGGCAATCCCTTGAACCCATGAGTTTGCAGGTTTTTACCTAGAAGCGGGCGCCTCTGCCCACCTTCCTCTCACGCCCGCGCCTTCCGCATAGGCAACCCAACGCGCGCGCTTCTGGGCGCATTTCCAGAAACAGAACAGTACACAGAAACAGAACAGAATGGACATAGTTACAGTGTGTGGGCACCGGGCCTGCACATAACTGCTTTTATTTTCTATTTATTTTATCGGTCACACGGGTGATTCGAAATTTGTAAATATGTGCTTATTTGTTTTCTTTTATTTTCATTAAAAAAATGTTTTGTCACTTGGCTTGACCTCACACTACATGCACATATTCCTATGAATTGCTCACTATCGAGTCGCACAAGTCCATAACCCCAAACTCGTCGAGGCCCGTCCTAGAGAGTTTCAACCTCCACCCGACCTTGACTCTCTCGAAGCGGTAAACCTCAACCCGTGGCGTAGTTCATGACTACATGCCGGGGGTGACCTTAAGCCTCTCTTTAACCGAGCACAAGCCAACACAATTCTTAGTTTAGGTTCTAACACTCCGTGACTAAGTCGGTTTTCGTGTGTCAAGATTTCCCTAAACTAATGTCATCAAGTGATACATGCCGTTTCTAAAAGAAACAAGTGGTTATGGACGAAATAAAACTCCGTCCCCGAGTGGTTATTATGGACTAAATAAAACTCCGTCTCCGCATGTATGCTTTATGACATTAATTTAGTTTAATCCCATCACATGTAGGTATCACAAGCGTGGTGGAATCCGATGAGTATATGGGACCGCGAGAAGGTCTATATACTAGTGTGACGATTCCACTATTTTTCTAGAAACCCCAAAAAGGACTCCGTCCTTCCGACTTTTGTAAGT
This sequence comes from Campanula takesimana, assembly GCA_026119855.1. Taxonomy (NCBI): domain Eukaryota; kingdom Viridiplantae; phylum Streptophyta; class Magnoliopsida; order Asterales; family Campanulaceae; genus Campanula; species Campanula takesimana. The sequence goes on along the minus strand of JAOWBW010000516.1, from coordinate 690,825 downwards.
AAATAAAAAATAAAAAAAAATAAAAAAAAATCTTTTTCTTTATGTGGTTGAGTCTTTTCTCTTGTTTGTGGGTGAAATTATTTTACTCAAAAGGTGTTTGTGGGCCAATCTAAGATCAACCGTGTTCTTCCAATAGGTCCAATGGCTTCCAACGGCAACAACATCAAGGGTGGGAACATATCCGTGTCCAACGAAATGATTTTCAACATAATAAGAGCCATGGGGGAACAAATGGATAGACTTGTCGAGAATGCCCACCGAAAAGACGATTTGTGGCAAGCTCGTTTTGATCTCGAGAGAAGGATTCACGAGGAAGAGGTTTCCGAAGTCAAGGCCCGTTTGCAAGAGCTCACCGACAACAAAACAAAGTTCAATGGTAAAGCATGCTCAAGTGGCCCGTCCATCAAAAGCCACAAAAGTACCGCCAACAACCGAGTTTTCACTCCTCTCCTAGGAATGGCCTGAGCCGAAGCATTTGAAACTTTGGTGGCAAGTGGAAAGGTTAAGCCTTTGGAAGGGTACAAGCCGAAGACGATACCGAAGAATCATGCACATAGTGAATGGTGCGGCTACCACAAGCATAGTGGCCATACTACCGAAGGGTGCTTCCTTCTCCGAAACATCATCCAAGATTTGATGGACAACGGCGAATTTACTGTGGGTGAAGAGCAACCGTTAGAGAGTGACAACATGCAAGAACTCATCAAAGAAGAATGATTTGGGTTTGAAATGGGGAGAACTAAAACAACAAGGATGACGACAACAATCTCCGTTTCTCTTTCTCTACCTAGTAATAGGAATTAAAAAAAAAAAAAAAAAAGAGTCAAAGTCCTCTTAAGTGTGCATTAAAGTTTTCTCTCGTCCCATGTTAAATTTTGAGTCAATTATCAAATAAAAGTCGTTCTTGTCCTCATACACTCTTCCAAGTTGTTCAATTAAATTCTTGGCAAAATGATGAAAAGATGTCTAAACAAGTTTTAGAACGAAGGCCATCACTTGAACGCCTAGTGGCTAAACATCGTGACGAAGGCGACAACATCAACGACAAATCCAAGACAGCAAGCAAGGTGGAACTACAACCATGGAGAAAGATCAAGCAATGTTTCAAAGGGGGATTAAAAAAAAAAAAAAAAAAAAAAGAGAAATCCCCCTCATTCAAAGAAGTTCACAACAACGACATCATTCCTCCACCAACGAAGGACGAAGCAACAATTCATCACAACAAAAGGAGAATCCACAAGAACTACGGTGACCTGAGCCTAGGGATGGCCAAAACCGGTTTCGGGCCCGGTTCCGGTTTGGCAAATGGATGACCCTTAACCGGCCCGGCCTAACCGCGGATCCGGTTCCGGTCCGGTTCTGGTCCGGTTCGGCGGTTTTTTTTTTTTTTTTTCAATTGTCACTCAAACTCAACGACTTGGTCACTAGTCAGTTGGTCTTGATTGATCTGACATTGACTAATTTAAAAAAAATAAAATAAAAATCTGACTGAGAGCCAGCCACGAGCCAACGACTGATTAAAAATAAAATAAAAATGATACTCCCTCCGTCCCAAAATATATGTAGTTTAAGGGATTGATATTTGTCCCAAAATGTTTGTAGTTTTGCTTTTATCTAGTGTAGATACCCCGGGGAACCACGGCTTGGCTAGAGCGGTGAATTATCCTAGGATGTCTAACTTGTTTTACATTGTTTAGAGTCACCACCTATGTTTTTAAAGGAACATAAGAAAAACCTAGAAATAGCCTAATTTATGTATAAAACCAGAGATTCGGGAGAGAAGGGTTCGGGGGTTAGGTGACAGAGTGGGAAGTACTTAAACACCCACTCCGCCCCGCTTACGGGGTCTTGCTACTATTGGTGTTCTAATATTTACATGTCCTTCAATTAATTAAATAGAAATGTGCTAACAATTGTGATGAGAAGAAAAGAGGAAATAAAGGGGAAATAAAATAGAATTGTTTTATTTATTTAATGATAAAGATTACATGTAACAAGTAATGTTAAAGAATTACATTAAGAGATGAAGAGAAATTAACATGGTGAATTAAAGTTAAGATTAAAATGTAGGGAGATAACCTTAACTAACTTCAATATGTGAAGTAGTCATGTTGGTCATGTCCCATTAATGGGGATTGCATACATCAAGAAGAAGAAAACAAAGGAAGAAAATGGAGTTGTACCTTGAGAAAGAGGACTTGGAACCTTGAGTTGAAAGTGCTGTTGTTGTAATGAAATTGTTGTAGAACAATTTGTGTAGAGTCTTGTTACTAAGAACTCTTGTTGGGAGAATTTGTGTATAATGTAGTTGGTGAATCAAGGTTGGAGTCCAAAAGAAAGTCCTTTTCCAAGGTAGAAGATGATGGTTTTTATAGGTAAAAAAGAGAGGGAAATGATGGAGGGAAATTGGTCATCCATGTGAAATGGAATGGGCCAATCACAAATAAGATAAAGGAATAAAAGAAAAATAAAAGAAATAAAGGAAATCAAATAATAAATGAAAGAAATATTAGTTTTTTTGGGAAAAGGCTTAGAATTTGGGATTGGGAGTTAATGAGAAAAGGGGGGATGAATGTGGATGTAAAAAGATGGTTTTTGTGATCAAGAAAAGATGTTTGTAAATAAGAAAAGGGAGGGAAATAAGGTGCAATCCGTTACTGCCAAAGTGGGAAGCGCGCGGGTCCGGCTTTTGGGTCGGGACGCGCGCGCGGCTCACTGGCAGTGCCGGAAGCGCCCGCGGGTGAAAAATGACAGAATGACAGAATGACCCTAAAAGTTAACTCTGTTATGCAGTTTAGTCCAAAACTAACGGAATCAGTTAGGAACTTAACCGAAGTAACAGAAATCAACAAAAATAAGTTAAATAAAAATACTTTGTATGCAATCGGGGTGAGAGGTCCAAGGCGGGGTGTCTATAGAGCCCCTCGGCGACGTGGATTGCGAAGCAAAACGTGTCGACGAAAGTAAAAACACCCGCCGAGGACGTCGACAAAGAAAGAGAAAGAAAAGAAAGCAAAGACTCGATGAAAGCAGTAATTTGAAATTGCTAGAGATAGGGGTGCGCTCCCTGTGTGAGCGTCTTTTGCTGGAGTGTTGTATTGGAGCTCATGGGAGCTTGTCTCGATAGCGAGTTGCCGACTTGGAGCTCATGGGGGTTTGTCTCTATATGGACCGAGTTGCCGACTTAGACTATGGAGCTTGTCTCGATATGGACCGAGTTGGACTTGGAGCTCATGGGAGCTTGTCTCGATATGGACCGAGTTGCCGACTTGGAGCTCATGGGAGCTTGTCTCGATATGGACCGAGTTGCCGACTTGGAGCTCATGGGAGCTTGTCTCGATATGGACCGAGTGGCCGACTTGGAGCTCATGGGAGCTTGTCTCGATATGGACCGAGTGGCCGACTTGGAGCTCATGGGAGCTTGTCTCGATATGGACCGAGTGGCCGACTTGGAGCTCATGGGAGCTTGTCTCGATATGGACCGAGTTTCCGACTTGGAGCTCATGGGAGCTTGTCTCGATATGGACCGAGTTGCCGACTTGGAGCTCATGGGAGCTTGTCTCGATATGGACCGAGTTGCCGACTTGGAGCTCATGGGAGCTTGTCTCGATATGGACCGAGTTTCCGACTTGGAGCTCATGGGAGCTTGTCTCGATATGGACCGAGTTTCCGACTTGGAGCTCATGGGAGCTTGTCTCGATATGGACCGAGTTGCCGACTTGGAGCTCATGGGAGCTTGTCTCGATATGGACCGAGTTGCCGACTTGGAGCTCATGGGAGCTTGTCTCGATATGGACCGAGTTGCCGACTTGGAGCTCATGGGAGCTTGTCTCGATATGGACCGAGTTGCCGACTTGGAGCTCATGGGAGCTTGTCTCGATATGGACTGAGTTGTCGACTTGGAGCTCATGGGAGCTTGTCTCGATATGGACCGAGTTGCCGACTTGGAGCCGCATCTGCTTATGTTGTTGACTTTGTGGGGTGTGGGCACGGTTGACCACTTTCTGGTGGGGATGAAGTGCCTTGAGTAGCGGATGCTGTTGACATCGTGGTGGTACCTGTTATGTGTGTGCTTGACAGGTATATGTGTTCTTGCAAGAAGATGCATGAAGTGTTAAATGAAGATAGAGAAATTGTGCTCGTGGTGTGATGGGATTTTGGAACACTCTTACAATGAGAGAGAAGTAAGAATGTAGAGAGTGATCTTGTGTGCGGTGTGATTTTGAGGAAAGCATTGGATGTATTCATACCTTCGCTTACCATTGCCGCTTGAGTGGAGATGGATTTCTGATGTCCGCGGAGGATGCTTTGATGGAGAATGTCCATTCTTTGGATGTTGATGAGAGAATGCTCTTGATGATGGGTTGGCGAGATGGTACTCTGGATGATGGGTTGGTCGTGCCAAAGGCTGCCTACGTATCCCTTTAAGGGAATCAGACCAGCGTAGTTCAAGGATGATGGAGAATGCTGGAGGAGAAGCTAGGAGCAAAGCAAAGTAAAGCACATACTTTTGCACATAGAAGGAGAAAGAAAAAGAAAAATCTTTTTTTTTTTTAAGGAAACAATATGCACACATGTGAGGAAAAGATTTTTTTTTTTTTAGTTCGTGGGTGAACCATTTTAACCATTGTGTGCTTGTGAAGCCAACCCAAGATCAAGTCATGTTCAGTCGAAGTCCGGATTGCCTCGCTTGAATTCTGTTGTCGCCGGTGTGCCCAACGAAGATTGATGTCTAGCCCCAAGAGATTTGTCGATTATGGGGCTTCAAAAGGCTTTTGATGCCGAGATGAGGGGTTGCTGATTGTAAAGCCCCTAGAATGCCTTTTATGCCAAATTTTGAGGGACTTGCATAGCTCCAAGATAAATCAGCTCTTGGACCATTCGAGTAAATCGCCCTTTGTTGTTGTAGTGAGCAAGCCCCAAGAGGAGATCATTGATGCCAAGCTTCGAGAGATTGCAAAGCCCCAAGTGTCGTGGGCTTGTAGATGGCGAGATGTGAAGACCTTTCATTGTAAAGCCCCAAATTATCTCGTGATTGGCTCGGCATTGAGAGCGGATGTACCGTTTGGTAGAATTCTTGATAGAGATCTCCTTCTTGCTCTTACTGGGGAGATGAATGGCCTCATTGTGGTTGATACCCAAATGGTTGAGGGCTTATGTCAAAGGATGCAGTAATGTCTTGCGGTGCCGTCGAGGTCGCGGAGGATAAGGTCTTGGCGTGATAAAGTCTCAAATGAGTATGCTTGCTTGACTCTTCTTGAGTTGAACTAATGACGGATCTTCGGATGCAACTAGTGCTGTGGCCCAACTTTATCTGAGCTGCACCTTGTGCTTTTGATCTTGGAGAAGGGGGTGCTGACTTGCAGAAACATTGGGATTGGCCGTGGCATTTCCCGCTATAACCCTGTTTTGATTAGAGTTTAGCATATTGAATCTTTTTCCTTTTCTCTAAGACTTTCTTCATGATCTCGTTGAAAGTTCTAACAAAAATCATCAACTTCATTCATAACATCAGAGTCTTCATTTTAAAACCAAGAGGCCTTTGACTTGAAGTGTTGAGACACCCTTTGAAGCTTGATCCCTTTCATGGAGACTACTCCCAAATTGCGTTGCTCGAGTATTGTTGCCCAAAAGACTGTCGGTCGTGAAGCCCCAATATTGCCCTTTGCTCGGATTACTGTAATGCCATAGCCCAAAATATTGTAGATTGCGAAGCCCGTTGAGACCTTCGGTGCTGAATTGAGGAAGCTTCCAATGTTGCACATGACTTGGCTGGGGATACTGATGGGGAGTTAATTGCTCTTTGCCGAGGGAGCCTTTAAGACTTGACCGTAGCCCCTAGAGTGCCATCATTGATTGCGAGAAAGGTCCACCCTTGATTGGGGAAACAAGCACGGGCACACATGACAAGAGGGCTTTTTTGACATCCCTTTTGAGGGACTTTGAGGATAGTCTCACACATCTTTCTTGAGCATAGCCCCTAGGGCATATTGATTGCCAAATGAAGCAAAAGAATCCCTTGTTCTTGAGTCACATAGCCCCTAGGGCGTCACCATTTGTTGAGCAAAGCAAGAGTGACTCGTCCTCGTGTGAGGGAATAAACATGAGAGGATATGGCAAGAGCTACTCCATTTCTCGGGAGCCTTTCGGCGTACTTTAGAAGCACATACTTGAAGAAGCCTTGAAAACTGAGACACATGTTGTTGCCATTTGCTGCCCAAGCCAATTGACTAGCTAGGGATTATTTGTGCAACCTCGTGCCCTTTTATGATGGGCTTGTTCTTGGATGGATCTTGGTTACCACGGGCCTTCTTTTCATAAACCCAAAAATGCACACTGCTGGAGAATGATGCCGATAACCCAAGACAACCTTTGATGGTGCTATATCTTGTCGAGCCTTTTGCAATCCCAAAGTTGACTAGGTGGGGAATTGACTTGCTGAGGAGATTCAATGTAGAACTTGTCTTCTTTAGAGGCCGGGGATCTCCATTTCTCTTTCCCTTCTCTCTCTCACTCTCTCCTTTTTTTTTATGACGCACCCTGTTTTTTTCCTAGACCGCCCTTTCGGGTTTTCAATCTAGCGGGCATCTCTTTTGCGTCTTCATCATTTTTTTTTGACTCAATTGATGAGGAAGTGTGCATTGACTCTAGCTGAGGAGATAAGACATGTGATTTTGCGGTGGAGACCTCTTGTCACTAAAGGTGAGTGACATTGACTTGACTAGGGAAGTGTCCCTAGTATTGACATGTATTTTTTTATTGAATTGAATGACTCACGAAGGCAAGTAAGTCATTAAGAGAGAAGAGAATGAAATCCCCAATTTGATTGCAAGAAATTGGGAGTATGCAGAAAGAATAGAAGTCCCTAGACTCGACAAGGAGCGCGAAATGATTCCAAATCTAAGAAAGTTGTTCAATCTTTTTGGTGATTAATTCATTAGCAAATGAATCGTACAAAGATGTCTTGACAAGTTTGAGATGAAGGCCAATCACCATAACGCTCTAGGGATAAACATATCTTCTTTCTTGTATGAGACCGGACCCGCAGGTTGCCTACGTTCCTCCATTGTAGAGGCTCAGGTCACCGTAGTTCTTGTGAATTCTCCATTCTTCGGGATGGAATTGTTGCTTCGTCGTGTAGCTTCGTCCTCCTTTGGTGGATGGAATGATGTTGATCTTGACGTGAACTTCTTTGATTGAGGGGAATTTTTTTTTTTTTTTTTGTGCTCTAACTTTTGCCTAGGTTGATTTGATGATTTCAACCTAGCGAGCTTTTTTTTTTTTTTTTTAATCCCCCTTTGAAAACTTTGCTTGAATTCTTCATGATTGTTGCTCCACCTTGTTTGTCTTGGCTTCGTCGTTGATGTTGGCGTCGATGTTTAGCCCCTAGGCGTTCAAGTGATGGCCTTGTTCTAAAACTTGTTTAGACATCTTTTCATCATTTTGCCAAGAATTAGATTGAACAACTTGGAAGAGTGTATGAGGATGAGAATGAATTTTATTTAATGAGAAGACTCGACACTTAACATGGGACGAGAGAAAACATTAATGCACACAAAAGAGGACTTTTGACTCTTTTTTTTTTATTCCTACTACTAGGTAGAGAAAGAGAAATGGAGATTGTTGTCGTCGTCCTCTTTGTTGAAGCCCCATTTCAAAACCAAGCTTTTTCCTTGATGGGTTCTTGCATGTTGCCATTCTCTAGCGGTTGCTCTTCACCCACAGTAAATTCGCCGTCGTCGAACAAATCTTGGATGATGTTTCGGAGAAGGAAGCACCCTTCGGTAGTGTGGCCACTATGCTTGTGGTAGCCGCACCATTCACCATGAGCATGATTTTTCAGTATCGCCTTCGGCTTGTACCCCTCCAAAGGTTTGATCTTCCCTCTTGCCACCAAAATTTCAAATGCCTCGGCTTGGGTTACTCCTTGGAGAGGAGTGAAAACTCGGTTGTTGGTGGTACCTTTGTAGCTTTTGAGGGTCGGGCCACTTGAGCATGCTTTATCATTGAACTTTGCTTTGCTGTCGGTGAGCTCTTGCAAATGGGATTTGAGTTCGGAAACCTCTTCCTTGTGAATTCTTCTTTCATAATCAAGACGGGCCTTGAGTTCGGAAACCTCTTCTTTGTGAATCCTCTTGTCGATATCGAAACGGGCTTGCCACAAATTGTCTTTACGGCGGGCATCCTCGACAATCCTATCCATTTGTTCCCCCATTGATTTCATTATGTTGAGTAACCCTTCGTTGGACACGAAATCATTTCCACCGTTGTTGTTGTTGCCGTTGGAAGCCATTGGACCTATTGGAAGAGCACGGTTGATCTTAGATTGGCCCCACAAACACCTTTTGGATAAAATGAATTAACCCACAAACAAGGAAAAAGACTCAACCACAGAGAGAAAAATGACTTTTTTTTTTTTTTTTTTTTATTTACAAAGTCGGAAGGACGAAGTCCTTTTTGGGGTTTCTAGAAAAAATAGTGGAATCGTCACACTAGTATATAGACATTCTCGCGGTCCCATATACTCATCGGATTCCACCACGCTTGTGAGCCCTACATGTGTCGGGATTAAACTAAATTAATGTAGTAAATCATATATGCGGGGACGGATTTTATTTTCGTCCAAAATAGCCACTTTTGGGGACGGAGTTTTATTTCGTCCATTGCAACAAATTGGCATGTATGATTTGAAGACATTAGTTTAGGGAAATCTCGGCACATGGAAACCGACTTGAGTCACGGAGTGTTAGACCCTAGACTAGAATTGTGTGGCTTGTGCTCGGCTTGAATATGAGGCTCAAAGGTCACCCCCGGCATGTAGTCATGAACTACGCCACGGGCTGAGGTTTACCGCTTCGAAAGAGCCAAGGTCGAGTGGAGCTTGAAACTTTCTAGGACGGGCCTCGACGGGTTTGGGGTTGGACTTGTGCGACTCGATAGTGAGCAGTTGATAAGAATATGTGCATGTAGTGTGAGGTCTAACATGTGACAAAACATTTTTTTTTTTCAAAAGAAATAAAAAAAACAAATAAGCACATAATTACAACTTTCGAATCACCCGTGTGACCGATAAAAATAAACAGAAAGTAAAACAAGTTTTGTGCAGGCCCGGTGCCCACACACTGTCATTCTGTTCTGTTTCTGTGCACTGTTTTGTTCCGGGAATGCCCCCAGAAGCACGCGCATTGGGTTTCCTATTCGGAAGGCGCGCGCGTGATAGGAAGAAGGGTAGAGGCGCCCGCTTCTGGGTGAGAACCTGCAAATCAGCGGGTTCAAAGGATTGCCTTGACCCTTAATTAAGAAAACTTTCCCCTGCAGAATTTGTTAGCACAAAAACATGGAATTGAAGGACAAGAAAGGAGGCGGGCGATTCTGGTAATAAGGGTCGGACGCGCGCGCTTTAGGCCAAGAAGGCCGGAGGCGCGCGCTTCCTACCCTTTTTACCAGAATGCCCAGAAAACAGAATAAAAGAACACCAAAAATGAAAACGCAAGTTTAACCCTCTATCGTCCCCAGCGGAGTCGCCACTGTAGATACCCCGGGGAACCACGGCTTGGCTAGAGCGGTGAATTATCCTAGGATGTCTAACTTGTTTTAGATTGTTTAGAGTCGCCACCTATGTTTTTAAAGGAACATAAGAAAAACCTAGAAATAGCCTAATTTATGTACAAAACCAGAGATTCGGGAGAGAAGGGTTCGGGGGCTAGGTGACAGAGTGGGAAGTACTTAAACACCCACTCCGCCCCGCTTACGCGGGTCTTGCTACTATTGGTGTTCTAATATTTACATGTCCTTCAATTAATTAAATAGAAATGTGCTAACAATTGTGATGAGAAGAAAAGAGGAAATAAAGGGGAAATAAAATAGAATTGTTTTATTTATTTAATGATAAAGATTACATGTAACAAGTAATGTTAAAGAATTACATTAAGAGATGAAGAGAAATTAACATGGTGAATTAATGTTAAGATTAAAATGTAGGGAGATAACCTTAACTAACTTCAATATGTGAAGTAGTCATGTTGGTCATGTCTGTGAATACGTGTGTTTGAATTTGAGAATATTCATAGTAACATTAAAATTATGAGAGTCGCCACGCCGTTTTAGTTATAGCCAAAACATTGAGAAAAAGCATGTTTAATGGGTTCGGGGGTCAAATTACAACAAGAGAAGAATATTGAACGTTATCACTCCTATTGCCCGAATTGATCGGTCTTTCTATCATGATGCGGTGTATGTAGTGTGTTAGTGGTTGAGACCGGATCCGAAGATTGCCTACGTTCCTCTCAATGTGAGAAGCTCAGGTCAGCGTAGTTCGAGAAGAATTTAGCATAGGCAGAAGAATCGGGATCATGCATAATGAGGGGGGAATTACCTAAAGATTAGGGTTTAGAAATAGTTCCTAGATCATCCTTGGGTTGATGAACCCTCGATCATCATCGGCTATGAAATAACATGTAATTATGAAGATCACAACCCTAAATATAGCATAAATAAGGTTTTAATCTATGAACACGATGAACATATGAAGAACATATTATGAACATATGAATGAGCATGCAAAGAATATGAAGAAACTATGAATAAACATGTACGAACATGAATATTAAAGATCTACATTAGAAATAATGCAAGAACGTGAAGAAATAAGTTAGAAAACTTACCTATGTTGGCAAGAAATAAACCTTGATCTTCTTGGAGGTTTGAATGCTAATTAGAGAGCAAAATTGTGTTTAAGAACTCTCAATTTCGGATCCCCCTAAACCAATAGCATGGGATTGGTTTATATAGTAAACTGATGGGAAGATCTGATGGTCCAGATCATCCGGGGCGAATGTGGCCGCGTGGCCAATATTGAGGGCGGCGGCGAAAGTGGCCGCGTGGCCAATATTGAGGGCGGCGGCGAAAGTGGCCGCGTGGCCATCGTTGCGTGCTGACTTGAAATTCAAGCTAGGGTTTTACTGTTCATACAAGGCAACCCTAAATGTCCATATTTAATGTTTTCTAGAACATTGAGCTATTTTTAGGAATCCGGGACAAGTCTTTGCAAGGTTTCTAATTCCTATAAAGTCCTTGTATATTTGGGAAAGCCCTAATAAACTCATTTTCAGGTCGGGTACTAACAATGTCCCATTAATGGGGATTGCATACATCAAGAAGAAGAAAACAAAGGAAGAAAATGGAGTTGTACCTTGAGAAAGAGGACTTGGAACCTTGAGTTGAAAGTGTTGTTGTTGTAATGAAATTGTTGTAGAACAATTTGTGTAGAGTCTTGTTACTAAGAACTCTTGTTGGGAGAATTTGTGTATAATGTAGTTGGTGAATCAAGGTTGGAGTCCAAAAGAAAGTCCTTTTCCAAGGTAGAAGATGATGGTTTTTATAGGTAAAAAAGAGAGGGAAATGATGGAGGGAAATTGGTCATCCATGTGAAATGGAATGGGCCAATCACAAATAAGATAAAGGAATAAAAGAAAAATAAAAGAAATAAAGGAAATCAAATAATAAATGAAAGAAATATTAGTTTTTTGGGAAAAGGCTTAGAATTTGGGATTGGGAGTTAATGAGAAAAGGAGGGATGAATGTGGATGTAAAAAGATGGTTTTTGTGATCAAGAAAAGATGTTTGTAAATAAGAAAAGGGAGGGAAATAAGGTGCAATCCGTTACTGCCAAAGTGGGAAGCGCGCGGGTCCGGCTTTTGGGTCGGGACGCGCGCGCGGCTCACTGGCAGTGCCGGAAGCGCCCGCGGGTGAAAAATGACAGAATGACAGAATGACCCTAAAAGTTAACTCTGTTATGCAGTTTAGTCCAAAACTAACGGAATCAGTTAGGAACTTAACCGAAGTAACAGAAATCAACAAAAATAAGTTAAATAAAAATACTTTGTATGCAATCGGGGTGAGAGGTCCAAGGCGGGGTGTCTACATCTAGACATTTTTAATATTGTTTGTCAAATATACCCTTATTTATGATGGTAGTTGTCATTGTAAAAGCATTTAATTGTCTTAGTACTTGAAATATTTTAAAGGTAATTTAGTCCATTAGATGATTAGATATGCATTGATTGTTTTTTTTAATTTGTGTGAAAATCCTAAAACTACAAATATTTTGGGACGGAGGGAGTAAAGTTAAAGACAGTCAGTAGTACTACTACTACACAGCTACTCTACTACACTAGTACAATAGTACACTAACACAGTAACACTACTAGTCTACTTACTAAGTGTAGGCCTTGCCCATGCCGCATGCCAGAGCCAGACCAGACTGCCAGAGCCAGTATGCCAGGCGCTGCCGGATTGGACCAATGAATGGAGTATGTAATATGTATAATGGACTGGATGTCCGGTTCCTGGCCGGTTTTTCGAACCGGTTCACCGGTTCCGGTTAACGGTTCACGGTTCCGGTTCGAAGAACTGGCGGTTCACCGGTTTTCAGACCCCAACCCTTAATCGGACCGGCTGACTCACGGTTCCGGTTACTCCGGTTCTGGTTTGCTCCCTGGTTTGCTCCGGTTCCGGGCATTCCGGTCCGGTTTTCCGGTTCCGATCCGGTTTGGTCATCCCTACCTGAGCCTCTACACTGGAAGAACGTAGGCAACCTGCGGGTCCGGTTTCATGCAAGAAAGAAGATATGTTTAGCCCTAGTACGTGTTAGTACCCGATCCTGAAAATGAGTTTATTAGGATTTTCCCAAGTTATGAGGACTTTATAGGAATTAAAAACCTTGCAAAGACTTGTCCCGGATTCCCAAAATATCTCATTTATGACAAAATCCATCAAAATAGGAAACTTAGGGTTACCATAAAGCAACAGTGAAACCCTAGCTTAGGAATCACGTCAGCGTGCAATGATGGCCACGCGGCCACATTTGTCCAGCGATGATGGCCACGCGGCCACTTTTGTCCTTGGCCACGCGGCCAACATTGCTCCTTCAGATCTCAGCCGTTGGATCTTCCCCTTGTTTTCTATATAAACCAATCTCAGCCTATTGGTTTAGGGTCCGAATTTGGAAGCATTATTATCACATATTAGAGTCCATTAACCACGAATTTGCTCTCTAATCAACCCTTGGAATCCTCCAAGAACACATTCAAGAATCCCTTGAAGATCAAGGTTTATTTTTTGCCAACATAGGTAAGTTTTCTAACCTTTCTTCATGTTCTTGCATTATTTTTAATGTAGATCTTTAATATTCATGTTCTTGCATGTTTTTTCATAGTTTCTTCATATGTTCATAATATGTTCTTCGCATGTTCATCATATTCATAGATTAAAACCTTATTTATGCTATATTTAGGGTTGCGATCTTTATAATAACATGTTATTTCATAGCCAATGATGATCTAGGGTTCATAAACCCGAACACGATCTAGGAACTACTTCTAAACCCTAATCTTTAGGTAATTCCCCCTCATTATGCATGATCCCGATTCTCCTGCCTATTCTAAATTCTTCTCGAACTACGCTGACCTGAGCTTCTCACATTGAGAGGAACGTAGGCAATCTTCGGATCAGGTCTCAATCACTAACACACTACATACACCGCATCATGATAGAAAGACCGATCAATTCTGGCAATAGGAGTGATAACGTTCAATATTCTTCTCTTGTTGTAATTTGACCCCCGAACCCATTAACATGCTTTTTTTTCAATGTTTTGGCTATAATTAAAACGGCGTGGCGACTCTCATATTTTATGTTGCTATGAATATCCCAATTTCAAACACACGTATTCACAGTGGCGACTCTGCTGGGGACTACTTTTAAACTTTTTCAAACTTAGTGGGTCTAACTTTCGTTCACGTCATGATGTTTGCAATGTTCTCACATGCACCTTACACTTTGCCATGTTTACACATGCACCTCACACTTTGCCATGTTTGCACATGCACCTCACACCTTGCCATGTTTGCACATGCACCTCACACTTTGCTATGTTTACACATGCACCTCACACTTTGCCATGTTTGCACATGCACCTCACACTTTGCCATGTTTACACATGCACCTCACACTTTGCTATGTTTACACATGCACCTTGTATTTTTGCCATATTAATACTTGTACCTTGTAATTCTGTACCCTTGTTATTTTCATCTTAGTATTAGGGTCAAACAAAACCTTGCTATGTTCCCTTGTACATTCCTCTTCCCTCTCTCTTGCATTGCATTGCATCATTCAAACATTCAAAGCTTCCCTCTTTTCTCCCTAAAAAGAATTAGTTTCTTGCCACACACTACCACTAGTCCGTGTCTGCACTGCACAGGTCCCCATTACCCGGAGTATTCGATGTGCAGGTATTTGTGCGCTACTGCCGCCCTCTTTTCGAGTCACTCGTCTACTTCACTCACCGTGTACGTTCCGCGAGCGGTGGGAACCTTTTACCTTACCCGTGTCAACCCACACATAGAGATTAGGACACTCCTTAGACCAACCATTTAGGATGTAAATAAATGCAAAACTTTTCGCAAAATAAAATGTGCATTGCATCTAGGCGACCTCTAAGGTCCATCGCTCACCCCTTGGGCCATCTATCAAAATTCCTCATCTTGACCTAGCTAGGTTATCTACCCATTACCTTTGACCTCTTAGGTCAACCCTTGACCTCCTAGGTCAACCTTATCACTTTCGACCTCTTAGGTCAACCTTTGACCTCCTAGGTCAACCTTATCCGCCTTTGACCACTTAGGTCAACCTTTGACCTCTTAGGTCAACCTTTGACCTCTTAAGTCAACCTTATCCGCCTTTGACCTCTTAGGTCAACCTTTGACCCCATAGGTCAACCTTACCACCTTTGACCCCTTAGGTCTACCCTTGACCCCCTAGGTCAACTTTATCAACCTTTAACCTCTTAGGTCAACCCTTGACCCCTAGGTCAATCCTTATCAACCTTTGACCCCATAAGTCGACCTTATCCGCTTTTGACCTCTTAAGTCAATCTTTGATTCCTTAGGTCAACCCGATCACCTTTGACCTCCTAGGTCAACCCGTCTCGGCCCATCTAGGTCAAACCGCTACCTTGACCCATCTAGGTCAAACCGCTACCTTGACCCATCTCTAGGTCAAACCGTTACCTTTGACCCATCATCAACTCACCATCCTTGACCCGTCTAGATCAACTTGCCCGTCCTTGTCCATCCTAGGTTAAGACTACCCCTTCACCTTTGACCCATCTAGGTCAATCTCCAACCTCCCTTGGTCAACCAACCCGAATAGGTCAGCCTACCCGCATTTGACCCGTCTAGGTCAACCGACCTACGTTTGACCCGCCTAGGTCAACCCGTCTGTCCCTCTACAACCCGCTATCTTGATCCATTCACCATATAGGTCAATCCAACCTTTTCCCAATTAGGTCGACCTATCCTTCAACCATCTAGGTCAACCCACCATTATCGACGCATTCTAGGTCAAACCTTAAGTCAAACCCTACCCGACCAAGTCAAAACCAACTCCTATAGGTCTTCCTCACCTATGCTTGACCAAGGACCGAGTCATCTCCCTCTTTTTGACCCCTATGGTCATCTCTCACCTCTTTTTAAAAGTCTAACTTGACTCGAACTACGGCGACCTGAGCCTCTTATTGTGTGGGACCTCTCTCTCATGGTAAGGGGAACGTAGGCAACTTCGGCCCGGTCAAACTTTCAATTTTTTACCAAAATTCATTTCAAAAATGTGGAGACCGACTATTTTCCAAAAATGATTTTATAACGATGCCTTATCATTAAATACAGATCTAATTTAATTCAACTAAGAGGCTTAATTCTTTGATGACTAGAATTCCGCATCATGTCTGCTGAAAGGAACATCGAAGTTGCAAATGAAGATGTTACCCAAGGTCTCGAAACAACTCCCCACACCAACACTAAGCAAACAGCCGAGTTCGAAGCCATCCTCGACGAACAAGCAATCCGCTTTGAGGCCATTCTCTACGAACAAGCAAAACACTTTCAAAAGGAGATGCATAAGACCCTAAGAGACATCGAGAGGTTTCACCTGTCTGACATTCATGGCATTTATGAGTACCTCGGCCGAGTTCTCCCTCTTGCTCAATTTCAACACCCGTACGCTCCTCAAATGTATGGGCCACCACAGACTTTCGCCGTTGGGATGCCTCCCATGACTACTCATCAACAAGGGGTACCGGTACCTAAACCACCCTCAAAGACGGTTCATGAAAGGAAGGACGAGCGCAAATTCGATGATTTAGGTGTGCCGTTAGCCAAAATCTTCGAAAGTCTAGTTCGAGCCGGCAAGTTGTCTCCTCTACTCAACTATGAACCAAACAGGGTAAAACTAGACTTGGATCACTCCAAATTTTGCAATTACCACAAGTATGGAGGGCACACGACAGATGGCTGCCTCCAATTGAAGAGAAAGATCCAAAGCCTCATTGATAGCGGAGCCATCACTCGCCAAGGGAATGCATGGGCATAAGCGAAGTCTAAACGAGGAAGAGCAAATTGGGGCTACCTCCTTTAAATAATAAAAAAAGGGTCATTCAGTCTTCGTATGTTCTAGAATGTCTTTAGTCAAAAGTCCACCTTGGACGATTTTTGTTTAGTAAAAGTCCACCCCGGACTATTTGTTTTTCTTTCAAACAATAAAAGAGTCTTTATTTCTTTTCTCTCTAGACTTGAGGCATAATTTCGCATAAATCAATTCCATAGAAATTGTTTTATTCACCATTTTCACTTGATTGCTATATCTTTGTATGATGAATTAATCTTAATCTTGCTCATTAATGATGACTCATTAAAAGGTAAATGGACCCACAAACCATTCACGTAACTAAGTAAACAATTAATCTCATGATAACAAATGCTTTGATCAATTGGGATGAACGAATCACTTTCTCTTCTCTCTACATTCTACCCCCATACACTCTCTCTATACACTCACCCCGTGTACACCCTTCATGTACACTCTCTCTATACACCTTCTCCCATACACTATCCTCATACACTTCCCATCTCACCATTAGACCCCTTCCCTACGCAGTCATGCAAAGATATGAACCGCGGTTGCTCATCATCAAATAGACATCCATGCTGTCACAATTCAAGAGATTGTTTGTTCCCTTCATTAGTACTACATGCCGATACACCGGGGCCGTCTGTATTCCATCACAAATGTAAAAGAAGTGCACGAAGTTGTTCATGCCATTAATAGGAGCACATGACAATCTGATGGAGCTCTGCCGGTAAGAATCAAGGGGCTACGGATCCCCCTCGCCAGCAAAAGGCTACTTGAACTATAAGGAGGATACCTCCCAATCAACAAATGCGAAAGCAAACTAGGGGCTCGTCTCGCCCAACGTTTCATGTACAAATATAAAATAAAAGCTCGCGAGGTCGAACCCAAAAAGGCGACCTAGGGAAAAATTAGAGCATCGCACAAAAAAGAAGCCCGCTAGGTTGAAAACCCGAACGGGCGGCCTAGGCAAAAAAAAGGGTGTGCACAAAGAGATAAAATAAAAAAAGAAAAGAAAAATAGAAGGGGCTATCACCGTAGAAAAGTAAAAGTCCTATTTTCTTTTCACTTCAAATGTTCTATTTTTCTTCCTTCCCTACAAAGAAGATTAACACGGCAGCAGCAGCCCATGACAACTACAATTGAGCAATCCACTGCGACAACTACAATGGTGCAATCCACCGCAACAAGCTACAATGAAGCAATCCAAAGCAACAAGCAACAACGGAGCTACTCACCTCAACAAGGAACAATTCACCTCAGTTAAACGAACCGCACACCCATAAACTCAAAACCAACTTCATCATCAACCGTGCAACCACTCAAGACCAAACACAACCCACCTTGGGCCAACTTTCTTTCTTTCCTTTTCTCCCACACATACCCACTAAAACCCGGTATCATCATCAAACGGGTCATCCCCGAACTACGCGGACCTGAGCTCCTCACCTTGAGGAGAACGTAGGCAACCTCCCGGTTCGGTCCATAATATACACAACCCACCTTGAGCCAATTTCCTTTCTCTTCTCTCTTCCCCATATATTTCTACTTCTGATCTCTTCACTCACAATTGATCAAAACATTTATTAATTTGAGGCTACTTGATTACCAATTAACCATAACTCATTAATTAATCAACGAGGTCCATTCTCGAGCAATCAAATGACAATCTTGAATAAAACAATTTTCAAATGTCTCACAAGTCTTCTGTTCTACAAAATAGGAAAGAGCTAAACACTTACTTTCTGTCAAGCAGGGGCTTCCTTCCTTTTGTACATATATACACTCAGTTGTCCAAAGAGTCAAAATGTGAGCACTCTCTCTCTCTCTTACTCTCCCCAAAATGCCCCTGCAGGTTTTCAAATAATTCCTTTTTCCTTTTTTTTTGAGTCAACTGAATGATTTCAAAAAAAAAATAAAAAAAATAAAATAATAATAATAAAAAATAAAATAAAGACGCAAAAGAGTTTCCCGCTAGATTGAAAACCCGCAAGGGCGGTCTAGGCAGAAAAAAGGGTGCGTCTTAAAGGAGGTAGGATACCCCGCTCTACGCCCCCACCAAACTGGGGCTTCCCTAACAAAAAGGAATGACTATGTGGTTTCTCGGAGAATATCGAGGCTTCGACAAGCACATACTAAGAAGAAGGGCATCCCTCATCATCAAGTTCGACGTAGAATTTCTCAAAGGAGGAAGGGTACCCGCTCACCAAATTATAGAATCCCCAACGGAATGGGTCGACTATGTGGTTTCCCAGAGAATACCGAGGCTTCAACAAGGAAGGGCATCCCTCATCGCCGAGCTCGGCACATGACGAACACTTTGAATTTGTTAGAATCATAACTAATTATAAGGCATCTTTATAAAATCATAACACTTTCAAAAGTATTCTCTTCCCTGACACTTTGTTTATAAACCCGCACTCTCGGTTTCCACAAAATTGCAAAACTTTCCTCGGTCCACTTAGGACCAATCTTTGTGATTCTTAAACCGACTCAGTCCTTCACCTTATCTCCCACACTTTAGGAGACCCCTAGGCCTAAACCCTCAACTCTCTAGGTCCCAAACTTACCTGATTCAAAACCTTAGGTCCCGAGCCTACCCGGTGAGTCTTACATAGGTTACACCATAACTCCTTAGGTCCTGAACCTACCCGACAAGTTACACCATACCCCTTAGCTCGACCCTCCACAAGTTAGTACCGTGACTCCTAAAAGCTCCAAACCAGTCTCATCCAAAACCTCAAGCCTTAAACCAGTCTACCGAATCCAAATCCTTAGAATGACCCATTAGGTCCCGAACCTACCGGTCCAGAGCCTACCCGATCTCCTAGATCTTAAACCTACCAACACATACTCGTTCTTACCTTGTCTAAGCCATGTCTCTCTTATCCTCTTAGGTCCAACCTCTCAGGTCTACACAGTCTAATCTATTGAACGATCCCTTAGATCTTAAGCCTATCCGAGTCTACCAAACACCTACCTTTTAGGTCTCTAGCATATCCGATCCGCACCTTAGGTCTCGACTCCTAAACCTTTTAGATCACAAGACTGTCTACCCTCTGAGTCAATAACCTTAAATGTCGACCCTTAGAACTCTTTAGTTCCCAAGCCTGCTCGGTCCAAAACGATGCTATCTACGTCTCCCGTCATATCCAAACAATGGCCTTGCCACTCTTAAATCTACCAAGTACCAACCTGGCGTCACCCAAGACTTCCTAGTCTAACCTTCAACCCCTTAGGTCTCTAACCTACTTAACCTAAGCCGAGTCCAAACCTCGAACCTACGCGATCCTCTCCTTAAACTCCATGGATCTCAAACCTCGCTCCCCAACGAGTCCAAACCTCAAACCTAATCAAACACATAGGATCTCCCGCGTATTGTGCCATGCCATAGAGATCTCAAAACCCATCTGGTCAAAACTTATGTCCTTGACACCTTTGGTCCCATACCAAACCTACCTCCCCCATTGTCAAACGAGCTTGGTCACGCGCATGACCTCTAAGACAAACTTAGGTCCTAGGCATAACCAATCCAACTTAGGCACCTATTGTACTCGAGCAAAGTCTTGGACACTCAATCCCTTTACCTAAAGCGCCAACGTGGTCACATCTCCCAACCCATTTCCCGCACCTAAGGCTTGCACCTAGCCTAAACTCTCAAAACCTTAGGATCCATACCCGCCATGCCCGCTTTAAACCCGTAACTTGTTAGACATTAGGTCATCTAATCCTAACCCATAGATCCTAGGCCGACCTTAAAACTCCACCCTTTAGGACAAAAAGACTTACCCACTGCAAAACCTTATCATGTCTAACCTTCGAAAGCTTTTGAGTCTCACACCTACCGTTCCATTAGGTCCTGATCTCCTTAGCACCCATCCGAGTTTTACTCTAGCTAAACCCTAGCACTCTAGCCTAGATCTAACCTGTTGAGCCTACTCGTCCTTGAGGTATCAAGCTCACCTGTCCAAACCATAACACTCTTAGACCTCAAAATTGCTTAGTCTAAACCAAGACCAACCTTCAAACACTTCCGGTCTTCAAACCCTAGCCTCAAGCCTAGGTAGTTACATTCGCTTCAAACCCTAGCCTCAAGCCTAGGTAGTCGTATCCTCTCCAAACCCTAGCCTAAAGCCTAGGAAGTTACATCCTTCTTAAACCCTTGCCTTGATAGTCGCTTCCAAAGCCCCATATACAACATCATTTCCAAATTCCCGAAACCCTAGTCTCAAAACCTAGGAAATTTACAATCTCAGTCCCCCATGTTATTCAACCCTAGCGCCAAGCCTAGGATTCAACATTCCCTCAAAACCCTAGTCCTAGACCTAGGAAATTCCTAAACCCTAGTCCCAAACCTAGGAAAGTCTTGGTCCTTCGTGCCAGTTTCTATAAACCATGGCCTCATGCTTAGAATACAATATTCTTTCCAAACCCTTGTTCGAAACCCTAGCATCTTGGAAATTTCCAAACCTCGACCTCTCCAAGCCCTATCACTAAGCCTAGGATACAATACTCTTCTCATTCTTAATGAACTCCAATCCCTAGCCCGTAAGCCTAGGAAACCCACATTATCTCCAAAACATAATCTAAAGCCTAAACAACCATAACATCTTTTGCATCCCTATCTCAAGACTAAGAAGTTACCATATTTCTTATCCCCTGTCATTAAAAGTCTTAGGTCCTACCCCTAGGCAACGAAGTAAAGTGTCCCTTACCTAACGCCTTGGTCTCAATGGCTCGTAGCCTCGTTCCCTCCTAAATTAGGATAAGTGGAACCCAGACACTATGCTTCCCATATTAGCGACTCCCCGAAGAGTCCATCTCCTTTGCGACTCCCTGAAATTCCTTTGCCCTTGTGACTCACCAAAGAGTCCTTCGTGACTCCCCGAGAGTCTATCACCTTTGTGACTCCTCGAGAGATCATCCATTTTGTGAATCCCCGAGAGCTCATCCCTTTTGTGACTCCCCGAGAGTCTATCACCTTTGTGAATCCCTGAGAGTTCACCCCGTTTGCGACTTCATAACAATCCATCATCTCTGCCCCCATAGGCAAAATTTCAATTTTACTCCTGATCTGTTCCCCATTGTTCATTTTAGGTGCCCTTAGCCTATTTTGACCTTAAATCATTAATTTTTGGGTCCGAAAGCCCCTTAAAATTTCAATTTCTATCCCATATTCACCGCGATGGTTGGAACCCGTCCGTTTCTACCTCGTATGTGCCTTAGGATTCGTATGATTGCAGAGACCCGTCCGCCTCTGTGTCATGTGCATCCTAGTTCGATCGTGATTCAGAGACCTGTCCGCCTCTAATTGCGAGAGTTCCAGCATCTATAATTTTAGCGTGATCTGCAGGAACCCGTCCGTTTCTGATTGCGTGTGCCCCGGCACGTTACCACTTCCACCTTGAGGCCATTTAGATGCCGTAGTCTTTATGTCTCGCCCTTTTTCCTTTACGAATGTTCAGTCTTCATACAGGATAGTATCTGTAGGATTGTTATCCCCAGCAGAAGCCTGATGTCTCGTTTCCTTTACGAATGTTCAGTCTTCATACAGGATAATGTCCATAGGATTGTTATTGTCGCGACCCCGAACCCCGCGGCCCGAGATCGCGAGCTGGACGTCGACTTAAAACCAAAACTCTAAAATATAGAAGTTAAAAATTCCATTTTGAACCAAAAGATGATAACACAAGGTTTTACAAATCCAAGTTTAAATCAACAATGTACAACCAACATAAGCTCCACAGCTTATACTCAAAAGAATAAATATACAATTCTTAATGACGTCAATAATGGTAAAACTATCCCCAAAAGGTTATACATTTAAATAATGTAAACCGATCCATAACAACCTGCCCCAAAATCTCAAACCTCTCGACGTCCTCCTCGATCCGCGAATCCTAATCCTTTTCCTCCTGGGGGGGGGGTTAAGGAAAAACAAAGATGGAAATAAACGGGGTGAGATAAAATCTCAGTAAGTTACTAATGCAACTACATGACATGCTGATGCAATGACCGATAGCAATTAACATAAGATAGATAGCAGCGGAATAATAAGTGACATGCTATCGAACAGTAACATCCAATAGTCAATCATATAAATAAACATATAACAACAAATGAGAGGCTCCCTATCGCCAACCGTCCCATACCGGTTGGAAATAACGACCAGCTCAACATGCAACACATAAAGCTGAAATAAACACTCATAAGTGGATACATAGCCAAGGTTTTCCAAACCGGAACATCCAAATAAAGGATCGCTGCGCAGCTTCAATAATCAACAATCAACATCTTCATAGCAGCATGAAAGCTCGAAGAGAAAACCCCGGTACCGGAACCAATAACCAAAGAAGTGTCACAAGGGACGGGAGACATGCCACAAAGTCATGCTCCAAGAAGCTAATATGCACACAAAGGAGCTAGCTCTTCTCACATCCAAGGCCAATCTGGAGGAGGGTAATAATGGGGCAAAACAATGGTCAACAATCACAATGGACTTGGCTGTGCCATCATAATGTTTCGCATCGCCCAAACACACACAAAATACCAGCTGGACTTTCACGTAAAGGCTAAGTAATAAAATACTAGCACGATAAACAACAAAGGATTCCAAAGTAGGGAATCATACCAATTAATCACCATAAAAGATGCAAACGATTTCTCAAGAAGAGTTCAACAACAATAGCACAAGGAGTTTCTTATAAAAGAGCACAACAACGATAAACGGAATTTCTCACAAAGAGCACAACAACGATAAACGGTATTGCTCATAAGGAGCTCAACAACAATGATTATTAGAATACGATAATTCCATAAAGAGGAACCATACCAGATACATTTCAAAGATGATACCCATAAGTTACTCATAAGGAACACAACCCAAACGGTCGCTCACAAATAGTACAACGACTACAACCCAAAATTATCCTAAATGTTTACTCATAAGGATGTCCTAGGACTATGAACTCAACCATCTCATCACACTTGAAATTCCAAAGTAGGAATCAGAATGAATACACCTTAAGGTTAATCAAACCGTAAGTACCCAATTGCCAATACACGCTTTACCTTCGTCCTTAACGAACCAATCCCAAAACCCTCAAACGAATCAAAAAGGTTAATCTTAAGAACATGATCACGATCGGACAAAACCCTACACTTTGGTGTTCAACAACAACCCTCTAGGTACTATGGGGCATCGCCTAAAACCTAGACCAAGTCTTACTCGAAATCAACTCGATTGGAACAACCACGAACACATCATAAGATGCCCAAACACCCAAAAAATCCCGAAGTATAAAACTTATAACTTAACTGAAAACCTATACCATATTGTAGTACTCGAAGAGAGCTTCGAAACGATAGTTTACACGCCTAATACGGAGTTCGCATGAACCCAATACGACTCTCGAAAGATTGGACCAAAAAGGGGAATAAATTCATAACAAGGGAGGGGGTGCGCTCGCCTCCTAAGGGAGGGATGCGCGCGCCTCCTAGATCAGAAGGGGAATCAAGTTGGGAGAAGGAGAGGGTGCGCGCGCTTCAAATAAATGGGTGCGTGCGCCTCCATCCGACAGAAGCACAATTGATTAAGGATGGCATAAGGGTGCGCGCGGCTCCTAAGGGAGGGATGCGCGCGCCTCCTTGCCCGGAAGGGCGATTTCCGGCCAAAAGTTCTGGGTTTCCACCAATAACGACCCCAAATCCAATACACACCAATTCTTTACCATTTCTAACACTACCAAGAAGGGAACTAAGGTACCTACACCATTTTGAGCCAAAATAACTCCAACAACATCAACTAAAGACCTCACTCAAGGGTGATTCAAATACCCAAGATTTCACAAAAATGAACAAAATGCAAATCACTCCCAAATCCACCCAAGATGCAATAAATGGCATTCATAACATCAAATAAACATGGAGTAGCATTTCTAGCATAAAATAGGGGGAAAAGCAACTTACCCAAATTTTCTCAAAGTTGCCGGAACTCGAAATTTCTTGGCTTCCTACGATCCTATCGACGATCTAAACAAGATTCACGTTTTAAGAAATGAGAAATAAAGAGAGGAAGATGATGGAAATGTAGAGAGAAGTGAGAGAGAAACTTACCCATTGATAGAGAGAGAGGGAGATGGCTGGAAAGTGAGGGAGAGGTGAGGGAGAAGAGAGGGTGTAGGGGAATTATTTCCCAAAACTTACACTCAGGTCCCTCCACTACACTACACACAAATACTTACACTCCCTACTAACTATTAAGACCCAACAATATTGCACTAACCTGAATGACTCAAATAAAATGCTAGGCATAAATATTATAACACATGAAATGCACACATAATTATTTAAATAAATAATAATTTAAATAAATAAATAAGCAAATAAATAAATAATAATTATTTATTACTAATAAAATAGAGCCTAGTTTTCGGGTCGTGACATTCACTCCCCCTTAAAGAAAATTCGACCCGAATTTTAACGAGACTTACCCGAAAGACCAATTAGCTACGGATACGATAGTTCCGCCATTTCTCAAATTCCTCAATTGTCCATTCTAAACCACCACGTAGTAACCCTAAATAATGTTCACAATACCACGACCTCTCGCACATAACTTCCTTCAATCATAACCTTCACTACTAATTAGAATCCATAATCAAAATTGGAGAATCCCAATTGCTCCCAAACATAACTCTCGAGATATCCCAAGCTCACCTTATTCACAACCTTAATTACACTGCAAAGGTGTTTCCTTTTGTAAATCGCATACTTAGTAGTATTCCCCAGAAATTCAAAACATCACCATCCCGAGCCTAATTAGTTTTTAAAATATAAAAAGGGCTAAAGAAATTTCTATTTCCAAAATATTCATCGTAATGGCTATACCTCTATGGATTACCATTACAGTGTCTTCACTTTGAGTTAACACCTTAAATTAATAGTACCATACGACCCCAAAATTTCTCGTACAAAGTGTCCACTTAATCTATGTTATACTCTCATCCCTTCATTAATCCGGTCTTGAAGCCTAACCAATTCAATATACTCAATAGTCCGCAAAACGATCCAGTTTCATCTTCAAAAGATTTTCTCTAACTCCCATTTAAGTCATAATCCGTGCTCATATCCCAAGGAAATCAACAAATCTCAAATCCCCAATAGCTAATTCAAGTTAGTCTCTCACGCATACATTCGCTAACTTAAAGATACTTAGGTTCAATAGTACTGCCATCATAATAAACCCATTAGCTAGTCACATTCCAACTGACCCAATACCAAATCATAGTATTCTTTAATATGCCCAAGTATTTATACTCAACTTTCTTCACATAGTTGTAATCCAAACAAGAAATGCCACCAAGACAAGATTTAGAACCATAGAACACTATTTAACCAAAATTTCAAAATGCCTTTAACATAAATCGAGGAATTATTACTCTCCCAAAATGTACTTAGTCCTTTCTAACTTAACACGCTTACCACCATTAATGATCATAACTCCTACAACAAACTCACCATCCATAACAAATCGTACACCATTCCATACTAATCCATTCCGATGCATTCACGGAGATGTACGAAAAGTGACCAAAATTTTCCTTAAGAGATCCTCATTGAATCCTCAACTCCTATAACCCAACCGATGCTATAAGGACATTGATCTAAATATTAGCACTACAACCTTGTACTATAACAACTCAATTTAACCCAAGGTTCTCCCCAATTACTAGGTACTACTCAGAAATAAAAATAGAATTTTTTTCAAACGGTAACTACACCCAACAATTGGTATAGACATCCATTGTCACCCATCGAAGCAAAATAGTCAGATTCCAAACAAGAAAAGATTTGCTTAACTCTACACAAAGGAACGGTCTCAAAACAATTTTAGGCAAAAGGGAAGAGAGGATGTAACAATTTCCCTACAACCATCGACTAAAGCATGACATTTCTCTTCTCAAAATGACATCAAAATCTTATAATAGCAATATGACCAATTTAGCAGGTAAGTTATATCTACCTTTAAGCACATCATGAGCACATAAGACTCCATCAGACATCCTACACTCCTCCCTAGGAGTAGACGCTGACACCACATAAGTCAAAGACTCAAAGGAAATAAATGCAACTAAATGCACAGAAACATATGAATGCGATGATCCTAAAATGCACGCGCTCGCTCTCTCGACGCAAAATAATACCTCCTGAACTGATGAGTCACCTGCTGAGTGCTGATTGATTGCAAATACTCTACCCGAAATCTTGGGCTTCCCCGAAGCATCTCTCTTCTGACCCTGTGCAGTACCAGCTCCACTTCCCGATGATTGATATCTGAATTTAGTACAGTCTCTCGCAAAGTGCCCAAACCGACCACAATTAACACATTTTCCTTGTTTCTTCCAACACTTGTCTTCTGAGTGTCCTTCCCCCTGACAATAGCTGCAGATCTTCCCATTTCGTGTCCCCTGATTTGTACCTCGATTTCTCACCATCGGCTGCCGTCCAGAGTTATCTCGGTTATCCGATCGCTGCGGTTGTGACTTGCCTTGCCCTCCTTGCTTACCCGGGTTAACCATCTCAGTCTCCCCAATATCCTGGTGTTCAATCAAGTAGGCTCGATCCACCGCATCCTGATAAGTCTGAATCCGCTATGCTATAAGCTGAGTCCGGATGGATGTCTTCAAACCCGTGATCAATCTCATCGCTTTCTGCTCCTCGGTCCGCACAAGGTATTCACAACACCTGGCTAATTCTGTGAACTTAGTTGAGTACTGTGCTACTGACATCATGCCTTGCTCCAAGCTGAGGAACTCGATCTCTTTCCGATTTTGATTCACTAAAAAGATAAAATGATCCTTGAATTTCTTCACGAACCACCCCCAAGGATATGGTACAAGAGTCGCATCCCAACTGGTCTTCAGTGCCTTCCACCAATGTTCCGCAGCCCCCACGAGCTTATAAGCTGAAAACAAAACCCTATCCTCATCAGTGCAACCAAAGACCTCGTAGATTTTCTCCATCGATTCTATCCATAGCTCGGCCTTCTTCACATCAGGCTCACCGTCGTACTCACTTGGTTTCAACTTCAAGAACTGCTCCAACCCATATCGCGGAGGTGCTACATGTTCCTCTCTCGGCCCTTGGTCACGAATTGCTTTCACGGCCATTTCAAACCTGCCCTGAAACACTGCACGGTTTTCTTCCCTTAGACCATTAAGATTCTGAGTCCCACTAGAAGCTTCACCAATCCTTCTTCTAGACATTTCGAACAAATACCTGCATAAAACCTTAACCGTTACTCACTCCGCACACAACTACCCACCTAGGTCATACTAATCCACCTAGACTTATACTTAGAGCCAAACCATGGCTCTGATACCAACTGTCGCGACCCCGAACCCCGCGGCCCGAGATCGCGAGCTGGACGTCGACTTAAAACCAAAACTCTAAAATATAGAAGTTAAAAATTCCATTTTGAACCAAAAGATGATAACACAAGGTTTTACAAATCCAAGTTTAAATCAACAATGTACAACCAACATAAGCTCCACAGCTTATACTCAAAAGAATAAATATACAATTCTTAATGACGTCAATAATGGTAAAACTATCCCCAAAAGGTTATACATTTAAATAATGTAAACCGATCCATAACAACCTGCCCCAAAATCTCAAACCTCTCGACGTCCTCCTCGATCCGCGAATCCTAATCCTTTTCCTCCTGGGGGGGGTTAAGGAAAAACAAAGATGGAAATAAACGGGGTGAGATAAAATCTCAGTAAGTTACTAATGCAACTACATGACATGCTGATGCAATGACCGATAGCAATTAACATAAGATAGATAGCAGCAGAATAATAAGTGACATGCTATCGAACAGTAACATCCAATAGTCAATCATATAAATAAACATATAACAACAAATGAGAGGCTCCCTATCGCCAACCGTCCCATACCGGTTGGAAATAACGACCAGCTCAACATGCAACACATAAAGCTGAAATAAACACTCATAAGTGGATACATAGCCAAGGTTTTCCAAACCGGAACATCCAAATAAAGGATCGCTGCGCAGCTTCAATAATCAACAATCAACATCTTCATAGCAGCATGAAAGCTCGAAGAGAAAACCCCGGTACCGGAACCAATAACCAAAGAAGTGTCACAAGGGACGGGAGACATGCCACAAAGTCATGCTCCAAGAAGCTAATATGCACACAAAGGAGCTAGCTCTTCTCACATCCAAGGCCAATCTGGAGGAGGGTAATAATGGGGCAAAACAATGGTCAACAATCACAATGGACTTGGCTGTGCCATCATAATGTTTCGCATCGCCCAAACACACACAAAGTACCAGCTGGACTTTCACGTAAAGGCTAAGTAATAAAATACTAGCACGATAAACAACAAAGGATTCCAAAGTAGGGAATCATACCAATTAATCACCATAAAAGATGCAAACGATTTCTCAAGAAGAGTTCAACAACAATAGCACAAGGAGTTTCTTATAAAAGAGCACAACAACGATAAACGGAATTTCTCACAAAGAGCACAACAACGATAAACGGTATTGCTCATAAGGAGCTCAACAACAATGATTATTAGAATACGATAATTCCATAAAGAGGAACCATACCAGATACATTTCAAAGATGATACCCATAAGTTACTCATAAGGAACACAACCCAAACGGTCGCTCACAAATAGTACAACGACTACAACCCAAAATTATCCTAAACGTTTACTCATAAGGATGTACTAGGACTATGAACTCAACCATCTCATCACACTTGAAATTCCAAAGTAGGAATCGGAATGAATACACCTTAAGGTTAATCAAACCGTAAGTACCCAATTGCCAATACACGCTTTACCTTCGTCCTTAACGAACCAATCCCAAAACCCTCAAACGAATCAAAAAGGTTAATCTTAAGAACATGATCACGACCGGACAAAACCCTACACTTTGGTGTTCAACAACAACCCTCTAGGTACTATGGGGCATCGCCTAAAACCTAGACCAAGTCTTACTCGAAATCAACTCGATTGGAACAACCACGAACACATCATAAGATGCCCAAACACCCAATAAAATCCCGAAGTATAAAACTTATAACTTAACTAAAAACCTATACCATATTGTAGTACTCGAAGAGAGCTTCGAAACGATAGTTTACACGCCTAAAACGGACTTCGCATGAACCCAATACGACTCTCGAAAGATTGGACCAAAAAGGGGAATAAATTCATAACAGGGGAGGGGGTGCGCTCGCCTCCTAAGGGAGGGATGCGCGCGCCTCCTAGATCAGAAGGGGAATCAAGTTGGGAGAAGGAGAGGGTGCGCGCGCTTCAAATAAATGGGTGCGTGCGCCTCCATCCGACAGAAGCACAATTGATTAAGGATGGCATAAGGGTGCGCGCGCCTCCTAAGGGAGGGATGCGCGCGCCTCCTTGCCCGGAAGGGCGATTTCCGGCCAAAAGTTCTGGGTTTCCACCAATAACGACCCCAAATCCAATACACACCAATTCTTTACCATTTCTAACACTACCAAGAAGGGAACTAAGGTAACTACACCATTTTGAGCCAAAATAACTCCAACAACATCAACTAAAGACCTCACTCAAGGGTGATTCAAATACCCAAGATTTCACAAAAATGAACAAAATGCAAATCACTCCCAAATCCACCCAAGATGCAATAAATGGCATTCATAACATCAAATAAACATGGAGTAGCATTTCTAGCATAAAATAGGGGGAAAAGCAACTTACCCAAATTTTCTCAAAGTTGCCGGAACTCGAAATTTCTTGGCTTCCTACGATCCTATCGACGATCTAAACAAGATTCACGTTTTAAGAAATGAGAAATAAAGAGAGGAAGATGATGGAAATGTAGAGAGAAGTGAGAGAGAAACTTACCCATTGCTAGAGAGAGAGGGAGATGGCTGGAAAGTGAGGGAGAGGTGAGGGAGAAGAGAGGGTGTAGGGGAATTATTTCCCAAAACTTACACTCAGGTCCCTCCACTACACTACACACAAATACTTACACTCCCTACTAACTATTAAGACCCAACAATATTGCACTAACCCGAATGACTCAAATAAAATGCTAGGCATAAATATTATAACACATGAAATGCACACATAATTATTTAAATAAATAATAATTTAAATAAATAAATAAGCAAATAAATAAATAATAATTATTTATTACTAATAAAATAGAGCCTAGTTTTTGGGTCGTGACAGTTATCCCCAGCAGGAGCCTGATGTCTCGTTTCCTTTACGAATGTTCAGTCTTCAAACAGGATAGTGTCCGTAGGATTGTTATCCCCAGCAGAAGCTTGATGTCTCATTTCCGTTACAAATGTTCAGTCTTCATACAGGATAATGTCCGTAGGATTGTTATCCCCAGCAGAAGCCTGATGTCTCGTTTCCTTTACGAATGTTCAGTCTTCATACAGGATAGTGTCCGTAGGATTGTTATCCCCAGCAGGAGCCTGATGTCTCGTTTCCCTTACGAATGTTCAGTCTTCAAACAGGATAGTGTCCGTAAGATTGTTATCGCCAGCAGAAGCCTGATGTCTCGTTTCCTTTACGAATGTTCAGTCTTCATACAGGATAGTGTCCGTAGGATTGTTATCCCCAGCAGAAGCCTGATGTCTCGTTTCCTTTACGAATGTTCAGTCTTCATACAGGATAGTGTCCGTAGGATTGTTATCCCCAGCAGGAGCCTGATGTCTCGTTTCCCTTACGAATGTTCAGTCTTCAAACAGGATAGTGTCCGTAGGATTGTTATCCCCAGCAGAAGCCTGATGTCTCGTTTCCCTTACGAATGTTCAGTCTTCATACAGGATAATGTCCGTAGGATTGTTATCCCCAGCAGGAGTCTGATGTCTCGTTTCTTTCTTCCTTCTTTCCCTAGTATCTCCGAACTACGACCGGATTGATTCCCCAGCGGATACGTAGGAAGCCTGAAAAGGTTCAGCCACCCGACCGCCTTGGTCATTTCCTACCCCCTTCGAACTACGACCGGCTTGATTCCTCCGAGGATACGTAGGAAACCTGAAAAGGTTCAGCCACCCGAACGACGTGGTCATCTCTCATCCTCAGCAGTTGCATTTTCCCGGCAGATGCATTTTCCCGCAGATCAGGCGTTAGTCCCCATCAGAGGACAATCATTCCCAATTTCCCCATCAGATTTGAACTACGTTTGGCTTGATTCCCCAGCGGATACGTAGGTCGCCTGCCAAGGTTCAGCCGTTCACTTACCTTTCATCTGTTTTGAAACTCATGTTTCAGAACGGATCCTTTTTCTATCGTCGACCCTCCATTGCCTTGCAAGAAGCGTCGCCGAGGGGCTACTGTTAGTACCCCATCCTGAAAATGAGTTTATTAGGATTTTCCCAAGTTACGAGGACTTTATAGGAATTAAAAACCTTGCAAAGACTTGTCCCGGATTCCCAAAATATCTCATTTATGACAAAATCCATCAAAATAGGTAACTTAGGGTTACCATAAAGCAACAGTGAAACCCTAGCTTAGGAATCACGTCAGCGTGCAATGATGGCCACGCGGCCACATTTGTCCAGCGATGATGGCCACGCGGCCACATATGTCCTTGGCCACGCGGCCACTTTTGTCCTTGGCCACGCGGCCAACATTGCTCCTTCAGATCTCAGCCGTTGGATCTTCCCCTTGTTTACTATATAAACCAATCTCAGCCTATTGGTTTAGGGTCCGAATTTGGAAGCATTATTATCACATATTAGAGTCCATTAACCACGAATTTGCTCTCTAATCAACCCTTGGAATCCTCCAAGAACACATTCAAGAATCCCTTGAAGATCAAGGTTTATTTCTTGCCAACATAGGTAAGTTTTCTAACCTTTCTTCATGTTCTTGCATTATTTTTAATGTAGATCTTTAATATTCATGTTCTTGCATGTTTTTTCATAGTGTCTTCATATGTTCATAATATGTTCTTCGCATGTTCATCATATTCATAGATTAAAACCTTATTTATGCTATATTTAGGGTTGCGATCTTTATAATAACATGTTATTTCATAGCCAATGATGATCTAGGGTTCATCAACCCGAACACGATCTAGGAACTACTTCTAAACCCTAATCTTTAGGTAATTCCCCCTCATTATGCATGATCCCGATTCTCCTGCCAATTCTAAACTCTTCTCGAACTACGCTGACCTGAGCTTCTCACATTGAGAGGAACGTAGGCAATCTTCGGATCCGGTCTCAATCACTAACACACTACATACACCGCATCATGATAGAAAGACCGATCAATTTGGGCAATAGGAGTGATAACGTTCAATATTCTTCTCTTGTTGTAATTTGACCCCCGAACCCATTAACATGCTTTTTTTTCAATGTTTTGGCTATAATTAAACCGGCGTGGCGACTCTCATATTTTATGTTGCTATGAATATCCCAATTTCAAACACACGTATTCACAGTACGATATGGTGATCGGCCTTCATCTCAAACTTGTTAAAACATCTTTGTACGAGTCATTTGCCAATGAATTAATCACCTCAAGATTGAACAACTTTCTTAGATTTGGAATCGCTTTGCGTTCCTTGTCGAGTCTAGGGGCTTCTTATCTTTCAGCGATACTCCCAGTTTCTTGCAATCAAATTGGGGTTTTCCTTCTCTTCTCTCTTAATGACTTACTTGCCTTCGTGAGTCATTCAAAAAAATATATAAATACATGAAATCAATACTAGGGGATACTTCCCTAGTCAAGTCAATGTCACTCATCATTAGTGACAAAAGGTCTCCACTGCAAAATCATATGTCTCTCATCCTCAGCTAGAGTCAATGCACACTTCCTCATTAATAGAGTTAAAATGAAGACGCAAAAGAGATGCCCACTAGATTGAAAACCTGAAAGGGCGGTCTAGGCAAAAAACAAGGTGCGTCATAAAAAAAAGAGAGAGTGAGAGAGAGAAGGGAAAGAGAAATTGAGATCCCCGACCTCTAAAGAAGACAAGTTATACATTGAATCTCCTCAGCAAGTCAATTCACCACCGAGTCAACTTCGGAATTGCAAAAGGCTCGACAAGATACGGCACAATCAAAGGTTGTCTTGGGTTATTGGCACAAGAGAGATTGTTCTTGCAATGTGTATTATTGGTTTCATGAGAAAGAAGGCCCGTGGTAATCAAGATCCATCCGAGAACGAACCCATCATTGAAGGGTACAAAGTTGTACAAATAGTCTCTAGTGAATCAATTGGTTTGGGTAGCAAATGGCAACAACGTGTGACTCAGTTTTCAAGCTTCTCCAAGCATGTTCCCCTACAGTATGTCAAAAGGCTTCCCGAGAATAGAGTAGCTCTTGCCATGTCCTCTTATGTTTGTTCCCTCGCGCGAGGCCGAGTCTGTTGCTTTGATCAACAAATGATGACGCCCTAGGGGCTATGTGACTCAAGAACGAAAGCTTCTTTTACTTCAGTTGACTGTTAATGAGCCCTAGGGGCTACGCTCAAGAAAAATGTGTGAGACTATTCTCAAAGTCTCTCAAGAGGAATTTCGAAAAAGCCTTCATGTCATGTGTGCCCGTGCTTGTTCCCCCAATCAAGGATGGGCCTTTCTTGCTCCACTTATAATCAATGGTGGCACTCTAGGGGCTACACTCAAGTTTAAAAGTCTCCCTTGGCAAGAAGCAATTCACTTCACCTCCCAACAATGGCCCTAGAAAAGCCATATGCAACGTTGGAGGCATCCTCAATTATTTTGGCACCATAGGTCTCAAGGGGCTTCGCAATCTACAATCTTTTGGGCTACGACATTACAGTAATCCAAGCAAAGGGCAATATTGAGGCTTCACAATTGACAATCTTTTGGGCAACGATACTCGATGTAATTCAATATGGGGAATAGTCTTCATGAAACCAAGCAAGCTTCAAAGGGTCTCTCAGCAATTCACGTCAAAGGTCTTTTGGTTTGAACGAAGGGCTCCGATGTTATGAATGAATTTGATGATCCTTGTTAGGACTTATAGCGAGATTACGAAGGAAGTCTTTGAGAAAAGGAAAAAGATTCAATATTCTAAACTCTATCAAAACAGGGTTATAGCGGGAAATGCCTCGGCCAGTCCCAATGTTTCTGCAATTCAGCACCCCCTTCTCCAAGATCAAAAGCAAAAGGTGTGGCTCTTACGCCTCAAGAACTAGTTGCATCCGAAGATCCGTCATTTGAAGACTCAAGCAAGCATACTCATTTGGGACCTTATCACACCATGACCTTACCATCCGCGATATCGACGGCACCACAAGGCATTATTGCATCTTTTGACATAAGCCCTCCGCCATTTGGGTACCGACCACAAGGAGGCCATTCATCTCCCCAGTAAGAGTAAGAAGGAGATCTCTATCATCCGCTCTCAATATAATGCCGAGCCAATTCCAAGATAATTTGGGGGTTTTACATCGAAGGGTCTTCACATTCCACCATCTTGAAGCTCGCAAACAACAAGTACATGACATTTGGGGCTTGGCAATCTCTCGAAGCTTGGTATCAATAATATTCTCTTGGGGCTTGCTCACGTCAACAACAAAGGCGATTCATTTGAATGGGTCAAGAGCAGATTTATACGAGTCACTCAAAGTTTGGCATCAAAGGCGTTTTAGGGGCTTTACAATCAACAACCCCTTGGTATCTCGGCATCGAAAGTCTTTGAAGCCCCATAATCGACAAATCTCTTGGGGCTAGACATCAATCTTCGTTAGGCACAACAACGACAACAGAATTCAAGCGAGGCAATCCGGACTTCAACCGAACATGATTTGATCTTGGGTTGGCTTTACAAACACACAATGGTTAAAATAGTTCACCCACGAACTAAAAAAAAAAATGACAAAAAGATTTTTCTTTTTTTTTTCTTACTTGTATAAAAAGTATGTGCTTCATTTTGCTTTGCTCCTAGCTTCTTCCCCAGCGTTCTCCATCATCCTTGAACTACGCTGGTCTGATTCCCTTCAAGGGATACAAAGGCAGCCTTTGGCACGACCAACCCATCATTCAGAATGTCATCTCACCAACATTCCATCGAAAGCAAGAGCAGTTCATCATCTTCATCAAAGCCACAACATCTCTGTCCCGAATCAAGCGGCCATGGTAAGTGAAGGTATGAAGATCATTCATTAATACTTTCCTCAAAAATCACACAGCACACAAAAGCAATTTCTCCATTCTCGAAAAATCTCTCTCAAGCAATCTCTGCTTCCCAAATCACATCACACCACAATCACAATTTTCTCTCAATTTCTATTTCACATCTCACACAAGCACGTATTTCTACAAAAGCATACATATAACAGGTACAAGCATTCGACAAATGGATTCACAAACGGATTCAGCAATGGGTTCACAAACGGACTCAACCATCAGATTCACAAACGGATTCGACCAATGGATTCACAAACGGATTCAGCAAAGGGTTCACAAACGGACTCAGCCATCGGATTCACAAATGGATTCGACCAATGGATTCACAAACGGATTCAGCAAAGGGTTCACAAACGGACTCAGCCATCGGATTCACAAACGGATTCGACCAAGGGACTCACAAACGGGTTCAGCAAATGGATTCACTAACGGATTCAGCCAACGGGTTCACAAACAGACTCGTCCATCGGATTCACAAACGGATTCGACCAAGGGACTCACAAACGGGTTCAGTAAATGGATTCACTAACGGATTCGTCAACAGGGTTCACTAACGGACTCATTCAAGGGATTCACTAACCGATTCATCAAACGGATTCACTAACGGATTCGTCAACAAGGGTTCACTAGCGGACTCATTCAAGGGATTCACTAACGGATTCGTCAACAAGGGTTCACTAACGGACTCATTCAAGGGATTCACTAACGGATTCATCAAATAGATTCACTAACGGATTCATCAACAGGGTTCACTAACGGCCTCATTCAAGGGATTCACTAACAGATTCATCAAACGGATTCACTAACGGATTCATCAACAAGGGTTCACTAACGGACTCATTCAAGGGATTCACTAACGGATTCATCAAACGGATTCACTAACGGATTCGTCAACAAGGGTTCACTAATGGACTCATTCAAGGAATTCACTAACGGATTCATCAAACGGATTCACTAACGGATTCGTCATCATGGTTCATTAACGGACTCATTCAAGGGATTCACTAACGGATTCATCAAACGGATTCACTAACGGATTCGTCAACAAGGGTTCACTAACGGACTCATTCAAGGGATTTACTAACGGATTCATCAAACGGATTCACTAACGGATTCGTCAACAAGGGTTCAATAACGGCCTCATTCAAGGGATTCACTAACGGATTCATCAAACGGATTCACTAACGGATTCGTCAACAAGGTTCACTAACGGACTCATTCAAAGGATTCACTAATGGATTCATTAAGTGGATTCACTAACGGATTCGTCAACAAGGGTTCACTAACGGACTCATTCAAAGGATTCACCAACGGATTCATCAAGCGGATTCACTAACGGATTCGACACACCTCCTCTATCAACAAAAGATGCTCACACAGGGAGCGCACCCCTATCTCTCGCAATTTCAAATTCTTGCTTTCATCGAGTCTTTGCTTTCTTTTCTTTCTTTTTCTTTGTCGATGTCCTCGGCGGTTGTCTTTCTTTCATCGACGCGTTTTGCTTTGCAATCCACGTCACCGAGGGGCTCTGTAGACACCCCGCCTTGGACCTCTCACCCCGATTGCATACATAGTATTTTTATTTAACTTGTTTTTGTTAATTTCTGTTACTTTGGTTAAGTTCCTAACTGATTCCGTTAGTTTTGGACTAAAATGCATAACATAGTTAACTTTGGAGTCATTTCTGTCATTCTGTCTTTTCCACCCGCGGGCGCCTCCGGCACTGCTTGTGGGCTATGCGAGCGTCTCGCCCCTAAAGCCGGACTCGCGCGCCTCTCATTATGGCAGTAACGGATTGCACCTTATTTCCCTCATTTTCCTAGATCACAAACACCTTTTTTCATCACATGTTTTATTCTAGCTTTAAACCCTTTTTATTTGGAAGCTCCAAATCCCATATTCTTAGCCTCCTCTTAAAAATAAATATTTTCTTTTATTTATTAATTTATTTATCTTATTTTTGATTGGTCAATTCCATTTCACATGGATTGATCATATTTTCCCTCCAACCTTTCCCTCCTAATTTCACCTATATAAACCCCCTCTTTTTACCTTAGAAAGGGATTTGAAATTTCTTCACAAAGACACTATACACAATTCTCTCAAGAATTCTCTTTACAAGAATTCTCCCAACAACAACTCAAGCATCAAAACTCTTTTCAAGTCAAAGTTTGAAGTCCTCTTTCTTAAGGTAAAACTTTACTTCTTCTTCTTCTTCTTCTTATTTTATATATGTCTTTTTAATGTATGCAATCCCCATCAATGGGACATGACCAAATAATCACTTTACTAGATTAAAGTTGGTTAAGGTTATCTCCTACATTCCAAACACCCCTTTTTAAACCCCCTTTATCATTATTAAGAATAGGAAGAATATTTATTTTATGTAGACTTTGAACAAGCAAGACAACATTAGTTGGGCGAGATGGGTGTTTAAGTACTTCCCATCTCGTAACCTAACCCCTGAACCTCATAACAAGAATCTCTGTTTTCGTATCAAACTTAGGCTAAATATTAGGTTTTTCTTATGTTCCTCTAAAAATATAGGTGGCGACTCTAACAAATAAAACCAATTAGACATCCTAGGATCCTTCTACCGCTCTAGCCAAGTAGCGGGCTCTCCCGGGGTATCTACAGAAGTGCCCAGAACCCAAGAAAGATGCTAAGGCTCAAGGAGCAAAAGATTACAACAAAGGGAACGGTGGAGGTCGTGGACGTGTATTCACCATGATAGCCAAGGATGCAAGAGCCACTAATGATCTTGTGGCAGGTACAATTCAACTTTACTCCCGTAATATAGATGCTTTGATTGATACTGGTGCTACGCATTCTATGATAAATGCTTGCTTGGCTAAGGGTATGGACTTAATTCCTGAGGCGTTAGAGGATTATTTAGTGATAGATACTCCAACTAGGGAATCGATCCCTATTACGTCTATATTTAGGAAGTGTCCTTTGAAATTGGACGAGAAAGAACTTGAGGTTGATCTCATCAGTTTAGAGATCGGAGAATTTGATGTGATCTTGGGAATGGACTGGTTAGCTGCATACCATGCCCATGTAGATTGTTTTAAAAAGAATTCCACTTTAGATTACTATCTGGAGTGAGTGTCGTTTCCGAGGGACGAAACCTAGGACCCGATCGAATCTCATTTCGGCAATGAAGGCTCGTAAGCTGTTAAAGAAAGGGTGTGAAGGATTCTTGGCGTACATCGGTGATACGAACAATAAGGAAGTAAGTATAGAATCACTTTCCGTGATTAGAGACTTCAAGGACGTATTTCCATAGGATTCACCGGGGATACCACCAGAAAGAGAAGTAGAGTTTTCTATCGATTTGGTACCAGAGACTGCACCATTATTGAAGGCGCCGTACAGAATGGCTCTGTCAGAACTGAAGGAATTGAAGGAATAACTACAAGAGTTGTTGGAAAAGGGTTTAATTAGACCGAGTGTATCACCATGGGGTGCACCAGTGATATTTGTGAAGAAGAAGGATGGGTCGATGAGGTTGTGTATCGACTATCGAGAATTGAATCGTGTGACGGCAAGGAATCAATATCCGTCGCCAAGGATAGATGATCCGTTTGACTGACTTCGTGGAGCATGTTATTTATGTTGGGTTTCGTGCAATCATGTGCAGCGGAAGACATTACATGAAGAAACCCAAAAACCTAGATCCGTTATGTTCAATAATTCATAATATGAAGATGAAAGAAACTAACCCTTGTAGATCGAAATACGGAGCCTTGGATTAAGATGCTAAGATGAGCACCCTCTACCGGTGATCCACACTTTCGAACGGATTCAAGAATGATTCTTGAACTTGACTGCTAGGTCCTTCGGATTGAAAAACTTGGTGAAGAACGATTCTTCAATCTCTCCCTATGATTATTATGGTTTGATAATTGGGAATAATCAAACATAACAATCCTAGTATATTATGTGTATTCTCTCTCTCCAAGAAAGAGTTTCTGATTTCTAAAATCAATGTTATGGGAACAATTCCCAGCTGCACACATTATATACAATAGGTCTCTAAGATCCTTTAGGGTTTAGGACTTCTTGTACAACAAGAAAAAGCCTAAAATAACTTGCAGTGCGGGAGGGCGCCATACGGCTCCTAGGCAGTTGTGCGGCTCCTAGGGCACCGTATGGCTGCTCCCTTTTTCTGCCTCGTTTTTCGCTCCTTTTAATTATCCGTTCTGCGTGTGTGACCCAATAGGATTATACTAAGTTGGCAACAAGTCCGAACCATTCAGACCTCGTAAGTCATAAGCGGACTCTAGCAAGCCATTATGACTACCCAATTAATATAACTTTAAAATCCAAAGTTTCCTAAAATAGAACATAACACAATATCTTTGTTACACGATGTCTATTGAACGTAAGCCATGGTCAATGGTCAACTTAACTTGTTCAATGATTTCTCGAACCCGAATGTATTGATAATACAAATGACATTGATCCAATCAATTCATTTGAGCATGGCCATGCATTTCATCAACACCATTCATCGAGTGGCCAAAGCTTGACAACTCTCTTGACGAGGAACAAATCCCATCTTGGCTTATTACCGTTCCCTACATGATTCTGATTACGCCAATCATATTCTTTATAGCTACCCGGTTAAGGGTAACGTTTGAATATGTCAAACATAATGTTCATCATGTTGAAGACTGTAATAACCCCAGGTCTAAAGATTCAAGTGATATAACTATATGAGACTTAATTATGACATTGTGACCATGACATAAATCTCATAGGGGTCAGTCCAGTATTTGTTCCCCAACAAATACCCATAAGTCTAAGTGTATCCCATAACATAATCACCATATGATTATCTATTAAACTTATACTAATAATTAATCATAATTATCAGGGACAGAGATTATTTTAATAAACATGCAAAAGATATAATAATCAAACATTCAATATCTTTATTAAAGCGTAAAGCAAATGATAATATTAATCGTTCAAATAACGTGCCTAGGGCATACACACCATCAATCTCCCACTTGCACTAGGCCTAATTAATGTATCGAATACCCATAGACCTAACATGACCATCATGCTTCGCTTGCGGAAGACCCTTTGTCAATGGGTCAGCAATGTTATCTTCAGTTGGTACTCTGCATATATTCACGACTCCTCTATCAACGATTTCTCAAATGATATGAAAACGCCTAAGTATGTGTTTGGATTTCTGATGCGATCTAGGTTCCTTTGCTTGAGCAATAGCACCATTATTATCACAATAAAGGTCTATTGGATTAGCATTGCTAGGAACCACCTCTAGTTCACCAATGAACTTCTTAATCCAAACAGCCTCTTTAGCAGCATCGGATGCAGCTATATACTCAGCTTCAGTTGTAGAATTAGCTACGGTACTTTGCTTAGAACTCTTCCAGCTAACAGCACTTCCATTAAGCAT
Organism: Campanula takesimana; assembly: GCA_026119855.1. Lineage (NCBI taxonomy): Eukaryota > Viridiplantae > Streptophyta > Magnoliopsida > Asterales > Campanulaceae > Campanula > Campanula takesimana. The sequence goes on along the minus strand of JAOWBW010000516.1, from coordinate 649,725 downwards.
AAACATAAATCCAGATTGCGATCTTGAATCATCCTTGTCAGTTTGGAAGCTTGCATTTGTGTAACCATTTACAACGAGATCATCTTCCATACCTCCATATACCAAGAACGAGTCTTTAGTCCTTCGCAAGTACTTAAGAATCGTCTTAACTGCAATCTAGTGACTCTCACCAGGATCTGATTTGTATTTAATCGTCATGCTCAAAGCATTAGAGACATCCGGTCTAGTACATATCATGGCATATGTAGACACCCCATTTTTAACGTTCATTCATAATCACACTACTTCTGCATCTCGCCTTTGATTTGGGTCGAAACTCGTTAAGTTGGACATGTTTCGTTAAGTTTCTGACTGACTTCGTTAGTCAGGGGCCAAAATGAGCATTAAAACTTCTGCAGAGGGCAAAATTGTGATTCCAGCACAAGATGCCTCGTACGAGACATCTAATGTCTCGTACGAGACATCTCCCTTGACAGTCGGGTTTCAGCAGTTTCCTTGTTGATCTCAACCCCGTTTCTTGGCAAACACTCCTCAAATCGCGAAAGATGGAAAGGACGATCTGAGAGTCTAAATTTAACCTCTTGGGAGTTGAGTCTTTGATTCCCATCCAAATTTACCTCCTTGACTTTACCCCTAAGTCTCAAAAACCCTATAAATATAAGACTTTTAACCTAAAAATGGGGAATCATTGGTAATCAACCTCTAATGGTCATTCCTCCTCTCTAATCACCCTCATAATCAGCCTCTCTCTCATACCCACAAAATTTGGAGGAGCATAGCACAAAACAAGTCAAATTCTTTGGATTATCAAGGCCATCCCTAGGATTCTCGAAGAACGCTTAGGTAATTCCTTGTTTACTTCCTCCCTACCTCTTTCTTTGCTTTGACGTAGTGTGATTCTACCAAAAGGATCAGCCTAGAGCCTCTCCGAATCATGGAGATGGTCTCGAAGCATATGATCCGACATTCCGAATAAATAAGAAATTATTTATTTGGCTTCTTTAGTGCATATTTTGCATGATTTTTGAGACAACGACGATGATTTCATAACTTAACCCCCGAATCCAAGATCTCAAGGCCGTGTTCCGTTAAACATGGTGGCGACTCGTACAATCCAAGCACAACCAATTCCCTACAACCGAACCCGCACCCGCGAGGGGGGACGCGCTCGAACAGTGGTGACTCTGCTGGGGAAGATCACAGTAAGAGGGTTAGACTTGCATCGAAAAAATCATTGTTGTTCTTAGAATTCTGCATTTTCTGTACTGTTTTCTGATCCCAGACTGGGATGCCTCGTACGAGGGATCTATGTCTCGTACGAAAGAAAGACATCCGCCGAGGACATCACAAAGAAAAGAGAAAGAAAAGAAAGCAAAGACTCGATAAAAGTAGGAATTTTGAAATTGCAAGGGATAGAGATGCGCCCCCTGTGTGAGCGACTTTGAAGACTTCCAACGGGAGACCCCATACAGAATGAAGGTGCTTGTAAAGTGGTGGTGATATTCAACGGCTCACCGTGCCAGAGTTTAGAGCCCAATTAGCGAACTTTGCTGATGAAGAGGTACGATGATACGAGATGGCCCACCGTGGCCAAGTTTTAGAGTCCGGTTGGCAGACTGAGGCTGGAGCCGTTTAGCGGATTCGTTATTCCCATTTAGAGTCCGGTGGCGGACTAAACCTGAATCCGGTTAGTGAATTCCGTCATGCTTACTTAGAGTCTGGTTGGCAGAGTTGAGTTGAGCCAAATCCGTTTTGCGGAAGCGTCATTTTCTCGCTTCCGATTGGTGGACCTAGGTGGAGTCCAGTGTATCGTACCCGTTATGCCCGTTTAGAGTCCGTTGAGAGGACTGGCTGAATCCGTTTGGCGATGCATGTTTAGAGTGTAACGACCCGAAACCTTGGCACCTTGTTTATTACTTATTTAATCATTTTCATGATTTATTTGAGTTAGTTTTGCTATGTTGAAACTTTAAAGGTTCGTAGTGTAAATAAAAGTTCGGGGGTCGTTTGCCATATTTGAACTTTGGGGATTTTCGAATAGGATAACTTTGAGTGACCAATTTGTAAATTGGGTGAATTAAATTATTAATACCCATTCCTCCCTCTTTCCCTGCGCATACTCCCCCTCCCAAAATCACTATCAGTCTTTTCTCTCTCTCTCCTCCATTATTGAGAAAAGGTAAGAAGCTCCTCCTTCTCTCTTCATTTTAGTTATCTTCCTCTCGTTATTTCTTAATGCTTATTTTATGAAAAATGCTTAGATCGTCGCTAGGATCATTTATCACCAGAAAATTCAAATTCCCTCATCTTTGATAAATCCCAAGTAAGTTGCTTTTCCCCATTTTATGTTAAAATGTTCATCCTAAACTCATCTGATGCTTTTATTGATAAATATTACTTCTTGGTTGGAATTTGAGTTAATTGTCATTATACCCATTTTGTGAAAATATGAGTTTGGATCATTATTTGATTTGAGTTGTTTGGTTGTTGTGGTATAGACCTTTTATGAGTTTAGAAGTCGATTTAGTACCTGGGTAAGCTAGTTAGAAGTATTGATTTTGAGTAGTTTTGAAAGGGTGAGGTTTTGGGTTGAATTTTTGACAAACCCAGGTGTTCTTGCCGAATTCCGGCCGTCCATGGTGGGTTGAGAGTTGTGGTCTGTGGGTAGTGCAGTTTGGTAGTGGCAGTTTGGTAGTGGCAGTTTGGTGTGGCAGTTTGGTAGTGGCAGTTTGGTAGTGGCGGTTTGGTAGTGCGGTTTGGTAGTGCGGTTTGGTAGTGCGGTTTGGTAGTGCGGTTTGGTAGTGGCAGTTTGGTAGGGGCAGTTTGGTAGTGCAGTTTGGTAGTGCAGTTTGGTAGTGGCAGTTTGGTAGTGGCAGTTTGGTAGTGGCAGTTTGGTGTGGCGGTTTGGTAGGGCGGTTTGGTAGGGCGGTTTGGTAGTGCGGTTTGGTAGTGCGGTTTGGTAGTGGCAGTTTGGTAGTGCGGTTTGGTAGTGCGGTTTGGTGCGGTTTGGTGCGGTTTGGTAGTGGCAGTTTGGTAGTGGCAGTTTGGTGTAGACACCCCACCTTGGACCTCTCACCCCGATTGCATACAAAGTATTTTTATTTAACTTATTTTTGTTGATTTCTGTTACTTCGGTTAAGTTCCTAACTGATTCCGTTAGTTTTGGACTAAACTGCATAACAGAGTTAACTTTTAGGGTCATTCTGTCATTTTTCACCCGCGGGCGCTTCCTGCACTGCCAGTGAGCCGCGCGCGCGTCCCGCCCCAAAAGCCGGACCCGCACGCTTCCCACTTTGGCAGTAACGGATTGCACCTTATTTCCCTCCCTTTTCTTATTTACAAAACATCTTTTCTTGATCACAAAAAACCATCTTTTTACATCCACATTCATCCCCCCTTTTCTCATTAACTCCCAATCCCAAATTCTAAGCCTTTTCCCAAAAACTAATATTTCTTTCATTTATTATTTGATTTCTTTTATTTCTTTTTTTTCTTTTATTCATTTATCTTATTTGTGATTGGCCCATTCCATTTCACATGGATGACCAATTTCCCTCCATCATTTCCCTCTCTTTTTTACCTATAAAAACCATCATCTTCTACCTTGGAAAGAGACTCTTTTTGGGACTTCTTCTTTTGAACTCCAACCTTGATTCACCAACTACATTATACACAAATTCTCCCAACAAGAGTTCTTAGTAACAAGACTCTACACAAATTGTTTTACAACAATTTCATTACAACAATAACACTTTCAAGTCAAGGTTCCAAGTCCTCTTTCTCAAGGTACAACTCCATTTTCTTCCTTTGTTTTCTTCTTCTTGATGTATGCAATCCCCAATTAATGGGACATGACCAACATGACTACTTCACATATTGAAGTTAGTTAAGGTTATCTCCCTACATTTTAATCTTAACTTTAATTCACCATGTTAATTTCTCTTCATCTCTTAATGTAATTCTTTAACATTACTTGTTATATGTAATCTTTATCATTAAATAAATAAAACAATTCTATTTTATTTCCCCTTTTCTTCTCATCACAATTGTTAGCACATTTCTATTTAATTAATTGAAGGACATGTAAATATTAGAACACCAATAGTAGCAAGACCCGCGTAAGCGGGGCAGAGTGGGTGTTTAAGTACTTCCCACTCCGTCACCTAACCCCCGAATCCTTCTCTCCCGAATCTCTGGTTTTGTACATAAATTAGGCTATTTCTAGATTTTTCTTATGTTCCTTTAAAAACATAGGTGGCGACTCTAAACACTCTAAAAACAAGTTAGACATCCTAGGATAATTCACCGCTCTAGCCAAGCCGTGGTTCCCCGGGGTATCTACAGTGGCGACTCCGCTGGGGATGATTTAGAGGGTTAAACTTGCGTTCTTAACTTTTGGTGTTATAATTTCTGTTTTCTGGGCATTCTGGTAAAAAGGGTAGGAAGCGCGCGCGTCCGGCCTTCTAGGCCTAAAGCGCGCGCGTCCGACCCTTATTATCAGAATCGCCCGCCTTCCTTCTTGTCCTTCAATTTCATATTTCTGTGCTAACAAGTTTCTGCAGGGGAAAGTTACATAATTTGGGACCATGGCAATCCCCTGAGTCCGCAGTTTCTTCTAACATTCTGACAGGTACCCCAGATGCGTGCACCTCCCATATTCATTGCGCAATGCGCGCGCTTCCCACATCACTTCCCTGAGGCGCGAGCTTCTGGGAAATTTTCCAGAAACAGAACAGTGCACAGAAAGCAGAACAGAGCAGAATGACAGTGTGTGGGCACCGGCCTGCATACAATTTCTTTTACTTTCTGTTTATTTTTTACCGGTCACACGGGTGATTCGGGAGTTGTAAATACGTGCTTATTTGTTTCCTTTTTTTTCTTTCTTTGAAAAAAATAAAAATAAAAAAAAATTTGTCACTTGTTAGACCTCACACTACATGCACATATTCTTATCAATTGCTCACTATCGAGTCGCACAAGTCCAACCCCAAACCCGTCGAGGCCCGTCCTAGAAAGTTTCAAGCTCCACCCGACCTTGACTCTTTCGAAGCGGTCAACCTCAGCCCGTGGCGTAGTTCAAGACTACATGCCGGGGGTGACCTTTAAGCCTCATATTCAAGCCGAGCACAACCACACAATTCTAGTCTAGGGTCTAACACTCCGTGACTCAAGTCGGTTTTTCATGTATCGAGATTCCCTAAACTAATGTCTTCAAATCATACATGCCAGCTTGTTGCAATGGACGAAATAAAACTTCGTCCCCAAAAGTGGGCATTTTGGACGAAAATAAAAATCCATCCCCGCATGTATGATTTACTACATTAATTTAGTTTAATCCCGTCACATGTAGGTATCACAAACGTGGTGGAATCCGATGAGTATATGGGACCGCGAGAAGGTCTATATACTAGTGTGACGATTCCACTATTTTTCTAGAAACCCCAAAAAGGACTCCGTCCTTCCGACTTTGTAAATAAAAAAAAAAAGTTTTTTTTTTTTCTTTATGTGGTTGAGTCTTTTTCCTTTGTTGTGGGTGAAGTTACTTTACTCAAAAGGTGTTTGTGGGGCCATCCTAAGATCAACCGTGTTCTCTCCATATGTCCAATGGCTTCAAATGGCAACGACAACGGCATTCCCGTGTCCAACGAAGGGTTATTCCGCATGGTGGAAGCATTGAAAGAGCAAGTTGATACACTAGCCGAGAATGTCCGCCGCAAGGATGATCTATGGCGAGCTCGTTACAAGCATGTGAAAACGGTCCACGAGAAAGAAGTTGCTCAACTCAAGAACCGATTAAAGGGGCTCACGAATGAAGGAACGGTCCAAAGCATTGATACCGGTTTGGTCAACACTCTCATGTCCTACATTGACCAAAGGCTTAGTAGGCTAAATTTACACAAGGGCCAAAGCACCAATCTTCATCAAGTTCCTCTCCTCGTGAACACAATGGAGGCTCTTCCCGAAAAGTTCAAGATGCCCGATATTGGCAAGTTCAACGGAAACTCTTGCCCCGACGCTCATGTTGACTCCTACGTTTGGGCCATGCTACCAAAGAAAGTGTCTCCTCAAATAATGGCACAATGCTTCCCGCTTACTCTCGAGGGGGTCGCAAAAGATTGGTATATGGGTCTTCCAGTTTCCACCCGCCTCAATTGGGATGTCGCTATGCTTGCCTTCAAGTCACAATAATCAAGGCAACTCCATATTCCGCCCCACCAAGAGGGAATTGAGAGCACCTTGCAAATGGGTGATGAATCATTTGGGGATTTCTATCGCCGTTGGAATGACAAGCTAGCCGAGATGATTGATAGGCCTTCCAAGAAGGAACAAATGGACATCTTCTTGAAGTGTTTGAAAATGGACTACCGCACTCATCTTAGTGGGGCTTTTCACTCCGATTTTTCAAGCATGTATGATGCGGGGGTTAGAATTGACGATTTGCTCCGAGAAGTGGCCGAGTCCTCCTATGACACAAGCTTCAACGACAAAGGGTTCCCAAGCAATTACATGGAAGAATGTAGTGACATGGAAGACTACAACGACAATGAGGACTACAACGACATGGGGGATGACGACAACAATCTCCGTTTCTCTTTCTCTACCTAGAAATAGGATATATAAAAAAAAAAAAAAAGAGTCAAAAGTCCTCTAATGTGTGCATTAAAGTTTTCTTTCGTCCCACTTGTGTGAATATTCGAGTCAATCATCAAATAAAGTCGTTCTTGTCCTCATACACAATTCCAAGTTGTTCAATTTAATTCTTGGCAAAATGATGAAAAGATGTCTAAACAAGTTTTAGAACGAAGGCCATCGCTTGAACGCCTAGGGACTAAACATCGTGACGAAGGCAACGACATCAACAACAACGGCGAATCCAAGACATCAAGCATGGAAAAAAATCAAGCAAAGTTTTCAAAGGGGGATTAAAAAAAAAAAAAAAAAAAAAAAAAAAAAAAAAAGAGCTCGCTAGGTTGAAACCATCAAATCAACCTAGGCAAAAGTTAGAGGACAAAAAAAAAATAAAAAAATCCCCATCAATCAAAGAAGTACAAGATCAACATCATTCCACCAACGAAGGACGAAGCAACAATTCATCACGAAGAATGGAGAATCCACAAGAACTACGGTGACCTGAGCCTCTACACTGGAGGAACGTAGGCAACCTGCGGGTCCGGTCTCATGCAAGAAAGAAGATATGTTTAGCCCTAGCGCGTTATTGTGATTGGCCTTCATCTCGAACTTGTCAAGACATCTTTGTACGATTCATTTGCCAATGAATTAATCACCAAAAAAAGATTGAACAACTTTCTTAGATTTGGAATCATTTCGCGCTCCTTGTCGAGTCTAGGGACTTCTATTATTTCTGCATACTCCCAATTTCTTGCAATCAAATTGGGGCTTTCCTTCTCTTCTCTCTTAATGACTTACTTGCCTTCGCGAGTCATTCAATTCAATAAAAAATACATGTCAATACTAGGGACACTTCCCTAGTCAAGTCAATGTCACTTATCTTTAGTGACAAAAGGTCTCCACCGCAAAATCACATGTCTTATCTCCTCAGCTAGAGTCAATGCACACTTCCTCATCAATTGAGTAAAAAAAAAAAAAAAAATGATGAAGACGCAAAAGAGATGCCCGCTAGATTGAAAACCCGAAAGGGCGGTCTAGGCAAAAAAAACAGGGTGCGTCATAAAAAAAAAGAGAGAGTGAGAGAGAGAAGGGAAAGAGAAATGGAGATCCCCGGCCTCTAAAGAAGACAAGTTCTACATTGAATCTCCTCAGCAAGTCAATTCCCCACCGAGTCAACTTTGGGATTGCAAAAGGCTCGACAAGATATAGCACCATCAAAGGTTGTCTTGGGTTATCGGCATCATTCTCCAGCAGTGTGCATTTTTGGGTTCATAAAAAGAAGGCCCGTGGTAACCAAGATCCATCCGAGAACAAGCCCATCATAAAAGGGCACGAGGTTGCACAAATAATCCCTAGCTAGTCAATTGGCTTGGGCAGAAAATAGCAACAACATGTGTCTCAGTTTTCAAGGCTTCTTCAAGTATGTGCTTCTAAAGTACGCTGAAAGGCTCCCGAGAAATGGAGTAGCTCTTGCCATATCCTCTCATGTTTATTGCCTCACACGAGGATGAGTCACTCTTGCTTTTCTCAAATGGTGACGCCCTAGGGGCTATGTGACTCAAGGACAAGGACTTCTTTTGCTTCACTTGACAATCAATACGCCCTAGGGACTATGCTCGAGAAAGATGTGTGAGACTATCCTCAAGGTCTCTCAAAAGGGATGTCAAAAAGCCCTCCTGTCACGTGTGCCCGTGCTCGTTCCCCCAATCAAGGATGGACCTTTCTCGCAATCAATGATGGCACTCTAGGGGCTACGGTCAAGTCTTAAAGGCTCCCTCGGCAAAGAGCAATTAACTCCCCAGCAGTATCCCCAGCCAAGTCATGTGCAACATTGAAAGCTTCCCCAATTCGGCACCGAAGGTCTCAACGGGCTTCGCAATCTACAATCTTTTGGGCTACGGCATTACAATAATTCAAGAAAAGGGCAATATTGGGGCTTCGCAACCGACAGTCTTTTGGGGACAACAATGCTCATGCAATGCAATGTGGAGTAGTCTTATGGCTCCATGAAAGAGATCAAGCTTCAAAGGTCTCTCAACACTTCAAGTCAAAGGCCTCTTGGTTTTAAATGAAGACTCCGATGTTATGAATGAAGTTGATGATTTTTGTTAGAACTTTCAACGAGATCATGAAGAAAGTCTTAGAGAAACGGAAAAAGATTCAATATGCTAAACTCTAATCAAAACAGGGTTATAGCGGTAAATGCCACGGCCAATCCCAATGTTTCTGCAATTCAGCACCCCCTTCTCCAAGATCAAAAGCACAAGGTGCAGCTCAGATAAAGTTGGGCCACAGCACTAGTTGCATCCGAAGATCCGTCATTAGTTCAACTCAAGAAGAGTCAAGCAAGCATACTCATTTGGGACTTTATCACGCCAAGACCTTATCCTTCGCGACCTCGACGGCACCGCAAGACATTACTGCATCCTTTGACATAAGCCCCCAGCCATTTGGGTATCGACCACAATGAGGCCATTCATCTCCCCAGTAAGAGAAAGAAGGAGATCTCTATCAAGAATTCTACCAAACCGTACACCCGCTCTCAATGCCGAGCCAATCGCGAGGTAATTTGGGGCTTTACAATGAAAGGTCTTCACATCTCACCATCTACAAGCCCACGACACTTGGGGCTTTGCAATCTCTCGAAGCTTGGCATCAACGATCTCCTCTTGGGGCTTGCTCACTACAACAACAAAGGGCGATTTACTCGAATGGGCCAAGAGCTGATTTATCTTGGAGCTATGCAAGTCCCTCAAAATTTGGCATCAAAGGCATTCTAGGGGCTTTACAATCAGCAACCCCTCATCTCGGCATCAAAAGCCTTTTGAAGCTCCATAACCGACAAATCTCTTGGGGCTAGACATCAATCTTCGTTGGGCACACCAGCGACAACAGAATTCAAGCGAGGCAATCCAGACTTCGACTGAACATGACTTGATCTTGGGTTGGCTTTACAAACACACAATGGCTAAAATGGTTCACCCACGAACTAAAAAAAAAAAAAAAAAAAAGATTTTTTTCTTTCTTTTTCTCATTCTATGTGCAAAATTATGTGCTTTACTTTGCTTTGCTCCTAGCCTCTCCTCCAGCGTCCTCCATCATCCTTGAACTACGCTTGTCTGATTCTCTTAAAGGGATACGTAGGCAGCCTTTGGCACGACCAATCCATCATTCAGAGTACCAGAATCACCAGGTGCCGCACAGAGCACCAGGTGCCGCACAGAGCACCAATTTTGGTCCATGGTGGACCATTAAAATCACCATACCTCTTCCATCAGCAAAAGTCGCTCACACAGGGAGCGCATTTCTATCCTTTGTAATTTCAAATTCCTGCTTTATCGAGTCTTTGTTTTCTCTTGTCGATGTCCTCGGCGGTTGTCTTTCTTTCGTCGACGCGTTTTGCTTCGCAATCCACGTCGCCGAGGGGCTCTGTAGACACCCCGCCTTAGACCTCTCACCCCGATTGCATACAAAGTATTTTTATTTAACTTATTTTTGTTGATTTCTGTTACTTCGGTTAAGTTCCTAACTGATTCCGTTAGTTTTGGACTAAACTGCATAACAGAGTTAACTTTTAGGGTCATTCTGTCATTTTTCACCCGCGGGCGCTTCCGGCACTGCCAGTGAGCCGCGCGCGCGTCCCGCCCCAAAATCCGGACCCGCGCGCTTCCCACTTTGGCAGTAACGGATTGCACCTTATTTCCCTCCCTTTTCTTATTTACAAACATCTTTTCTTGATCACAAAAACCATCTTTTTACATCCACATTCATCCCCCCTTTTCTCATTAACTCCCAATCCCAAATTCTAAGCCTTTTCCCAAAAACTAATATTTCTTTCATTTATTATTTGATTTCTTTTATTTCTTTTATTTTTCTTTTATTCATTTATCTTATTTGTGATTGGCCCATTCCATTTCACATGGATGACCAATTTCCCTCCATCATTTCCCTTTCTTTTTTACCTATAAAAACCATCATCTTCTACCTTGGAAAGGGACTCTTTTTGGGACTTCTTCTTTTGGACTCGAACCTTGATTCACCAACTACATTATACACAAATTCTCCCAACAAGAGTTCTTAGTAACAAGACTCTACACAAATTGTTTTACAACAATTTCATTACAACAATCACACTTTCAAGTCAAGGTTCCAAGTCCTCTTTCTCAAGGTACAACTCCATTTTCTTCCTTTGTTTTCTTCTTCTTGATGTATGCAATCCCCATTAATGGGACATGACCAACATGACTACTTCACATATTGAAGTTAGTTAAGGTTATCTCCCTATATTTTAATCTTAACTTTAATTCACCATGTTAATTTCTCTTCATCTCTTAATGTAATTCTTTAACATTACTTGTTATATGTAATCTTTATTATTAAATAAATAAAACAATTCTATTTTATTTCCCCTTTTCTTCTCATAAAAATTGTTAGCACATTTCTATTTAATTAATTGAAGGACATGTAAATATTAGAACACCAATAGTAGCAAGACCCGCGTAAGCGGGGCGGAGTGGGTGTTTAAGTACTTCCCACTCTGTCACCTAACCCCCGAACCCTTCTCTCCCGAATCTCTGGTTTTGTACATAAATTAGGCTATTTCTAGGTTTTTCTTATGTTCCTTTAAAAACATAGGTGGCGACTCTAAACACTCTAAAAACAAGTTAGACATCCTAGGATAATTCACCGCTCTAGCCAAGCCGTGGTTCCCCGGGGTATCTACATTTGGTAGTGGCAGTTTGGTAGTGCGGTTTGGTAGTGTACGGTTTTGGTAAAGCGTGATACGGGATCGGGCACCTGCGGTTTTGATTAGCCTTAAGGTGTATTTATCCGGATTTCCTATTTAGAATTCCAGGTGTAAAGAAATGGTTGGGTTCCTGGTTGTAGTACTCTTTATGAGTAGACGTTAGGGTCATTGTGGTAATAGTCAATGTACTATTTGTGATCGACCGTTTGGGTTGTACACTTTACGAGTAACTTGTGAGTATCATCTTTAGGATGTGTTTGGTATGTGCCTTATCTTGGAGTCATCATGTTTTGATGGTCAGTGTAGTTGGGCTCTCTATGAGCAATCTCGTTTATCGTTGTTGGATTCTTTTATGAGAAACTTCTTGTGTTCATTGTTGTTGAACTCTTCATGAGAAATCGTTGTATCTTTATGGTGATTAATTGGTATGGTTCCCTACTTTGGAACCCTAAACTGTTTAATTAAGCTAGTATTTATTACTTAGCATTTATTTGGAAGCCCAGCTGGCATATTTGTTGCATCGGGCGATGGGAAAGATTATAATGGCAAAGCCAAGTCCATTATAATGTTGACCATTGTTTTGCCCCTTTTATACCCCTTTTCCAGATTGGCCTTGGAAGAGGTAAGTTAGCTTCCTTTGGGAATGTATCTAGCTACCGAGCATAACTTTGTGTCATGGTTCTTGTCCTTTGTGACACTCTCATTGTTATTGGTTCCGGTACCGGGTTTCTCTTCAGCTTTTATGCTACTATGAAGATGGCTTGATGGGTTGATTGATTGATTGGTCGGTTCTGACCGGAGTTCTCTTCAGTTGTTATACTGCTATTGTTGATTGGTTGATCGGTTGAAGCTGCGCAGCGATTGTTCTATCAGTTTGGTGAAACCTTGGCTCAGTATCCTTTGTTACGTGTTTATTTCAGTCTTATGTGCTGCATGATGAGTTAGTCGTTATTTCCAACTGGTATGGGACAGTTGGCGATAGGGAGCTTTCTCATTTGTTGTTATGTGATTTACTTGTTCAGTTATATCGTCGATTTGCATGATATTATGCCATGTAGATGCATTTAGTAAGTTACTGAGATTTTATCTCACCCCGTTTCTTGTTTCAAATTGTTTTTCCTTAACCCCCCCCCAGGAAAGCAAGTGGTAGTGTTGTGAGGCCCATTGTAGCGGGAATCTTCTGAGCAGGTTGATCGTAATTGGGATAGTTGCTCTTCGGAGCCTTTATGTATTTTATTGTGGGTTCGTTGTCGTTCAGTATTTGTATATACGGTTGTACTTTGGGTATTTTTGTTAATAAGTTGTTCTTGCTTCCGCATTTGTTTCTAGTCTCCGAGTTATAATCTCGTTGAGGTGTTGTTTTGATGGTATTGGTTTATAGTTGAATTCACGCGCCCGGTTTGGTACATTACATTTTGGAGATGTATATTATGTAAATTTTATATTTATGGATTTTTAAGACTTTCGGGGCGTGAGAGTTGGTATCAGAGCAATGGTTTTAGATATTGAAAGAGAATAAGAACTCTGATATTGAGTAGGTTTCAATACTTGGGTGTTATGATTTTGAGTGGTTTAGAAACTAAGTTTTCTTGAAAGAATGAGGTTAAGGTAGAAGTTGGTTGAGTTATAAGTCGTGATATTGACGCCGAGTGTTTCTTCTCTTGTGGTATATCAAGTATAGATTGGTGTTAATAGTAATGGTTCCCTTGGGGTTAGTTGGTTTGGGAATCGAGAGTGCAATCTGATGGCTCGGGCATATCTATTTCGTAAAGTGGACAATGTTTTGTGCTATGTTCGCCTGATTGTTATCATTCATGGATTTATGATGAGGTGTATGCTCGAATACAGAACTACGTGATTGTTACTAGTATATATATGGGATGATTTGGTTATGTCACCTATGCGAGATATTGATGAGTTAAGTGGTATGGTTTAGCTTTTCGTGTGTTACGAATTTCTTGTGTGCCATCGATGGATGGTGAATATTTCTATATTAGTATGTTTGACTTTGTTTAGGATCATACTAAGTATATATAATGTTCAGGTTCTATCTTGAAAGTCAGAAAATCTTTATTATAAGGTTGTGCTGGGAATTTAGCTTATTCTGTTGGCAATATTAATTTTGAAATATTAGGTATAATTTATATTGAGTGCAATATGTCGCTTGACCGATAGAGAACTTGGGTTATATGATGAGTTAATATAAGCTACAATACGGATGGGTGAATCAGTGAGCATATAGTATCGGTTGGGTTAAAAGAGTTAAAGATTCAATTTGTAAATTTCTTGATAGGAGTTTTTCTTTACTTTTAGTACATCTAAGTGAGTGCATCGGAATTGTTTAGTATGAGGAAATACTTAATTTATTATGGGTCATAATAAGAAGTTGAGTTATGATACTTTTGGAATCATTTTAGTACATGACTGGAGTTGAGTTAAAGCAAAATGAGTTATGAGTATATGGTGGGAGTTATGATCATCAATGATGGTAAGCACGTTAAGTTTAAAGGTCTAGACATATTTTGAGAAAGTAAGAAATTCTCGAGCAATATTAAAGGCATTTTCGGGTTTTAGTTAAACAGTTGTCACTTGGTTCTGAATCTTTTCTTAGTGGCGTTCTCGTTTGGATTAAGGATTTGTAAAGGAAGTTGAGTATAGATACTTTGGCATATTAAAGGATACTATGATTCTGTATTAGGACGGAGCAGTTTATTTAATATTTCGGATTATTAGTGATCATTTGTAATATCTTTTAGAGTTGTAAGTTGTAATATATAGATATTTATGAAAATAAAGATTGTGAAAAGTTCGGATCGTTACAGTTGCTACTTTAATGGTAATCCTTAGAGATATAGTCACACGGTGAACATTTGAAGGATGAGAAATTTCTTTAGCTTTTCATAGTTTAAGAAGTTGTGTAAGCTCGAAATTGTTTAATATTTTCAATTTCTGGGAAGTAATATTAAGTATTCGATTTTCTAATGGAAGTATCTTTGCGGTATAATTAAGGTTGTGAATAAGACGAGTTTGTAGTATCTCGAGAATTGTGTTTAGGAGTAATCTGGATTCTGCGATTTTGGGCGATAAAGTATTTGCATATATTTTGAGGATTAACGCTTGATAAGTGGAGCTATCTGTGACTTGGAATTGGTTGTGATTCTAGTGGTTTTACCTTAGCGGGTTATATTATATTTTATTTTGGGACCAAGTTGAAACGTTATGATATCGGACTATCAAAAGTTGATGGATATATTTCCTTAGAAAACTAAGTATGAGGTAATGCTAGTAGTTGAGAAATTCAAAGGTTATGACTGTATTATGTTTTATCTTATAAGGAAAGTGAGTGTGGTAGTGGAATCTCATTTGATCGGACAGTTGATGACGGTAAATTTTTGAGTATATCATTAAGTCATTGGGTGACAATAATCGTTAGCCCTATTCCTTCTCTTATTTGTTCGGGTAGTAGTATGATTACTTGGGATGATGTCTAGATCGTCAATGCGTACGGGTGAACCCGAAAAGTAAAACTTATGGATGTTGATGATTTAAGGGTTGATGGTGAGCGTGATGCTAATTAGGATCAAATCAGCTATGTCTCAGAATTGGTGAACAAGTGATATTCTTGAGAATTTGAAATTCGGGATGAAAGAGGAAGTTAACTTTAGGATGTTTGATACGAGTATACTTGAGATGCGTATGTGTTCAAATGTGTTGGTTTATTTGAGTCGTGGGGGCGATGTATGAAATATTTAATTGGTACTTGATAGAGGTTATGAGTGCTTTATGTGAATTGATATTTTGTCGCCTCATTATGACCGCGCGTTGTGATTTTGATGAGTGAATTCGCGGGCGAATTCTTTTTAAGGAGGGTAGATTGTAACGACCCGAAACCTTGGCACCTTGTTTATTACTTATTTAATCATTTTCATGATTTATTTGAGTTAGTTTTGCTATGTTGAAACTTTAAAGGTTCGTAGTGTAAATAAAAGTTCGGGGGTCATTTGGCCATATTTGAACTTTGGGGATTTTTCGAATAGGATAACTTTGAGTGACCAATTTGTAAATTGGGTGAATTAAATTATTAATACCCATTCCTCCCTCTTTCCTTGCGCATACTCCCCCTCCCAAAATCACTATCAGTCTTTTCTCTCTCTCTCCTCCATTATTGAGAAAAGGTAAGAAGCTCCTCCTTCTCTCTTCATTTTAGTCATCTTCCTCTCGTTATTTCTTAATGCTCATTTTATGAAAAATGCTTAGATCGTCGCTAGGATCATTTATCACCAAGAAAATTCAAATTCCCCCATCTTTGATAAATC
This sequence comes from Campanula takesimana, assembly GCA_026119855.1. Taxonomy (NCBI): domain Eukaryota; kingdom Viridiplantae; phylum Streptophyta; class Magnoliopsida; order Asterales; family Campanulaceae; genus Campanula; species Campanula takesimana. The sequence goes on along the minus strand of JAOWBW010000516.1, from coordinate 634,032 downwards.
CCAAGTAAGTTTCTTTTCCCCCATTTTATGTTAAAATGTTCATCCTAAACTCATCTGATGCTTTTGTTGATAAATATTACTTCTTGGTTGGAATTTGAGTTAATTGTCATTATACCCATTTTGTGAAAATAGAGTTTGGATCATTATTTGATTTGAGTTGTTTGGTTGTTGTGGTATAGACCTTTTATGAGTTTAGAAGTCGTTTTAGTACCTGGGTAAGCTAGTTAGAAGTATTGATTTTGAGTAGTTTTGAAAGGGTGAGGTTTTGGGTTGAATTTTTGACAAACCCAAGTGTTCTTGCCGAATTCCGGCCGTCCATGGTGGGTTGAGAGTTGTGGTCTGTGGGTAGTGCAGTTTGGTAGTGGCAGTTTGGTAGTGGCAGTTTGGTGTGGCAGTTTGGTAGTGGCAGTTTGGTAGTGCGGTTTGGTAGTGCGGTTTGGTAGTGGCAGTTTGGTAGTGGCAGTTTGGTAGGGCAGTTTGGTAGGGCAGTTTGGTAGTGGCAGTTTGGTAGTGGCAGTTTGGTGTGGCAGTTTGGTGGGCGGTTTGGTAGGGCGGTTTGGTAGGGCGGTTTGGTAGTGCGGTTTGGTAGTACGGTTTGGTAGTACGGTTTGGTAGTGGCAGTTTGGTAGGGCGGTTTGGTAGTGCGGTTTGGTAGTGCGGTTTGGTGCGGTTTGGTAGTGGCAGTTTGGTGTGGCAGTTTGGTAGTGGCAGTTTGGTAGTGGCAGTTTGGTAGTGCGGTTTGGTAGTGTGCGGTTTTGGTAAAGCGTGATACGGGATCGGGCACCTGCGGTTTTGATTAGCCTTAAGGTGTATTTATCCGGATTTCCTATTTGGAATTCCATGTGTAAAGAAATGGTTGGGTTCCTGGTTGTAGTACTCTTTATGAGTAGACGTTAGGGTCATTGTGGTAATAGTCAATGTACTATTTGTGAGCGACCGTTTGGGTTGTACACTTTACGAGTAACTTGTGAGTATCATCTTTAGGATGTGTTTGGTATGTGCCTTATCTTGGAGTCATCATGTTTTGATGGTCAGTGTAGTTGGGCTCTCTATGAGCAATCTCGTTTATCGTTGTTGGATTCTTTTATGAGAAACTTCTTGTGTTCATTGTTGTTGAACTCTTCATGAGAAATCGTTGTATCTTTATGGTGATTAATTGGTATGGTTCCCTACTTTGGAACCCTAAACTGTTTAATTAAGCTAGTATTTATTACTTAGCATTTATTTGGAAGCCCAGCTGGCATATTTGTTGCATCGGGCGATGGGAAAGATTATAATGGCAAAGCCAAGTCCATTATAATGTTGACCATTGTTTTGCCCCTTTTATACCCCTTTTCCAGATTGGCCTTGGAAGAGGTAAGTTAGCTTCCTTTGGGAATGTATCTAGCTACCGAGCATGACTTTGTGTCATGGTTCTTGTCCTTTGTGACACTCTCATTGTTATTGGTTCCGGTACCGGGTTTCTCTTCAGCTTTTATGCTACTATGAAGATGGCTTGATGGGTTGATTGATTGATTGATCGGTTCTGACCGGGGTTCTCTTCAGTTGTTATACTGCTATTGTTGATTGGTTGATCGGTTGAAGCTGCGCAGCGATTGTTCTATCAGTTTGGTGAAACCTTGGCTCAGCATCCTTTGTTACGTGTTTATTTCAGTCTTATGTGCTGCATGATGAGTTAGTCGTTATTTCCAACTGGTATGGGACAGTTGGCGATAGGGAGCTTTCTCATTTGTTGTTATGTGATTTACTTGTTCAGTTATATCGTCGATTTGCATGATATTATGCCATGTAGATGCATTTAGTAACTTACTGAGATTTTATCTCATCCCGTTTCTTGTTTCAAATTGTTTTTCCTTAACACCCCCCCCCAGGAAAGCAAGTGGTAGCGTTGTGAGGCCCATTGTAGCGGGAATCTTCTGAGCAGGTTGATCGTAATTGGGATAGTTTCTCTTCGGAGCCTTTATGTATTTTATTGTGGGTTCGTAGTCGTTCAGTGTTTGTATATACGGTTGTACTTTGGGTATTTTTGTTAATAAGTTGTTCTTGCTTCCGCATTTGTTTCTAGTCTCCGAGTTATAATCTCGTTGAGGTGTTGTTTTGATGGTATTGGTTTATAGTTGAATTCACGCGCCCGGTTTGGTACATTACATTTTGGAGATGTATATTATGTAAATTTTATATTTATGGATTTTTAAGACTTCCGGGGCGTGACATTGAGTCCTTTGAGCGGACTGGCTGAATCCGTTTGGCGAACCCGTTATGCCTGTTTATAGTCCGTTGAGCGAACTGAAGTTGAATCCGATTGGCGAACTCGTTATATCTGTTCAGAGTCCGTTGAGCAGACCTGTTATATTGAATTGGAGTCCGTTGAGCGGACTGAAGTTGAAATGGGAGTCCGTTGAGCGAACTGAAGTTGAGTGGGAGTCCGTTGAGCGAACTGAAGTTAAATCCGGTTGGAGAACTCATCATGTTTGTTTGGAGTCTGTTTGGCGAACCTGTTATGTTGAATTAAAGTTCGTTGAGCGAACCGAAGTTGAATGGGAGTCCGTTGAGCGAACCGAAGTTGAATGGGAGTCCATTGAGCGAACTGAAGTTGAATCCGGTTGGCGAACTCATCATGTCATGTTTGTTTTGTAGAGAGTGTGGTGATTGTGCGGTTCACCTTGACCGAGCTTTGATTGAAGTTTGCTGATAATGTGATTCTGATGCTAACCTTGGGCGTACCACTTAGGCTTGCGAATGGTCGCCACTGCTGCCCGGAGGACTCACGCGGCACCTGTCTGTCGTGGTACACTTGCAACGTGACAATCTGTTGCTGAAGATGGTGGTGGTTTCAGTGGTTCACCATGGACCAAATTACTATTCGAAGCCGCATTTGTTGTTTGCTGTTTGGAGCCACATTTGCTGTATGCTGTTCGGAGCCGCATTTGCTATTTGCTGTTTGGAGCCGCATTTGCTGTATGATGTTCGGAGCCGCATTTTCTCTTTGAAGGTATTGGATGTCGGGGGACTCACTCCTTTACCTGTCAGGGGTGTGCTTTGCAGAAAGCGTTAGTGAATGATGTTCATACGTTCACTTACCATGGCCACTAGATTTGGGATGGATTTATGATGTTGTGGCTTTGATGAAGAATGTCCATGCTTTGGATGTTGATGAGTTGCTTTTGCTTTTGATGGAGGAATGATCACTTCTTGATGATGAATTAGTGTTGCCAAAGGCTGCCTACGTATCCCTTGAAGGGAATCAGACCAGCGTAGTTAAAGGGTGATGGATAATTCTAGGAGCAAAGCAAAATGAAGCACATACTTTTTACGCAAGTAAGGAGACAAAGAAAGTTTATTTACAAGGAAAAGGAATATATATATATATATATATTTTCTAGAAGGGAAAGAATATATACACTTGCGAGAAAAAGATTTTTTTTAGTTTGTGGGTGAACCATTCTAACCATCGTGTGTTTGTAAAGCCAACCAAAGATCAAGTCATGTTCGGTCGAAGTCCGGCTCGTCTCGCTTGAATTCTGTTGTTTCTGTTGTGCCCAACGAAGCGTGATGTCTAGCCTTCAGAGATTCGTCGATTATTGGGCTTTCGATGCCGAGATACCAAGGGGTTGCTGATTGTAAAGCCCCTAGAACGCCTTTGATGCCAAAATTTTAGTGACTCGTGAAACCCCAAGATAAATCAACTCTCGAGCCATTCGAGTAGATTGCATTTGTAGTTTTCATGACCGAGCCCCAAGGGTAGATCGTCGATGGTAAAGCCATGGAAGGAACGTTTATTGCAAAGTCATTGAATGATCATTGATGCCAAGCCCCAAGGGACTTGATGTTTTTGGTCAGTGCGAGCTTCGAGAGAGCCGTAGAGCGTGAGGCATTCCAAGAGATTTTTGATGCCGAGAGTCTGAAGAATTTGCATTTGCCATTGCGGTGCATACAAGATGTAATTACGAGCCACTTGAGCTTTTAATTGTGAAGCCCTTGAAAATTCATTGGTGTCAAGCCTCAAGGGATCCTCATGATCGATCATAGCCCAAACTGTCCAAGTGAGATGCATTGTTGTTGAGGTGGCCAAGAGATGAAAGGACCCAAAAGACCTTCGATTGTAGAGCCCCAAACGACCCTTGAATCTCTTTGGTTCTGCGAGGTCCCAAGATCGTTCCACATTCGGGCTATTAGATTGCTGTAGTGCCGAATCCCAAAAGATTGTTGATTGTGTGGCCCCTCGAGAGACCTTCGGTGCCAAACCGATTGAGAGGGCTTTCAATGTTGCACATGACTTTTCTAGGGCCAAGAAGTTCTGTCCACTGCCAAGGAGGTAAAGTGAATTGCATTCTCGTTGAGGGAGTCTTTCAAGATCGAGCATAGCCCCTAGGGTGTCATCATTGATTGTAAGTAGAGCAAGAAAGGCTTATCCTAGTGTGGGGGAAGAAGCACGAGCATATTCATTTCGCTGAGAAGCGTTTTGACATTCATTCTTCTAATTTTAGGGGGATAATCCTTTCGTGAAGCTTGAAGATTATCCCACATATATTTCTTGCGTATAGCCCCTAGGGCTCATTAACTGTCAAATGAAGTAAGAGAGGCTTCTCTTCGTGTAGGGGAACATGATGAGTGGCACTTCATTATTCAAGAAACCCAATTCCTCCTGTTTGAGAAGCTTGGAGACTGGGATACCTATTATTGCTCTTTATTGCTCAAACCAATCGGTATATTGGAGGCGGCCCATAAAACTTCTTACCCTTTCTGAACCTCATGCGGTGTCTGTGAATACGTGTGTTTAAAATTGAGAGTCTCCATACCGTTTTAATTAGCCAAAACATTTGAGAAAAAGCATGTAAATGGGTTCGGGGGTCAAATTACGATAAGGGAAGAATATTAAGCGTTATCACTTCTATCTCCCGAATGATCGGTCTTTCTATCATGATGCGGTGTAGGTTATGTGCGGTGCTTAGAGACCGGATCCGAAGATTTCCTACGTTCCTCTTAATGTGAGAAGCTCAGGTCAGCGTAGTTCGAGAAGGATTTAGAATAGACAGAAGAAACGGGATCATGCATAATGATAGGGAGATTTACCTAAAGATTAGGGTTTAGAGGTAGTTCCTAAATCATGTTCGGGTTGATGAACCCTAGATCATCATCGGCTATGAAATAACATATTAATCATGAAAATCGAAACCCTAAATCTAGCATAAATAAGGTTTTAATCTAAGAACATGAAGAACATGCGAAGAACATATTATGAACATATGAATATCATGAAGAACATATGAATAAACATGTTATGAACATGAATATTATGGATCTAAATCAAGAACATAGCAAGAACATGAAGAAAAAAGTTAGAAAACATACCTATGTTGGCAAGAAATAATCTTGGATCTTCTTAGGAACTTTGAGGATGTTCTTGGATGCTTGAATGCCTTGATTTGAGAGCAAATTCGTTACTTAGGAAGCTAGAATTCGGATCAGGATCGGGATCCTTAATTATGAGGCAAGGGAGGCCTTTATATAGTAAACTGGGTGAGAGATCTGACGGCTGAGATCACCTGAGGCAAACATGGCCGCCTGGCCAAGGGAGAATATGGCCGCGTGGCTAGATACCAATGTGGCCGCGTGGCCAAGTATCTAGGCTGACGTGATTTTCAAGCTAGGGTTTGGTCTGAGATAAGGAAACCCTATTTTGGTCATTCTTGGGATATTCTAGAATATTGAGCTATATTTTGGGAATCCGGGACAAGTCTTTGCAAGGTTTCTAATTCCTATAAAGTCCTTGTATATTTGGGAAAACCCTAATAAACTCATTTTCAGATCGGGTACTAACAGTAGCCCCTCGGCGACGCTTCTTGCAAGGCAATGGAGGGTCGACGATAAAAAAGAAGGATTCGTTCTGAAACATGAGTTTAAAAACAGAGGAAAGATGATGGTGGGATGGTTGAACCTCTGCAGGCGACCTACGTATCCTCGGGGGAATCAAGCCAGACGTAGTTCGGATTCGGCTGGGGAAATTGTGAATGATTGTCCTTTGATGGGGAGCAACGCCTTCTGCTGGGGATAACGTTGAGTTGTAAAGAATCATCTATTGGGGGATGAAGAATGACCAAGTCGTTCGGGTGGCTGAACCTTTTCAGGCTTCCTACGTATCCGCGGAGGAATCAAGCCGTTCGTAGTTCGGAGATACGAACAAGAATGGTGCGAGATATGAAGACGGAAAGGTCTAGGTAATCCCAAGATAAAAATGGCAATTGACGGAACTTACGCAATTAGAAACGGTCGGGTTTCTGCGAATCACGATAATAAAACAACAAATGCTGGAACTTACGCAATTAGAAACGGTCGGGCTTCTGCAAATCGCGATATTAAAACAACAAATGCTGGAACTTACGCAATTAGAAACGGTAGGGCTTCTGCGAATCGCGATAGAACTAGAACATACATGACATAGAGATGGACGGGCCTCTGCAATCACGAGAGTCTTAAGCAAATGCTGGGGTGCACGCAATATAGAAACGGTAAGGCTTCAGTAATTACGGAAAAATTTGGAATGTACGAGATATGAATATGGCAAGGTCTAGGTAATCCCGATGCTTCTCTGAAAATACATAGAAATTTTTGGAATATTTGGAGGCTTTTCAAGCCAAAGGATAAACTTTGGAAATATTTGGAGGTTTCCGAACCAAAGGATATTCAATTTATGGAAATATTTGGAGGTTTTCCGAACCAAAGATGATCAATTTTATGGAAATATTTGGAGGTTTTCCAAACCAAACATAATCAATTCATGTTTCAATGGCAATAGACTCTCGGAGAGTCACAATGGCAAAAGACTCTCAAATAGATTCTTGGATAAGTCTCACATGATGAGCGACTCTCGACGAGTTATTATGAGTCACAAAGATGACGGATTGTTACGAAGTCGCAAAAAGGATGAACTCTCAGGGAGTCACGAAGGTGATAGATTTTAGGGGAATCACAAAGGTGATAGACTCTAGGGGAGTCACAAAGGTAAAGGACTCTCGGGGAGTCTTAAAGGTGATGAACTCTTGGGGAGTCGCAAAAGCGATGGACTCTCGGGGAGTCACAAGGGTAAAGGACTCTTGGGGAGTCACAAAGGTGATAGACTCTCGGGGAGTCGCAAAAGCGATGGACTCTCAGGGAGTCGCAAAAGGGATGGACTCTTGGGGAGTCACAAATACTTTGTTAGAAAGGGAAATCATGGAAAGCGTAGTGTCTGGGTTCCACTTATCCTAAATTAGGAGGGAATGCATAATATGAGGCTACGACCCATTGAGACCAAGGCATTAGGTAAGGAACATTTTGCTTGTTTGCCTAGGGGTAGGACCTAAGGCTTTTTAAGGAAAAAGGGGATAATAAAGATGGTAATCTCCTAGTCTTGAGATAGGGATGCCAAAGATGTCATGGTTTTCTAAGGCTTGAGATTATGTCTTGGAGATAGTGCAGGTTTCCTAGGCTTACGGGCTAGGGATTAGAGTTCGTTAAGCATGAGGAGGGTATTGTATCCTAGGCTCAGGGCTATGGCTTTCCTAGATTTCAAGACTAGGTTTTAGAAATATCCTAGGCATCAAGGCTAGGGTTCGGAGTTGTGGTAGGTTTAGAGGTTACAAAGGCGTTTTAGCTTCAGATAGACGTGACCATCTGGTTATAACCAGCGGATAACGGTTATAACCGCCGGTTAGAAAATTCGTTAAGTGCTAACCGTAACCTAACCTTATAACCGTGATGTCCGGTTAAGGTTAACCGGTTAAACGGTTAATCCGGTTATGTGAATTTTATTTTATTTTTTTTTAAAAAAAAGAGTTTTTAGCAGTTTTTGTTAGAAAACTAACTGAAAATCGTAAAAAATCTGACAGAAAATGAAGGAAAACACTAATTTTGTTAGAAAACTAACACAAATTGTTTAAAAAATAATTGTAATTCTGAAAACTAACTCAAAATGTTAGGAATTTGACGGTTAATATAGACGGTTGAACTGGCGGTTAGCTTCCCGGTTACAACCAGAGGTTAACCGGTTACTAAATGGCCTAACCTTAACCGAACCGTGTAACCGACGGTTGACGGTTGAAACGGTTGGCGGTTGGCCGGTTATGCCGGTTAAAAACCGACGGTTAGCCGGTTACGGTTGAAAAATGGACATGTCTAGCTTCAGACTTAAGGTGGGAGTTGGAAATGTTATGACTTCCTAGGCTTATCACGCCCCAGAAAATACTAAAATCCATAAACATAAAATTTACATAATATACATCTCCAAAATACAAAATACCAAACCGGGCGCGTGAATTCAACTATGAAACCAATACCATCAAACAACACCTCAACGAGATTATAACTCGGAGACTAGAAACAAACGCGGAAGCAAGAACAACTATTAACAAAAATACCCAAAGTGCAACCGTATATACAAAACACTGAACGACTACGAACCCACAATAATAAGCATAAAGGCTCCGAAGAGCAACTATCCCAAATGCGATCAACCTGCTCGGAAGATTCCCACTACAACGGACCTCATAACGCTACCACTTGCTTTCCTGGGGGGAGGGGGTTAAGGAAAAACAGAGATAAAAGAAACGGGGTGAGATAAAATCTCAGTAAGTTACTAAATGCATCTACATGGCATAATATCATGCAAATCAATTATATAACTGAGCAAGTGAATCATATAACAACAAATGAGAAAGCTCCCTATCGCCAACCGTCCCATACCAGTTGGAAATAACGACTAACTCATCATGCATCACATAAGACTGAAATAAACACGTTACAAAGGATACTGAGCCGAGGTTTAAACCAAAGGATATAACAATTGCTGTGCAGCTTGAACCAATTCCAATCAACCAATATTCGTGTTAGCATAAACAGCTGAAGACATCCAATCAACGTAGCAACATAAGAGCTGAAGGAAACCAATCAACCCATCTTCATAGTAGCATGATAGCTGAAGAGAAAACCCCGGTACCGGAACCAATAACAACAAGGGGACGATGACACACAGTCAAAGCCCAAAACCAATAGCTATAATGCTCACAAAGGGGCTAGCTCATCTCACATCCAAGGCCAATCTGGAGGAGGGTAATAATGGGGCAAAACAATGGTCAAGAATTATAATGGACTCAGCTCATTGCCATTACAATCTTTCGCATCGCCCGAAACACACAGATGCCAGCTGGACTTCCAATAAAGGCTAAGTAATAAAATACTAGCACAATAAACAACCACTGATTCCAAAGTAGGGAACTATACCAATTAATCACCATAAAGATGCAAACGATTACTCATGAAGAGTTCAACAACAACGAACACAAGAAGTTTCTCATAAAAGAGTCCAACAAGATAAACGAGATTGCTCACAGAGAGAGCCCAACAACATTGACCATTAAAACATGATGATTCCATGATAAGGGACCATACCAAACGCATCCTAAAGATGATACTCACAAGTTACTCATAAAGAGCACAACCCAATGGTCGCTCACAAATGGTACAAAGACTATTACCAAAATGACCCTAAACATTTACTTGCAAAGATATACTAGGACTATGAACTCAACCATCTCATCACACCTGGAATTCCAAAGTAGGAAATCAGAATGAATTCACCTTAAGGTTAATCAAACCGTAGGTACCCAATTGCCAATTCACGCTTTACCTCCGTTCATAACGAACCAACTCTAAACACCCAAAACGAATCCAAAAGGTTACACTTATTATAACATGATCACGACCGGACAAAACCCTACACTTTGGTGTTCAATAACAACCCTCTAGGTACTATAGGACATCGCCTAAAACCTAGACCAAGTCTTACTCGAAAATCAATTCGGTTGGAACAATCACGAACACATCATAAGATGCCCAAACATTCCCAAACAATACTTGATCAAAGTACATAACACCATTGTTCACAAAGGAGCCAATTTCAATTATTAAAGTGTTCCACGGTGCCCAACTAAGTCAACTAGAATAGTACTATGGAACCTAGACCGAGACTACACCTTGATCTTAAACCTCAACGAAAATACAACCATTCTAATCTGGAACCATGCGGCCAATAGAACCATTTCATAGTACTCGAAAAGAGATTTCCAACGATAGTTTACACGTCCAAAACGGAGTCCGAATGAAGAAGTTATGGCCTCCGGAAGAATGAACGTAAAACTGACAGATTGTAAAAGAAGAGGGTGCGCGCGCCCGCCAAAAAAGGGTGCGCGCGCCCGCCCAAAAAGGGTGCGCGCGCCCGCCCAAAAAGGGTGCGCGCGCCCCCCCAAAAAGGGTGCGCGCGCCCCCTTTGATCAGAATGAAAAGTTCCCAAAAGGGGGTAGAAGGGTGCGCACGCCCCCTCCCAAAGGGTGCGCGCGCCTCCTTGCCCGGAGGGACAAAATCCAGCCAAAATTATGGGTTTCTTCCAAAAATCAACCCAAACTAAAACTAAACCAAAATCAAACACACCCAACAAGTATAATAAGGTACTAGAACAACTTATAAGTCTAAATAACTCATATACATCTATTAGACAACCCAAACCAAGAGATGAATCAAACACCCAAATTTCACAAAATGGATAAATTACAATTAAATTCCAAATCAACCAAAGAAGCCATATACATCAACTATAGCATCAATGGAGTTAAAGATGGACATTTTTTAGCATAAATGGGGGAAAAGCAACTTACCCGGATTTTATCAAAGTTGACGGAATTCGAAATTTCTTTGCTCTACACGATCCTATCGACTATCTAAACACATTTCATCAAATGAGCAATAAGAAAAGATGAGATGAAGAGGATGAAAATGAAAAGAGAAGGGAGAGGAAAAACTTACCTTCTTCAACCAAGGACAGAGAAAGAAAACTGGGAAATGGTGAGGGGAAACGTGAGGGAGGGAGGGATGAGGTGAGGGAGTTGATGATTATTTTCAAATGTTACGCTTAGGCCCCCTCCTCCACTAACTACACAATACTCTTATACTCCCACCAACAACTAAGACCCATTAATACTATACTAGCACAATGATCAATTAAATGCTAGGCACAAAATATTGTGCAACACAAAATGCTCACATAATTATTTAAATAAATAAATAATTTAAATAAATAAATAAGAAATAAATAAATAATTAAATATTTATTACTAAGAAAATAGAGGCGGGTTTTCAGGTCGTTACAATCTACCCTCCTTAAAAAGAATTCGCCCACGAATTCACTTATCAAAAATCATCACACGCAATCACAACGAGACTACAAAATATCGATTCTCATAAAGCACTCATAATCCCAATCAAGTACCTATTAAGGATTTCAGACATCGATTCCATGACTCAAATAAACTCACACATAATGAACACATACATATCTCAAGCATATTCATATCAAACATCCTAAAGTTAACTTCCTCTTTCATCCCGAATTTCACATTCTCAAGACTATCACTTGTTCACCAATTCTGAGACATAGCTGATTTGATCCTAATTAGCATTACGCTCACCATCAACCCTTAAATCATCAACATCCATAAGTTTTACTTTTCCGGTTCACCCGTACGCATTGACGATCTAGACATCATCCCAAGTAATCACACTACTACCCGAACAAATAAGAGAAGGGATAGGGCTAACGATTATTGTCACCCAATGACTTAATAATATACTCAAAAATTTACCGTCATCAACTATCCGATCAATATGATCCCACTACTAAAAATCATCTTCCTTATGTGATAAAACATAATACAATCATAATTTTTGTATTTCTCAACCTACTTGTATTAACTCACACTTATCTTTTCGAAGAACATATGACTATCCAACATTGATAACCCATTAACATCATTTCTAAACTTGGTCCCATAAAAACAACTATAGTTTGCTAAGGCGATATCAAATAAACCACAATCAATCCCTAGTCATAGATAGCTCTATTTATTATCCTGAATTTTCGAATACTTACCCGAATGATCCAATAGCAACGGTTACTTTAGTTCCGTCTCTTCCCGAATTTCCCAATTATCAACTTTAACCCATCATATAGTATACTTAAGTAATGCTTACAACATAGTAATTTCTCGTACCGAACCTTCTTCAATCACTATCTTCACTCCTAACTAAAATCCATATCCAAGGCCAGAATTGAAGAATCCAAATTTCTCTTAAACATAATTCTCGAGATACTACAAACTTGTCTTATTCACAACCCTAATTATAAAGATACTTCCATTAGATAATCGCATACTTAATATTACTTCCTTTACACAGCCTTAATCCGAACGAGAAACGCCACAAAGAAAAGATCCAGAACCATGTGACACTGTTTAACTAAAACCCAAAATGCCTTTAATATTGCCCGAGAATTTCTTACCTTCTCAAAATATGTGTAGTCCTTTAAACTTAACGCGCTTACTATCATTAATGATTATAACTTCCACAATATACTCATAACTCGTATTGCTTTAACTCAATTCCAGTCATGTATTAAAATGATCCCAAAAGTATCATAACTCAACTTCCTAATATGACCCATAATAAATTAAGTACTTCCTCGTACTAAACAATTCCGATGCACTCACGTAGATGTACTAAAAGTAAAGAAAGATATCCTATCAAGAAATTCTCAAATTGAATCTTTAACTCTATTAACCCAATCGATACTATATGTTCACTGATTCACCTATCAGTATCGTAGCTTATATCAACTCATCATATAACCCAAGTTCCCTATCGATCGAACGACATATCGCACCCAGTATAAATTATACCCAAGATTTCAAAGTTAATATTGCCAACAGAGTAAGCTAAATTCCCAGCACAACCTTAAAATAAAGATTTTCTGATTTTCAATATAGAACCTGAACATTATATTTATACCTAGTATGCTCCTAAACAAAGTCAAACATACTAATACAGAAATATTCACCACCTATTGATGGCACCCTAGAAATTCGAGACACATTGAAAGCTAGGCCATACTACTTAACTCGTCAATATCCTGTATAGGTGACATAACCAAATCACCATACCTCTATCAGTAGCAATCACGAAATTTTATACTCGAGAATACACCTCAACATAAATCACTTAATGAGAACAAACATACGGATATAGCACAAGAAATTTCCACTTTACGAAATAGGTACGTCTAAGCCTTCAAAACTCGCACTCTCGATTCCCAAGCCAACTAACCCCAATGGAACCAACACTACTGACACCAATCATATACTTGATATACCACAAGAGAAGAAACACTTGACGTCAATATCACAACTCATAACTCAACCAACTTCTACCTTAACCTCATACTTTCAAGAAAACTTAGTTTCTAAACCACTCAAAATCATAACACCCAAGTATTGGAACCTATTCAATATCAGAGTTCTTATTCTCCTTCAAGATCTAAAACCATTGCTCTGATACCAACTATCACGCCCCAGAAAATACTAAAATCCATAAACATAAAATTTACATAATATACATCTCCAAAATACAAAATACCAAACCGGGCGCGTGAATTCAACTATGAAACCAATACCATCAAAAAACACCTCAACGAGATTATAACTCGGAGACTAGAAACAAACGCGGAAGCAAGAACAACTATTAACAAAAATACCCAAAGTGCAACCGTATATACAAAACACTGAACGACTACGAACCCACAATAATAAGCATAAAGGCTCCGAAGAGCAACTATCCCAAATGCGATCAACCTGCTCGGAAGATTCCCGCTACAACGAACCTCATAACGCTACCACTTGCTTTCCTGGGGGGAGGGGGTTAAGGAAAAACAGAGATAAAAGAAACGGGGTGAGATAAATTCTCAGTAAGTTACTAAATGCATCTACATGGCATAATATCATGCAAATCAATTATATAACTGAGCAAGTAAATCATATAACAACAAATGAGAAAGCTCCCTATCGCCAACCGTCCCATACCAGTTGGAAATAACGACTAACTCATCATACAACACATAAGACTGAAATAAACACGTTACAAAGGATACTGAGCCGAGGTTTAAACCAAAGGATATAACAATTGCTGTGCAGCTTGAACTAATTCCAATCAACCAATCTTCGTGTTAGCATAAACAGCTGAAGACATCCAATCAACGTAGCAACATAAGAGCTGAAGGAAACCAATCAACCCATCTTCATAGTAGCATGATAGCTGAAGAGAAAACCCCGGTACCGGAACCAATAACAACAAGGGGACGATGACACACAGTCAAAGCCTAAAACCAATAGCTATAATGCTCACAAAGGGGCTAGCTCATCTCACATCCAAGGCCAATCTGGAGGAGGGTAATAATGGGGCAAAACAATGGTCAAGAATTATAATGGACTCAGCTCATTGCCATTACAATCTTTCGCATCGCCCGAAACACACAAATGCCAGCTGGAGTTCCAAATAAAGGCTAAGTAATAAAATACTAACACAATAAACAACCACTGATTCCAAAGTAGGGAACCATACCAATTAATCACCATAAAGATGCAAACGATTACTCATGAAGAGTTCAATAACAACGAACACAAGAAGTTTCTCATAAAAGAGTCCAACAAGATAAACGAGATTGCTCACAGAGAGAGCCCAACAACATTGACCATTAAAACATGATGATTCCATGATAAGGGACCATACCAAACGCGTCCTAAAGATGATACTCACAAGTTACTCATAAAGAGCACAACCCAATGGTCGCTCACAAATGGTACAAAAACTATTACCAAAATGACCCTAAACATTTACTCGCAAAGATATACTAGGACTATGAACTCAACCATCTCATCACACCTGGAATTCCAAAGTAGGAAATCAGAATGAATTCACCTTAAGGTTAATCAAACCGTAGGTACCCAATTGCCAATTCACGCTTTACCTCCGTTCATAACGAACCAACTCTAAACACCCCAAACGAATCCAAAAGGTTACACTTATTAGAACATGATCACGACCGGAGAAAACCCTACACTTTGGTGTTCAATAACAACCCTCTAGGTACTGTAGGACATCGCCTAAAACCTAGACCAAGTCTTACTCGAAAATCAATTCGGTTGGAACAATCACGAACACATCATAAGATGCCCAAACATTCCCAAACAATACTTGATCAAAGTACATAACACCATTGTTCACAAAGGAGCCAATTTCAATTATTAAAGTGTTCCACGGTGCCCAATTAAGTCAACTAGAATAGTACTACGGAACCTAGACCGAGACTACACCTTGATCTTAAACCTCAACGAAAATACAACCATTCTAATCTGGAACCATGCGGCCAATAGAACCATTTAATAGTAGTCGAAAATAGCTTTCCAACGATAGTTTACACGTCCAAAACGGAGTCCGGGTGAAGAAGTTATGGCCTCCGGAAGAATGAACGTAAAACGGACAGATTGTAAAAGAAGAGGGTGCGCGCGCCCGCCCAAAAAGGGTGCGCGCGTCCCCTTTGATCAAAATGAAAAGTGCCCAAAAGGGGGTAGAAGGGTGCGCACGCCCCCTCCCAAAGAGTGCGCGCGCCTCCTTGCCCGAAGGGACAAAATCCGGCCAAAATTCTGGGTTTCTTCCTAAAATCAACCCAAACTAAAACTAAAACTAAACCAAAATCAAACACACCCAACAAGTATAATAAGGTACTAGAACAACTTATAAGTCTAAATAACTCATATACATCTATTAGACAACCCAAACCAAGAGATGAATCAAACACCCAAATTTCACAAAATGGATAAATTACAATTAAATTCCAAATCAACCAAAGAAGCCATATACATCAACTATAGCATCAATGGAGTTAAAGATGGACATTTTTTTAGCATAAATGGGGGAAAAGCAACTTACCCGGATTTTATCAAAGTTGACGGAATTCGAAATTTCTTTGCTCTACACGATCCTATCGACTATCTAAACACATTTCATCAAATGAGCAATAAGAAAAGATGAGATGAAGAGGATGAAAATGAAGAGAGAAGGGAGAGGAAAAACTTACCTTCTTCAACCAAGGACAGAGAAAGAAAACTGGGAAATGGTGAGGGGAAACGTGAGGGAGGGAGGGATGAGGTGAGGGAGTTGATGATTATTTTCAAATGTTACGCTTAGGCCCCCTCCTCCACTAACTACACAATACTCTTATACTCCCACCAACAACTAAGACCCATTAATACTATACTAGCACAATGATCAATTAAATGCTAGGCACAAAATATTGTGCAACACAAAATGCTCACATAATTATTTAAATAAATAAATAATTTAAATAAATAAATAAGAAATAAATAAATAATTAAATATTTATTACTAAGAAAATAGAGGCGGGTTTTCGGGTCGTTACAAGGCTTGAGACTAGGGATTGATGGGAAGAGTGTAGCCTCCTAGGTTCGTGCTTGGGGATTGATTTTGAAGGTTCACTATGATTGGTGACTACGTCTTGAACGTTGTAACCCAGGGTTTAGGCTAGGGTTTAAGACTAGAGATTGCAAGCTTCCGATATTTTGAGACTAAGGTGTTGGAATTTCCTAGGTCCAGGACTAGGGTTTGAAGGAAATGTTGAATCTTAGGCTCGATGCTAGGGTTTAGAGAGGATGATGTGGTTTCCTAGGGTTTGGAGAAAATGCGACTTCTTAGGCTCGAGGCTAGGGTTTGGAGCAAATGCGACTTCATAGGCTCACGGCTAGGGTTTGACGAGGATGCAACTTCCTTGGCTTGAGGCTAGGGTTTGGAGCGAATGTGACTTCCTTGGCTTGAGGCTAGGGTTTGACGAGGATGCGACTTCCTAGGCTTAAGGCTAGGGTTTGGAGCGAATGCGACTTCCTAGGCTTGAGGCTAGGGTTTGACGATGATGCGGCTTCCTAGGCTTGAGGCTAGGGTTTGGAGCGAATGTGACTTCCTAGGCTTGAGGCTAGGGTTTGGAGAGAATGTGACTTCCTAGGCTTAAGGCTAGGGTTTGGAGAGAATGGGGCTTCCTAGGCTTGAGGCTAGGGTTTGGAGTGAATACGACTTCCTAGGCTTGAGGCTAGGGTTTGGAGCGAATGTGACTTCCTAAGCTTGAGGCTAGGGTTTGGAGCGAATTCGACTTCCTAGGCTTGAGGCTAGGGTTTGGAGAGAATTTGACTTCCTAGGCTTGAGGCTAGGGTTTGGAGCCCGGAAGTGTTTGAAGGTTGGTCTTGGTCTAGACTAAGCAAGTTTGAGGTCTAAGAGTGTTATGGTTTGGGGCAGGTGCACTTAGGAACTCTACAGTTTCTAGCCTTTGCAAGCCATAGGTCTGGATATGTGATCATGTTGGCGCTTAGGTAAGGAATTGAGTCTCAAAGACTTTGCTCGAGTACAATAGGTATGTTGGGTATGCTTATTATAAACAATTACTATTACCTTAATTTGATTGATCCCATAACCTTATTTTACTCTTTGTGGACTTTAGGATATATTATAAGAAGTACTTGTACTTCATTTAGAATAGTCCACTTTGAGTTTGATAGGCTTAGCAGATTAGGACCCTCAATTTTTCTAACTCTGGAGATATGTGGCAAGGCCCATGCCTACCGCATGGCTCTTTGCTTGCCGCATATATCAATTTACCGCATGGTTCCAACCTACCGCTCTACCGCATGGAACCATGGTTGAAGAAATTCAAGTTGGTTCAAACTTAACCATGGTCACACTTGTGTCCTTACCTTGGTTAGTTTAGAACATTGCAAATTCAAATTTCAAATTTGAATACAACTGTCATCATAGTACAGTTGGAACACCATGACTCTGCAACAAAAGGACAACTCAGACTGAGCTCCAATTAGAATTCAACAGCTCATTGTCCTTCAACTTGATGCCCAAGTATTTCTAACGGCTAGTTTCTCCTTCAAGGCTATAAATTGTCTTGAGTTCTTCATTGAACTTACGCTGAGATTCTAAGAGAGAAATTGCTGTTGAAATTCTTGGTGATTGAAGAATACTCAAGATTTCCAGAATCCTTCAAATCATCAAGCACTCAACCTTCAAGTCTTCAACAAGTCTCCAGCAACCTTCAAGATCAAATCTCAAGCCTCATCACACAAGTTTCATTAGGCTCTAAAATCATATAGATTCCAAAGAGCTTTTGATTCTTACACACATACTCACCCCGATTGATCAATCACATAGATTGAATCAATAGGGATACACTGGTCTAAGTCTAGGATTGTTCTTCATAGAAATAGGTGTTGATTCAATACTCCATCTCTGTAATTTGTACACAAACGAATCAAATATATACCTCATTCAAAATCCAAGACTGACCATCTTGGTAAAGGACGTAGATCTTTTAACAGATCGAACCTTTCCAAATCTTTGTGTCATTTACTTACTGCACTTTTCATTTCTGCAAATTTACCTTAAGTCTTGTTCATCTTGTTATTATTGTTCATATTAATCTCGTTTGTCTTTTAGTGTTTGATCTTTCAGATTTATGAACTACTGTGAATTGTGTTTGTTTGTCTACCTCATTGCCTAAGTTAAAATCTGACTAACTTATCATTTGCCAAAAATCTCTAAGACACAAGTTTTCAATCTCTCAACCTACCTCACACTTACCTACCGCATAACTATCTACCGCATATATATCCTACCGCATTAAACTTATCAAAAACAACTCTTAACTTGTTTCATCGAAAACTTCCGCTGTGCATTTTATACTTGACCGCGTGGTATTTCATCTACCGCAAAGTTCAAGTATAAGCATAAGGTTGAATTTTGAAAAAGGGTTGAAATTTTAAATAGGCTATTCACCCCCCCCCCTCTAGCCTCTTTCATACCCTTGTTGTGTCTCTGGGACCAACAAGTGGTATCAGAGCAAACACCTTCATAAAACTTCTATTTTTCAAGCTTAACAGCTTGGGTGCCGATTCAAAATGGCAAGTCAGAAAACTATGGCAACGGTTAACTACACTCACGTTCCAGCGTTCGACGAAGATAACTTTGAAGTATGGAAACACAGCATTCTAACCCATTTCTATTCCATGGACGAGCAACTTGGTGATTGTCTGACCATTGGACCATACTTCCCAATGAAAGCTAATCCGGATCCAGAAACCAATGGTGCCACACCTTCAATTAAGAAACCAAAAGCTGAATGGACCGATGAAGAGAAAAGATTGGTTGGAATGGATGTGAAAGCAAAAAGCATACTTTTAAGTACCTTGAGTACGTCACAGCGTCGACAGATTATGGAATATTCTACTGCAAAAGATCTTTGGGATGCAATTGAAGATTACATCGATGGAGATCAAGCTTGCAAGGAAAGCAAAAAGTTCGCAATTCAAAGAAGATTCAACAACTTTGCTAAGATCCCCGGTGAATCACTAAGAGCCACTTATGATCGTTATTATGAGATCGTGAGTACTTATACAGCACTCGGAAAGAAGCTTAAGAAATCAATGTTAATTTTCTAACCGCCCTTGGCTCTCAATATCTTCACAAAGGAAACAGTCTTGAAGATACCAAGCTTCTAGATGATCTGTCACTCAGAAGTCTCTATGCCAACCTTAAAGTCTTTGTCATCAAGCTCCATAACATTGAAGAAATGGAGGGAAACACTAAAAGCTTATCGTTGGTCCCACAAAAGGAAGAAGTGATCGAGGAAGAAGATCCAAAAATCTCCACATCAGAACTACTTGATATGGATGATGATGAATTTGCTATGTTCGTGAAAAGATTCCAAAAGTTCCGAAAGAAGGCAAGACCCGGATCATCAAGCAAAGCTCCATCAAGGTTTTCAAGGAGCATCCCCACAAAGAAGAAAGGGAACTTCAACTTCTCCAAGAAGAAAGAAGATCTCGTTTGTTTTAATTGCAGGAAACCCGGTCATTTCGCATCAGAATGTCCAATTCCCAAATTCGAGTACATGAAGAAGAAAAGCAACTTCACTCCAAGGTATTCAAAGCAAAAGGGAATGATGGCTGAAGAAGACTCTACCTCAAAAGAGTTAGCTACTTGGATAGAGTCAGACTCTGATGAAAGCGATGAGGATTCTGTAGAAGGTCACATTTGTTTGGTTGTTCGCTCCGATGATGAGGATGATCATGAAAGTCAATTCTCACCAAGCATGAAACCTAAACGGAAGAGCTATACGGCTGATGAACTTGCAGATAAAGGATTCCTAACTCCAGTTCAAAAGAATGGTGATCTTCTATTCTCAAGATGTGATGTGAGTGCAGCAAAGAAGGCTATATTTAATCCAAAAGTGAAGGAAGCTCAAGCTACCACACCTCAAGTCAAGTTTGACATTTCCCCTGATGAACAAGAGAAGATGTTCGTGAAAGCTGAATAGGTAATTAGTAAGTTTTCTGGTATGAAGGAAGCTTTAGCACTTTCAACTGAAGCGATTTCCCAGCTTAAGACGGAGAAAACTCTATTAAGATCTGAACTCACCCTCCTTAAGGAGCAGATCAAGAGCATGACTCCTCTTACTGATTGAAACCGTTTCTTGGAAGAACAAAATGCTATATTTAAAGTTAAAAACGGAGAATTGGTTGCTGAGATAAATGATCTTAAAAGGATCACTAATGAGTAGATCAATTCACGTGTCACTATGGAACAAATATTAGAATCCCAAAAGTCTAGTGGTGATAGAGAAGTCTTGGGATTTCAAACTAGTGACAACTTTAAATGTGCATCTTGTTGTGAAAAAGATGAGAAATTTACCCAGCAAACTTTGGAAGGGTCGAAGGCTAAACATCATGTATCAAAGGGTCAAGGACAAGAACCAAAGAAGAAACTAGAGTTCAATTATGTCTACCCTAAGAAACAAACTGGCAAGGCACTTAAGATGAAAGGAATTTCCATGGATGAGCCTACCGCAGGAGCTAGCTCCAGCAAGGCATCTGAATCTCTCTACCGCACAATCTTGACGCGAGGTCAACCGACCGCACCTAGGAAGCTGGCGACCGCATGGAAGCCAGCGACCGCAAGTGGTGGCAAGGCGGAAAAGTTCAAGAGGATGAACTTTTTAAAGGAGACCTCATCCATACCAGTAAACGATGTTGTGCTCAAGACTTCAACGAAGTTTGTTAACCCTCAGTTGGGTGGCTTCCACCATTGTTCCGTGTGTGATAATTATGGTCACAAGGCTGCTGAATGTCTTTTAAGATTCACACCAAATCCCAGAAGGCTTAAACCCCCTTCTGTGAGGCAAGTGTGGGTTGTTAAAAGTTGCTAATACTTTGGACCCAAAAGAATAAAAAGGGGACCTTGTTCTTAAATGTTTATTTTATAGGTTCTCGGTTTAATGGCTGGACACTACAAGGATAAATCAAGTTTATGGTATCTCGATAGTGGTTGTTCAAGGCACATGACCGGAGATATCAACTTATTGGAAGATGTCCGTGAAGAGAAAGGTCCATCAGTAACCTTCGGAGACAATAACAAAGGAAAGACTGTAGGATATGGAGTTATTCGAAAAGGAAAAATCACCATCCAAGAAGTCTCTCTAGTTATTGGATTACAACACAATTTACTCTCAATATCTCAGTTCTGCGACAAAGAATTGCAATGCCACTTCACTTCAAATTTCTGTCTCATCAAAGATGGCACATTCGGCGTCACTTTGCTCAAAGGGATTCGTAAGAAAAATGTTTATGTTGTTGATTTTAATTCATCTTGCATTTCTTCTAATCTCTGTTTTGTAGCAAAGAATGTTAGTGAAAATAGTTAGCTGTGGCACAAAAGACTAAGTCACCTAAACTTCAAGTATCTCTCCAAAATTGGAAGAGAAAATCTAGTTCGTGGTCTACCCAAAGTAGCTGATCACCACGATGAGAAGTGCACAGCATGTCAACTAGGCAAACAAAGAAAATCGTCTTTCTCCAGCAAGACGACACCTTCAACTTCAAGATGTTTGCAACTACTTCATATGGATTTGTTTGGTCCTGTCACTACCGCAAGTATTGGAGGAAATAGATATACTGTCGCGACCCCTAACCCCGCGGGCCCGAGACCGCGATCTGGACGTCGACTCTAAAACCAAAACTAAGAAATACCAGAGTTAAAAATTTCATTTGATACCAAAAGGTGATGATCCAAAGTTTTACAAAACCAAGTTTGATAAAAACCAATTACAACTATCATAAACTTCCACAAGTTTATGCCCAACAAAATACAAATATACAATTCTTAATGACGTCAATGTTTGGTACAACTATCCCAAAATGGTTACACATTTACATAATGTAAACCAACCTATATCAACCTTCCCCAAAAGAATGGATCCACACTCGACGTCCTCTTTCTCGTGATCAGCGAGACTAATCCTTAGCACCTGGGGGGGTTAAGGAAAACAAGGATAAAAGAAAAGGGGGTGAGATAAATCTCAATAAGTTACTAATGCAACTACATGACATGCTATGATGCAATACACAATAACGATAATAAATATCACATAGCACATAGCAATTATCACATATCAGATAGCAGCGGAAATAAACACATAACAAAGGATATAGCCAAGGTTTTCCAAACCGGAACATCCAAATAAAGGATCGCTGCGCAGCTTCAATAATCAACCAATCAACATCTTCATAATAGCATGAGAGCTGAAGAGAAAACCCCGGTACCGGAACCAATAACCATAAAAGTGTCACAAAGGACAAGGACCATGACACAAAGTCATGCCCGTTAGCTAGATACATTCACAAAGGAACGCTAAGTTGACTTTTCCAAGGCCAATCTGGAAAAGGGGTATAGAAGGGGGCAAAACAATGGTCAACATTATAATGGACTTGGCTTTGCCATTATAATCCTTCCCATCGCCCGATGCAACAAATATGCCAGCTGGGCTTCCAAATAAATGCTAAGTAATAATAATTTAGCATGAATAAACAACTTAAGGTTCCAAAGTAGGGAACCATACCAAGTAGTCACCAAGAAAGTGAAATGTACCAATCACGCACAATTAAATTGTTCCAACAATCTCAATTAACACATAATTAATTTCCAACACAAATTTAATCACAAAGGACCCAATTCTAACACTAGAGTGTACTACAATGTTCACTAAGGTCAACTAGAAGGACACCCAAGACTTAGACCAAAACGCATTCTTCAATCACACAAAATTGACAAATGTAAACTTTCAGGGGTTTTGTGCGGCCGCCCAAAAGGGACTGTGCGGTCGCCCAAAATCCTTCAAAACAAGAACAAAAGCTTTCAGATAGATGTGCGGTCGCCCAGACCTTTTTGGGCGGTCGCACAAAGCTCTGGCCTGCCGGAAATCGGGAAGAACAACTGGGTTCTTCCAAATTTTAACCCAAAACACATTTCAACCAAAATTTCAACCTTCTAACTAGCATACTAATGTACCAACACAACTAATAAGTCTAAAAAGACTCCTACAACAACATTTAACAACCAAAATCAAGAATCAAACCCAACATTCAAGATTTCACCATTTTTGATCAAAACCCAAAATAAATTCTCAATAAATTCAAAACCCAACCAAACTTCAAATATAACACATCAAACATTATCTAAACATGATATGAACATTTTAGCATTAAAATGGGGGAAAAGTAACTTACTTGAAAATAATGAAAGTTGACGGAATTCGATTCTTTTTGGTTCTACGCGATCCTATCGATGATCTAAACAAGGTTCACGTTTTACGAAATGAGAGATTATGAGAGGAAGAGGAAGTAAATGAAGAGAGAAGATAAAGAAAGAAAACTTACCCCAAGCTAGAGAGAGAGGGAGAGTTGGCTGGGAAATGGGATGGGGAGAGTGAGGGAGGAGAGGGGAGTAGGGAGGGAGTAGATGAAGAATTATTCAAAATGTTACACTTTGGCCCCCTCCACTACACTACACACAAATACTACACTCCCTACTAACAATTAAGACCCAATAATACCACACTAACCCAAATGACCCAAACAAAATGCTAGGCATAATTATAATAACACATAAATTGCACACATAAATATTTAAATAAATAATAATTTAAATAAATAATTAAGCAAATAAATAAATAATAATTATTTAATTACTAATAAAATAGAGTCTAGATTTCGGGTCGTGACATTCACTCCCCCTTAAAGAAAATTCGACCCGAATTTTACCGAGACTTACCTTAAACAAAAAGCCACGGAAAGTCAACACTCCACTCGAGCTAATAGAAAAATCCTCGAAGTTCTTTTCCTTCAATTTACCCATTACCTTCACCAACTCGGAATCTCCTTTCTGAGCCTCTTTTATCCTCTGAATTAGGGTCGGAGATACCCTAATATTCGCAAAAATAGCCCCATGTCTCGATTCACGAGGAGACCAATCTCGAACATCCTCAAGCATTTTCCATTCTCGAACCATCATCGAAGCCACATAAGATCTCCTACTAATCGCATCGGCTACCACATTCGCCTTTCCCGGGTGATAAGAAATCGTACAATCATAATCCTTCAATAATTCCATCCATCGGCGCTGTCTATTATTCAACTCTTTCTGGGAGAAAAGGTATTTCAAACTCTTGTGATCGGTAAAAATCTCAAACTTCGCCCCGTAAAGGTAATGCTTCCACTTGTGCAACGCAAATACTATCGCGACCAATTCCATATCATGAGTCGGGTAATTCTGTTCACTAGGGGTCAACTTCCTCGAAGCATACGCAATTACTTTCCCATTCTGCATCAACACACAACCCAAACCCTCTTTCGAAGCATCACTGTAAATCACTAGGCCATCGCTCCCATTAGGCAAGGTCAAGATCGGTGCGGTAGTCAACCTCTTCTTCAATTCCTTGAAACTCTTGTCACATTTCTCGGTCCACACAAACGGGACATTCTTCCGGGTCAACTGAGTCATCGGAGTAGCAATCCTCGAAAACCCTTCAATAAATCTTCGGTAATAACCGGCTAAACCAAGAAAGCTTCTAATCTCTGTCACTGATTCGGGTCTTTTCCAATCCACTATAGCTTCAATCTTTGACGGATCCACCGAAATTCCATCTTTAGAAATCGCATGACCCAGAAATGACACCTTCTCGAGCCAAAATTCGCATTTAGTAAACTTCGCAAATAATTTCTCCCTCGCAAGAACGGATAAAACTGTCCTCAAGTGTTGATCATGCTCCTCTCGAGATTTTGAATAAACAAGAATGTCGTCGATGAAGACTACCACGAAAAAATCAAGATAAGGATGGAAAACACGGTTCATCAAATCCATAAATACGGCCGGCGCGTTAGTCAACCCAAACGGCATAACCAAGAACTCGTAATGACCGTAACGAGTGCGAAAAGCAGTCTTCGGAATATCCTCCGATCGAACCTTCAACTGATGGTACCCACTCCTCAAATCAAGTTTAGAGAAAACCACGGACCCTTGAAGCTGATCAAAAAAATCATCAATATGGGGTAGAGGATACTTATTCTTCACCGTAACCTGATTCAACTTTCTGTAATCTATGCACAATCTCAACGAACCATCTTTCTTTCGCACAAACAAAATCGGTGCTCCCCACGGGGAAACACTAGGGCGGATAAACCCTCGATCAAGCAACTCTTGCAACTGAACCTTTAGCTCCTTCAACTCTGCGGGAGCTAACCTATAAGGTGCTTTCGAAATCGGAGCCGTACCCGGCAAAAGATCTATACAAAACTCAATCTCACGATCTGGAGGCATATCATACTCGGTAGAGAAAAGATCGGGAAATTCCCGAACTACCCGAACACTATCCAAACTAGGGGATTCTTTCCTAGTATTAAGAATACTATCCAAACTAGGGGATTCTTTCCTAGTATTAAGAACACTAGCCAAATACCCCTCACAACCACTATGCAATAATTTTCTCGCTTTCATAAAAGAAATTAAGCGAACCTTTCTACTCAGAGGACTAGCCTCAAACACAAATTCAGGCACATCGGGAATAGAAAAAGTAACAGTTTTCTTATGGCAATCAACGGAAGCATGAAACTTGCTCAACCAATCCATACCCAAAATGACATCAAAGTCTTGGATAGGAAGAACTACCAAATCCGCACAAAGGACTCGACCACAAATAACCACATCACAAGCACGAAAGACTCGATCAGAAATCAAGCATTCTCCTATAGGGGTCGACACCTCTAGCACGTACGGTAAAGACTCGAATGCAGCATTTAAAATGGAAGCAAATTGCACAGAAATATATGAATGAGATGATCCTGGATCTACTAACGCTCGTGCGCTCACATTAGACACAGAAACAATACCTCCAATAATGGATGGATCATCGGTAGCTTGTTGTTGATTCATGGCAAATACCCTTCCTTGGACTTTGGGCTTCCCCGCGGCATCCCTTTTTTGACCCTGATTATTACCAACTCCTGACCCGGATGCTTGTCCTCGGTACCTCCTGCACTCTCTCGCAAAGTGCCCCATTTCACCACAATTGATACACTTGCCTTGCTTTTTCCAACACCTATCCTCCGAATGGCCTACCTTCTGACAAAAGGTACAAGGCTTCCTATTCTGAATCTCCGGAGTAGTACCCGGATTCCTCGGGATCGGTTGCCCTTGGGACTGAGATTGTCCCCCAAAGTTACCTCGATTTTCGATCCTTGGTTGTGACTTGCTATGTGCTCCTTGCTTACTCGGGTTGGCCACCTCGGTCTTCCTCTTATGTTCCCCAATATCTTGCTCTATCAAATAGGCTCGGTCCACCGCATCTTGGAAAGTCATAATCCGTTGAGCAATAAGTTGAGTACGGATGGAGGTCTTCAATCCCCGAATGAATCTCATAGCCTTTTGTTCCTCGGTCCTCACCAAATAGTCGCAATACCGGGCTAATTCTATGAACTTCGCCGAGTATTGTGCTATAGACAACACACCTTGCTCTAGGTTGAGTAGCTCGATCTCCTTTCGGTTTTGATCAACAACCGGAATGAAAGGCTCCTTGAATTTGCGCACAAACAACTCCCACGCATACACCGTGCGAGTATCATCCCAAGTAGCTTTAACACCCTTCCACCAATGCTCGGCGGCTCCCACAAGCTTGTAAGCCGCAAACCGGACCTTGTCCTCATCCGTGCACCCAAATACCTCATAAATCTTCTCCATAGACTCAATCCACAACTCAGCTTTCCTTACATCGGGTTCCCCATTGAATTCAACCGGTTTCAACTTAAGAAATTGCTCCAATCCATAACGGGGTGGTGCTTGTTCTACCCTCGGACCTTGATCATGTATGGCCTTCATGGCCGCCTCGAACATGTCTTGAAACATGGCACGTGCTTCTTCCCTTGTGTCATTCTGATTCTGTGCCCCACTAGTACCTCCTCTGTTTCTTCTTCCAGACATTGCGAGTAATTACCTGCATAAGACATCAACCGTTAATCACTCCGCACACTACTACCCATCTAAGTCATACTAGTCCACCTAGACTTATACTTAGAGCTAATGCCATAGCTCTGATACCAACTGTCGCGACCTCGAACCCCGCGGGCCCGAGACCGCGATCTGGACGTCGACTCTAAAACCAAAACTAAGAAATACCAGAGTTAAAAATTTCATTTGATACCAAAAGGTGATGATCCAAAGTTTTACAAAACCAAGTTTGATAAAAACCAATTACAACTATCATAAACTTCCACAAGTTTATGCCCAACAAAATACAAATATACAATTCTTAATGACGTCAATGTTTGGTACAACTATCCCAAAATGGTTACACATTTACATAATGTAAACCAACCTATATCAACCTTCCCCAAAAGAATGGATCCACACTCGACGTCCTCTTTCTCGTGATCAGCGAGACTAATCCTTAGCACCTGGGGGGGGGTTAAGGAAAACAAGGATAAAAGAAAAGGGGGTGAGATAAATCTCAATAAGTTACTAATGCAACTACATGACATGCTATGATGCAATACACAATAACGATAATAAATATCACATAGCACATAGCAATTATCACATATCAGATAGCAGCGGAAATAAACACATAACAAAGGATATAGACAAGGTTTTCCAAACCGTAACATCCAAATAAAGGATCGCTGCGCAGCTTCAATAATCAACCAATCAACATCTTCATAATAGCATGAGAGCTGAAGAGAAAACCCCGGTACCGGAACCAATAACCATAAAAGTGTCACAAAGGACAAGGACCATGACACAAAGTCATGCCCGTTAGCTAGATACATTCACAAAGGAACGCTAACTTGACTTTTCCAAGGCCAATCTGGAAAAGGGGTATAGAAGGGGGCAAAACAATGGTCAACATTATAATGGACTTGGCTTTGCCATTATAATCCTTCCCATCGCCCGATGCAACAAATATGCCAGCTGGGCTTCCAAATAAATGCTAATTAATAATAATTTAGCATGAATAAACAACTTAAGGTTCCAAAGTAGGGAACCATACCAAGTAGTCACCAAGAAAGTGAAATGTACCAATCACGCACAATTAAATTGTTCC
Organism: Campanula takesimana; assembly: GCA_026119855.1. NCBI lineage: Eukaryota > Viridiplantae > Streptophyta > Magnoliopsida > Asterales > Campanulaceae > Campanula > Campanula takesimana. The sequence continues at coordinate 605,621 of JAOWBW010000516.1, read as the reverse complement.
AACAATCTCAATTAACACTTAATTAATTTCCAACACAAATTTAATCACAAAGGACCCAATTCTAACACTAGAGTGTACTACAATGTTCACTAAGGTCAACTAGAAGGACACCCAAGACTTAGACCAAAACGCATTCTTCAATCACACAAAATTGACAAATGTAAACTTTCAGGGGTTTTGTGCGGCCGCCCAAAAGGGACTGTGCGGTCGCCCAAAATCCTTCAAAACAAGAACAAAAGATTTCAGATAGATGTGCGGTCTCCCAGACCTTTTTGGGCGGTCGCACAAAGCTCTGGCCTGCCGGAAATCGGGAAGAACAACTGGGTTCTTCCAAATTTTAACCCAAAACACATTTCAGCCAAAATTTCAACCTTCTAACTAGCATACTAATGTACCAACACAACTAATAAGTCTAAAAAGACTCCTACAACAACATTTAACAACCAAAATCAAGAATCAAACCCAACATTCAAGATTTCACCATTTTTGATCAAAACCCAAAATAAATTCTCAATAAATTCAAAACCCAACCAAACTTCAAATATAACACATCAAACATTATCTAAACATGATATGAACATTTTAGCATTAAAATGGGGGAAAAGTAACTTACTTGAAAATAATGAAAGTTGACGGAATTCGATTCTTTTTGGTTCTACGCGATCCTATCGACGATCTAAACAAAGTTCACGTTTTAAGAAATGAGAGATTATGAGAGGAAGAGGAAGTAAATGAAGAGAGAATATAAAGAAAGAAAACTTACCCCAAGCTAGAGAGAGAGGGAGAGTTGGCTGGGAAATAGGATGGGGAGAGTGAGGGAGGAGAGGGGAGTAGGGAGGGAATAGATGAAGAATTATTCAAAATGTTACACTTTGGCCCCCTCCACTACACTACACACAAATACTACACTCCCTACAAACAATTAAGACCCAATAATACCACACTAACCCAAATGACCCAAACAAAATGCTAGGCATAATTATAATAACACATAAATTGCACACATAAATATTTAAATAAATAATAATTTAAATAAATAATTAAGCAAATAAATAAATAATAATTATTTAATTACTAATAAAATAGAGCCTAGATTTCGGGTCGTGACATATACCTTAGTAGTGGTAGACGATTACTCAAGATATACGTGGGTTGAAATGATGATTTCAAAGGAGGATTGCTATGACATTTTGACCTCACTCTTTAGACAGCTCCAAACACAAAAGGAAGATGACATCGTTAGTGTTCAATCCGACAACGGTACAGAATTCAAGAACATCGGTGTTGCTCAGTACTTTGATGATCATGGTATTGACCACAACTTCTCTGCTGCTGGAGTTCCACAACAAAACGGTGTAGTGGAAAGGAAGAACAAAACGTTGATAGAGGCTAGAAAAACAATGATTGCTGAAGCAAAGTTACCTCAATATTTTTGGGCTGAAGCCGTCAACACATCATGCTTTACTCAAAATAGATCCTTCATCAACAAGACCTACAACAAAACTCCTTATGAACTTTGGAGAGGAAGAACCCCCAATATAGCATACTTCAAGATATTTGGATGCAAATGCTTCATACTCTATGTGAGTGCGCTCCCCTCTTCGGGCCGGTTTTTGTGCCCGGTCTTTGGTTGGTTTCAAGGACTTGTTTGTTGCTCAATTATTGTGAGTCGCCACCATGTTTAACAGAACACGGACCGTGAGATTCTTGAGTTCGAGGGTTAAGTTATGGATTGGGAAGGTCAAGGAGCACCCAATCCACCCGATCTAGGATCGGTCTTGCTTACGAAATCATCATCATCATCGTCAAAATTATGCATTCATGTACTAAGGAAGCGAAACAAATAAATAATTTCTTATTTATTTGGAATGTCGGATCATGTGCTTCGAGACCATCTCCATGAATTGGAGAGGCTCTAGGATGATCCTTTTAATAGAATCACACTATTTCAAAGCAAAGAAAGAGATGAGAAGAGAGGAAAACAAAGGGATTACCTAAGCGTTCTTCGAGAATCCTATGGATGGCCTTGACTAAAGGCCTTGATAATCCGACGGACTTGGCTTGAATGGTGTTATGAAGGTCTGAATTTCGTGGGTAAGGGAGAGAGGCTGATTATGAGGACCTCTTTGATCAGATTTGGAGTGGTTTTGGGTGAATGACCATTCTAGAGGTTTTTCGGTTGAAGAACCTCTATATTTATCTAAGTTCTTGACCTAGGGATTAAGCCAAGGAGGTAAGTTTGGATGGGAATCAAAGACTTGATTTCCAAGGAGGTATATTTGGACTCTAGGATCGCTCATTAGGGTTTTCCCAGATTGCTTGAGTGTTTGCCAAGAAACGGGTTTGAAACCAATAAGGAAACTGACCAAAACCCGACTGTCAAAGGGGATGTCTCGTACGAGGCATCTTGTAGTTGAATTACAATTTGCCCACCTACAGTAGTTCGAATGTTCATTTTGGCCCCTGACTAACGGAGTCAATCAGAAACTTAACAAAATATGTCAAACTTAACGAGTTTCGACCCAAATTAAAGGCGAGACACAAAAGTAGTGTGATTATAAAATAACGTTCAATATGGGATGTCTACACTCTACAACGGTAAAGAACATTGAGATAAATTTGCTCCTAAGGCCGATAAAGGTATATTTATTGGGTATGCTAAACACTCCAAAGCTTTTCGTGTATTTAACAAAACCACTCTTAAGATAGTAGAATCTGGCCATGTTACATTTGATGAACATTCTCTCCTTGAGCCACATATGGCTCCAAATGTTGCTGATGATTTTGTTGAGATAAATGAGACAGGTACAACTCGACCGCAAAATCAATCAACTCAAGGAAACCCATCTACCTCAACTGCACCTCCATCTACCTCACATGAAGCACCAGAAGCTACCACATCTACTGCTACCTCAAATGGAGTTGAAGTTGAAACACTCATCAATGTGGAAGAACCTATCCCTCAAATTACTTATGATTGGGATGGCTCAAATGATGTACCACTAGAAGATTTACTACCATCAACTCAACCAGATATACCTCAAGAAGTTCGTGAGGTTAGAGATCACCCAATTCAGAATATCATTGGTGATTTGCATTATGGTGTTCGAACAAGAAGATCAAACTATGATGCACTTACAGCATTCATATCGCAAGTTGAACCCAAGAAAGTTGATGAAGCACTCCAAGACTCAAGTTGGGTTGTTGCCATGCAAGAAGAGCTCAACCAATTTGAAAGATGTAAAGTTTGGACCTTAGTTCCAAGGCCACAAGATCAAGGAGTGATTGGTACAAAGTGGGTGTTCAAAAACAAGATAGATGAGAATGGAAGCATCACAAGAAACAAAGCTAGGTTGGTTACACAAGGCTACAGACAAGAAGAAGGCATTGATTATGATGAAACATTTTCCCCCGTTGCGAGACTCGAATCTATAAGGATATTCTTAGCTTATGCATCTTACAAAAGATTCAAGTTATATCAAATGGATGTGAAGAGTGCATTCCTTAACGGTGAACTTCAAGAAACAGTCTTTGTTGCTCAACCACCCGGATTTGAAGATCCCAAATTTCCAAATCATGTCTACAAACTCCGTAAAGCTTTGTATGGACTCAAACAAGATCCACGAGCATGGTATGATACTCTATCTAAATTTCTCCTAGAGAAAGGTTTTAAGCGTGGTAAGATCGACTCAACTTTATTCATTGCTAAATATTATGATCATACTTTACTAGTTCAAATATATGTAGATGATATTATTTTTGGTTCTACTAATGAATTGTTGTGTAAGCGTCTTGAGAAACTTATGAAAAGCAAATTTGAGATGAGCATGATGGGAGAATTAACATTCTTCCTTGGGCTACAAATTAAACAATGTGATGAAGGCATCTTCCTCAACCAAGCAAAGTACACAAGAGATCTCATCAAGAAATTTGGACTTGAAAATGCAAAGGCATACGACACTCCTATGGCTACTGGTAACAAGCTAGATAAAGACTTGAAAGGTAAGAATGTTGATCAAACCTTGTATCGAGGTATGATTGGCTCTATCCTATACTTAACTGCTAGTAGGCCCGATATCATGTTTAGTGTTTGTGTTTGTGCTCGTTATCAAGCTGATCCTAGAGATGCACATCTTATTGCTGTTAAACGTATTATTCGTTATCTATCTGGGACTATTAACCTTGGACTTTGGTTATCCAAAGATTTAACTTTTGATCTTATAGGTTACTCAAATGCAGATTATGCAGCATGTACCATTGACAGGAAAAGCACAAGTGGAACGCGTCATTTCCTTGGAAATCGACTAGTTTCATGGGCAAGCAAGAAACAAGCCTCAGTCTCTGTATCTACCACAGAAGCTAAATATATAACTGCTGGAAGCTGGTGCTGCCAAGTGCTGTGGATGAAACAACAATTGGTCGACTACGGAATCAAAGAAGGAAATTGTCCAATCTATTGTGACAATACTTCTACCATTGCTGTCTCCAACAACCCTGTCATGCATTCCAAGACCAAACACATTGATATCAAATACCACTTTCTCAAGGATCATGTGGAAAAAGGTAATATTCATCTAGAGTATGTGAGTACTGACGATCAAATTGCAGATATTCTCACCAAGGCTCTTGACTCCAAGAGATTTAGGTATCTAAGAGGAGAAATGGGTATGCTGGAACTCTAACTCAAACTTGTCCATATAATTTCTTGTACTAATGTTTTTGTGTCAAAGTTCAAAATCATGTAGGTACACAGCAGATCAACACGGTCAAGCAATTATCAGTCACATTGATCCACGAAACCCACTGCTCCCGTCAAGTCTCCCGCACTAAAACCCTCAAAACCTAAGGTCACTCCTACCGCAGCTATGTCTCCCTCTCCCTCTCCTGAACCTCAACCCCGTTTCAAGGTCTCCAAACTTGCCTACTCTGCTCCATCAAAATCCCCTTCTCTTTCACCTCCTCCAAAAACCAAACTGTCTAAACCTGTTCCTGCCACACCAAAGCAATCTACCGTGCCATCAGCCTCTAAAACCAGACTTGCCGTAATTCTGGGGGAGAAACAAGTTGAGAAGGCTGTGAAAATTAAGAAAAGGTCTCACACTCCCAGTCCCATCAAAATAACCAAGAAGTCCAAAGTTTCCAAGCAACCCTCCCCTGAAATTCCTTCTCCTGTCTTTACCTCAGATGAGGATATCACGGCAGCCCCTCCCAAAATTTCGAAAAACTTTGTTCTTGATGCTCAAGTTGATGATATGGAAGAAATTTCTAAATCTGAGAATGATGATGAAGATGTTTCCGCAAAGGAAGATAGTGAAGAGACTGCGAGTGAGAAAGATGGTGAAGATGTTTCTGAGAGAGAGAAGGATGAACAGGTAGTTGAGAAGCCCATTGAAAAGGGTTTGATTGATGAAAGTTCTGACGAGGAAGAGCATGAGAGCTCTACCACAAGCGATTAGTCAGCCGGAGAAAAGGGTATGGATGTTGAAAATGTTAAAGAGATTGTTCCTGAAAAGTTGGATACTTTTGTTGATATTGAAGATGTTGATGATGATCAGACCGTGCCGCCGATAGTTAATGTTTCTATCTCTGAGCAAGGAATTGAGGTCCTCCTTACCGTTCTTCCTAAACCTGCCGCACCTACACCTTCGACCGCACAACCTGACGTCGCATCCTCTACTGTTGAGCTTCTTGCCGCAGTCAAGCTCTTAACTCAGATGTAGGCAGACACCCAATCTCAAGTATCTTCTCTGGTGTCTGGCATGGTTTCTCTTAGGGAAGAACTTATTGAACTGAAGACTGCTCAGGCCTCCCTCAAGCGTGATGTTACCGCACTTCCCTCCAAAATGATTTCAACCATTAAGGGGGAGAGTGTAAATATAACAAAGGCAATCCGAGATACTCTTGCTGGCAATACGGGAACTTCTACCGCACCGTCATCATCTACCGCATCTGATGCACCTCCTCTCTCCCTTGCCGCATTGACTGAATTGCTTAGAAAGCAAACTGATTTCATCAGTAACAACATCATTAGAGGAGTTGAGGCAGCGAGCAAAGAACTTTAAAAAACGATGGGTGATGATAAGATGGAAGTAAAGGAAGAGATTGGCAAAGTACAAACCTCCGTCAAAGAAGAAGTCCTCACGCATTCCAATGCCGCTCTCATGGCCGTGGCTGAAAAGTTTGTTCCCAAGATCAACGCTTTAACTGCTGCTATGCAAGTTCAGACAAACCACATTAAGGCCCAGAACATAAGAATAACAGACTAATCCACTAAGATTGATCTTCTCTCCAGCAGAGTCAATATGGCCTTGACTCGTCTTAACCGCAAGTCAAGCTGGAAATCAGCTAACAGTGGCAGGTCACGGTAACGTGTAATCTCAAGGAGAGGAGGAAGAAGATGAAATATCTACTCCAGTGATTATTCCAGGATTGGATCTCCCATCCTACCGCTTCCTTCTTCCTCTTACCGCAAGCGCTCTTGATGAGGACTACGTTGATGTCAACCGCATTTAATCTCATTCCTATTTGTCATGACCGCATGTGGTCATTTAAAACTTTGTTGTTGAAAACAATCTTTACTTTTCTGTTTGTTTTATTTTGGTTTGAAACTTGACTATTTCTTTTTGTTTGCACTAACTCCTGATACTTAAATGATGATTATTTCGGAGTATGTTATGTTTCGTGTGTTGATGCATTTCTATCTCTCATTGTTTACTTATGTTGAAATGCTTCAAATGTTATTTATCTTCTAGGATTAGTAATTTGTTTTTATTTTTAGGATGATAGAAATCTATGACATTGGCTTAGAGTGTGCATTGACTTGGGACATGATATTAATAAAATGTTTACTCTTGAAAACATGTTTTTACCAAGTACAATGAATTAGCCTTTGTTATAGTAGGTAATGGTCTCAATCAAATAGGGGGATATTGTTGGGTATGCTTATTATAAACCACTTCTATTACCTTAATTTGATTGATCACATAACCTTATTTTACTCTTTGTGGACTTTAGGATATATTGTAAGAAGTACTTGTACTTCATTTAGAATAGTCCACTTTTAGTTTGATAGGCTTAGCAGATTAGGACCCTCAATTTTTCTAACTCTGGATATATGTGACAAGGCCCATGCCTACGGCATGGCTCTTTGCTTGCCTCATATATCAGCTTACCGCATGGTTCCAACCTACCGCGTGAATCTCTACCGCATGAAACCATGGTTGAAGAAATTCAAGTTGGTTCAAACTTAACCATGGTCACACTTGTGTCCTTACCTTGGTTAGTTTAGAACGTTGCAAATTCAAATTTCAAATTTGAATACAACTGTCATCATAGTACAGTTGGACCACCATGACTCTGCAACAAAAGGACAACTCAGACTGAGCTCCAATTAGAATTCAACAGCTCATTGTCCTTCAACTTGAAGCCCAAGTATTTCTAATGCCTAGTTTCTCCTTCAAGGCTATAAATAGTCTTGAGTTGTTCATTGAACTTACGCTGAGATTCTAAGAGAGAAATTGCTGTTGAAATTCTTGGTGATTGAAGATCATACTCAAGATTTCCAGAATCCTTTGAATCTTCAAGCACTCAACCTTCAAATCTTCAACAAGTCTCCAGCAACCTTCAAGATCAAATCTCAAGCCTCATCATACAAGTTTCATTAGGCTCTAAAATCATATAGATTCCAAAAAGCTTTTGATTCTTACACACACACCCACCCCGATTGATCAATCACATAGAGTGAATTAATAGGGACACACTGGTCTAAGTCTAGGATTGTTTTTCATAGAAATAGGTGTTGATTCAATACTCCATCTCTGTAATCTGTACACAAACGAATCAAATATATACCTCATTCAAAGTCTAAGACTGACCATCTTGGTAAAGGACGTAGATCTTTTAACAGATCGAACCTTTCCAAATCTTTGTGTCATTTACTTACTGCATTTTTCATTTCTGCAAATTTACCTTAAGTCTTGTTCATTTTGTTATTATTGCTCATATTAATCTCGTTTGTCTTTTAGTGTTTGATCTTTCATATTTATGAACTACTGTGAATTGTGTTTGTTTGTCTACCTCATTGCCTAAGTTAAAATCTGACTAACTTATCATTTGCCGAAAATCTCTAAGACACAAGTTTTCAATCTCTCAACCTACCTCATTCTTACCTACCGTATAGACATCTACCGCATAACTATCTACCGCGTTCTTAACCTACCTCATATATATCCTACCGCATTAAACTTATCAAAAACAACTCTTAACTTGTTTCATCGAAAACTTCCGCTGTGCATTTTATACTTGACCGCATGGTATTTCATCTACCACAAAGTTCAGGTATAAGCATAAGGTTGAATTTTGAAAAAGGGTTGAAATTTTAAATAGGCTATTCACCCCCCCTCTAGCCTCTTTCATACCCTTATTGTGCCTCTGGGACCAACAAGGTACCTAATAGGATTGGGTACGTTTGGGACCTAAGTTTGTCTTAGAGGTCATGCGCTTGACCAAGCTCGTTTGGCAATTGTGAAGGTAGGTTAGGGATGGGACCAAAGGTGTTAAGGACATGGGTTTTGACCGGATAGGTTTTGAGATCTCTATGGCATGGCACGATACGCGAGAGATCCTATGTGTTTGAGCAGGTTTGAGGTTTGGACTCATGGGGAAGCAAAGTGTTAAGATCCAAGGAGGTTAAGGAGAGGATTGTATGGGTTCGAGGTTTGGACTCGGCTTAGATCAAGTAGATTGGAGACCTAAGGGGTTAAAGGTCAAACTAGGTAGTCTTTTAAGGCTAATGGGTGACGCCAGATTGGTACTTGGATTAGAGGGGTTTAGACCTAGCAGAGCCATGGTTTGGATATGACAGGAGGTGCAGACGGCGTAGATTTAGTTGGTCGGACCAAGTTGGCTTGGGAACTAAAGAGTTTTAAGGGCCAAGATCTAAGGTTATAGACCTAGAGGGTAGACAGTCTTGTGATCTAAAGGGTTTAGGAGTTGAGACCTAAGGTGATAAGAGAGCTATGGCTTAGACAGGGTATGAACGAGTATGTGTTGGTAGGTTTGAGATCTAGGAGATCGGGTAGTCTTGGGACCGGTAGGTTCGGGACCTAATGGGTCTCTCCAAGGATTTTGCTTTGGTAGACTGGTTTAAGGTTTTGGATAGGGCCGGTTTGAAGCTTCAGGAGTCACGATATAAACTTGTGTGGGGTCGAGCTAAGGGGTTATGGTGTAAACTAGGTAAGACTGATCGGGTAGGCACGGGACCTAAGGTTTTGAATCAGGTAAGCTTGGGACCTATAGAGTTGAGGGTTTAGGCCTAGAGGTCTCCGAAAGTGTAGGAGATAGGGTAAAGGACTGAGTCAACTCTGAGAATCACATAGATGGGTCCTAGACGGACCACGGATGTTTTTACAATTTTATGAAGACCGAGAGTGCGGGTTTATAATCAAAGTGTCGGGGAAGAGAAAACTTTTGAAAGTGTTATGATTTTATAAAAATGCCTTATAATTAATTATGTTTCTAACAAATTCAAAGAGTTTGTCATGTGCTGAGTGTGACGTCAAGGGATGCCCTTCTGCTAAGAATGTCCTTGTTGAGGTTCCAGTATTCTTTGAGAAACCACACAGTCAGTCCTTTTTTGTTAGGGAAGTCCCAGTTTGATGAGGGCGTAGAGCGGGGTATCCTACCTCCTTTAAGACGCACCCTTTTTTCTGCCTAGACCATTGTAGACACCCCGCCTTGGACCGCTCACCCCGATTGCACATTCGATCTTGTGTTTCTCCTTATTTTAAGTGTTTCCCGTTAGTTTTTGTTACTTTCGTTAAGTCCTGACTGAATTCGTTAAGTCCAGGGACCAAACTGAATAACAGTGCTAACTTTCTAGTCCATTCTGTCAAAAAGGCCATTATGAATTCGCGCGCCTCCTCCCTTTTGGGTCAGAAGCGCGCGCATCCCGCCACTAAGGCAGAAGGCGCGCGCACCTGGGCGTCAGTTACAGATTTTCTCCAAGAATCCCTCCCTTGCTCATTTTACATGATTTGCCCGGGAAACTGATCTTTGTGACTTCATTTTGGCGCCATAAACATCTTGTTTACACCTATATAAAACCCTCTAATTCACCATTGAAGAGGACTTTTTATGATTAAGAAAACTATACACAAATCATTTTCAAGGCATTCTCCATGAAATACTTGAAGTCATTGGAAGTTTAGGTAAATTCTACTTTTTATCTCTTCTCTCTAATTCATCTCCTTTCTTCTCTTTGATTTTATCAAAAGTGCAATCACCCAAAACATTTTGGGACATGACACCAAAGACTACTTCATTCCATTGAAGGGTGTCAAGGAGTTATCTCCCTATATTCAAAACACCCCTTTTCCAAACCCCCCTTTATTATTACCAAAAGAATAGGAAGAACACTTTTATTTATGTAGACTATGAACAAGCAAGACCGATATTAGTCGGGCGAGATGGGTGTTTAAGTACTTCCCATCTTGTAATCTAACCCCCGAACTCCATAACAAGAATCTCTGTTTTCGTATCAAACAATAGGCTTTAATATTAGGTTTTTCTTATGTTCCATTAAAAACATAGGTGGCGACTCTACAATTCTAAAACAAGTTAGACATCCTAGGATAACACACGCGCTCTAGCCAAGCCGTGCCTTTCCCCGGGGTATCTACAGTGGCGACTCCGCTGGGGACGTTAGAGGGTTAAGCTTGCGTTTTTTTGTTCACAGTCTATTTTTCTGGGCATTCTGGTTCCTGATGTTGGGAAGCTTGCGACTCTGGCATTCTTGGCCTAAGGCGCGCGCGTCTCACATCAGAGACCAGAATCGCCCGCCCCTCATGTGTTCTTCCTATTCTTCTTTTTCTACACTAATCATTTCTGCAGGGGTCACAGTGTATATTCAGGACCAGGGCAATCCCGTGAGTCCAAGTGTCTGACAGGTTTACCCAAAAGCGGGCGCCTCCCATAGACTCTGCGCCCCGCGTGCGCATGCCATGACACAAACCAGAGGTGCGCGCTTCTAGGCGGTTTTCCAGAACAGAGCAGAATACTGGGGTGTGGGCACAGTTGCCTGTATAAGGCCTGATTTGGATCTTTGAACTGTTTTATTTTCGTGTTTTGTTTTATGGGTAACACGGGTGATTCGAGAGTCGTAAATTACGTGCTTATTTGCTTTTCTTTCATAAAAAAAAATAAAAAAAAAAATGTTTTGTCACATGTTGGACCTCATACTACGTGCACAAAATTCTTATCAATTGCTCACTATCGAGTCGCACAAAGTGCATAACCCTAAACCCGTCGAGGCCCGTCCTAGAGAGTTTCAAGCTCCACCCGACCTTGACTCTCTCGAAGCGGTAAACCTCAGCCCGTGGCGTAGTTTGTGACTACATGCCGGGGGTTACCTTTAAGCCTCTCTTTAACCGAGCACAAGCCAACACAATTCTAGTTAGGGTCTAACACTCCATGACCAAGTCGGTTTTCATGTGCCGAGATTTCCCTAAACTAATGTTTTCAAATCATACATGCCGTTTCCAAGAGAAACAAGTGGTTATCATGGACGAAATAAACTCCGTCCCCAAGTGGTTATTATGGACGAAAATAAAAAATCCGTCCCCGCATGTATGCTTTGCTACATTAATTTAGTTTAATCCCGACATGTGTAGGATTCACAAACGTGGTGGAATCCGATGAGTATATGGGACCGCGAGAAGGTCTATATACTAGTGTGACGATTCAATTATTTTTCTTAGAAACTCAAAAGGGATTCCGTCCCTCCGACTTATATAAAAAAAAAGTCATTTCTTTATGTGGTTTGAGTCGTGTGCGTGTGTTCTAAACCTCTTCATGGACTAGAAATGTTACTCAAGACTGACAAGGGCCTCTTCTGCAATTTAGGTCCAATTGGTACTTACCGAGTCTACTGAGATTTAGCAAACCAGCTAGTTCGTGAATTGATCACTCCAACAGCTCCGATAGCATCAATGGCCGGTGACTCCAACAGCAACAACACCATGTCTCTTGAACAACTCTCAGCTATGGTCCAAATGCTCCAAGAGGAAATATCCACTCTCAACAAAGAATCCCAAAGCAAAGATGATCTTTGGCAATCCCACCTCGACAATCAAAGGGAGGCTCATGAAGCCGAGATGGACCAAATGAAGGCCAAGCTCACCAAGCTCTCCAATGGTAAAGGCAAAGAGGACAATGAAGAGTCCGAGTGGACCAAAGGCTTGTTTGAAAGCCCTTATGTTAGTGCCCATACCAAGAAAATGGGGGAAACAAGCACCGACAACAAGGATCATAAGATGGTTGATTCAATTATGGCTTACATAGATCAATGTTTCAATGGTCTCAACATGGGGAAAGGCTCCGACACAAGCCTTTATCAGTCATCCATTCTCATGAACACGATGGCCTCTCTCCCCGACAAGTTCAAGATGCCCGACATCAGCAAGTTCAAGGGCAACTCTTGCCCCATGGCACACATCGAGACATACATATGGGCTATGGTTCCAAAGAAGGTATCTCCCAAAGTAATGGCACAATTACTCTCGAGGGGGCGGCAAAACATTGGTATGCAACTCTTCTGCTCACAGTCCGTCTTGATTGGGATGCCGCCATGCTTGCCTTAAAAAGTCAATACCAAGGCAACACCACTCATCTCCCGACCAAGAAAGAGCTCGAGAACACGACCCAAAGGGACAATGAGTCTTTTATTGACTTCACAAGTAGGTGGAATGACAAGCTTGCTGAAATTGTCGAGAGGCCTAACAACAAGGAGCAAATGGACATCTTCCTCAAGTGTCTAAAGATTGATCTCTGCACCCACCTATGTGGGGCTTGCTATGCGTATTTTTCTCAAATGTATGAGGCAGTGGTCCGAATGGATGACTTGCTCAAGGAGATCAAGAAAACTGCTCCTAGTTTCCGCTAAAAGGCCGCCTCCAACTCAACTAAGGAGGCTTCAGTTAATGCCGTCACTGCCGACAAGGGGAATTACAAGAAGGTTCCTCCGCCCCAAGGCAAAAAGTTTCAAGATGATCGTGTCTACACTCCTCTCCAAGGCATGAGTCTCACCAAGGCCTTTGAAGCTCTCAAGGCCAAGGGGCAAGTTACTCCTCTCCAAGGGTATAAACCCAAGATGATGCGTCGCAACCATGCCCATCACAAATGGTGTGACTATCACCAACACAGTGGCCATCTTACCGAGGAATGATTTGTCCTCCGCAACGTCATCCAAGACCTCATCGACAAAAAGGAATTCATAGTTCCTAATGGTAGTGATGTCCGTGTAATAGAGTTAGGTGAGTTTGAGGAGACCACTTATTCAATCCCAATTGTGAATAAGGGCTCTAAAGTTATGAATGCAATTGATAATTCTTTCTACGTTGTGACTTATGATGAGGTAATGAGGGAAGTCCTAGAAAATAGGAAAAAGAAGCAAAACGGGAATGTCAACATGCTAACTCGATCCGGACGAGTCATAGCAAGCAACCCCACTACTTCTGCGCCAAGCACCTCTTCTTCAAGGTCGCAAGCTCGCGACACCACTCCCGAAGATCCTTTACTAATGCAACTCAAGAAGACTCAAGAAAATATATCCATTTGGGACCTCATTGCATCTTCAAAGAAGCATCGAGATCTTGTCATCAGCATTATCGACGACACATCAGTCTCTCCCAACACGACTCCTGAGGACCTTACTGCTATGATAGGCCACATACATTTTGGCAATGTCATCACTTTTGCTGACATGGACCTTCCACTATTTGGGTCCGATCACAATGAGGCCATCTATCTCAAAGTAAGGGCAAGGGGGAGACCCATTTCAGGAGTCTTGGTTAACGGGGGTTCCGCACTCAACTTAATGCCTGGCCGAATCATGGGCATACTGGGGCTTAAGAGTTTAGATCTAAAGCCTTCTACTCAAGTAATCCGAGGTTATGACAGCACGGCCCGCACAGTCATGGGTATGGTAGAAGTGGACATTGAATTTGGGAGCATGGTTATGTCCGTCCCGTTTCAAGTGCTCGATGTACCTTCCTGATTCAATTTGCTCTTGGGATGACCATGGATGTTGGGTTTCAGAGTAACATGCGCGGCGGAAAATAGCATTTAAAATTTTATGAAAACCAAAGCACATAGATCCATTCATATGATTAAGTCAAATACAACATAATGAATACTAGAATACTAACCCTTGATGCCTTTGATTTTGCAACCTTGAATTCGATAGAGACTTGAAAAATTGATCACGATCATAGCAAGAATCACGAACTTTGAAGATGATAAGTTTCACCCTCTAGCGGTATCCACACCACGAACGAATATCAAGAACACTTGATCTTGGTTGCTAGACCAAAATTGTGAAAGACGTTTTCACAATTAATATGAACTATATGGAATATTATTTGTGTATAATTTTGTTCTTCAATCTAGGATCTCTTAGAACAAAATAATTCTCTCAAAAACTCTTTGGAGACTTGCACAAAATCTAGGGTATTGTTCTGGCCGAATTTTTATGTTTATATACAAGTTAGACCTATTCCAAATAGGAAACTTGTGTTTAAACCCGTCCAAAATCCTTTTCCAAACACAATTTGGAAACCTGTCCCGACTACTGTACGGCCGCCCAAAACCAGGTGTGCGGTCGCCCAAACATGTACGGCCGCCCAGCCTGGTTTGTGCGGTCGCACACCAGCCTCAGACATCCATAATTTCCAAAATCCTCCAAAAGTCCTTCGACCAAATATTCCAATATAGTCCTTATTTAGGATTCGTTATATTATGTGTGACTCTCTAGGATTATACTAAGTTGGCAATGGGTTCAAACATGAAACCATAAGATATGATTAGGTTCTAGCAAACTGTCATACCTACCCAAATAGTATAACTAGATACAAGTTCGCATTCCTTTAGAACATGTCATAATCCCTTTGTCCACGATGTCTTTGAACACAAGTCATGGTCAATAAGTCAACTTGTATTGTTCAATACTTTCTCGATTCCAAATATGTTGATAATCCAAATGACATTGATCCAATCAATCCATTTGAGTTTGGCCAAACATTTCATCAACATCTTTCCTTCGAGGGGCCCAAGCTTGACATCTCTCCGAAGAGGGACAAATCCAATTAGCTTATTATTCTTCCCTACGTGAATCCGATTATGCCAATCATACCCTTTATAACTACCCGGTTAAAGGTAGCGTTTGAATATGTCAAACATAATCTTCATCAAGTGGAAGACTATAATAACTTCATGTCTAAGGATTCAAATGACATAACTAATATGAGATTTATATATGACATTGACCATGACATAAATCTCATACCGCGGGTCATGTCCAGTACCTTGTTCCAAACAAGTACCCATAAATCTAACATGATCATCCCATGATCATTTAGCCTTTATACTAGTGCTTAACAAGCTCTAGGGACGGAGATTATTATAAGCAAACATGAGCAATAATAATAACCTTAATATCTCTTTATCATTATAAATAAAATGATAACTTATACAACGTTTAACAACCGTGCCTAGGGCACCAACACCAACAATCTCCCACTTACCCTAGGCCCAATTTCCTAGGTATCCAATACCCATAGACCTAACATGACCATCATGTTTTGGCTTGTGGAATTCCCTTCGTTAGCGTGTCCGCAACGTTATCATTAGTTGGTACTTTGCATATATTTACGTCTTTCTTATCAACGATTTCTCGAACGATAAGAAAACGCCTAAGTATGTGTTTGGATTTAGGATGTGCCCTTGGTTCCTTTGCTTGATTAATAGCACCTCTATTATTACTAATAAGGTCTATTGGATTAGCAATACTAGGAACCATCTCAAGTTCTCCAACGAACTTCTTAATCCAAACAGCTTCCTCTGCAGCATCCAATGCAGCAATATACTTAGATTTAATATGTAGAATTTTAGTGATTGTACTCTGCTTGGAACCATTCCAACTTACAGCTTCACTATTTAACACAAAACTCGATTGCGATATTTCTATTATCTTTGTCGGTTTGGAAGCATGCATCCGTGTATCCATATACGACGAGATCATCTTTCATCCCTCCATAGATCAAAACAAATCTTTAGTCCTTCTAAAGTACTTTAAGAATTGTTTTACAGCCATCCAGTGATTCTCACCGGTGTCGGATTGTTATCTACTCGTAATGCTCTAAGCATTAGATATATCCGGCTTAGTACTTATCATGGCATGATGGATCCAATTACCGAAGCAAATGGCATCCCATTCGTTTTCTCATGCTCATCATTTGTCTTAGGACACTTGAGTCTTTGCATAGAGAAACTCCATGTAACACTGACAATTGTCCTCTCTTAGATTATTCCTTGCTGAATCTTCTAATGACCTTGTCAATGTATGTACATTGGCTTTAAACTAATTAGCTTCGTTGATACCAAGGACATATGCGGTTTCATCCATATCTTTCATTGCGAAGCACTTTCCCAACAAAGTCTTTTCAGACTGACGTGTAGGAATGTCGTTTCCAATGAGTGATATGTCATCCACATATTTAAATAAGGAATAGCACTATGCTCCCACTAACCTTCTTGTATATACAAGGCTCATCTTCATTCTTGATAAAACAAAACCATTTTAATTTATCAAAACGGAGATTCCAACTCCCATAAGCTTGCGTTAATCCATCCAATGGATTTCTGCAACTTACATAATTTATTAGAATTTTCTTTGACTGTCAAAACCTTTAGGTTGTATCCAATACATCCTTAAGTTAGTTCCCGCTGAGGAACGCTTGTTTTGACATCATTTTGTCAAATTTCATATTCCAAATATGAACATGTGACTATGAGAATTCTAGTAAGTTTCTCGCTACCCATGTAAGTTTTCTCCAAGAAAACTCATTCCTCTCCTTTGGTTTTTACACCTTAGGTTAGAATGATCAAGTTCTAAACTTGATTATTATTTATGGATTGCCTTTTAGATATTATGACTCCATGTCATTAATCTGAATGTGGAGCGGACATTTGCATCTTTGATAGGTGGTAAATACTTCATTCTAAATGAACTTTACCTCAAAACTTTCTATTTCGAAATATCCAATATTTCTTGTAATAGATTGTATCATATCATGTATGCACATACTTGTATAACTTGAACGGACTTTTCACAACTCCATGTGAAAACTTGTTCAATTTCCATCTTAGGTTCTAAAATATTTTCTAGGTCTCGAACCATTCGAGATATTTTTACTCCCACTGGTTCTTTTAGAGATAAGTGACTTATCAAGAAAAGCACCATCATAAGTAACAAGCCACTTGTTTCTTATTAGTAAAATTAATATCCTCAAGTTTCCTTAGGATATCCCATGAAAATATATATTTATTAGATTTAAATGTGAGTGTCCCAGACAGCTCCTTTAAAAAAAGGTCTCACCATCTTAAATCTTTATGAAAGACAAACTCGGTTTTCTTTCACCTTTTAACCTCCTTTGATGGAACTCAAATTAGTGTAATTATAGCGGTTTGCAATACATAACCCCAAAACAAATAATTGAAGATCAATTTTACTTTATCATCAATTGAACCATTTTCTATAAGGTTCTTATACTTCCACGTAGACACATCATTTAGAATGGTGTTCTTAGTGAAGTTAATTTGTGAAACCATTTCACAATTTCAATGATGACTGTCAAATTCTTGGTTTAATTATTCATCATCATGATTGAATCAGAATCTTTGAATAGTTTTACCAAGTCCTATCAAAATTCCCTTTTAGCATTGCTACTTAATGCACCACATACATGGACATGTATTAGGTCAAGTAAGATATTAGCCTTTTACTATTCATAGTAAAAGATGTCTTGATCCAAGTAAATAAGATTTGCATAAATCATGTGATTCCAAATCATATGACTTAAACTTCCGTCCCATGGAATTTTAGATATGCATTTCTTATTTATTTGATCAAACCAATAATGCAAAAAAAATTTTAATTATTTATGTTATAGCATTTATTACTTTGTTCTTCAAGATTTAGGATATAAGATTTATTTATATGATAACACAATGAAGTAAATCATAATAAATAAAGCAATTTTCTTATTCCAAATAAGAAATAAATATCCTTCATTATCTTATAACAAAATAATATTTTCTACTTCATTAGTAAAGTCACTTTACAAGTGTTCTATGAATAATGTTGCAACCATTGCATCATTACCATTCATAGATAAAACTTTACTATAAGTAGTCTTTCATCTTACTAATTATTCTGGTATCCAATACCCAACAATTAAATTTAGAAAGATTAATTTATAACATACAATTTCCCAAGTTGTAGTCCCACTACCATCCCTCTTTTTATTGATCATCCACAATTTTGACTACAATTCTAAATGGTCAATCCAATTGCCATTTTACCAAATTGCATCAATTAGAGTTATTATTTTAACCACAATCATTTCCTTTAGGTTTGACAATGTCTGTCTTACCTTTTCCTTTGGCACTTGGCCTCTTTCCATCATGAACCATGGGCAATGGAAAACCTTTCTCCATCATCTTCTTCTCCGCAGTTTTAGCATGTTAATGCAACTCAGAGAGACTCTTATTCATTCCATGCATGTTATAGTTCATCACTAAGTGATTATAACTTTTGGACAATGAATCAAGAATGAGATCCATGGCTTAGCTCCAATCCAATTGAACAGCCAAGTTTCTTAAGATGCTCTACGTAGCCTTTCATCTTAAGCATGTGAGGTTCCAGTTGTTGCCCTTTACTCCTTTTGTAAGAAGTGAATGCAACAATGGTTTTATACATCTCTTGCCTAGATTGCTCTTTGAAACATGTAACTTAATCTCTACGCCTATCTAATAGGCTTCCATAAGTTCTAAACTTTGTTGGAGTTTTGAGCACATAATCGTGAGCAATAGACAACTCACATTCCTAGAAACATACTCATGATTCTTGTGATTGTCTATTCCGGCTTTGGGTTCTTTAGGCATAGGCCCATCAAGAATGTACAACACATCTTCTTGCCTTAGAACGATTCTTAGGCTCAGGATCCAATCCATGAAGTTTGTACCATTCTCTTGAAGCATTATCCTTATCAAGGATTGATCACAATGATTTTAGTTGTCATCTACAACTTATGCAAAATTTTCAAAATTTTACAAGTACCAATCTCATTAAAGAGATAAATAATGTATTTTCTAAAAATACTCCCACTAAATTATATAATATTCTTATACATCCAATGTATAATATAATTTAAATGGGCTAAGATCCAACTTTAACTTAATTTTGAGTACGCTTTGGCGCACCGCTCAAAACCAAATTAATTAGGTAGACAACCCTGTCAATCATATCCAATATGACTCTTAGGTCATTTTCTGAGATTCTTTTAAATTGGGCTAAGATCCAACTTTAATTTAATTTCAAGTATGCTTTGGCGCACCGCTCAAAATCAAATTAATTAGGTAGACAATTTCTTTTCAATCATATACAATATGATTCTTAGGGATCCAATTTCAAAAGCATGTTTAATCTCATCTTTGCCTAGGCCCAAAACTGTTTTGACGCCTAATTAAGTCCAACCATTTTAAACGCATAGGAAACTCTTATTCACTCATCTTGCTCATACAAAATAAAATCAATGCACCTCACTTTGGCGAGCCCACATGAAAATACCCGTGTACTTACAAGTGTTTTAATCATGGCATGGCAAAAGGGACTTAAAACTTTCTTGAAGGTTTTATCAACATATAGCATACAACATATTTATGAGCACATAAGATAAACATGTTACGCATAAAGTTTAGCCACTAAATTAATCATCATTAATTTAAGCATAATATTTATGTGTCATTAGTTTCTCTATAATTATGAGGATTAGACTATTTCAACTTTGGTTATTATCTCCAAATCAAGACAACAAGAAGTGCTGGCCGAAACTAAGCCATAAGGCATCCATAATTCCGCACTAATTCAAGAAACCAAGAAAGTAGTCCATGTGGCCGAAACTAAGCAATAGATGGTCTCGATGAACGTAGGTCAATTGCATCCACAATTCCACATGGATCTCCAATCTTTGAATCAAGAATTTTGTTTCTCAATTTTAGCAATTATGAACTCTTCATAATTCTAACTTCGTTTTATCTTTGAAACCTTGATTGCGATAAAGTTTGGGAAACACAATCTCGATGAACGTAGATTAGCCATCCAAACCTTGAACCAATCTTAGAATCACAAGATCAAAATAAATAGGAAAATCAAACCCCAAGATCCACACCCAAACCAACTGCCCAAAACCCACTCCAGACCAGCAGGTCTGGCCGGGTCTTGTCATTGGTCCGGTCGGACCCCATCAAAATTCCAGATTTTGACTCTAACCTAAAACGAAAAGCAAGAATCCTTACAACTGTGCGGCCGCCCAAGAAAAGTTGTGCGGTCGCCCAAACATGTGCGGCCGCCCAAGATTTTCTATGCGGTCGCATAGTAGCTTCAGACAGAATTTTTAAAGTTCGAAAATTTGTCTCAAAATTGTTTTTCCCCGATTATCAAAACTTTGATCCAATCAAAATTAATAATCAAACAATTCTGAATCCATCATAATTTTTAGTGCGATTAAAGTTGTAAAACAATAAACCACATAAAATCATATAACACATAAACATCATATAATCCAATATTCATATCATGCTAGGCACATAAACAATTTATATACACACAACATGATCTAGTATTGAAATAATCAACTTGAACGGGGCTCTGACACCACTGTTGGGTTTCAGAGTAACATGCGCAGCGGAAAATAGCATTTAAAATTTTATGCAACCCAAAGCCCATAGATCCATTCATATGATTAAGTCAAATACAACATAATGAATACTAGAATACTAACCCTTGATGCCTTTGATTTTGCAACCTTGAATTCGATAGAGACTTGAAAACTTGATCACGATCATAGCAAGAATCACGAACTTTGAAGATGATAAGTTTCACCCTCTAGCGGTATCCACACCACGAACGAATATCAAGAACACTTGATCTTGGTTGCTAGACCAAAATTGTGAAACACGTTTTCACAATTCATATGAACTATATGGAATATTATTTGTGTATAATTTTGTTCTTCAATCTATGATCTCTTAGAACAAAATAATTATCTCAAAAACTCTTTGGAGACTTGCACAAAAGCTAGGGTATTGTTCTGGCCGAATTTTTATGTTTATATACAAGTTAGAGCTATTCCAAATAGAAACTTGTGTTTAAACCCATCCAAAATCCTTTTCCAAACACAATTAGGAAACCTATCCCGACTACTGTGCGGCCGCCCAAAACTAGGTGTGCGGTCGCCCAAACATGTGCGGCCGCCCAGCCTGGTTTGTGCGGTCGCACACCAGCCTCAGACGGCCATAATTTCTAAAATCCTCCAAAAGTCCTTCGACCCAATATTCCAATATAGTCCTTATTTAGGATTCGTTCTATTGTGTGTGACCCTCTAGGATTATACTAAGTTGGCAATGGGTTCAAACATGAAACCATAAGATATGATTAGGTTCTAGCAAACCGTCATACCTACCCAAATAGTATAACTAGATACAAGTTCGCATTCCTTTAGAACATGTCATAATCCCTTTCTCCACGATGTCTTTGAACACAAGTCATGGTCAATAAGTCAACTTGTATTGTTCATTACTTTCTCGATTCCAAATATGTTGATAATCCAAATGACATTGATCCAATCAATCCATTTGAGTTTGGCCAAACATTTCATCAACATCTTTCCTTCGAGGGGCCCAAGCTTGACATCTCTCCGAAGAGGGACAAATCCAATTAGCTTATTATTCTTCCCTACGTAAATCCGATTATGCCAATCATACCCTTTATAACTACCCGGTTAAAGGTAGCGTTTGAATATGTCAAACATAATCTTCATCAAGTGGAAGACTATAATAACTTCATGTCTAAGGATTCAAATGACATAACTAATATGAGATTTATATATGACATTGACCATGACATAAATCTCATACCGCGGGTCATGTCCAGTACCTTGTTCCAAACAAGTACCCATAAATCTAACATGATCATCCCATGATCATTTAGCCTTTATACTAGTGCTTAACAAGCTCTAGGGACGGAGATTATACTAAGCAAACATGAGCAATAATAATAACCTTAATATCTCTTTATCATTATAAATAAAATGATAACTTATACAACGTTGAACAACCGTGCCTAGGGAACCAACACCAACAATGGATACACCGTTCTAATGCCGTCCCTTCAACTCTCCATCAGTGTTTCAAGTTCAGAAATGGAGATCAAATAGTAACCGTCATGGCAGAAAATGTCACTATCCATAGAAATGGGGAGCCCGTCCATCAAGTTAAGTGTGGGTTAGAGGACTCCACCCTCTCCGGTGTCTTAATCAACACCATCGACAAAGAAGGGGGAAACGGATCATGGACCCTCGGCAATCACAAAGTCCTCCGTATGATGAGGAATATGAATTACTTCCCTGGTTTAGGCCTAGGGAAATATCAACAAGGGAGAATGCAACCTATTGAGGTCCCTTTTGTTAAGAACATGTTCGGTTTGGGATACGAGCCTTCCGAAGACGACATGAGACACGAGCAAGCCGTCAAGAATGAGAAAGCCCGAGCTCGCATGGAAGGCCGCCACTATGAGATTTCCTATTTGAGGCCTTACCGCAAGACACTAAGTGGCTACTTTGTCCGTCAGGGGGAAGACGTCCCATACGTAATCTTTCCCGAGCCATGGGTCAACAGTAAAGGCATCAGAAAGCCCGATCTCAAATTTTTTCGGATTGTGAGATTCAGAAGCATGAAGTGGAACCAACTCCTATGTGACCCCGAGAATGGTGGGGAAAGGAAGTGACCATAGAGTCCGAGACAGAGATTACCGTGGGGGAGGAGTTAACTGATCTAGCCTCCATGTTCGAAGAATTTGCCATCATGGATGAGTGCCAAGTAAATGCCATCTCCGACGACACCGACAAGGGAAGCGAGTCTATCAGTGAGATCAAGCCGAGCTCCGAGCCGATCAACAACTGGTACTCAACAAAGGGACCTGTTGTATCCGAGGAATTCCTGATCAAGAAAATGGGTTGCATCCCACGCAAAGTTACAAAGGAAGACTTGTTAACATTAACTTTAGAGTCCGAGAGTGTTTCTGATACCCTCACCCAAGAGGATATGGAGGCAATAGCCGAGCGTGTGTTCCCTTTCTTTGCTAATGAAAAATTTGATCTTTTTGAGTACCTCGAGATTGCAAACATCATGAATGATGAATTAACTAATAATGAATTTAATGAACTAGTTAATAATGATTCATATAATGATGAAATAGACCACAAAAATGAAACATACTTAAATGAACTTGCTCAACAGGTCCGTAGTCGTGGTGAAAATGGTCCAGGGGCTGACGAAGAATTGCATGTTGTTAATCTGGGTACCAATGAGGATCCGAAAGAAACCAAGATCGGAAGCTTCTTCAAGGGGGAAGAGAAAGACAGATTGACTGCACTGCTCAGAGAATTTGTGGATGTATTTGCATGGTCATACAAAGACATACCGGGTTTAGACAGAAAGGTCGCCGAGCACAGGATTCCGATCAGAGACGACGCTAAGCCAACAAAGCAGAAACTCAGAAAGATCAAGCCAGAATGGTCCTTACAAGTTAAAGAAGAGATAGAGAAGCTTCTCAGTGTGGGCTTCATCAAAGTTATTGAGTATCCGACATGGCTAGCGAATGTGGTGACAGTCAGGAAGGCTAACGGCAAGGTCCGTGTTTGTGTGGATTTCCGGGATTTGAACAAAGCTTCTCTAAAGGATGACTTTCCACTACCCAGAATCGACATGCTAGTCGACTCCACCGCCACCTATGAGGTCTGCTAATTTGTGGAAGGCTTCGCTGGGTATAATCAGATTCTCATGGCCGAAGAGGATCAACACAAGACTGCTTTCACAACACCGTAGGGAACCTTTTGCTACACAGTCATGCCATTTGAGTTGAAAAACGCTGGGGCTACTTATCAAAGGGCGGTGACAGACTTGTTCCACGACATGATTCACAAAGAAATTGAGGTCTATGTGGACGACATGATCATCCATTCAAAGGGGACCGACGGTCAATATTTGATCGACCTCCACAAGTTCTTTGAGAGGCTTCGACAACACAAAATGAGGCTCAATCCTGCAAAGTGCACTTTTGGGGTTATCCGAGGCAAAGTTCTTGGCTACATGGTCACAGAGAGGGGAATTGAAGCAGATCCCTCAAAAATCAAGGCAATCATTGACATGCCTCCCCCAAAGACACAGAAAGAAATCAAAGGTTTCATTGGCAGACTTCAGTACATCAGTCGGTTTGTACACCATCTCACTTCCATGTGTGAGCCAATCTTCAAGTTACTCAAGAAGAATGTGGCTCTAGAATGGACCGACACTTGCCAAGAAGCTTTCGACCAAGTGAAGCATTACTTGACATGCCCTCCAGTCTTGGTTCCACCGCACAAAGAGAAGCATCTCTTGCTCTACCTCACAGTGAATGATGAAGCCCTAGGGGCTATGCTAGCACAAGAGCAACGAGACTCCACAAAGGAAAATGCCATTTATTTTATCAGTCGCCGATTTCAAGGGGGCGAAAAGAACTACTCCGTCTTGGAGAAGTCATGTGCAGCACTGGTTTGGGTCACTCAAAAGCTCAATCACTACATGGAAGCCTTTCCGATCAAGCTAGTATCAAAGGTGGACCAGCTCCGCTACATCTTCTAGAAACCTTTCATGTCAACAAGAATAGCTAAGTGGTATTTCATGCTCGCCGGCTATGATATCACTTACGTCACACTCAAATCCATCAGGGGGAAAGTGTTCAGTGATCAGCTTGCTGAATTTCCGTGTGACGAAGTGAAGGGGGAAGACTTACAATTTCCCGACGAGCACTTGATTTGCACTACAACCGAGGAAAATAGGTGGCAACTTTTTTTCGATGGCGCAGCCAATAAGCACGGTTATGGGATAGGAATGTTGCTTGTCGATCCAAAGGACATCTACACTCCGATTGAAATACGCCTTAAATTCGAAGCTACCAACAACATTACTGAATATGAGGCATATATGGTGGGGCTAGAAGCAGCACTAGAAAGAAATGTCACAGAGCTAGAAGTATTTGGCGACTCCCTGCTCCTTATCAATCAGACATCTGGTAAATGGCGAATCCAAGACCCGACCCTCCAACAATATGGTCAACACCTCGAGGAGTTGGTTAAACAATTCCAAGACATCATGTTCAATTATTTGCCGAGGGACAAGAACCGTTTTGTTGGGTTTCGATCAAACATGCGCAGCGGAATTTAGCATTTAAAATTTTGAAACCCAAAGCCATGGATCCGTTCATACGATTAAATCAAATACAACATAAGAATAAAGGAATGAACTAACCCTTGATGGCTATCAAATTCTTTTGGTCTTTGGTGGAGGTTTGAAGACTTGATCGCGATCACAAAGCTTGAACACGAACTTTGAAGATGATGATTTTCACCCTCTAGCGGTATCCACACTTCGAACGAATATCAAAGTAGCTTCTTTGATCTTGGTTGCTAGACCAAATTGTGAAACACTTTTTCACAATCAAAAGAACTATATGGAATTTATTTTGTGTATTATTTTGTTCCTCAACCAAGAATGTCTTGGAACAAAATAAACCCTCTCTCAAACTCTTTGAGACTCACAAAATCATTAGCATTGAGTGCTGGCCGAATTTGGTCTTTTATACACAAGCATAACCTATTCCAAATAGGAAACTTGTGTCAAAATCCGTCCAAAATTCGTTTCCTAATCAAATTAGGAATCTGCCACCCGACAGCACTGTGCGGCCGCCCAAAACCCTTTGTGCGGTCGCACAACTATCTGAAGCAAAACTGGTACAAAACTAAGATAATTGTGCGGCCGCCCAGTCCATACTGTGCGGTCGCCCACTTCCCAGGATGTCCAGAATTTCCAAAATTCCAATGTAGTCCTTTTAAAGATTCGTTCTATTGTGTGTGACCCTCTAGGATTATACTAAGTTGGCAATGGGCTCAAACATGATCCCATAAGATATGATTAGGTTCTAGCAAACCGTCATACCTACCCAAATAGTATAACTAGATACAAGTTCGCATTCCTTTAGAATATGTCACAATCCCTTTGTCCACGATATCATTGAACATAAGTCATGGTCAAAGAGTCAACTTGTTTTGTTCAATACTTTCTCGATTCCGAATATGTTGATAATCCAAATGACATTGATCCAATCAATTCATTTAAGTCCGGCCGAACATTTCATCAACATCATTCCTACGAGAGGCCCAAGCTTGATATCTCTCCGAAGAGGGACAAATTCATTTAGCTTATTATTCTTCCCTACGTGAATCCGATTATGCCAATCATACCCTTTATAACCACTCGGTTAAAAGTAGCGTTTGAATATGTCAAACATAATGTTCATCAAGTGGAAGACTATAATAACTTCATGTCTAAGGATTCAAATGACATAACTAATATGAGATATATGTATGACATAGACCATGACATAAATCTCATAGAGCGGGTCATGTCCAGTACCTTGTTCCAAACAAGTACCCATAAATCTAACATGATCATCCTATGATCATTTAGCCTTTATACTAGTGCTTAACGAGTACTAGGGACGGAGATTATTATAAGTAAACATGAACAACAATAATAATCAAAACATCTCTTTATTGATATGAAATAAATGATAACAATTACAACGTTTATTAAACGTGCCTAGGGCACCACTACCAACACGTTTTGCCGATGCTTTAGCCACCATAGCCTCACTGGTTGAGATGCCCAAAGGAAAGATGGTGAAACCCTTCAAATTACAAGAAGGACTAGTCCGGCATACTGTATGAGTATTGAGATCAATGAAGTCCAAGATAACCCCCCGTGGTACACAGACATCATGAACTTTCTCAACAATGGAACTTTCCCCGAGAGCAGCAATAAGAAAGCTCAAGTGACATTACAAAAATTGGCCGCCAGATACGAACTGATTGGGAACCGAGTCTACAAAAGACATCATCAAGGGATCAATCTTCTGTGTGCAAATGAGACCGAAGCTCAAGAAATAATGCACGAAGTCCACGAAGGCGAGTGTGGACCACCCCACATGAATGGGATTATGTTAGCCAAGAAGATACTCCGTATTGGCTACTATTGGACTACGATGGAAAGAGACTGCATCGAGAAAGTCAAGAAATGTGCCAAGTGCCAATTCCATGCCAATTTGTAACATGCACCACCATCACAACTGTAAAACATGACCACACCTTGGCCATTCTCTTGTTGGGGCATAGATATCATCGGCGAGGTTCATCCTACGAGAAGGAACAGACAGTCATTCATTCTAGTGGCCGTGGATTATTTCACAAAGTGGGTCGAAGCACAAGCTTACCGAGTTCTCAACGCCAAGAATGTGGCCGAATTCGTGAAGAACAACATCATGTGCCGATACGGTATTCCTCATGAGATCATCTCCGATAATGGTTCTCACTTTGAGAAGGAAATGGATGCGCTTTTGGTTGACTACAAAATTACCAAGCACAAGTCATCCCCGTACCGCCCCCAAGCTAATGGAGCGGTCGAACCAGCAAACAAGACAATTGAGATCATCATATGAAAAATGGCCTCAACAGGAAGGGATTGGCCCGAGAAATTGCCTCTATCATTGTGGGGCTATCGCACATCAATCCGGTCAGCAACGGGAGAAACCCCGTACACTTTGGTTTATGGTTCTGAAGCCGTACTCCCGGTCGAACTTGAAGTTCCCTCTCTACGGGTCTTGCCCGAGAATCAAGTCAACGAGGTTGATTGGATGCAAAGTCGGTATGAACAACTAGCCCTACTCGACGAAAAGAGGCTAAGAGCGTTCGAACGCACAAGGGCTTATCAACAGAGAATGGAAAGGGCTTTCAACAAAAGGGTGAAGCCTCGAAACATCAAAGTGGGAGACTTGGTCTTAAGACAACATCCTCCCAATGCCATGGATCCCCTTGGGAAATGGGGACCCCGATGGATCGGTCCTTACGTGGTCAAGAAGATACTAAGCGGTGGTGTGTAGATACCCCGGGAAAACCACAACTTGGCTAGAGTGGTGAATTATCCTAGGATGTCTATTTGTGTTTTAATTGTTTAGAGTCGCCACCTATGATATTAAGGAAACATAAGAAAAACCTAAAGAAATAGCATAATTTATGTACAAAACCAGAGATTCGGGAAGAGAAGGGTTCGGGGGTTAGGTGACGGAGTGGGAAGTACTTAAACACCCACACCGCCCCGCTTACGCGGGTCTTGCTACTATTGGTGTTCTAATGCTAAATGTTCTTATTTTAATATGAGAAAAGTGCTAACGATTATGATGTAAAGAAAAGGGGAATTACAAAAGAGAAATAAAAAGAAACTTGTTTTATTGATTTAATGCCAACAATTACATGTCAAACGATTACATTAAGAAATAAATGGTAAATTAAAATGGAGTTTAGAATGTTGGAATGTAACCTTGACCAAACTTCAATAGTGAAGTGGCCTTTTGGTTGTATTCCTTTTTATGGGGATTGCATACACTAGTAAGACACAAATAAAATAAGAGAATAAAATTTGTACCTTAAAATGAGAACTTCAAACTTTCACTTGAGAAGAGTTTTGTGTAGAGTTTTGTTGCTTGAATAGAATTCTTTGTTAAGAACTCATGGAGAGAAATGTGTATAGTGTATTTGTGAAGAAGTATCAAGTCCCTTTCTAAGGTAGAAATGAGAGGTTTAAATAGGTAGAGAAAGGAGGGAAAGAAGCTTTTCTAACCAATAAGAAAATAAAGAAAAATTAATAATAAAAAGGAAATCAAATAAGAATAAAATAAAATATTTTGTTTTTATGGAGAATGGCTAGAATAAAGGATCGGGATTGATAAAATAAAATGGGTTTAATGCTAGAATAAAACATGTGATGAAAAGGTTGTTTTTGACTCTAAAAATGGAGGGAAAAGGCTGCAATCCGTAATAGTCAAAGTGGGAAGCGCGCGAGTCCGGCCTATTGGACCAAACGCGCGCGCGCCCCATGACCATTACGGGAGGTGCCCGCGGGTAAAAAAGACAGAATGACAGAATGACCCTAAATGTTAACTCTGTTATGCAGTTTAGTCCAAAACTAACGGAATCAGTTAGGAACTTAACCGAAGTAACAAATATTAACAAAAACAAGTTAAATAAAATACTATTTATGCAATCAGGACATGAGAGGTCCAAGGCGGGGTGTCTACAGAGCCCCTCGGCGATGTGGATTGGAAAGCAAAACGCGTCGACGAAAGAACAAAACATCCGTCAAGGGCGCGTGAATTATCCTAGGATGTCTAACTTGTTTTATTTGTTATAGAGTCGCCACCTATGTTTTAGAGGAACATAAGAAAAACCTAAAAAAAGAGCCTAATTTATGTACAAAACCAGAGATTCGGGAAGAGAAGGGTTCGGGGGTTAGGTGACGGAGTGGGAAGTACTTAAACACCCATTCCACCCCGCTTACGCGGGTCTTGCTACAATTGGTGTTCTAATGCTAAAAGGTCCTTATTTTATTAAATAGTGCTAACAATTATAATGTAAAGAAAAAGGGAAAATAAAAGGGAAATGAAAGAGAATTATTTTATTGATTAATTTAAGATAAAGATTACATATCAAACAATTACATAAAGAAATGAATGATGAATTAAAATGGTGTTTGGAATGTTGGAATGTAACCTTGACCAAACTTCAATAGTGAAGTGGCCTTTTGGTTGAATTCCGTTTTATGGAGATTGCATACTCATTAAAAGAGATGAGAGATGAAGAAAGCAAATAGAGAGTCTTGATAAAGAGAAGTTATAAAACTAAGACTTTAGAAGAAGAAAGTGAGCATCGTACCTTGTGCTTGAATGGGGGAAGAGCCAAAGTTGTCTATAATAACCACCTTTTGAAAATGAACTTTTGTGTTTTTTTTAGAGTATTCTTGAGTCAAAATCCTTCCTCCCTTTCCATGGTGGAATGAATAGGTATTTATAGGTGTTAGGGAAGTGTTTGTGGTCACAAAGATGGCTCTTCCCCGGATCAAGCCAAGGCATAATGGCCTTGGGGGTTACAAATCAGAAAAGGAGGGAAATTTGGCAAAATCTGAGATCCTGGAGGTGGGAAGCGCGCACGTCCCACCCCCCCTATGGGAAGCGCACGCCTCCCACAAAGGAGGCCAAAGGCGCGCACGTCCTATCTTCAGAAAATTCATATTTTAGCCCAAAAGTTAACCCAGTTATGCAGTTAAGCCCCAAAACTAACGAAATTAGTCAGAAACTTAACGAACACCACGAAAGTCAACAAAAACAAAGTAAGCAAAGACTCAAGGTTGACTTTGTCACTTAGTCAAGTTCAAGACTAACGGAGTTAGTCAAGGACTTAACGGAAAGTAACGAAAGTTAACGAAAAGTAACAAAACTTGATGGAAAAGAGAAAGACAGAGAATATGTATGCAATCGGGACATGAGAGGTCCAAGGCGGGGTGTCTACGGAGCCCCTCGGCGACATGGATTGCAAAGCAAAATGCGTCGACGAAAGTAAAAACACCCGCCGAGGACATCGACAAGAAAAAAAAAAGCAAAGACTCGATTAATACAAGAACTTTGAAATTATAAGGGATAGAAGTGCGCTCCCTATGTGAGCGACTTTTGCTGATAGAAGGGGTGCGGTAGCATGAAATCGGCCCACCGTGGCCAATACTTAGAGTCCGTTTAGGAGACTAGCGGGATCCGAGGATCCGTCTGCTGATTAAAGTCCGTATAGGAGACTAGCGGGATCCGAGAATCCATCTGCTGATTAAAGTCCGTATAGGAGACTAGCAGGATCCGAGAATCCGTCTGCTGATTAAAGTCCGTATAGGAGACTAGCGGGATCCGAGAATCCGTCTGCTGATTAAAGTCCGTATAGGAGACTAGCGGGATCCGAGAATCCGTCTGCTGATTAAAGTCCGTATAGGAGACATGGCTGAATCCGTTAGGGGACCCATCTTGCCGAATGCTTGTACCTGTTTTATGTATGCTTTTACAGATATATGTGCTTGTGTGAGATGTGAAATAGAAATTGAGAGAAAATTATGATTGTGGTGTGATGTGATTTGGAAAGCAGAGATTGCTTGAGAGAGAGATTTGTAAGAATGAAGAAATTGCTTTTGTGTGTTGTGTGATTTTGAGGAAAGTATTAATGAATGATGTTCATACCTTTACTTATCATGGCCGCTTGATTTGGGATGGATTTCTGATGTTGTGGCTTTGATGAAGATGATGAACTGCTCTTGATGAAGATGAGTCGCTTGTACTGTTGACTGAGTGCCGGTGAGATGACATTCTGGATGATGGGTTGGTCGTGCCAAAAGGCTGCCTACGTATCCCTTGAAGGGAATCAGACCAGCGTAGTTCAAAGATGATGGAGAACGCTGGGGAAGAAGCTAAGAGTAGAGCAAAGTAAAGCACATATATTTTTTTTACACAAGTAAGGAGACAAGAAAAGAAAAAGAAAAATCTTTTTTTTTTTTTTTTTTTTAGATTAGACGGGAAAGAATATGCATACATGTGGGAAAATTTTTTTTTTTAGTTCGTGGGTGAACCATTTTAACCATTGTGTGCTTGTGAAGCCAACCCAAGATCAAGTCATGTTCAATCGAAGTCCGGATTGTCCCGCTTGAATTCTGTCGTCGCTTTTGTGCCCAACGAAGATTGTTGTCTAGCCCAAGAGATTTGTCGATTATGGGGCTTCAAAAGACTTTCGATGCCGAGATAAGGAGTTGTCGATTATGATCTTCGATTGAACATGACTTGTCTTCGTCTTCTTGATGTTTAGCCCCTAGGCGTTCAAGTGATGGCCTTCGTTCCAAAACTTGTTTAAACATCTTTTCATCATTTTGCCAAGAATTAAATTGAACAACTTGGAAGAGTGTATGAGGACAAGAACGACTTTTATTTGATACTTGACTCAAAATTTAACATGGGACGAGAGAAAACATTAATGCACACTTAAGAGGACTTTTGACTCTTTTTTTTTATTGCTATTACTAGGTAGAGAAAGAGAAACGGAGATTGTTGTCGTCGTCCTTGTTGTTGAAGCCCCATTTCAAAACCAAGCCTCTTCTTTGATGAGTTGCTCTTCACCCATGGTAAATTTACCATTGTCGATCAAATCCTGGATGATGTTTTGGAGAGCGAAGCACCCATCGGTAGTGTGGCCGCTATGCTTGTGGTAGTTGCACCATTTATCATGTGCATGATTTTTATGTATCTCCTTTGGCTTGTACCCTTCCAAAGGCTTGATCTTTCCATTTGCTACCAAGGCTTCAAATGCTTCGGCATGGGTCATTCCTAGGAGAGGAGTGAAAACTCGGTTTTTGGCGATACTTTTGTGGCTTTTGAGGGACGGGCCACTTGAGCATGCTTTACTGTTGACCTTTGCCTTGTTGTCGGTGAACTCTTGCAGACGGGCCTTAAGTTCGGAAACCTCTTCCTCGTGAATTCTCCTCTCGAAATCAAAACGGGCTTTGAGTTCGAAAATTTCTTCTTCGTGAATTCTTTTCTCAAGAGCAAAATGGGCTTGCCACAAATCATCCTTGCTGCGGGCATCCTCGATAAGTCTATCCATTTGTTCCCCCATGGCTCTTATTACGTTGAAGAGCCTTTCGTTGGACACGGAAATGTTCTCACCCTTGATGTTGTTGCCGTTGGAGGCCATTGGACCTATTGAAAGAACACGGTTGATCTTAGATTGACCCCACAAACACATTTTGAATTAAATAATTAACCCACAAACAAAAGAAAAGACTCCACCACATAAGAAAATGATTTTTTTTTTTTATTTACAAAAGTCGGAAGGACGTAGTCCTTTTTAGGGTTTCTAGAAAAAATAGTGGAATCGTCACACTAGTATATAGACCTTCTCGTGGTCCCACATACTCATCGGATTCCACCATGCTTGTGATACCTACATGTATCGGGATTAAACTAAATCAATGTAGTAAAGCATACATGCGGGGACGGGTTTTTTTATTTTTCGTCCATAATAACCACTTGAGGACGGAGTTTTATTTCGTCTATGATAAGCACTTGGCATGTATGTTTTGAAGACATTAATTTAGAGAAATCTCGGCACATGAAAACCGACTTAGTCACGGAGTGTTAGAACTTAAACTATGAATTGTGTTGGCTTGTGCTCGGCTAAAGAGAGGCTTAAGGTCACCCCCGGCATGTAGTCATGAACTACGCCACGGGTTGAGGTTTACCGCTTCGAAAGAGTCAAGGTCGGGTGGAGCTTGAAACTTCCTAGGACGGGCCTCGACGGGTTTGGGGTTATGGACTTGTTCGACTCGATTGTGAGCAATTCATAGGAATATGTGCATGTAGTGTGAGGTCAAGCCAAGTGACAAAACATTTTTTTTTTTCAAAGAAAGAAAAACAAATAAGCACATAATTTACAACTTTCGAATCACCCGTGTGACCGATAAAATAAAAAGAAAGTAAAAATTGTTTTGTGCAGGCCCGGTGCCCACACACTATCAAAACTGTTCATTCTGTTCACTGTTTCTATTCTGGAAATGAGCCCAGAAGCGCGCGCATTGGGTTGCCTACTCGGGAGGCGCGCACGGTAAACAAAGAGGGGCAAAGGCGCCCGCTTCTGGGTGAAAACCTGCAAATCAGTGGGTTCAAGGGACTGCATTGACCCTAAATAAAAATACTTTCCCCTGCAGTAATGGTTAGCACAGAAACATGAAATGGAAGGATGAGATGAGAGGCGGGCGATTCTGGTGGTGAAGGTCGGAGGCGCACGCTTCCCACCTTTTTCCACCAGAATGCCCAGAATGCAGAAATAAGAACACCAAAATAAAAACGCAAGTTAAACCCTCTAAATCATATCCCCAGCAGGGGCGCCACTGTAGATACCCCGGGAAACCACAGCTTGGCTAGGGCGCGTGAATTATCCTAGGATGTCTAACTTGTTTTATTTGTTATAGAGTCGCCACCTATGTTTTAGAAGAACATAAGAAAAACCTAGAAAAAGAGCCTAATTTATGTACAAAACCAGAGATTCGGGAAGATAAGGGTTCGGGGGTTAGGTGACGGAGTGGGAAGTACTTAAACACCCATTCCTCCCTGTTTACGCGGGTCTTGCTACAATTGGTGTCTAATGCTAAAAAGTCCTTATTTTATTAAATAGTGCTAACAATTATAATGTAAAGAAAAAGGAAAAATAAAAGGGAAATGAAAGAGAATTATTTTATTGATTAATTTAAGATAAAGATTACATATCAAACAATTACATAAAGAAATGAATGATGAATTAAAATGTGTTTGGAATGTTGGAATGTAACCTTGACCAAACTTCAATAGTGAAGTGGCTTTTTGGTTGAATTCCGTTTTATGGAGATTGCATACTCATTAAAAGAGATGAGAGATGAAGAAAGCAAATAGAGAGTCTTGATAAAGAGAAGTTATAAAACTAATACTTTAGAAGAAGAAAGTGAGCATTGTACCTTGTGCTTGAAAGGGGGAAGAGCCAAAGTTGTCTATAATAACCACCTTTTGAAAATGAACTTTTGTGTATTTTTAGAGTATTCTTGAGTCAAAATCCTTCCTCCCTTCCATGGTGGAATGAAAAGGTATTTATAGGTGTTAGCAAAGTGTTTGTGGTCACAAAGATGGCTCCTCCCCGGATCAAGTCAAGGCATAATGGCCTTGGGGGTTACAAATCAGAAAAGGAGAGAAATTTGGCAAAATCTGAGATCCTGGAGGTGGGAAGCGCGCACGTCCCACCCCCCCTATGGGAAGCGCACACCTCCCACAAAATAGGCCAAAGGCGCGCACGTCCCATCTTCAGAAAATTCATATTTTAGCCCAAAATTTAACCCAGTTATGCAGTTACGCCCCAAAACTAACGAAATTAGTCAGAAACTTAACGAACACCACGAAAGTCAACAAAAACAAAGTAAGCAAAGACTCAAGGTTGACTTTGTCACTTAGTCAAGTTCAAGACTAACGGAGTTAGTCAAGGACTTAACGGAAAGTAACTAAAGTTAACGAAAAGTAAAAAAACTTGATGGAAAAGAGAAAGACAGAGAATGTGTATGCAATCGGGAGATGACTTGTGAAGCCAACCCAAGATCAAGTCATGTTCAATCGAATCCTTTAGAATAGGGCTTCACAAGCAATGTTTAAGCATACACATTCTTTGTCTTTCACTGTAGATACCCCGGGAAACCACGGCTTGGGTCATTCCTAGGAGAGGAGTGAAAACTCGGTTTTTGGCGATACTTTTGTGGCTTTTGAGGGACGGGCCACTTGAGCATGATTTACTGTTGACCTTTGCCTTGTTGTCGGTGAACTCTTGCAGACGGGCCTTAAGTTCGGAAACCTCTTCCTCGTGAATTCTCCTCTCGAAATCAAAACGGGCTTTAAGTTCGGAAATTTCTCCTTCGTGAATTCTTTTCTCAAGAGAAAAATGGGCTTGCCACAAATCATCCTTGCGGCGGGCATCCTCGATAAGTCTATCCATTTGTTCCCCCATGGCTCTTATTACGTTGAAGAGCCTTTCGTTGGACACGAAAATGTTCTCACCCTTGATGTTGTTGCCGTTGGGGGCCATTGGACCTATTGAAAGAACACGGTTGATCTTAGATTGACCCCACAAACACATTTTGAATTAAATAATTAGCCCACAAACAAAAGAAAAGACTCCACCACATAAGAAAATGATTTTTTTTTTAATTTACAAAAGTCGGAAGGACGTAGTCCTTTTTAGGGTTTCTAGAAAAATAGTGGAATCGTCACACTAGTATATAGACCTTCTCGTGGTCCCATATACTCATCGGATTCCACCATGCTTGTGATACCTACATGTATCGGGATTAAACTAAATCAATGTAGTAAAGCATACATGCGGGGACGGGTTTTTTTTTATTTTTCGTCCATAATAACCACTTGGGGACGGAGTTTTATTTCGTCCATGATAACCACTTGGCATGTATGTTTTGAAGACATTAATTTAGAGAAATCTCGGCACATGAAAACCGACTTAGTCACGGAGTGTTAGAACTTAAACTATGAATTGGTTGGCTTGTGCTCGGCTAAAGAGAGGCTTAAGGTCACCCCCGGCATGTAGTCATAAACTACGCCATGGGTTGAGGTTTACCGCTTCGAAAGAGTCAAGGTCGGGTGGAGCTTGAAACTTCCTAGGACGGGCCTCGACGGGTTTGGGGTTATGGACTTGTTCGACTCGATGTGAGCAATTCATAGGAATATGTGCATGTAGTGTGAGGTCAAGCCAAGTGACAAAACATAATTTTTTCAAAGAAAGAAAAACAAATAAGCACATAATTTACAACTTTCGAATCACCCGTGTGACCGATAAAATAAACAAAAAGTAAAAATTGTTTTGTGCAGGCCCGGTGCCCACACACTATAAAAAATGTTCATTCTGTTCACTGTTTCTGTTCTGGAAATGAGCCCAGAAGCGTGCGCATTGGGCTGCCTACTCGGGAGGCGCGCACGGTTAACCAAGAGGGGCAAAGGCGCCCGCTTCTGGGTGAAAACCTGCAAATCAGTGGGTTCAAGGGACTGCCTTGACCCTAAATAAAAATACTTTCCCCTGCAGTAATGGTTAGCAAAGAAACATGAAATGGAAGGACGAGATGAGAGGCGGGCGATTCTGGTGGTGAAGCTCGGAGGCGCGCGCCTTTGGCCAAGGAGGCCAGATGTGCACGCTTCCCACCTTTTTCCACCAGAATGCCCAGAATACAGAAATAAGAACACCAAAATAAAAACGCAAGTTCAACCCTCTAAATCATATCCCCAGCAGGGGCGCCACTGTAGATACCCCGGGAAACCACGGCTTGGCTAGGGCGTGTGAATTATCCTAGGATGTCTAACTTGTTTTATTTGTTATAGAGTCGCCACATATGTTTTAGAAGAACATAAGAAAAACCTAGAAAAAGAGCCTAATTTATGTACAATACCAGAGATTCGGGAAGAGAAGGGTTCGGGGGTTAGGTGACGGAGTGGGAAGTACTTAAACACCCATTCCGCCCCGCTTACGCGGGTCTTGCTACAATTGGTGTTCTAATGCTAAAAAGTCCTTATTTTATTAAATAGTGCTAACAATTATAATGTAAAGAAAAAGGGAAATGAAAGAGAATTATTTTATTGATTAATTTAAGCTAAATATTACATATCAAACAATTACATAAAGAAATGAATGATGAATTAAAATGGTGTTTGAAATGTTGGAATGTAACCTTGACCAAACTTCAATAGTGAAGTGGCCTTTTGGTTGAATTTCGTTTTATGGAGATTGCATACTCATTAAAAGAGATGAGAGATGAAGAAAGCAAATAGAGAGTCTTGATAAAGAGAAGTTATAAAACTAAGACTTTAGAAGAAGAAAGTGAGCATTGTACCTTGTGCTTGAATGGGGGAAGAGCCAAATTTTTCTATAATAACCACCTTTTGAAAATGAACTTTTGTGTATTTTTAGAGTATTCTTGAGTCAAAATCCTTCCTCCCTATCATGGTGGAATGAAGAGGTATTTATAGGTGTTAGCGAAGTGTTTGTGGTCACATAGATGGCTCTTCCCCGGATCAAGTCAAGGCATAATGGCCTTGCGGGTTATAAATCTGAAAAGGAGGGAAATTTGGCAAAATCTGAGATCCTGGAGGTGGGAAGCGCGCACGTCCCACCCCCCCCCCCCCCTATGGGAAGCTCACTCCTACACAAAGGAGCCGAAGGCGCGCACGTCCCATCTTCAGAAAATTCATATTTTAGCCCAAAAGTTAACCCAGTTATGCAGTTAAGCCCCAAAACTAACGAAATTAGTCAGAAACTTAACAAACACCACGAAAGTCAACAAAAAACAAAGTAAGCAAAGACTCAAGGTTGACTTTGTCACTTAGTCAAGTTCAAGACTAACGGAGTTAGTCAAGGACTTAACGGAAAGTAACGAAAGTTAACGAAAAGTAACAAAACTTGATGGAAAAGAGAAAGACAGAGAATGTGTTTGCAATCGGACATGACTTGTGAAGCCAACCCAAGATCAAGTCATGTTCAATCGAAGCCTTTGGAATAGGGCTTCACAAGAAATGTTTAAGCATACACATTCTCTGTCTTTCACTGTAGATACCCCGGGAAACCACGGCTTAGGTCATTCCTAGGAGAGGAGTGAAAACTCGGTTTTTGGCGATACTTTTGTGGCTTTTGAGGGATGGGCCACTTGAGCATGCTTTACTGTTGACCTTTGCCTTGTTGTCGGTGAACTCTTGCAGACGGGCCTTAAGTTCGGAAACCTCTTCCTCGTGAATTCTCCTCTCGAAATTAAAACGGGCTTTAAGTTCGGAAATTTCTTCTTCGTGAATTCTTTTCTCAAGAGAAAAATGGGCTTGCCACAAATCATCCTTGCGGCGGGCATCCTCGATAAGTCTATCCATTTATTCCCCCATGGCTCTTATTACGTTGAAGAGCCTTTCGTTGGACACGGAAATGTTCTCACCCTTGATGTTGTTGCCGTTGGAAGCCATTGGACCTATTGAAAGAACACGGTTGATCTTAGATTGACCCCACAACACATTTTGAATTAAATAATTAACCCACAAACAAAAGAAAAGACTCCACCACATAAGAAAATGATTTTTTTTTTTTTTATTTACAAAAGTCGGAAGGACGTAGTCCTTTTTAGGGTTTCTAGAAAAAATAGTGGAATCGTCACACTAGTATATAGACATTCTCGTGGTCCCACATACTCATCGGATTCCACCATGCTTGTGACACCTACATGTATCGGGATTAAACTAAATCAATGTAGTAAAGCATACATGCGGGGACGGGTTTTTTTATTTTTCGTCCATAATAACCACTTGGGGACGGAGTTTTATTTCGTCCATGATAACCACTTGGCATTTATGTTTTGAAGACATTAATTTAGAGAAATCTCGGCACATGAAAACCGACTTAGTCACGGAGTGTTAGAACTTAAACTATGAATTGTGTTGGCTTGTGCTCGGCTAAAGAAAGGCTTAAGGTCACTCCCGGCATGTAGTCATGAACTATGCCACGGGTTGAGGTTTACCGCTTCGAAAGAGTCAAGGTCGGGTAGAGCTTGAAACTTCCTAGGACGGGCCTCGACGGGTTTGGGGTTATGGACTTGTTCGACTCGATTGTGAGCAATTCATAGGAATATGTGCATGTAGTGTGAGGTCAAGCCAAGTGACAAAACATTTTTTTTTCAAAGAAAGAAAAACAAATAAGCACATAATTTACAACTTTCGAATCACCCGTGTGACCAATAAAATAAACAGAAAGTAAAAATTGTTTTGTGCAGGCCCGGTGCCCACACACTGTCAAAACTATTCATTTTGTTCACTGTTTCTGTTCTGGAAATGAGCCCAGAAGCACGCGCATTGGGCTGCCTACTCGGGAGGCGCGCACGGTAAACAAATAGGGGCAAAGGCGCCTGCTTCTGGGTGAAAACCTGCAAATCAGTGGGTTCAAGGGACTGCCTTGACCCTAAATAAAAATACTTTCCCCTGCAGTAATGGTTAGCACAGAAACATGAAATGGAAGGACGATATGAGAGGCGGGCGATTCTGGTGGTGAAGGTCGGAGGCGCGCGCCTTTGGCCAAGGAGGCCAGAGGCGCACACTTCCCACCTTTTCCCACCAGAATGCCCAGAATGCAGAAATAAGAACACCAAAATAAAAACGCAAGTTTAACCCTCTAAATCATATCCCCAGTAGAGTCGCCACTGTAGATACCCCGGGAAACCACGGATTGGCTAGGGCGCGTGAATTATCCTAGGATGTCTAACTTGTTTTATTTGTTATAGAGTCGCCACCTATGTTTTTGAGGAACATAAGAAAAACCTAGAAAAAGAGCCTAATTTATGTACAAAACCAGAGATTCGGGAAGAGAAGGGTTTGGGGGTTAGGTGACGGAGTAGGAAGTAGTTAAACACTCATTCCGCCCCGCTTACACGGGTCTTGCTACAATTGGTGTTCTAATGCTAAAAAGTCCTTATTTTATTAAATAGTGCTAACAATTATAATGTAAAGAAAAAGAGAAAATAAAAGGGAAATGAAAGAGAATTATTTTATTGATTAATTTACAGTAAAGATTACATATCAAACAATTACATAAATAAATGAATGATGAATTAAAATGGTGTTTGGAATGTAACCTTGACCAAACATCAATAGTGAAGTGGCCTTTCGGTTGAATTCCGTTTTATGGAGATTGCATACTCATTAAAAGAGATGAGAGATGAAAGTTAACGAAAAGTAACAAAACTTGATGGAAAAGAGAAAGACAGAGAATGTGTATGCAATCGGGATATGAGAGGTCCAAGGCGGGGTGTCTACACTTTGAAATTACAAGAGATAGAGGTGCGCTCCCTGTGTGAGCTACTTTTGCTGAAAGAAGGGGTGCGGTGGCATGAAATCGGCCCACCGTGGCCAATATTTAATGTCTGTATAGGGGACTGGAGGGACTCGAGAGTCTGCATGCCGATACAAACAGTGCGGTGATAGAAATCGGCCCACCGTGGCCAAAATTTAGAGTCCGTATAGGGGATTGGAGGGACTCGAGAGTCTGCCTGCTGGTGCAGTGATAGAAATCGGCCCACCGTGACAAAAATTTAGAGTCCGTATAGGGGACTTGAGGGACTTGAGAGTCTACCTGCTGATGCGGTGATAGAAATCGGCCCACCGTGGCCAAAATTTAGAGTCCGTATAGGGGACTAGAGGGACTCGAGAGTCTGCCTGCTGATGCGGTGATAGAAATCGGCCCACCGTGGCCAAAATTTAGAGTCCGTATAGGGAACTGGAGATGATTGTGAATTTGTTAAGTAGACTTTGCTGATGAGGTGGTGATTTTAGTGGTTCACCGCGGAGCTGCGTGCTTGTACCTGTTATGCGCATGCTTTGCAGATATACGTGCTTGTGTGAGATGTGAAATAGAATTTGCGAGAGAATTGTGATTGTGGTGTGATGTGATTTGTAGAAAGTGTAGATGATGTTCATACCTTCACTTACCATGGCCTCTTGATTCGGGATGGATTTCTGATGTCGTGGCTTTGATGAAGGATGTTGACACTTTTGATGAAGATGAGTCGCTTGTACTTTTGATGGAGTGTCGGCGAGATGACATTCTCGATGATGGGTTGGTCGTGCCAAAAGGCTGCCTACGTATCCCTTGAAAGGAATCAGACCAGCGTAGTTCAAGGATGATGGAGAACGCTGGGGAAGAAGCTAGGAACAAATTGAAACACATACTTTTACGCAAGTAAGGAGACAAGAAAAAGAAAAATAAAAATCTTTTTGTCTTTTTTTTTTTTTTTTTTAGTTCATGGGTGAACCATTTTAACCATTGTGTGTTTGTGAAGCTAACCCAAGATCAAATCATGTTCGGTCAAACTCCGGATTGCCTCACTTGAATTCCGTTGTCGCTGTTGTGCCCAACGAAGATTGATGTCTAGCCCCAAGAGATTGGTCGATTATGGGGCTTCAAGAGACTTTTGATGCCGAGATACCAAGGGGTTGTTGATTGTAAATCCCCTAGAACGCCTTCGATGCCAAACTTTGAGTGACTGACATATCCCCAAGATAAATCAGCTCTTGGCCCATTCACATAAATCGCCTTTTGTTGTTGACGTGAGCAAGCCCTAAGCTTCGAAAGATTGCTAAGCCCCAAATGTCATGTACTTTTTGTTTGCGAGTTTCGAGATGGTGGAATGTGAAGATCTTTCGATGTAAAGCCCCAAATTATCTTGGAATTGGCTCGGTATTGAGAGTGGATGTACCGTCTTGGTAGAGATCTCCTTCTTACTCTTTCTAGGGAGATTAATGGCCTCGTTGTGGTTGGTACCCAAATACAGTAATGTCTTGTGGTGTTGTCGAGGTCGCGGATGATGAGGTCTTGGTGTGATAAGGTCCCCAAATGGGTATGCTTGCTTGAGTCTTCTTGAGTTGAACTAAAGACGGATCTTCGGATGCAACTAGTGCTCAAGGCGTAAGAGCCACACTTTTTGCTCTTGATCTTGGAGAAGGGGGGTGCTGAATTACAGAAACATTGGGATTGGCCGAGGCATTTCCCGCTATAATCCTGTTTTGATAGAGTTTAGCATATTGAATCTTTTTCCTTTTCTCTAAGACTTCCTTCGTAATCTCGTTGTAAGTCCTAACAAGAATCATCAAATTCATTCATAATATCGGAGCCCTTCGTTCAAACCAAAAGACCTTTGACGTGAAGTACAAAGAGACCCTTGAAGCTTGATCGCTTTCATGAAGCCATAAGACTACTCCCAAATTGCATTGCTCGGGTATCATCCCAAAAAGATTGTCAATTGCGAAGCCCCAATATTTCCTTTTGCTCGGATTACAGTAATGCCGTAGCCCAAAAGATTGTAGATTGTGAAGCCCCAATATTGCCCTTTGCTCGGGTTACTGTAGTGCCGTAGCCCAAAAGATTGCGAAGTCCCAATGATACCTTTGGCGCCAAAATAATTGAGGAAGCTTTAAATGTTGCATATGACTTTGCTAGGGTCATTGTTGAGAGGTGACGTGAATTGCTTCTTGCTGAGGGAGCCTTTCAAACTTGATTGTAGCCCCTAGGGTGCCACCATTGATTGTAAGTAGAACGAGAAAAGCATATCCTTGATTGGAGGAACAAGCACAAGCACACATGACATGAAGGCCCTTCGACATTCCTCTTGAGAGACTTTGAGGATAGTCTCACACATCTTTCTTGAGTGTAGCCCCTAGGGCTCATTTAACTGTCAAATGAAGCAGAAGAAGCTCTCATTCTTGAGTCACATAGCCCCTAGGGCGTCATCATTTGTCGAGCAAAGAAATAGACTCGTCCTCGTGCGAGGGAATACACATAAGAGGACATGGCAAGAGATACTCCTTTCTCGGGAAGCCTTTTGACATACTGTAGGGGCACATGCTTGAAGAAGCCTGAAAACTGAATTACATGTTGTTGCTATTCGCTGCCCAAACCAATCGACTCACTGGGGACTATTTGTGCAACCTCATACACTATATCAATCATGAGCTCATTCTCGGACGGTCCTTCTTTCACATGAGCCCAAAAAATGCACATTGCAAGAACAATCTCTCTTATGCCAATAACCCAAAATGACCTTTGATTGTGTCGTATCTTGTTGAGCTTTTTGCAATTCCGAAGTTGACTCGGTGGTGAATTGACTTGCTGAGGAGATTCAATGTATAACTTGTCTTCTTTAGAGGCCGGGGATCACCATTTCTCTTTCCCTTCTCTCTCACTCTCTCATTTTTTTTTATGACGCACCCTATTTTTTGCCTAGACCGCCCTTTCGGGTTTTCAATCTAGCGGACATCTCTTTTGCGTCTTCATTTTGACTCGATTAATAAGGACGTGTGCATTGACTCTAGCTGAGGATGAGAGAAATGTGATTTTGCGGTGGAGACCTTTTGTCACTAATGGTGAGTGACATTGACTTGACTAGGGAAGTGGTCCCTAGTATTGACATGTGTTTTTATTGAATGACTCACGAAGGCAAGTAAGTCATTAAGAGAGAAGAGAAGGAAAGCCCCAATTTGATTGCATGAAACTGGGAGTATTGCTGAAAGATAAGAAACCTCTAGACTCGACAAGGAAC
Organism: Campanula takesimana; assembly: GCA_026119855.1. Lineage (NCBI taxonomy): Eukaryota > Viridiplantae > Streptophyta > Magnoliopsida > Asterales > Campanulaceae > Campanula > Campanula takesimana. Next base: position 561,863 of record JAOWBW010000516.1, on the reverse strand, counting down.
GCAAAGTGACTTCAAATTCTAAAAAAGTTGTTCAATCTTGAGGTGATTAATTCATTGGCAAATGACTCGTACAAAGATGTCTTGACAAGTTCGAGATGAAGGCCAATCACCATAACGCGCTAGGGCTAAGCATATCTTCTTTCTTACTTGAGACCGGACCCCAAGGTTGCCTACGTTCCTCCAGTGTAGAGGCTCAGGTCACCGTAGTTCTTGTGAATACTCCATTCTTCGTGATGGAATTGTTGCTTCGTCATGATAGTTGTCGATGTAGCTTCGTCATTTGAAAATGATATTGATCTTGTGCACTTTTTTGAATGAGGGTTTTTTTTTTTTTTTTTTGTGCTCTAACTTTTGCCTAGGTTGGTTTGAGGACTCAACCTAACAGCCATTTTTTTTTTAATCCCCCTTTGAAACATTGCTTGATTTTTCTCCATGGTTGTAGTTCCACCTTGCTTGATATCTTGGATTTGTCGTTGATGTTGTCGCCTTCGTCACGATGTTTAGCCCCTAGGCGTTCAAGTGATGGCCTTCATTCTAAAACTCGCTTAGACATCTTTTCATCATTTTGCCAAGAATTAAATTGAGCAACTTGGAAGAGTGTATGAGGACAAGAACGAATTTTATTTGATACTTGACTCAAAATTTAACATAGGACGAGAGAAAACATTAATGCACACTTAAGAGGACTTTGACCCTTTTTTTATTCCTATTTACTAGGTAGAGAAAGAGAAACGGAGACTGTTGTCGTCGTTCTTGTTGTTGTAGTCCTCCTTGTAACATGATCTCTTGTTGAAGCCCCATTTCAAAACCAAGACTCTTCTTTGATGAGTTGCTCTTCACCCACTGTAAATTCACCATTGTCGATCAAATCTTGGATGGTATTTTGGAGAGAGAAGCACCCTTCGGTAGTATGGCCACTATGCTTGTGGTAGCCGCACCATTTATCATGTGCATGATTTTTACGTATCGTCTTCGGCTTGTACCCTTCCATAGGCTTAACCTTTCCACTTGCCACCAAAGTTTCAAATGCTTCGGCTCGGGTCATTCCTAGGAGAGGAGTGAAAATTCGGTTGTTGGTGGTATTTTTGTGGCTTTTGAGGGACGGGCCACTTGAGCATGTTTTACCATTGAACTTTGCCTTGTTGTCGGTGAGATCTTGCAAACGGGCCTTGAGTTTGGAAACCTCTTCCTCGTGAATTCTTATTTCGTAATCAAGACGGGCCTTGAGTTCGGAAACCTCTTCTTTGTGAATCCTCTTGTCGATATCGAAACGGGCTTGCCACAGATTGTCTTTACGACGGGCATCCTCGACAATTCTATCCATTTGTTCCCCCATTGATTTCATTATGTTGAGTAACCCTTCGTTAGACACGAAATCACTTCCACCTTGTTGTTGTTTCCGTTGGAAGCCATTGAACCTATTGAAAGAGCACGGTCGATCTTAGATTGGCCCACAAACACCTTTTGAATAAAATGATTTAACCCACTAACAAGCAAAAAAGACTTAACCACATAAATAAAAATAGATATATACATACATATATATATATATATATATATATATATATATATATATATATATATATATATTTATTTATTTAGAAAAGTCGGAAGGACGGAGTCCTTTTTGGGGTTTCTAGAAAAATTAGTGGAATCGTCACACTAGTATATAGACCTTCTCGCGGTCCCATATACTCATCGGATTCCACCACGCTTGTGATACCTACATGCGACGGGATAAAACTAAATTAATGTCATAAAGCATACATGTGGGGACGGAGTTTTATTTCGTCCATAATAACCACTCTGTGACGGAGTTTTATTTCGTCCATGATAACCACTTGGTTCCTTTGGAAATGGCATGTATGATTTGATGATATTAGTTTAGGGAAATCTCGACACACGAAAACCGACTTGGTCACGGAGTGTTAGAACCTAGACTAAGAATTGTGTTGGTTATGCTCGGTTAAAGAGAGGCTTAAGGTCACCCCCGGCATGTAGTCATGAACTACGCCACGGGTTGAGGTTTACCGCTTTGAAAGAGTCAAGGTCGGGTGGAGCTTGAAACTCTCTAGGACGGGCCTCAACGGGTTTGGGGTTATGGACTTGTGCAACTCGATAGTGAGCAATTCATAGGAATATGTGCATGTAGTGTGAAGTCAAGCCAAGTGACAAAACATTTTCTTTAAAAAAAAAAAGAAAAAAAAAACAAATTAGCACATAATTTACAATTCTCGAATCACCCGTGTGACCGATAAAATAAACAGAAAATAAAAGAGGTTATGTGCAGGCCCGGTGCCCACACACTGTCAAAACTGTTATGTTTCTGTGTACTGTTCAGTTCTGGAAATGCGCCCAGAAGCGCGCGCATTTGTCTACCTACTCGGGAGGCGCGCGCATTAGAGGAGGGGCAGAGGCGCCCGCTTCTGGGTGAAAACCTGCAAATCAGTGGGTTCAAGGGACTGCCTTGATCCTAAATAATAAAACTTTCCCCTACAGTAATTGTTAGCACATAAACATGGAATTGAAGGACGAGATGAGAGGCGGGCGATTTGGTAATTGGGGTCGGACGCGCGCGCTTTAGGCCAAGAAGGCCAAAGGCGCGCGCTTCCAACCTTTTTTACCAGAATGCCCAGAAAACAGAATGAAAGAACACCAAATGTCCTTATTTTAATATGAGAAAAGTGCTAACGATTATGATGTAAAGAAAAGGGGAATTACAAAAGAGAAATAAAAAGAAACTTGTTTGATTGATTTAATGCCAACAATTACATGTCAAACGATTACTTTAAGAAATAAATGGTAAATTAAAATGGAGTTTAGAATGTTGGAATGTAACCTTGACCAAACTTCAATAGTGAAGTGGCCTATTGGTTGTATTCCTTTTTATGGGAATTGCATACACTAGTAAGACATAAATAAAATAAGAGAATAAAATTTGTACCTTAAAATGAGAACTTCAAACTTTCACATGAGAAGAGTTTTGTGTAGAGTTTTGTTGCTTGAATAGAATTCTTTGTTAAGAACTCATGGAGAGAAATGTGTATAGTGTATTTATGAAGAAGTTTCAAGTCCCTTTCTAAGGTAGAAATGAGAGGTTTAAATAGGTAGACAAAGGAGGGAAAGAAGCTTTTCTAACCAATAAGAAAATAAAGAAAAATTAATAATAAAAAGGAAATCAAATAAGAATAAAATAAAATATTTTGTTTTTATGGAGAATGGCTAGAATAAAGGATTGGGAGTTACAAAATAAAATGGGTTTAATGCTAGAATAAAACATGTGATGAAAATGTTGTTTTTTGACTCTAAAAATTGAGGGAAAAGGCTGCAATCCGTAACAGTCAAAGTGGGAAGCGCGCGAGTCCGGCCTATTGACCAAACGCGCGCGCGCCCCATGACCATTACGGGTGGTGCCCGCGGGTAAAAAAGACAGAATGACCCTAAAAGTTAACTCTGTTATGCAGTTTAGTCCAAAACTAACGGAATCAGTTAGGAACTTAACTGAAGTAACAGAAATTAACAAAAACAAGTTAAATAAAAATACTATGTATGCAATCGGGACATGAGAGGTCCAAGGCCGGGTGTCTACACGGTGCAGTCCGACTCGTAGACTTGGACGGTGATCAACTACCAAAGGAGGTCAACTTCGACAAGCTCAAGAAGTTCTACGCTTAACAAATAAAGACCATAAAAAAAACGCTCGCTAGTTTGAAAACCCGCAAGGGCGGCCTAGGTAAAAATTAGAGCAAATGCAAAAAAGAAGCCCGCTAGATTGAAAACCCGAAAGGGCGGTCTAGGCAAAAAACAGGGTGCACACACAAAAAAAAAAAAAAAAAAAAAAAGGTCTTCATTTGTTTGAACTACGGAGACCTGAGCCTCTCTACGAGAGGAACGTAGACAACCTTCTGGTGCGGTCTAAAACAATAATTTTTACCCAATCATGTCATAAAAAAATGGAGTAAACTACCAAATTGACTTGCGTACTATTCCAAAATTTCACTTTGACCTGCGTACAATCGAAACAACAAAATTAACATGCGTACTATTGATAAATTAACAAAAATAACCAAGATCGTTATGAGTGTTAATTAATGTTAACTGACGTTAGTAATTTAACATCAATTACTTTCAAAATTTCCAAATTGCCCCCATAACCTAACAAAATTGTAACTCACTTAATTAAGTGCTAAAATGACCTATTTATCCTTATTAATATTTACATTAATCTTAACAGAAATAATAGTAACTCTTTCAAAAAAAAAAAAAAAAAAAACAGAATTAATATTAACTTAAAATATCCTTGTAAATTCATGTAAAGAGAACAGTAGGTGTTCCTCATTTTAACCCACCACTGCTCACCACCACTCACAACCGCTGCCACCACCGCCACTACATCACCATCATAGGAAACAATTTCAATCCAGAAAATCAAACATCCATACCACCACCATCAAAATTGAAAAAAAAAAAAAAAAAAATCTGGGTCTAGGCAAAATTAGAGCTCCAAAGTCAAAATCAATCTCCTTCAAACCAAAACATGAACTTTGAATCCAAAGACGATGCAAATTTAGAATTAAAACTGAAATCAAGATTTAAATTTTGGTTTTCAAAGTCCAAACAAAACCAAACAAAATCTGGGTTTCAAAACTAAACATTTCGAACACAAATCTGAGATTCAATTTGAATCTCAGATTTGTGTTCGAAAAGTTTAGTTTTGAAACCCATATTTTGTTTGGACTTTGAAAACCAAGATTTAAATCTTGATTTCAGTTTTGATTCGACGAAGAACTCAAACAGGTTTTCAATAAATTCGACGTCAACGGCGACGGCAAGATCCTCATCGGAGCTCGGATCAATCATGGGCAGCCTCGGCCACCCACAGATGAGAGAAGAACCGGAGAAAATAATCGAGGAGATTGATTCCGACTGCGATTCATAAATCTGAAGTTGTGCAAAAATGAAAAATGTCATTACTGGTGCTTTGTTTGGTTTTCTGGTGGGGTAGGACGGGGAGAAGGGTAGAAGAAGAGTTTTTTTATTTCTTTTTTCTTTTGCAATTTTAATGGGTTTTCATTGTAGATTAAGGGTAATTTGGTCATTTTAACACTTAATTAGGCGAGTTATGATTTTGCTAAGTTATGGGGCAATTTGAATTTTCGAAAGTAATATCTGTTAATTTACTAACGTCAGTTAACATTAATTAACACTCATAACGATTTTGGTTATTTTTGTTAAGACAAATTCTTGGGTACATCCGTTGTACCATGTGCGGCGGGCATAATCCATAGAGCAGCCCGCCCGCCCGACCCGCCAGCCCCTCTCCTACTCCCAGCGCGACACGTGTCATTTAAAAAAAAAAACTCTAATAACTTTAAAATGCTATATCTTGAGATTTATAACTCAGAATTTTTTTTTAAAAATACTGTTTTGTTCGTCTCGACGAGACGAATAAAACTACATAGGTCATGATATGGTTTGATTTTTTTTAAAAAAAAATATAATTTTTTACCCATAAAAAGTTTGAGCTGCTCCTTCAGCTAAGATGTAACACTCTGTTCTGATAAAAGTAACAAATTCATCTTCAAAATGTAACACAAAAACTGTTAAATGTAACAGCAGTTTTTACAACAACAAAAAATGGGTTTGCATTCTAATTGTTACTTTCTCAATAAAAAAATGTTACATTTCGTATATAATGTTACATTTAAGAATATAAAATGTTACAATTGAGAAAAAAATGTTACATTCATTTTTTATAAAATATAACATTAGTTTAGTTGTCAATCATATGTTAATTTGGGGGAGAAAAAAGTGTTACATTAGAAAAAAAAAGTGTTACATTTGAGAAAAGAGTGTTACATTCCTTTATAAAAAGTGTTACATTAATTTAGTTGTCAATCTTTATGTTATCTTTAATCTATTGCATCAAATTTGTGGTACATTTTTTAAAGAAAAAAAGTGTTCCATTTGAAAAACAAAAGTGTTACATTTCGTTATACTAAGTGTTACTTTTGTTGAAGGTAAAAAGTTGGGGTGGCAAAAAAAAAAAAAAAAAAAAAAATTAATAATGATCGGCTCGGCGGCTCGGCTCGGCGGCTTGGCTGGGCGGCTCCGTTGTACGCCGTACAATGGATGTACAGGAGACAAGCTCTTTTGTTAATTTATCAATAGTACGCATGTTACTTTTGTTGTTTCGATTGTGTGTAGGTCAAAGTGAAATTTTGGAATAGTACGCAGGTCAATTTGGTAGTTTACTCTAAAAAAATGCAATTTTTATTCATTCCTCGAAACATTTTGACCATTACAATGGATGTTGGTGAGCAATAAAAGACTTTAAAACATTAAATCCTAACAAGTGGTCTACTTAAATTGCAATCTTGGGGTACTAGGAAAAATTTAATTTCTTTTTAGCCTTCGAAGGGCCACCCGAATTGCTCTTAATCCTACTCTTCTTGGGAGGCCTAGGAACGCTGAGACGGACCGAAACCTTCTGCGCAGCAAGACGCCTCCAAGCATAAAAATTGTCCAAAGGAGTACCAAAAGGGTCAGCCAAAATGTTGTTCGAATCAGCAGCAACTTCTTTGTACCTCATAGCACTGCTAGGCTCAAAGTCCTTCCCTAGCAACTCAGCTCGAAGCAGGTCAACCCAAGTGATACCACGGTAAAGGGTACCGAACAGATAATCCAAGTAACTCTTGGGAAGGAATATACTACCCCGATTAGTAGGGATGGAAGCCCACCGATGACGGTCACCGCCCCAAGCCATGTACGAGACTAGACGGAGTACCCCGCTCCTCGAAAAAGGGACAATCTGCTGACGACCGAACTGCCATAGAACTCTCTCAAGCTGATAAAATGAGGAATCTCTGAAACCGGGGAGGACGACATGCCCAAAACCCAAAGTCCATTCCACGAATGGACGAAGCCCCCAAGAAGGAGGACACCACTCAATGTCAGCCGATCCTCGAGATGCAAAGAACTTCTTCCAACCATCTTCAGATAAAATCTCGAGTCATCAGCTTCCTCCTATGAATGGCAAAAGGAGAAAGATCACCATCCGGAGAATAAATTCTGAAATGCTCTCGAAGCCATACAGTCAAGAGCAAGGGGCTTCCCCGTCTCATCTCGCCCGTCCGGTGCAACTCATCCAAACCACGCAATGTTTCCCCCACTATGAGAGGGATTATGCTGAACTGTTGCTCCTTTGCCTGCAAGATAATCTCAGCCAACTGCGCATGCGCAGTCCCGAGGGGTATAACAAACAGAACCTCGCTGAAAAGGCAAACTGCCATAGCATTCCTCTTAAAGGACTGAACCGCCATGTCCTCCGAATGCAAACTGAAAAACATCGGCAACTTAGTTATGTCAACCACGGTGCTGTGCAACATCTTCCTCACATCTCCGACAAGGAGGTTCAACAAACCGGACCAAGAGTCAATCACACCCCGATGGTATTTAGGGACGGCAATCCGAACCGCCAATGGTATGCCAAGAATGGAACCAAAGTCATCAACAGTCGGCACCATTTCATTCGCCGAGAAGTTGAGAGTATGACTGTCACAATCCCAAAAGGCTGCAGTAGCCTTCAACAAATTCCAATCCGGCTTCAAAGTCCGTAGCGTGAAAAGAATCCGGAATCCGAAGTCTTTGACAAAAGCCTTCTTGGGATGAGTCTTGAAAGAATACACGAAGGTCGACAAGTCCTTCTCGTAGTCACCAACAACCTTGGCATCAAGGGTGAAAGAGTTTGAAGCCATGGAAAATGTGGATTACTAGCAAAATCAAGCAAGAAAGAATTTTAAAAAATGGCAGAAAATAGCTGCTGGGAGAATTGTTTCGACCAGAGGCTTATATTATAGCTGTTGGGGATCTTTTGGCCAGCAAATGTCAAGCCCCAGAATTCGCTCCCCAGAAGCGCGCGCCTCCCGACACCCATATGGGAAGCACGCGCGTCCCACAATCACCAGCCGGGGCGCCCCCTCTCCGTTTCAGAAATGCCCCAATCGGCCCTTGTCAAGGAAGGAAATCACAAGAGAACAAGAGCTCAGACATTCCCCAAAATTAGCAGGATCAATATCCTTCATCAAGGCCACAACATCTCCCCCTCGCATACACAGTTGGGCACACATTAACTTGGTCCGCCCCTAATGCATGTCTAAATTGAAGTAGGATAGAAAACTCCCACTAAAAGTAGAGTGTGTCTTTCTTCTCAGTCAAGGCCAATCTCTGCATTTCCCTCTCTAAAAGGAAAACTTTTTTTTGGGGTCCGCAGTCAACTGTGCCCGCACCCCACAAAGTCAACAGCAAGTGCGGCTCTGAATAGCATATAGCTCCAAGCAGCAATTTGGTCCATGGTGAACCTTTGAAATCACCACCTCTTTATCGACAAAGTCTACTCAACAAACTCATATTCATCGCTAGTCCCCTATACGGACTTTAAATCAGCAAACAGATTCTCGGATCCCGCTATCAGCAGACGGATTCTCGGATCCCGCTAGTCCCCTATACGGACATTAAATCAGCATACCGATTCTCAGATCCCGCTATCAGCAGACGGATTCTCGGATCCCGCTAGTCCCCTATACGGACTTTAAATCAGCAAACGGATTCTCGGATCCCTCTATCAGCAGACGGATTCTCGGATCCCGCTATCAGCAGACGGATTCTCGGATCCCGCTAGTCCCTCTATACAGACTTTAAATCGGCAGACGTATTCTCGGATCCCGCCAGGTCCTCTATACAGACTTTAAATCAGCAGACAGATTCTCGGATTCCGCTATCAGCAGACGGATTCTCGGATCCAGCTAGTGCCCTATACGGACTCTAAATCAGCAGACGGATTCTCGGATCCCACTATAAGCAGACGGATTCTCGAATCCCGCTAGTCCCCTATACGGACTTTAAATCTTGGCCACGGTGGGCCGTTTCAAACTACCGTACCCCCCCTATCAGCAAAAGTCGCTCACACAGGGAGCGCATCTCTATCTCTCGTAATTTCAAATTCTTGTTTTCATCGAGTCTTTGCTTTTTTCTTGGTGATGTCCTCGGCGGGTGTACTTTCTTTTGTCGACACGTTTTGCCTTGCAATCCACGTCGCCGAGGGGCTCTGTAGACACCCCGTCTTGGACCGCTCACCCCGATTGCACATTTGATCTCGTGTTTCTCCTTATTTTAAGTGTTTCTCATTAGTTTCTGTTACTTTCATTAAGTTCCTAACTGACTTCGTTAAGTCCAGGGATCAAACTGAATAACAGTGCTAACTTTCTAATCCATTCTGTCAAAAAGGCCATTTTGAAGTCACGCGCCTCCTCCCTTTGGGGTCAGAAGCGCGCGCATCCCGCCACCAAGGCAGGAGGCGCGCGCACATGGGCGTCAGTTACAGATTTTCTCCAAGAATCCCTCCCTTGCTCATTTTACATGATTTTCCCGGGAAACTGATCTTTGTGACTTTGTTTTGGCACCAAAAACATCTTGTTTACACCTATATAAACCCCTCTAATTCACCATTGAAGAGGAGGACTTTTTATGATTAAGAAAACTATACACAAATCATTTTCAAGGCATTCTCCAAGAAATACTTGAAGTCATTGGAAGTTTAGGTAAATTCTACCTTTTATCTCTTCTCTCTACTTCATCTCCTTTCTTCTCTTTGATTTTATCAAAAGTGCAATCACCCAAAACATTTTGGGACATGACACCAAATACTACTTCATTCCATTGAAGTGTGTCAAGGAGTTATCTCCCTGCATTCAAAACACCCCTTTTCCAAACCCCCCTTTATTATTACCAAAAGAATAGGAAGAACACTTTTATTTATGTAGACTATGAACAAACAAGACCGACATTAGTCGGGCGAGTAGGTGTTTAAGTACTTCCCATCTCGTAATATAACCCCCGAACTCCATAACAAGAATCTCTGTTTTCATATCAAACCAAGGTTCTAAAAAGCGCTAGGCGCCCGCTAGGCGGGGAAGCCGGGTCTAGGGCCTAGGGCCTAGGGGCCTAGGCGGGGCCTAGGTTTTAACGCATTTTTATATATTTTAATAAATTTATATATTTACACATTTATTATAATTATTTTTATACTACTACAAGTCTACAACTATTATTTATTTATTTTTAATATTTAATTTTAATAACTATTTTTATGAGGCAGAGAGAGGAGTATACAAACATACAAATAAACTCACATGCAATTAACCAAAGAGGCGTGATTTAAAAAAAAAAAAGAAAAAAAAGCCACACACGTATCACACACTCACACAAAATCACATAGTCCACACAAATTGGTCCAACTTGAGTCAAAATTTGTGGCCTTTTCTGATGGCCCATACTAGATGGCCTTCAAATTGGAAAAACCCTAACCTAATTTCTATCTCTATCCTTTTTACTTTATCAGAGCCTCCTCTCTCTCATTTTCTAATCTCAGCAGCGCCGTTGGCCCCTTTCTCTTTCTTCTCATACTCAGTTTCTCCCTTGGGCCAATCTTTTGTTCTTCTCTTTCACACCATTTTCGTCCTCTCTCCTTTAGCCCCTTCTGAAATTGAACATAATATCGCTGGATTTCCATTTTTCGGTAGCGTCAATGGCGACCACATATTAAATTTCTGACGACAATTTTCGAGGCGGATCTGACAATCAACGGCGCCTAGACCGCCTAATCGCCGCCGAATCCGCCTAATCGTTCGCCTAGAATAAGGGCCGCCTTTTTCCGGCGACTTGGTGGTAGGCGCGGCGTTTAGTGTCACCCAGCGCCTAGGCGGCCGCCTAGAGCGCTTTTTAGAACACTGTATCAAACAATAGGCTTTAATATTAGGTTTTTCTTATGTTCCATTAAAAAAATAGGTGGCGACTCTTCAATTCTAAAACAAGTTAGACATCCTAGGATAACATACGCACTCTAGCCAAGCCGTGCCTTTCCCCGGGGTATCTACAACCGCCCTTGCGGGTTTTCAATCTAGCGGGCATCACTTTTGCGTCGTTTTTTTTTTTTTTTTTTTTCCCGAAATCATTCAGTCGACTCAAAAAAAGGAAAAAGAATTGTTTGAAAACCTGCAGGGGCATTTTGAGGAGAGAGAGAGATAGAGGGGGAGCGAGAGTTCTCGTATTTTGACTCTTTTGACAACTATGAGAGGTGTATGTACCAACGGAAGGAAGCCCCTGATTGACAAAAAATTAGTGTTTGGCTCTTCCTAGATTGTAGAAAACAAGACTTGTAAGACATTTGTGTGAATACGTGTGTTTAAAATTGAGATATTCATAGTAACATTAAAATATGAGAGTCGCCACGCCGTTTTAATTATAGCCAAAACATTGAGAAAAAGCATGTTTAATGGGTTCGGGGGTCAAATTACGATGAGAGAAGAATATTAAGCGTTATCACTCCTATCGCCCGAATGATCGGTCTTTCTATCATGATGCGGTGTATGTAGTGTGCGATGTGTTTGAGACCGAATCCGAAGATTGCCTACGTTCCTCTCAATGTGAGAAGCTAAAGTCAGCGTAGTTCGAGAGGAATTTAGAATAGGCAGAAGAATCGGGATCATGCATAATGATGGGGAATTTACCTAAAGATTAGGGTTTAGAAGTAGTTCCTAGATCACATTTGGGTTGATGAACCCTAGATCATCATCGACTATGAAATAACATGTTAACATGAAGATCGCAACCCTAAATATGGCATAAATAAGGTTTTAATCTAAGAACACGAAGAACATGCGAAGAACATATTATGAACATATGAATAATATGAAGAACATATGAATAAACATGCTAAGAACATGAATATTATGGATCTAAATTAAGAATATGGCAAGAACATGAAGAAAAAGTTAGAAAACTTACCTATGGTGGCAAGAAATAAACCTTAATCTTCTTGGGAGTCTTGAATGTGTTCTTGAATGCTTGAAATGCTTAATTAGGGAGGAAAATCGTGTTTAAGAACTCTAAAATTCGGAATTAAAGCTCTAAAAGTCGGACCCTAAACCAAGAGGTAAGAAGGCCTTTATATAGTAATCTGAGGGAGGGATCAGACGGCTGAGATTGGCTGAGGCGATGATGGCCGCCTGGCCAAGGTCGGATGTGGCTGCGTGGCCAAGGACGGATGTGGCCGCATGGCCATCATTCTTGGCTGACGTGATTGTTAAGCTAGGGTTTGATTTTAAACAAGGAAACCCTATTTTGGCCAATTTTGGTACATTCTAGAATATTGAGCTATATTTTGGGAATCCGGGACAAGTCTTTGCAAGGTTTCTAATTCCTATAAAGTCCATGTATTTTTGGGAAAGCCCTAATAAACTCTTTTTCAGATCGGGTACTAAAAGTAGCCCCTCAGCGACCCTTCTTGCAAGGCAATGGGTGGTCGACGATAAAAAGAAGGATCCGTTCTGAAACATGAGTTTCAAAACGAAGGAAAGGTGATGAGATGGCTAAACCTTTGCAGGCGACCTACGTATCCGTGGGGGAATCAAACCGAACGTAGTTCAAATCTACTGGGGAAATTGCTAATGATTGTCCTCTGTTGGAGAGCAACGAACAACGCCTTCCGCTGGGGATAATCTTCATGAGGGAAGATCTGCTGGGGAATGAGAAATGACTCAGTCGGTCGGGTGGCTGAACCTTTTCAGGCTTCCTACGTATCCTTGGAGGAATCAAGACGGTCGTAGTTCGGAGATGCGAACATGAAATGGTGTGAGATATAAAGACGGCAAGGTCTAGATAATCCCGATGCTTCTCTGGATACGCGATATAAAGACGGCAAGGTCTAGGATCGCGATAAAACATAGGATACGCGATATAAACATGGCAAGGTCTAGGATCGCGATAAAACTTAGGATACGCGATATAAAGACGGCAAGGTCTAGGATCGCGATAAAACATAGGATACGCGATATAAAGACGGCAAGGTCTAGGATCGCGATAAAATATAGGATACGCGATATAAAGACGGCAAGGTCTAGGATCGCGATAAAACATAGGATACGCGATATAAAGACGACAAGGTCTACGATCGCGATAAAACTTAGGATACGCGATATAAAGACGACAAGGTCTAGGATCGCGATAAAACTTAGGATACGCGATAAAAAGACGTCAAGGTCTAGGATCGCGATAAAAAAGGAAGTTTGAGGTAGAGATAAATCACGGTAATCACTAATGTACGTGAAGTAGAGACAACTCTCGGTTACCACAATAGTTATTAAGCAAATGAATTTAGAGACTTACGGGGCTTCTAAGACTCAGATGATGTTCTAAAGGACAACAGGCCCTTGGGGAGTCACAATGCCAAAAGACCCTCAAATGGATTCTCGGACAGGTCGCACATAATGAGGGACTCTTGACGAGTTCGCAAAGATAATGGATTGTTATGAAGTCACAAATGGGATGAACTCTCAGGGAATCACAAAGGTGATAGACTCTCGGGGAGTCACAAAAGGGTGAGCTCTCGGGGAGTCACAAAGGTGATAGACTCTCGGGGAGTCACAAAGGTCATAGACCCTCGGGGAGTCACAAAAGGGATGAGCTCTCGGGGAGTCACAAAGGTAAAGGACCATTATGGAAAGCGTAGTGTTTGGGATCCACTTACCCTAAATTAGGAGGGAATGCATAATATGAGGCTACGAGCCATTGAGACCAAGGCATTAGGTAGGGGACATTTTGCTTGGTTGCCTAGGGGTAGGACCTAAGGCTTTTTAAGGAAAGGGGATAAGAAAGATGGTATCCTCCTAGTCTTGAGATAAGGATGCCTATAGATGTTATGGTTTCTTAGGCTCGAGATTGTGTCTTGGAGATAATGTGGGTTTCCTAGGCTTACAGGATAGGGATTAGAGTTAGTTTAAGTATGAGGAGAGTATTGTATCCTAGGCTTAGTGATAGGGCTTAGAGAGGTTGAGGTTAATGATTGTACGCTTTCTATATTTTGAGACTAAGGTATAGGAATTTCCTAGATCTAGGACTAGGGTTTGAAGGGAATGTTGAATCCTAAGCTCGACGCTAAGGCTTATTAACTTATGGAAAGGGCATTGTATCCTAGGCATAAGGCTAGGATTCAATAAGATGGGGGGTTGAGATTGTAAATTTCCTAGGTTTTGAGACTAGGGTTTCGGGAATTTGGAAAGGATGTTGTATATGGGGCTTTGGAAATTTCCTAGTACTTGAGGCTAGGGTTAAAGAGGATGATGTGGCTTCCTAGGCTTAAGGCTAGGGTTTGGAGAGAACGCGACTTCCTAGACTTGAGGCTAGGGTTTGGAGCGAATGTGACTACCTAGGCTTGAGGTTAGGGTTTTGAGAGAATGCGACTTCCTAGGCTTTTTTTTTTTTTTTTTTTTTAGAGAAACCAGGGCGGCACCTGGGAGGATTTTATTAATAATAATAATAAAATTAAATTACAAGAGGGGGACAACCACCCGACTTAATGTCGGATATGGAGCCGGACCTCGAAAGCCAAAAAATGAAACAAATCCTCAAAAGGTAATACAATCTAAATAATAAAGTTCTAAAAAATTTAAACCGTAAAATAATCCTCATATTGCCCTTAGTGGCCCAAACATGAGTCTTCCAAATCCATGTAGTAATCAGCCCAACCTCCATGTTCATTTTCCAATAATCCACAAGAGAGGCCCAACAGCCCATCCATCAATAGCCCAAAGCATAAACCAAACCAAGCCCAATCAGCCAAGAACCCGACCTGTCCATCCCTAGGACCCGGCCGGACCCGACCAAACAGCTCGGCTGCTCTAAATTGATGACCCGGCCGTGCAAAAGTTGCTTCCAAACCAAAACCTTCTGACATCCCTCCTCGGCCGCGTCAAGGAATCTGCTCGGCCGAGCAAAAAAGGCATGCTCGGTCGAGTCACCAATAATGCTCGGCCGATCCCCAATTGCCGAGAGCTCGACATTATGTGCACGGCCGCTCCAATTTGCTAGCTCGACCGTGCTGCTCGGCCGAGTGCCCAAAACTGCTCGGCCGATCCTTGGCTGTAATGCCCACTCCGCAGAATTGCAAAAAGATACCCCAAACTCAATCCAAATAATGCCAAACAACAACAAAAACATCAAATTACCTACGTTCGACATAGCAACCACCGTCATCAAATCTCAACGCCTGCAACACACCTCTAGGAAGATCCCGAGCCATGTTATAAACCCTCTGTTCCCTGTGAAAATGAGCCTCCGCTGCTAAACGATCCGCTACACCATTGGCTTGACGGAGTACATGAGCAATTCCATACCCTCTCACCATTGATGAGCATTCCCGAATTTCATAGGCGTATTGCCATGGACATGGAAAAGTCCCTTTGATAATGTTTACAGCCACCAACGAATCTGACATTACCATGACCGACTGCAACCCCCAATCTCGACACATTCTCAACCCATCACGAAGAGCGAAAATTTCTGCTTGCATGTTCGTGCCCATGCCATAATACCTAGAAAAGGCAAAGACCAAAGCTCCCCTACAATCCCTTACAATACCCCCTCCAGTGCAAACACCATTAACCGCCGAACCATCCGTATTGAGAGTGTAAAAATGTGATTTCCTGGTTCCCAACGCAATTGTCTTCTCTGTCGTGATTTGTGAAGAGCAATCCTGAGCCCAATCCTCTCCAGTATAGGACGTTCCTCCCTCCTAGGCGCCCATTTCAGAACTAAGAAAGAACACATCTCAATTAAAGCATTCTTGACCCCATCGATCATCTTCGCACTATCCATAATGACCCCATCAAAAACTGATTTGCACCTCGCTTTCCATATCTCCTAGCAAGAGAACATCAAAATACCCATACGTACCAAACCCATTTGCTTACGTTTCGACTGTCCTCTGCACCAAACATCCCATAACTGCTGCAAATCATTATAAAGATATGGCAAAGGGAAGAAACCTGCCTAATGCCGCCAAACTGACTGAGCCATCTCCGAATGCAACAGTAAATGAACTAAGGTCTCTCGATTGCCCCTACCCGGGCAACAAACACATCGAGAGGGTAGATTGAAACCACGGGCTTCCAATTTTGCATCAACCGGTAAACCATCGTGCATAACCCTCCACCAAAAACCACTGACCTTTGTTGGGATGTTAGGATGCCAAATCTTAGCACCCCATTCCACCAAAGGACTGCGGAGCCGGATATATTCCCACCATGCAGCCGTCTCAAAGGTACCAGTTTTTGAAAGAGTGAAGACCGGACGATCCTCACTGTGCACATCAATAAACACCCTACGAACATTGGCATGTAGCTCCTGTGGGATATAAGGAATCAATTCCTCAAGACTCTGAATACCATCTTTGATAGACAAAAAATGATCCTCAGGAAGAGGGCCCCCTAGTCGAGCCCCACACCAATTATCCGGCCAAAATTTTATATCCCCTCTTCCAACGACCAAACGACTACATTCATCCAGTTGAGGCAAAAAAGAGGAAGCAGCTTGCCACACATTCGAACTCGAAGCTGCAAATTGGCAGTTATATTTAACACGTACCCATTGCGACCACAAAGAATTACCTCTTGTTGCCACCCACGCCAATTTTGCAAGCATCACCTTATTCATGTCCTCTAAACGCCTTATGCCCAAACCGCCTTCTTGGATAGGTCTACAAACCACATCCCAAGACACCCAGTGAGCCCGTTTTTCACCACCACTACTCCATAAAAAGTTGGACATGATGCTTTCCAACTTACTAATTACCACCTCTGGAACCTTAAGCACGCCCAATTAGTAAATGGGAATACTAGAAAGCACTGATTTAATGAGAGTTACCTTACCACCAAACGACAGTAGCCTGGCTTTCCACCCATCCACACGTTTCATCATCTTTGCTTCTAACTCCGCAAAATGTATCCTCTTGACTCTCCCTTTGAACAACGGGATCCCCAGATATTTTAGAGGGAAGTGTTGGTGCGTCCAACCCGACCATCTTCGATTATTTTCAACCTTGAACCGTCGCCTTTTAGCACCCACATAGAACCCGCTCATTTCCAAGTTAATCAGTTGACCCGAAGCCCTTTCGTACATAGTCAACACTTCACGAAGCCCCTCTATGGACCGTTGCCTCCCATTACAGAACAACATCATATCGTCTGCATACAACAGATGGGTCAAATGAAAATCCCCCCTACCATGCTCATACGGTCGAAGAACATTATCCTGAACTGCTCTGAGAAGAGCCCGAGACAGAATTTCTTGCGCAATTATAAACAACAGCGGAGATAAAGGATCACCCTGTTTGACCCCTCGAGAGGAAGCGGAATAACCGTGGGATACACCCCCCCATCCGAACAGAATACCAATTACCCCGCACTAATCTCGAAATCAAGTTGCAGCAGTTGGCATTAAACCTAAATGTCTCCAAAGCCCGAAGTAAGAAATCCCACTCTAGGCGATCATACGCTTTAGACATATCAAGCTTAAAGAGAACATTACCCCTTATAACTTTATGGTCTATCAGATGAACCATATCATGTGCCAAGGCTATATTTTCCTTAATACCCCTTCCTTTAATGAACCCTGTCTGCTCAGGCGATATAATTTTCGGTAAAACACTAGCCATACGAAGGGTCAGGATATTAGATATTACCTTATTCATAAAGGTAGAAAGACTAATCGGCCTCAAATCCTTAAACCCTGTTGGCTTATCTACCTTGGGAATCAACACAAGCACGTTCTATGACAAACCCTTAGGAAGCTCCTCCCCATGATAAAATGATCTGACAACAGCAATCACGTCAGCCTTAATGGTAGGCCAACATCCTCTGAAAAAATGACCCGTAAAGCCATCAACACCCGGAGCACTGTCAGCATTCAAAGATTTAATGGCATTCCAAATCTCGTTTTCCTCAGGAACTGCAGTCAACATCAGATTATCCTCAACTATGACACCTGCTGCAATGTCCTGAAAAAGCCTGTCATTAATCACATGAGGCCCTGAACTGAAAATCTCTTCAAAGTGAACTGCCCCCAACTGACCCAAAATGCTCTCATTATCACACCAGGATCCGTCAGCCAACTGCAACTTCAAAGAATTCTGGCGTCTTCGCTCCTTGATAGAAGCATGAAAAAATGCAGAATTGCGATCCCCATCCTGAACCCATAACTGCCTTGACTGCTGCTGTCTCATGTCGATCTCCCACCTGCGCACTTGAGCCAGCTCCTCCGTCTTTTGCTTCAGCTCTGTCAAAACCGTATCATCCCCATTCGCCTGCAAAGAATAATCCAGTCTAGTGATGTCGTCCTGTAACTGATCCATCTTTCGAAAAATATTCCCAAACACTTCCCAGTTCCATTTACGCAATTCCTTCCGCAGAAAGTGCAGTTTTCTGTGCAGTCGAAACAAAGGAGTACCCCAACAATCTCGGCCCCAAACCTCACGCATGAAACCATGAAAACCCGGATGATCAAGCCACATCTTATAAAATTTAAACGGACATTTAGGCTTGGTAATCGCAGCAAACTTAACCTGTAAAGGAGAATGATCCGAGACATCCCTTGGTAAATGAGTCACATTCACACTGCCATGCTGCGTAGTAAAGGCCCCATCCACCAGAACACGATCAAGACGCTGCCAAATACGACCAGAAATCGGGAACCCATTACACCATGTGTAAACACTGCCCTCATATCCCGCATCAGAAACACCGGTATTAACCATAAAACCACAAAAGTCATCGATACTAGGAAAATCCCACCCATTACCTCCCAGTTTCTCAGATGGGTCAGCAATGATGTTAAAATCACCACCCACCAACCACGGCTCATTAAACTGACTAGATAACTGCACAAGATCATCCCACAATGACTGTCATAGAATACGATCACAACTAGCATACAGAAACGAGAAAATACCATATGCATCCCCAAACACTGTTACTCTAACTGAAATCTGTTGATTAGTTATAGCAACCACATTCAAATCTATACCAGTTCTCCATAAAACCCAAATATGCTTGTTAATAGGATTCCCATGCAAGAAATTATCAAAACCTAACTGTTTAGCAATATGAGGAAGCCTAACACCGTAAAGTTTAGGCTCCAGTATCGCCAAACACCAAGGCTTATGATGCTGCACAAAAAATTTTAACGCATCCATGGTACTAACATTACCAACACCTCTAGCATTCCAAATAATGATCGACATAATAAAACTAATTAGAATTAGAGGTTACCCCTTTAGCCTTACCTCGGGTCTGCGGAGGCGAACCCATCGGTAACGACTTATTACCCTTTTTCCTCCTGCGCCTTGATTGTCTGCTACTAGACACCTCTTTAAAAGAAGAGTCTTTAGTCTCTTCTGTTTCCCCTATAGCACTAATATCCACATCAGAGGAGCCCCCTGAAGAATCTGAGGCCCTGTCATCCTCTGTTCCTGGAATAGTTTTTTATGAAACAAAAAAATTGGCTTTATAGTGCCTTTAATATATAAACCATTTATATATTAATAGAACCTGCTCCCAGCGGGAGTAGAACCTGAGACCTCCCCCTAGGGGAAGCCCTAATACCAAGTGGATACCACCTGACCAAGCGGTCATTGGTAAAAATTTGGCTTTATAGTGCCTTTTAGTATATAAACTGTTTATATACTATATAACCTGCTCCCAGCGGTAGTAGAACCTGAGATCTCCCCCCAGGTAAAGGCCATGATACCACTAGACCAAGAGGTCATTGGTAAATTTGGCTTTATAGTGCCTTTAATATATAAACCGTTTATATATTAATAGAACCTGCTCCCAGCGGGAGTAGAACTTGACCCCTTAGGTTAACCCTATCACCTTTGACCTTCTAGGCCTACCTTTGACCCCCTAAGTCAACCCTATCCGCCTTTGACCTCTTAGGTCTACCTTTATTACCTTCGACCTCTTAGGTCAACCTTTGACCCCTTAGGTCAACTTTTGACCCCCTAGGTCAATCTTATCCGTTTAAGTCAAACTTTGACCTCCTAGGTCAACCTTTGGCCCCTTAGGCCAACCTAATCCGCTTGTGATCTCTTAGGTCAACCTTTGACCCCCTAGGTCAACCCAATCGCCTTCGACCTCTTAGGTCTACCCTTGACCTCTTAGGTCAACCTTATCCGCCCTTGACCTCTTAGGTCAACCTCTTGACCTCTTAGGTCAAACCTTGGACCCCTTAGGTCAACTTTATCACCCCTCGACCTCTTAGGTCAAACCTTTTTTTTTTTTTTTTTGAGAAACCAGGGCGGCACCTGGGAGGATTTTATTAATGATAAAATAAAGATACAAGAGGGGGACAACCACCCGACTTATTGCCGGATATGGAGCCAAACCTCAAAGACCAAATAATAAAATAAAGCCTAACAAAATAAAACCAAAGAAGGAATAAAATCCAAAAGAAATTAAACGATAAAATAATCCAAATAAAACCACAAATGGCCCAACCTTGAGTCTTCATAAACTTCAGCCCATTCTCCAAATTAATCACCCAATGATCCACAATATAGGCCCAAAGGCCAATCCAGAAAGTTGCCCAACAATGAAGCCAACCAGCATTAACAAGCCCAAAAACCCAAGAACCAGACCGGTCCATCCCGAGGACCCGGGCGGACTCGACCAACCAGCTCGGCCGCTCCAAATAGATGACCCGGCCGATCAGAAGCTGCTTCAAACCCAAAACCTTCTGATGTCCTCCCTCGGCTGTGTCAAGGATTTTGCTCGGCCGAGCATAAAATCCATGCTCGGTCGAGTCACCAAAACTGCTCGCCCGATCCCCAATTGCCGAGAGCTCGACATTATATGCACGGCCGCTCCAAAATGCAAGCACGACCGTGCTGCTCGGCCGAGTGCCCAGATATGCTCGGCCGCTCCTTAGCTGTAATACCCACTCCGCAGAATTGCAAAAAAATACCCCTAATTCAATCCAAAGAATGCCAATCAACATCAAAAACATCAAATTACCTTCGTTCGACATAACAACCATTATCATCAAAGTTCAAGGCCTGCAACACGTCTCTAGGAAGATCTCGAGCCATGTTGTACACCCTTTCATCCCTATGCACATGAGCCTCTGCAGCCAATCTGTTTGCCACTCAATTAGCTTGACGAAGGACGTGTTCTAACCCATACCCGCGTACCAACTCAGCACACTTCCGGAGCTCATAGGTGTATTGCCACGGACCTTGAAAGATCCCTTTCAGAATGTTTACAGCCACTAATGAATCAGAACGAACCATGACTGATTGTAATTGTCGCGACCCCGGACCCCGCGGGCCCCGGGACCGCGAGCTGGACGTCGACTCTAAAACCAAACTCAGAAATACTGAAGTTAAAATTTTTCATTTGATACCAAAAGGTGATAATCCAAAGTTTTACAAAACCAAGTTTGATAAAAACCAATTACAATTATCATAAACTTCCACAAGTTTATGCCCAACAAAATAAAAATATACAATTCTTAGTGACGTCAATGTTTGGTACAAATACCCCAAAAGGTTACACATTTATATAATGTAAACCAACCTATACAACTTTCCCCAAAAGAATGTTTCCACACTCGACGTCCTCTATCTCGTGATCAGCGAGACTATTCCTTAGCACCTGGGGGGGGGGGTTAAGGAAAAACAAAGATAAAAGAAAAGGGGGTGAGATAAATCTCAATAAGTTACTAATGCAACTACATGACATGCTATGATGCAATATACGATAAGCAATAATAAATATCACATAGCACATGGCACTTATCATATAACAGATAGCAGCGGAAATAAACACATAACAAAGGATATAGCCAAGGTTTTCCAAACCGGAACATCCAAATAAAGGATCGCTGCGCAGCTTCAATAATCAACCAATCATCATCTTCATAATAGCATGAAAGCCGAAGAGAAAACCCCGGTACCGGAACCAATAACCATAAAAGTGTCACAAAGGACAAGGACCATGACACAAAGTCATGCCCGCTAGCCAGATACATTCACAAAGGAATGCTGACTTATCCTTTCCAAGGCCAATCTGGAGAAGGGGTAAAGAAGGGGGCAAAACAATGGTCAACATTATAATGGACTTGGCTTTGCCATTATAATCTTTCCCATCGCCCAAACACACACAAAATACCAGCTGGACTTTCAAATAAATGCTAAGTAATAATAATTTAGCAGGAATGAACAACTTAAGGTTCCAAAGTAGGGAACCAATCCAAGTAAATTACCACAAAGGTAAACCATACCAAGAAGTCACCAAGAAAGTGAAATATACCAACAACGCACAATTAAAGTGTTCCAAAATCCCAATTAACCATTAATGAAATTTCAAACACAAACTTGATCACAAAGGACCCAATTCTATCACTAAAGTGTACTACAATGATCACTAAGGTCAACTAGAAGGACACCCAAGACTTGGACCAAAACGCGTTCCTTAATCACACAAACTAACAAAGTGTAAAGTTTCAGGGGTTCTGTGCGGCCGCCCAAAGTGGGTTGTGCGGCCGCCCAAAAGGCCTCAAAACAAGAACAAAAGCTTTCAGAAAGATGCGCGGTCGCCCAGGAAGTTTTGTGCGGCCGCCCAACCTTCCGGATTGCCAGAAATCGGGAAGAACAACATGGGTTCTTCCATTTTTATACCCAAAACACATTTCCACCAAAATCCAACATTCCAACTCACATACTAATGTACCAAAACGACTTATAAGTCTAAAAAGACTCTTAAAACAACATTTAACAACCAAAAATCAAGAATCAAACCAACATTCAAGATTTCACCATTTTTTTATCAAAACTCCAAATAAATTCCCAATAAATTCAAAACTCAATCAAACTTCACATACAACACATCAAACATTATCTAAGCATGATATGAACATTTTAGCATTAAAATGGGGGGAAAGTAACTTACTTGAATTTTCTCAAAGTTGACGGAATTTGAATATTTTTGATTCTACGCGATCCTATCGACGATCTAAACAATGTTCAAGTTTTAAGAAATGAGAGAAGATGAGAGGAAGAAGGAGAAAATGAAGAGAGAAGTAAAGAGAAGAAAAACTTACCAATGACTAGAGAGAGAGAGATGAGTGCTGGGAGGGAGAAGAGAGTGAGGGAGAAGGTGAGGGAGGTGAGGGGAATAGGGAGGGAGTATGAAAATGTTTAAAAGATTTACACTTAGGCCCCCTCTCTCACCCTACACACACACTACTCCGTACTAACAATTAAGACCCAACACTTCTACGCTAACACAAATGACCCAAATAAAATGCTAGGTATAATTATAATAACACATAAATTGCACACAATAATATTTAAATAAATAATAATTTAAATAAATAAATAAGCAAATAATTAAATAAAAAATCATTTAATTACTAATAAAATAGAGCCTATATTTCGGGTCGTGACAGTAATCCCCAATCCCTGCACATGCTCAAACCATCTCGCAGGGCAAAAATCTCCGCTTGCATATTGGTGCCCATACCATAATAACGAGAGAAAGCAAAAACAAAGGCACCCCTACAATCTCTGACTATCCCTCCCCCCGTACAAGTCCCATTAACTGCAGAACCATCCGTATTAAGGGTGTAAAAGTGAGACTTACCAGGTTCCCATCTCAATTATCGTCTGTGTCTAGTCTTGTGCAAAGCCACCTTGAGACCAATCCTCTCCAAAACAAGACGGTCCTCCCTCCTTGGAGCCCCTTTCGGGATTAAGGAAGAACACATCTCAATCAAAGAATGCTTGACCCCATCAATCATCTTTGCACTATCCATAATGACCCCAACAAAAACTGTCTTACACCTCACTTTCCATATCTCCCAACAAGAGAACATCAAAATACCCAATCGTACCAAACCTATTTGCCTACGTTTCGACTGTCCTCTACACCAAATATCCCACAACTGCTGCAAATCAGTATAAATATATAGCAATGGGAAGAAATCTGCCTAATGCCGCCAAACTGACTGAGCCATCTCCGAATGCAACAGTAAATGAGGTAAAGTCTCTCTATTGCCTCTACCCGTGCAACAAACACAATGAGAGGGGAGATTGAAACCACGAGCTTCCAATTTTGCATCAACCGGTAAACCATCGTTCATAACCCTCCACCAAAAAGCACTGACCTTTGTTGGGATGTTAGGATGCCAAATCTTAGCACCCCATTCCACCAAAGGACTACGAATACGAATGTGCTCCCACCAGACAGCAGTCTCAAAATTCCCCATTTTTGAAAGCGTGAAAACCGGACGATCTTCACTATGCTCATCAATGTAGACCCTACGAACATTTTCGTGCAGCTCATGTGGAATCAAAGGAATCAACTCCTCCACAACCTGAATACCATCTCTAACAGTCAAAAAATGATCTTCGGGAATAGGGCCTCCAAGCCTAACACCACACCAATTGTCCGCCCAGAATTTAATGTCCCCTCTGCCGACGACCCAACGGGAACATTCATCCAATTGAGGCAATAAAGAAGCTGCAGCTTGCCACACATGCGAACTAGAAGCTGCAGGTTGACAATTATATTTACTACGAATAAACTGTGACCACAAAGAATTACCTCTAGTAGCCACCCATGCCAGTTTTGCCAACATGGATTTATTCATATCCTCCAAACGATGAATACCCAAACCACCTTCCTGTATAGGTTTACAAACCTTGTCCTAAGAGACCCAATGAGCTCTCTTCTCTCCACCACTACTCCACAAAAAGTTAGCTATAATGCTTTATAGTTTATGAATCACCACCTTTGGAACCTTAAGCACCCCCAAAGAATAAATTGGAATACTAGATAACACAGATTTAATGAGAGTTACCTTGCCACCAAACGAGAGTAAACGCTCTTTCCAACCATCAACCCGCTTCAACATCTTGGCTTCCAGCTCGGCAAAATGAACCCGTTTGACACGCCCTTTGAATAACGGGATCCCTAGATACTTGAGGGGGAACTGCTGGTGCGTACAACCCGACCATCTTCTTATATTCTCAATTTTGAACTGTCTCCTCTTCGAACCAACATAAAAACCACTCTTCTCCAAATTAATCAATTGTCCCGATAACCTTTCATACATGATAAGAACCTATCGAAGACCTTCAATAGACCTCTGACGGCCATTACAGAAAAGGAGCATATCATCCGCGTAAAGCAAATGGGTCAGCGGAAAATTCCCCCTACCATGCTCATAAGGCCGAAAACCACCCTCCTGATTGGCTCTGTGCAAATCTCGAGACAAAATCTCCTGCGCAATAATGAACATCAGTGGAGATAAAGGATCACCCTGTTTCACCCCG
Source organism: Campanula takesimana (assembly GCA_026119855.1). Taxonomy (NCBI): domain Eukaryota; kingdom Viridiplantae; phylum Streptophyta; class Magnoliopsida; order Asterales; family Campanulaceae; genus Campanula; species Campanula takesimana. The sequence continues at coordinate 536,638 of JAOWBW010000516.1, read as the reverse complement.
CGAGATGAAGGGAAGTAACCATGGGATACACCCCCCATCCGGACAGAATACCAGTTGCCCCGAACTAGTCTCAAAATCAGGCTGCAGCAGATAGCATCAAACCCAAACGCCTCCAAAGCTCGAAAAATAAAATCCCACTCTAATCGATCATACGCTTTAGACATGTCGAGCTTAAAAAAAACGTTACCTCCCACTACCTTCTGATCAATCCTATGCACCATTTCATGAGCCAACGCAATATTCTCCTGAATTCCACGCCCCCTAATGAAGCCCGTCTGTTCTGGAGAAATAATCTTTGGCAAGACACTAGCCAATCTCAAAGTAAGGATTTTCGAAATAACCTTATTCATGAAAGTTGACAAGCTAATAGGCCGCAGATCCTTAAACCCGGAACGTTTATCAACCTTTGGTAAAAGCACCAACACATTAGAAGATAGACCTTTGGGGAGTTCCTCACCTCTATAGAATGACTGAACAGCATCCACCACATCCGTCTTAATAATTGGCCAACATCCCCGAAAGAACTGACCAGTAAAACCATCCGCTCCCGGAGCACTGCATTCAGAGATTTAATGGCCTCCCAAATCTCCGCCTCATCAGGAACTAACGAAAGCATATCATTATCCGCTGCAGTTACCCCTGCTGCAATACCCTGAAAAAGCCTGTCATCAACCTCATGTGGCCCGGAAGTGAAAATATCCCCAAAATGTGCAGCTCCAAACTCACCCAAAATATTTTCATCATCGCACCAAGAACCATCGGGAAGTTGCAGCTTCAGAGAATTCTGCCTTCTCCGCTCTCTAATGGAAGCATGAAAGAAGGCTGAATTTCTATCTCCATCTTGAACCCATAACTGGCGCGACTGCTGCTGCTTCATATCTACTTCCCATCTGTGGACCTGCGCCAATTCCTCCATTTTCTGCCTCTGTTCTGACCCACTGAATCAACCCAATTCTGCTGCAACTCGAAGTCGAGTCTGGTAAGATCATCCTGTAACTGATCAATTTTGCGGTAAATATTACCGAAAACCTCCCAGTTCCATTTTCTAATTTCTCCGCGCAAAACATGAAGCTTCCGATGCAGTCGGAACAACGGAGTGCCTCAGCAACCTCTACTCCACACATCCCGCACAAAACTCTGAAAACTCGGGTGATCCAACCACATCTTGTGAAACTTGAACGGATACTTAGGTTTGGCTATAACAGCGATCTTAATCTGCAGCGGAGAGTGATCAGAAACATCTCGCGGTAAATGCACAAAGTGATACTGCCGTGTTTTTAGCAAAAGATCCATTCACCAACACTCTATCTAACCTCTGCCAAATCTGAAGAGTCCCGGGAAACCTATTACACCAAGTTTAAATACTACCTTCATACCCAGCGTCTGAAACCCCAGCACTAACCATGAAATTACAGAAGTCATCCATACTAGGGAAATCCCACCCATTACCCCCCAATTTCTCCGACGGGTCTGCAATGATATTAAAATCACCACCCACCAACCACGGATCATCAGACTGAGAAGATAAGTGAAGAAGCTCTCCCCATAACGACTGCCTCTCCAACCGATCACAACTGGCATAAACAAATGAACAAGCCCCATACTGTTCCCCGAAAACCGTCACCCGAACAGAAATATGTTGCTTATCAACTAAAGCAACGTCCATGTCAATACCGGTTTTCCATAAAACCCAAATATGATTGTTCACAGGCTCACCATGCATGAAATGAGGAAAACCCAGTTGTTTAACAATATTCGGAAGCCTAATACCGTAGATTTTAGGCTCCAAAATTGCTAAACACCAAGGCTTATGCTGCTGCACTAACAATTTCAACGCATCCATAGTCTTAACATTACCAACACCTCTAGCATTCCATATAATGAACGACATTATAAAACTATTTAGAGATAGAGGTTACCCCAACAGTCTTGCTTCGGGTCTGCGGAGGCGAACCCAACTGCGATGACTTATTACCCCTGTTCCTCCTACGCCTTGACTTCTGCCCACTGGAAACCTCATTAAATGATGAATCCTTAGACTCTTCAGTACTCTCAGGAGCACTAGTCTCAACATCAGTGGCGCCCTCAGAAGATTCTGACACCCTATCTTCCTCTGACCCTGGAGTATTACATGTACCTTCACCCAATCCTACCCACATTGGTGAATCCATTGAATGAGTCCATTAGTGAACCCTTGTTGACGAATCCATTAGTTAATCCGCTTGATGAATCCGTTAGTGAAACTATTTACTGAACCCGTTTGTGAGTCCGTTGGTCGAATTCGTTTTTGAATCCGATTGATGAGTCCGTTTGTGAACCCGTTGGCTGAATCCGTTAGTGAATCCATTTGCTGAACCTGTTTGTGAGTCCCTTGGATGAATCCGTTTGTGAATATGATGGATGAGTCCGTTTGTGAACCCGTTGGCTGAATCCGTTAGTGAATCCATTTACTGAACCCGTTTGTGAGTCCCTTGGTCGAATCCGTTTGTGAATCCGATGGTTGAGTCCGGTTGTGAACCCTTTGCTGAACCTGTTTGTAAGTCCATTTTGTCGAATCCATATATGAATACGATGGCTGAGTCCGTTTGTGAACCCTTTGCTGAATCTGTTTGTGAATCCATTGGTCGAATCCGTTTGTGAATCCGATGGCTGAGTCCGTTTGTGAACCCATTTGCTGAATCTGTTTGTGAATCCATTTGTCGAATGCTTGTACCTGTTATATGTATGCTTTTACATATATATGTGCTTGTGTGAGATGTGAAATAGAAATTGAGAGAAAATTGTGATTGTGGTGTGATGTGATTTGGGAAGCAGAGATTGCTTGAGAGAGATTTTGAAAGGATGGAAAAATTTCTTTTGTGTGCAATGTGATTTGTAGAAAGTGTGAATGATGTTCATACCTTCACTTACCATGGCCGCTTGATTCGGGATGGATTTCTGATGCCGTGGCTTTGATGAAGGATGTCGACACTTTTTATGAAGATGAGTCGCTTGTATTTAGTTCGTGGGTGAACCGTTTTAACCATTGTGTGTTTGTAAAGCCAACCGAAGATCAAGTCATGTTCGGTCTAAGTCCGGATTGCCTCGCTTGAATTCTGTTTGTCGCTGTTGTGTCCAGCGAAGATTGATGTCTATCCCCAAGAGATTTGTTGATTATGGGGCTTTAAAGACTTTCGATGCCGAGATAAGGGGTTGCTGATTGTAAAGCCCCTAGAACGCCTTTGATGCCAAACTTTGAGTGACTCGTGAAGCCCCAAGATAAATCAGCTCTTGACCCGTTCAAATGAATCGTCTTTTGTTGTTGACGTGAGCAAGTCCCAAGAGAAGATTATTGATACCAAGCTTCTAGAGGTTGCCAAGCCCCAAATGTCATGTACTTGTTGTTTGTGAGCTTCAAGATGGTGGAATGTGAAGACCTTTCGATGTAAAGCCCCAAATTATCTTGGAATTGGCTTGGCATTGCACCGTTTGGTAGAACTCTTGATAGTGATCTACTCCTTTCTCTTGCTTGGAGATGAATGGCCCTTTTTGTTGTTGGTACCCAAGTGGTGGAAGGCCTACGTGTAGCAAGGTCTTCGGAAAATGTCTTGAGAGAGATTGTGGATGATAAGGTCTTGGCGTGATAAGGTCCCAAATGGGTAAGTTTTCTTGAGTCTTCTTGTGTTGAATTAATAACAGATCATCGGATGCAATTCGTGCGGATGCAACTTGTGCGGATGCAACTTGTGCTTTTGATCTCAGAGAAGGGGGTGCTGAATTGCAGAAACATTGGGATTGGCCATGGCATTTCCCGCTATAACCCTGTTTTGATAGAGTTTAGCATATTAAATCTTTTTCCTTTTCTCTAAGACTTTGTTCATAACCTCGTCGTAAGTCACAACATAAGAATCATCAAATTCATTCATAACATCGGAGCCCTCCTTTCAAACCAAAATACCTTTGACGTGAAGTACCAAGAGACCATTGAAGCTTGTTTGGTTCCATGAAGACTATTCCCCACATTGAATTGCTCGGGTATCATTCCCAAAAAGATTGCCAATTGCGAAGCCCCAATATTTCCCTTTGCTCGGATTACTGTAATGCCGTAGCCCAAAAGATAGTAGATTGTGAAGCCCCTTGAGACCTTCAGTGCCAAACTAATTGAGGAAGCTTCCAATGTTTCATATGACTTTGCTAGGGCCATTGTTGGGAGGTGACGCGAATTACTTCTTGGCGAGGGAGCCTTTCAAACTCGAATGTAGTCCCTAGAGTGCCACCATTGATTGCAAGTGGAGGAAGAAAAAAATATCCTTGATTGGAGGAACAGACACGAGCACATATGACATGAAGGATTTTTGACATTTCTCTTGAGAGACTTTGAGGGTAGTCTCACACATCTTTCTTGAGCATAGCCCCTAGGGATCATTAACTGTCAAATGAAGCAGAAGAAGCTCTCGTTCTTGAGTCACATAGCCCCTAAGGCGTTATCATTTGTCGAGCAAAGCTAGAGACTCGTCCTCGTGCAGGGGAACAAACATAAGAGGACATGACAAGAGCTACTCTATTATCTGGAAGCCTTTTGACATACTGTAGGGGCACATGCTTGGAGAAGCTTGAAAACTGAGTCACATGTTGTTGCCATTTGCTGCCCAAACCAATTGACTTACTGGGGACTATTTGTGCAACCTTGTACCCCTCAATGATGAGCTCATTCTCGGATGGATCTCGGTTACCATGGGACTTCTTTCACATGAACCCAAAAAATAAATATTTCAAGAACAACCTCTCTTATGCCAATAACCCAGAATGACCTTTGATTGTGCCATGTGGTGTCGAGCCTTTTGCGATTCTCAAATTGACTCGGTGGGGAATTGACTTGCTGAGGAGATCCAATGTAGAACTTGTCTTCTTTAGAGGCTGGGGATCTCCATTTCTCTTTCCCTTCTCTCTCTCACTCTCTCATTTTTTTTATGACGCACCCTGTTTTTTACCTAGACCGCCCTTTCGGGTTTTCAATCTAGCGGGCATCTCTTTTGCGTCTTCATTTTGACTCGATTAATGAGGAAGCGTACATTGACTCTAGCTGAGGATGAGAAACATGTGATTTTGCGGTGGAGACCTTTTTGTCAATGATGAGTGACATTGACTTGACTAGGGAAGTATCCCCTAGTATTGACATGTATTTTTATTTATTGAATGACTTACGAAGGCAAGTAAGTCATTAAGAGATAAGAGAAAGAAAGCCCCAATTTGATTGCAAGAAACTGGGAGTATCGCTGAAAGATAAGAAGCCCCTAGACTCGACAAGGAACGTGAAAGAGATTCCAAATCTAAGAAAGTTGTTCAATCTTGAGGTGATTAATTCATTGGCAAATGACTCGTACAAAGATGTCTTGACAAGTTCGAGATGAAGGCCGATCACCATAACGCGTTAGGGCTAAACATATCTTCTTTCTTGCATGAGACCGGACCCGAAGGTTGCCTACGTTCCTCCAGTGTAGAGGCTCAGGTCACCGTAGTTCTTGTGGATGCTCCTTCATCGCGAGGATTTTTGTTGATGTTGCTTCGTCCTTGGAAAATGATATTGATCTTTGTGTACTTCTTTGATTGAGGGGGATTTTTTTTTGATTTTTTTTTGCTCTAACTTTTGCCTAGGTTGTTTTGAAGAGTCAACCTAGCGAGTTTTTTTTTTTTTTTTAATCCCCCTTTGAAACATTGCTTGATTTTTCTATGGTTGTTGCTCCATCCTGATGTCTTGGATTTGTCGTTGATGTTGTCGCCTTCGTCACGATGTTTAGCCCCTAGGCGTTCAAGTGATGGCCTTCGTTCTAAAACTTATTTAGACATCTTTTCATCATTTTGCCAGGAATTAGATTGAACAACTTGGAAGAGTGTATGAGGACAAGAACAACTTTTATTTGATAAGACCGACTCGAACTTTAACATAAGCAAAACAAGAGAAAACTTAATTCACACTTAAGAGGACTTTTGACTCCTTTTTTTTTTATTCCTATTACTAGGTAGAGAAAGAGAAACGGAGATTGTTGTCGTCATCTTTGTCATTGTAGTTCTCCTTGTGGCATGATCTCTTGTTGAAGCCCTATTTCAAAACCAAGCCTCTTCTTTGATGAGTTCTTGCATGTTGTCACTCTCTAACGGTTGCTCTTCACCCACAGTAAATTCACCATTGTCGATCAAATCTTGGATGATGCTATGGAGGACAAAGCATTCCTCGGTAAGATGACCACTATGTTGGTGGTAGCCACAATATTTGTGATGGGCATGGTTGGCGTTGATCGTCTTGGGTTGGTACCCTTGTAAAGGCTTGATCTTTCCTCTTGCCACCAAAGTTTCAAATGCTTCGGCTTGGGTTACTCCTAGGAGAGGAGTGAAAACTCGGTTGTTGGCGGCACCTTTTCGACTTTTGAGGGGCGGGCCACTTAGGCATGTTTTACCATTGGAATTTTCCTTGTTGTCGGTGAACTCTTGCAGACGGGCCTTGAGTTCGGAAATCTCTTCCTTGTGAATTCTCCTCTCGAGATCAAAACGGGCTTGCCACAAATCGTCTTTTCTGCTGGCATCCTCGGCAAAGTCTATCCATATGTTCCCCCATGGCTCTCATTATGTTGAAAAGCCTCTCGTTGGACACGGAAATGTTTTCACCCTTGTTGTTGTTGTTGCCGTTTGAAGCCATTGGACCTATTGAAAGAGCACGGTTGATTTTAGATTGGCTCACAAACAGCTTTTGAATAAAATAAATTAACCCACAAACACGAAAAGACTCGACCACAGAGAGAAAAATGACTCTTTTTTTTATTTACAAAAGTCGGAAGGACGGAGTCCTTTTTGGGGTTTCTAGAAAAATAGTGGAATCGTCACACTAGTATGTAGACCTTCTCGCGGTCCCATATACTCATCGGATTCCACCACGCTTGTGATACCTACATGTGATGGGATTAAACTAAATTAATGTCACAAAGCATACATGCGGGGACGGAGTTTCATTTCGTCCATAATAACCACTTTGGGGACGGAGTTTTATTTCGTCCATAATAACCACTTGTTTCTTTTGGAAACGGCATGTATGATTTGATGACATTAGTTTAGGGAAATCTCGACACATGAAAAACCGACTTAGTCACGGAGTGTTAGAACCTAGACTAAGAATGTATTGGCTTGTGCTCGGCTAAAGAGAGGCTTAAGGTCACCCCCTGCATGTAGTCATGAACTACGCCACGGGTTGAGGTTTACCGCTTCGAGGGAGTCAAGGTCGGGTGGAGCTTGAAACTCTCTAGGGCGGGCCTCGACGGGTTTGGGGTTGGACTTGTGCGACTCGATAGTGAGCAATTCATAGGAATATGTGCGTGTAGTGTGAGGTTAAGCCAAGTGACAAAATATTTTTTTTTTATTTTTTTTCAAAAGAAAAGAAAAAAACAAATAAGCACATATTTTACAACTCTCGAATCACCCGTGTGACCGATAAAATAAACATAAAGTAAAATTATTCATGTGCAGGCCCGGTGCCCACACACTGTCAAAACTGTTTTGTTCTGTGCACTGTTCAGTTCTGGAAATGCCCCCAGAAGCGCGCGCATTGGGCTACTTACTCGGGAGGCGCGCACGTGAGAGGAAGAGGGGCTGGGGCGCCCGCTTCTTGGTGAAAACCTGCAAATCAGTGGGTTCAAGGGACTGCCTTGACCCTAAATAATAAAATTTTCCCCTGCAGTAATTGTTAGCACAGAAACATGGAATTGAAGGACGAGATGAGAGGCGGGCGATTCTGGTAATTGGGGTCGGACGCACGCGCTTTAGGCCAAGAAGGCCATAGGCGCGCGCTTCCAACCCTTTTTACCAGAATGCCCAGAAAACATAATAAAAGAAGACCAAAAGCAGAAACGCAAGTTTAACCCTCTAAATTATCCCCAGCGGAGTCGCCACTGTAGATACCCAGGAGAAACCCACTACTTGGCTAGAGTGGTGGAAGGATCCTAGGATGTCTATTTGATTTTAATTGTGAGAGTCGCCACCTATGTTTTTAGAGGAACATAAGAAAAACCTAGAAATAGCCTAATTTATGTACAAAACCAAAGATTCGGGAAGAGAGGGGTTCGGGGGTTAGGTGACGGAGTGGGAAGTACTTAAACACCCACTCCGCCCCGCTTACGCGGGTCTTGCTACTAAAGGTGTTCTAATGCAAAAAAGTCATTCAATTTATTAATAGTGCTAACAATTATAATGTAAAGAAAAGGGGAATTGCAAAGGGAAATAAAAGAGAATTTTTTTATTGATTTTTATGCTAAAGATTACATTAAGAGAAGAATAATAAATTGAAATAAGGATTGAAATGTAGGGAGATAACCTTAACCAACTTTAATGTAGTTAAGTGATTATTTGGTCATGTCCCATTGATGGGGATTGCATACATTAAAAAGACATATATAAAATAAGAAGAAGAAGAAGTAAAGTTGTACCTTAAGAAAGAGGACTTCAAACTTTGACTTGAAAAGAGTTTTGATGCTTGAGTTGTTGTTGAGAGAATTCTTGTAAAGAGAATTCTTGAGAGAATTGTGTATAGTGTCTTTGTGAAAAAATTTCAAGTCCCTTTCTAAGGTAGAAGGAGTGGGTTTATATAGGTGAAATTAGGAGGGAAAGGTTGGAGGGAAAAGATGATCAATCCATGTGAAATGGAATTGACCAATCAAAAATAAGATAAATAAAATAATAAATAAAAAAAATATTGTTAAGAGGTTGCTAAGAATATGGGATTGGGAGGTTACAAATAAAAAGGGTTTAAAGCTAGAATAAAACATGTGATGAAAAGAGGTGTTTATGATCAAGAAAATGGAGGGAAAAGGCAGAAGTCTGTAACTGCCAAAATGGAAAGCGCGCGAGTCCCGCTTTTGGGGCGAGACGTGCGCGCGGCCCGTTGACAGTGTCGGAGGTGCCCGCGGCAGAAAAGGACAGAATGACCCTAAAAATTAACTCTGTTATGCAGTTTAGCCCCAAAACTAACAGAATCAGTTAGGAACTTAACTGATGTAACAAAAATCAACGAAAATAAGTTAAATAAAAATACTATGTATGCAATCGGGGCGAGAGGTCTAAGGCGGGGTGTCTACAGCAGCTTCTTTGTACCTCATAGCACTACTAGGCTCAAAGTCCTTTCCTAACAACTCAGCTCGAAGCATGTCAACCCAAGTGATACCACGGTAGAGGGTGCCGAACAGATAATCCAAGTAACTCTCGGGAAGAAAGATACTGCCCCGATGAGTAGGGACGGAAGCCCACGATGACGATCACCACCCCAAGCTGACTGAAGTTCCCTCGAAAAGTCCGGACCCATGTACGAGACTGGATGGGATACCCCGCTCCTCAGAAAAGGGACAATCTGCTGACGACCGAACTGCCTTAGAACTCTCTCAGGCTGATAAAATGAGGAATCTCTGAAACCGGGGAGGACAACGTGCCCGAAACCCAAAGTCCATTCCACGAAAGGACGAAGCCCCCAAGAGGGGGGACACCACTCAATGTCAGCCGATCCTTGAGATGCAAAGAATTTCTTCCAACCATCTTCAGGTAAATCCCGAATCATCAGCTTCCTCCTATGAACAGCAAAAGGGGAAAGATCACCCTCCGGAGAATAAATCTTGAAATGCTCCCGAAGCCATATGGTCAGCAGCAAGGGGCTTCCCCGGTGCATCTCGCCTGTCCGATGCAACTCATCCAAACCATGGAAAGTCTCACCTACTATGAGAGGGATTATGCTGAACTGCTGCTCCTTTGCGTGGAAGATAATCTCAGCCAACTGCGCATCCGCAGTCCCGAGGGGTGTCATGAACAGAACCTCGCTGAAAAGGCAAACTGCCATAGCATTCCTCTTAAAGGACTGAACCTCTGTGTCCTCAGAATGCAAACTGAAAAACATCGGTAACTCAGTTATGTCAACCACGGTGCCGTGCAACATCTCCCTCACATCTCCGACAGGGAGGTTCAACAAACCGGACAAAGAGTCAATCACACCCCGATGGTATTTGGGGATGGCAATCTGACCCACCAGTGGAATGCTAAGAATGGCACCAAAGTCATCAACAGTCGGCACCATTTTATTCGCCGAAAAGTTAAAGGTGTGACTGTCACAATCCCAAAAGGCTGCAGCAGCTTTCAACAAATCCCAATCCGGCTTCAACGTTCGTAGCGTGAAAAGAATGCGGAATCCGAATTCTTTGACAAAGGCCTTCTTGGGATGAGTCTTGAAAGAATGCACAAAGGTCGACAAGTCCTTCTCATACTCACCAACAACCTTGGCATCAAGAACGAATGAATCGGAAGCCATGGAAAATGTCGATTACAGGCAAAATCAAGCAAGAAAGAATATTCAATAATGGCAGAAAAGAGCTGTTGGAAGATTGGTTTCTAACAGAAGCTGATATTATAGCTGTTGGGGATCTTTTGGCCAGCAAATGTCAAGCCCCAGAATTCGCTTCCCAGAAGCGCATGCCTCCCGACACCCATATGGGAAGCGCGCGCGTCCCACAGTCACTAGGCGGGGCTCCCGCTTTCCACTTCAGAAATGCCTCAATCGGCCCTTGTAAAAGAAGGAAATCACAAAGGAACAGAGCTCAAAATCAGCAGGATCAACATTCTTCATCAAAGCCAAAACAATCTCCGCCCTCGAATACACAGTTGGGCACACATTAACTTGGTCCGCCCTGTTAGTACCCGACCTGAAAATGAGTTTATTAGGACTTTCCCAAAAATACAAGGCTTTATAGGAATTAGAAACCTTGCAAAGACTTGTCCCGGATTCCCAAAAATAGCTCAATGTTCTAGAAAACATTAAATATGGACATTTAGGGTTGCCTTGTATGAACAGTAAAACCCTAGCTTGAATTTCAAGTCAGCGCGCAACGATGGCCATGCGGCCACTTTCGCCGCCATCCTCAATATTGGCCACGCGGCCACTTTCGCCGCCGCCCTCAACAATGGCCAGGCGGCCAACTTTGCGCTGGATGATCTGGACCATCAGATCTTCCCCTCAGTTTACTATATAAACCAATCCCATGCTATTGGTTTAGGGGTCCGATTTTGAGAGCTCTAAGTACGAATTGTGGAGTTCTTAAACAATATTTTGCTCTCTAATTAACATTCAAACACTCAAGAAGATCCAAGGTTTATTTCTTGCCAACATAGGTAAGTTTTCTAACTTTTTCTTCATGTTCTTGCATTATTCTTAATGTAGATCTTTTATATTCATGTTCTTACATGTTTATTCATAGTTTCTTCGTATGCTTTGCATGTTTATTCATATGTTCATATATGTTCTTCGCATGTTCTTCGTGTTCATAGATTAAAACCTTATTTATGCTATATTTAGGGTTGCGATCTTTATAATTACATGTTATTTCATAGCCGATGATGATCTAGGGTTCATCAACCCGAGGATGATCTAGGAACTACTTCTAAACCCTAATCTTTAGGTAATTCCCCCTCATTATGCATGATCCCGATTCTTCTACCTATTCTAATTCTCTGCGAACTACGCTGACCTGAGCTTCTCACAATGAGAGGAACGTAGGCAATCTTCGGATCCGGTCTAAATCACTAACATACTACTAACACATTCATCATGATAGAAAGACCGATCAATTCGGGCAATAGGAGTGATAACGTCCAATATTCTTCTCTTGTTGTAATTTGACCCCCGAACCCACTAAAAAATGCTTTTTTCAATGTTTTGGCTTTAATTAAAACGGCGTGGCGACTCTCATAATTTTAATGTCGTTAAGAATATTCCCTTTGTAAATAAAAATAATCACAAGATACTTCCCATGCGTCGCTTCATCGGAAAGGGGTATTCACAGTGGCGACTCTGCTGGGGACTCCTTTGAAACTTTTTCAAACTTAGTGGGTCTAACTTTTGTCACATCATGATGCTTGCCATGTTTACACATGCACACACTTTCCATGTTTACACATGCACATACTTGCCATGTTTACACATGCACACACCTGCCATGTTTACACATGCACACACCTGCCATGTTTACCATGCACACACCTGCCATGTTTACGCATGCACACACCTGCCATGTTTATGCATGCACACACTTGCCATGTTTATACATGCACGCACTTGCCATGTTTACACATGCACACACCTGCCATGTTTACACATGCACACACCTGCCATGCTTTCCATGTTTACACATGCACACACTTGCCATGTTTACACATGCACACACCTGCCATGTTTATACATGCACACACTTGCCATATTTACACATGCACACACCTGCCATGTTTACACATGCACACACCTGCCATGTTTATACATGCACACACTTGCCATGTTTACACATGCACACACTTGCCATGTTTACACATGTACACACTTGCCATGTTTAAACGTGCACCTCACACACACTTGCCATGTTTACACATGCACCTCACACACTTGCCATGTTTACACATGCACCCTACACACACTTGCCATGTTTACACATGCACACACTTGCCATGTTTATACATGCACCTCACATACTTGCCATGTTTACACATGCACCCGTGCACCCCGCAATGTTAATACTTGTACTTTGTTGATAATTGTACTTTGTATATACCTTGTATCCTTGTACCTTTGTTATTTTTGCCTTAGTATTAGGGTCAAACAAAACTCTGCTATGATCCCTTGTACATTATTTTCCTTCTCCTGCATTGCATTGCATAGCGTCATTCAAACATTCAAAACTCCTCTCTTTTCTCTTTAAAAAGAATTAGTTTCTTGCCACACACTACCACTAGTCCGTGTCAGCACTGCACATGTCCCCATTACTCGGAGTATTCGATGTGCAGGAATTTGTGCGCTACTGCCGCCCTCTTTTCGAGTCACTCGTCTACTCCACTCACCGTGTACGTTCCGTGAGCGGTGGGAACCTTTTACCTTACCCGTGTCAACCCACACATAGAGATTAGGACACTCCTTAGACTAACCATTTAAGATGTAAATAAATGCAAAACTTTTCGCAAAATAAAATGTGCATTGCATCTAGACGACCTCTAAGGTCCATCGCTCACCCCTTGGGCCATCTATCAAAATTCCTCATCTTGGCCTATCTAAGTTACCTACCCATCATTGCGATCCATTTGGGCCTACCCTTCATCTCGACCCGCTTTGGTCAAATCCTTCTCAACCTTTGACCCCCTAGGTCAACTTTCTCCGCTCTTGACCCCCTTAGGTCAACCTTTGACCCCCTAGGTCAACTTTCTCCGCTCTTGACCCCCCTAGGTCAACCTTTGACCGCCTAGGTCAACCCTCTGAACCTTTAACCTCCTAGGTCAACCTTTGACCCCCTAGGATAACTTTCTCCGCTCTTGACCCCCTTAGGTCAACCTTTGACCCCTAGGTCAACCTTCTCCGCTCTTGACCCCCTTAGGTCAACTTTTGACCCCCTAGGTCAACTTTCTCCGCTCTTGACCCCCTTAGGTCAACCTTTGACCCCTAGGTCAACCTTCTCCGCTCTTGACCCCCTTAGGTCAACCTTTGACCCCTTAGGTCAATCTTATCCGTTTAAGTCAACCTTTGACCCCTAGGTCAACCTCATTTGTCTTTTAACCTCTTAGGTCAACCTTTGACCCCCTAGGTCAACTTTCTCCGCTCTTGACCCCCTTAGGTCAACCTTTGACCCCTAGGTCAACCTTCTCCGCTCTTGACCCCTTAGGTCAACCTTTGACCCCCTAGGTCAACTTTCTCCGCTCTTGACCCCCTTAGGTCAACCTTTGACCCCTAGGTCAACCTTCTCCGCTCTTGACCCCCTTAGGTCAACCTTTGACCCCTTAGGTCAATCTTATCCGTTTAAGTCAACCTTTGACCCCTAGGTCAACCTCATTTGTCTTTTAACCTCTTAGGTCAACCTTTGACCCCCTAGGTCAACTTTCTCCGCTCTTGACCCCCTTAGGTCAACCTTCGACCTCTTAGGTCAACCTTTGACCCTATAGGTCAACCTTATCCGCCTTTGACCTCTTAGGTCTACCCTTGACCTCCTATGTCAACCTTATCACCCTCGACCTCTTAGGTCACCCCTCGACCTCTTAGGTCAACCCTTGACCGCGTAGGTCAACTTTATCCGCCTCTGACCTCTTAGGTCAACCCTTGACCTCCTAGGTCAACCTTATCTACCTTTGACCTCCTAGGTCAACCTTTAACCGCCTAGGTCAACCTTACCACCCTTTGACCTCTTAGGCCAACCTTTGACCCCCTAGGTCAATCTTATCCGTTTAAGTCAACCTTTGACCCCTTAGGTCAACCTTACCAACCTTTGACCTCTTAGGTCTACCCTTGACCCCCTAGGTCAACTTTATCAACCTCCGACCTCTTAGGCAACCTTTGACCTCCTAGGTCAACCTTATCACCTTCGACCTCTTAGGTCACCCCTCGACCTCTTAGGTCAACCTTTGACCCCTTAGGTCAACCTCATCCGCCTTTGACCTCTTAGGCCAACCTTTGACCCCATAGGTCATTCTCATCTGCCTTTGACCCCATAGGTCAAACCTTGGACCCCTTAGGTCAACTTTATCACCCCTCGATCTCTTAGGTCAACCTTTGACCACTTAGGTCAACTTTATCCGCCTTTGACCTCTGAGGTCAACCTTTGACTCCTTAAGTCAACCCAATCACCTTTCGACTTCTTAAGTCAACCTTTGACCCTTAGGTCAACCTTATCCGCTATTGACCTCTTAGGTCAATCTTTGGTCCCATAGGTGAACCCAATTACCTTTGACCTTAACCCGCTTAGGTCAAACCGTCATCCTGACCCACCTAGGTCATTATTTGACCCACCGTTGTCCATACCAACCTAGGTCAACCCGTCTCGACCCGTTTAGGTCCACACACCATCCTCGACCCATCTAGGTCAACTCGTCCGTCTTAGGTTAAAACTACCCCTTTACCTTTGACCCATCTAGGTCAATCCTTGGCCCGCTTAAGTCGACTTGCCCGTCTTGAATCTATATACTGACCTCCCTAGGTCAACCAACCCGAATAGGTCAACCAACTCACATTCGACCCGCTTAGGTCAAACCATGTTTATCCCACTTAGATCATCCCATAGGCAACCCGCTACAACCCGCTATCTTGATTCATTCACCATATAGGTCAATCCAACCCTTCTCATTTAGGTCGACCTATCCATTACCCATCTAGGTCAACCCACCATTATCGTCGCATTCTAGCTTGAACCACTTCTTGTCTGAAACCTTAGGTCAATCCTTAGGTCAAATTTAGGTCAAACCATAAGTCAAACCATACCCGACTCAATCAAAACCAACTCCTATAGGTCTTCCTCACCCATGCTTGACTAAGGACCGAGTCATCTCCTGCTTTTGACCTCAAGATCGCTCTTTATCTTAAAAAGACTCTATCAAATTGACCCCTATGGTCACCTCTCACGCCTTTTTAAAAAAAAGTCTAACTTGATTCGAACTACGACGACCTGAGCCTCTTATTGTGTGGGACCTCTCCCTCATGATAAGGGGAACGTAGGCAACTTCGGCCCGGTCAAACTTTCAATTTTTTACCAAAATGCATTTCAAAAATGTGGAGACCGACTCTTTTGCCAAAATGATTTTTATAACGATGCCTTATCATTAAATACGAATCTAATTCTTTCATGACATAGAGTTCTGCATCATGTCGGCTGCAAGGAACATCGAAGTTGCAACTGAAGCTGCTACCCAAGATCCCGAGATAATCCTCTACACCGGTACTGCTCTCAGTAAGCAAGCATCCCACTTCGAAGCCATCATCGATGAACAAGCAATCCACTTTAAGGCCATTCTCAACGAGAAAGCAACACACTTTCAGAAGGAGATGCATAAGACCCTAAGAGATATCGAGAGGCGCCATTTGTCTGACATTCGTGGCGTTTATGATTACCTCAGTCGAATTCTCCCTCTTGCTCAATGTCAACACCCGTACGCTCCTCAAATGTACGGGCCGCCACAGACTGTCCCGGTCGGGATGCCCCCTATGACTACTCATCAACAAGGGGTGCCGGTACCTAAATTACCCTCAAAGACAGTTCGTGAAAGGAAGGACGAGCGCGAATTCGACGACTTGGGAAAACTCTTCAAAAGTCTAGTTCAAGCCGGCAAGTTGTCTCCTTTGTTCAATTATGAACCAAGTAGGGTGAAGCAAGGCTTGGATCCCTCCAAACACTGCCAATACCACCAGTACATTGGACATGACACCGAAGATTGCCTCCAATTGAGGAGAAAGATTCAAAGCCTCATTAACAGCGGAGTCATCACCCGTCAACGGAATACATGGGCATGGGCAAAAGAGGAAATTGGAGCTACCTCCTTTAAATAAAAGAAAATAAAAGGGTCATTCAGTCTTCGTAGGTTCTAGAGTGTCCTTAGTCAAAAGTCCACCTTGGACGATCTTTGTTTCTTTAAGTAAAAGTCCACCCCGGATTAGTCATTTTTCTTTCAAATAATAAAGAGTCTTTATTTCTTTTCTCTCTAGACTTGAGACATAATCTTGCATAAATCAATTCCATGAAATTGTCTTATTCACCATTTTCGCTTGATTGCTATATCTTTATATGATGAATTAATCTTAATCTTACTCATTAATGGCGACTCATTAAAAGGTAAATGGACCCACAAACCATTCACATAATTAAGTAAACGATTAATCTTAAAATAACAAATGCTTCGATCAATTGGGATGAACGAATCACTTTCTCTTCTCTCTACATTCTACCCCCATACACTCTCTATATACACTTCCCCTGTGTACACCCTCCATATACCTATCTATATAATACCCGCTATACACTCACCCCGTGTACATTCTTCACGAACACTCTCTCCATACACCTTCTCCCATACACCTCCCGTCTCACCATTAAACCCCTTTTCCACACGGTCATGCAAAGAAATAGACTGCGGTTGCTCATCATCAGGCACCCATGCTGCCACTATTCAAGAGGGATGTTTCTCCATTCATGAGTATTACATGCCGATACACTGAGGTTGTCTGTATTCCATCGCAAATGCCAAGTGCACGAAGTTGTTTATACCATTCATGGGTGCCACGTGACGATCCGATGGAGCTCCGTCGATGAAGGACAAGGGGCTACGATGCCCGCCGCCAGCAAAAAGCCGCTTGAACTATAAGGAAGCTACTTCGCAATCAACAAATGCGAAAACGAACCAGGGGCTCGTCTTGCCCAATGTTTCATGTACAAATATAAAATGAAAGCTCGCTAGGTCGAACCCAAAAAGGCGACCCAGGCAAAAATTAGAGCATTGCACAAAAAGAAGCCCGCTAGGTTGAAAACCCGAAAGGGCGGCCTAGGCAAAAAAAAGGGTGTGCACAAAAAAAAATAAAAAAAATAAATAAAGAAAAATAGAAGGGGCTATCACCACAGAATATTTTCACTTCAAATGTTCTATTTTTCTTTCTTTCCCTACAAAGAAGATTAACACGGCAGCAGCAACCCATGACAACTACGATGGAGCAATCCACTGCAACAACTACAAAGGAGTAATCCACCGCAATGAGCTACAAAGAACAACTCACCTCAAACGAACCTCGCACCCCTAAACTCAAAACCCAACTTCATCGTCAACCGGGCAACCACTCAAAGCCAAACATAACCTACCTTGGGTCAACTTTCTTTCTTTTCTTTCCTCCCACACATACCCACTGAAACCCGACACCATCGTCAAGCGGGTCATCCCCGAACTACGCGGACCTGAGCTTCTCACATTGAGGAGAACGTAGGCAACCTTAGGGTCCGGTCCAAAATATATACAACCCACCTCGTAGCCAATTTTCCTTCTCTTCTCTCTTCCCCCATATTTCTACTCCTGACTTCTTCACTCACAATTGATCAAAACATTTATTAATTTGAGGCTACTTGTTTACCAATTAACCATAACTCATTAACTAATCAACGAGGTCCATTCTCGAGCAATCAAATGAGAATCTTGAATAAAACAATTTTCAAATGTCTCAACAAGTCTTCCGTTCTACAATCTAGGAAAGAGCTAAACACTTACTTTCTGTCAAAGCAGGGGCTTCCTCCCTTTTGTACATATATACCCTCAGTTGCTCAAAGAGTCAAAATGTGAGTACTATCTCTCTCTCTCTCTCTTACTCTCCCCAAAATGCCCCCGCATGTTTTCAAACAATTCTTTTTTCCTTTTTTGAGTCGACTGAATGACTTCAAAAAAAAAAAAAAAAAAAAAAAAAAAAAAAAATTGACGCAAAAGAGATGCCCGCTAGATTGAAAACCCGCAAGGGCGGTCTAGGCAGAAAAAAGGGTGCGTCTTAAAAGAGGTAGGATACCCCGTTCTACGCAACTGGGGCTTCCCTAACAATAAAGGACCGACCATAAGGTTTCTCAAAGAATGCCGGGGCTTCATCAAGCACATACTTAGAAGAAGAGGACTCCTCATCATCAAGCTCGACGTAGGATTTCTCAAAGGAGGGAGGATACCCCGCTCTACGCAACTGGGGCTTCCCTAACAATAAAGGACCGACCATAAGGTTTCTCAAAGAATGCCGGGGCTTCATCAAGCACATACTTAGAAGAAGGGCATCCCTCATCATCAAGCTTGATGTAGAGTTTCTCAAAGGAGGGAGGGTACCCGCTCACCAAATTAGATAATCCCCAACGGAATGGGTCGACTATGTGGTTTCCCAGAGAATACCGAGGCGTCAACAAGGATACACTTAGAAGAAGGGACCCCTCATCGTCAAACTCGGCACGCGACGACCTATTTGGATTGATTAGAATCATAATTAATTATAAGGCATCTGTATAAGATCATAACACTTTCATAAAGTTTTCTCCTCCCCGACACTTTGTTTATAAACCCGCACTCTCGATCTCCACAAAATTTGTATAAACCTCCTCGGTCCACTCTGAAACCCATCTTTGTGATTCTTGAACCGAATCGGTCCTTCACCCTATTTCCTACACAATAGGATACCCTTAGGTCCCAACCTACCTGGTTCAAAACCTTAGGTCCCAAGCCTACCTGGCCAGTCTTGCCTAAGGTACACCATAAACTCTCTAGGTCCCGAGCCTACCCGATCAGTCTTACCTAGGTCCCAAACCTGCCCGTGAATCTTACCTAGGTTACATCATAACCTCTTAGCTCGACCTTCCGCAAGTTCGTAGCATGACCCCTTTGGCCTCAAACCGGTTCTACCCAAAACTTCAGACCTTAAACCAGTTAACCAAAGCCAAATCCTTAGGGTGACCCATTAGGTCCCGAACCTACCGGTCCCGAGCCTACCCGATCTCCTAGATCTCAAACCTACCAACACATACTCATCCTTACCTTGTCTAAGCAATAGCTCTCTTATCCTCCTCGTTCCAACCTTTTAGGTCTACTCAGTCTAACCTGTTGAGCGATCTCTTAGATCCCAAGACCATTCAAGTCTACCAAACTTATCCTTGAAGTCCATGATATGTCTGGTCCATACCTTAGGCCTCAACCCCTAAACCTTTAGGTCACAAGACTTTCTACCCTCTAGGTCTCTCACCTTACATCTCCACCCTTGGAACTCTTTAATTCCCAAGCCTACTTGGTCCAATTAAAAGCGACGCATCTACGTCTCCTGACTCCCGTCATATCCAAGCCATGGCCCTACCACTCTTAAACCTACCAAGTACCAACCTAGTGTCACTCCTTAGCTTCAAAAGACTTCATAGTCTGACCTTCAACCCCTTAGGTCTCTAACCTACTTAATCCGAGCCGAGTCCAAACCTCGCCACCTACGAGGTCCACCCTTGAACTCCATGGATCTCAAACCTTTCTTCCCCACGAGTCCAAACCTCAAACATGCTCGAACGCATAGGATCTTCCGCATACCGTGACATGCCATAAAGATATCAAAACCTGTCCAGTCAAAAATCGTGCGCTTAACACCTTTGGTCCCATACCAAACCCACCTTCGCAATCGCCGAACGAGCTTGGTCACGCGCAATGACCTCTAAGACAAACTTCGGTCCTAAGCATACCCAATCCAACTTAGGCACCTATTGTACTCGAGCAAAGTCTTGGACACTCAATCCCTTTACCTAAAGTGCCAACGTGGTCACATATCCAGACCATCTCCCGCACATGGTTCTCACCTAGCATACCTTTGGACCCAAACCCGCCATGTCCACCTTATACCCTTAACTGGTCCCAATCCGTTACCCCTTGGCCGACCTCAAGCCTGCTTGGTCCTAACCCATAACGCGGTTTCTCTAAGACAAAAGACTTACCCGCTTGAAAGCCTTATGTCCCAACGCTACCCTGCCTAGCCTTCGATCTCCTAGATCTCACGCCTACCATTCCATTAGGCGCCGGTCTCCTTAACACATGTCTGAGTCTTACCCTAGCTAAACCCTAGCACTCTAGCCTAGGTCTAACCTATCAAGCCTATCCAGCCATGAGGTATCAAGTTCACCTGCCCCAAACCGCAACACTCTTAGACCTCAAACTTGCTCGGTCTAAACCAAGACAAACCTTCAAATGCTTTCGGTCTCCAGACCCTAGCCTTAAGCCTAAGTGGTCACATTCTCTCCAAACCCTAGCCCCAAGTCTAGGTAATTACATCCTTCCAAACCCTACCTTAGAGCCTAGGTATTTATACCCTTCCTAAACCCTAGCCTTGATCCTAGGTAGTCACGTATCCTCTCTAAACCCTAGCCTCGAGCCTAGGTAGTCATATCATTCTCTCTGAACCCTAGCCTCAAGCCTAGGTAATTACATCCTTTCAAACCCTAGCCTTGATCCTAGGTAGTTACACCCTTCCTAAACCCTAGCCTTGATCCTAGGTAGTCACATATCCTATCTAAACCCTATCCTTAAACCTACGAAAACCACAACATCCCCTTTAACCCTAGCCCAAATTCTAGGGAATTTCCAAAGCCCCGTATGCAACATCATTTCCAAATTCCCGAAACCCTAGTCTCGAAACCTAGGAAATTTACAATCTCAATTCTCCGTTTTATTGAACCCTAGTCCAAAACATAGGATATAATGCCCTGTCCAAAACTCAATCAACCCTAGCCTCAAGCCTAGGAAGCCGCATTCGCTCTAAACCCTAGCCTCGAGCCTAGGTAGTCGCATTCGCTCTAAACCCTAGCCTCGAGCCTAGGTAGTCGTACTCTTTCTAAACCCTAGCCTCGAGCCTAGGTAGTCGCAGTCGCTCTAAACCCTAGCCTCGAGCCTAGGTAGTCGCATTCATTCCAAACCCTAGCCTCGAGCCTAGGTAGTCGCATTCGATCTAAACCCTAGCCTCAAGCCTAGGTAGTCGCACTCTTTCTAAAGCCCTAGTCTCAAGGCTAGGTAGAAATTATCCTTTTTAAACTCTATCATCAAGCCTAGGATTCAACATTCCCTTCAAACCCCAGTCCTATACCTAGGAAATTCCTTCACCTTAGTCTCAAAACGTAGGAAGTTTACAGTCCTTAGCCTTAAAACCTAGCCTAAAGCCTAGGTTACCATGAACCTTTCCAAGCCATAGTCACCAATCCCGGAAAATGGTGAACCCTAACATCAAGCTTAGTGGACCTTCCACAAAAGCAATCCCTCTTCCCAACGGTCCATGGTCTCAAGCCTAGGAAGTCACAACCCTTTCAACTCCCAGCCTTAGGTCTAAAGCCAACGCCTTTGCAACCTCTGAACCTACCATAACTCCAAGCCCTAGCCGCGAAGCCTAGGATATTTCTAAACCCTAGTCCCAAACCAAGGAGAGTCATGGTCCTTAAACACCAGTTTCCAAACCCTTGTTCGAAACCCTAACATCTAGGAAGTTCCCAAACCTCAACCTCTCCAAACCCTAGCCCCAAACCTAGGAATCTGCATTCTCTCCAAACCCTAGTCTCAAGCCAAGGAAGCACCATCCCCTTTTACCCTAGCCCAAGTTCTAGGGAATTTCTAAAGCCCTGTGTGCAACATCCTTTCCAAATTCTCGAAACCCTAGTCTCGAAACCTAGGAAATTTATAATCTCAATCCCCCGCTAGTCTTATGCCTAGGATACAATAGCCTTTCCATATTCTCTCCGAACCCTAGCCTCGATCCTAGGCAGTCGCATTCTCTCCAAACCCTAGCCCGTAAGCCTAGGAAACCCACATTTTATCCAAGACACAATCTCAAGTGTAAACAACCATAACATCTTTTGCATCCTTATCTAAGAGGCTACCCATCCCCTTTCCTTAGAAGCCTTAGGTCCTACCCTAAGCAACCAAGCAAAATGTCCCTTACCTAATACGTTCATCTTAATGGTTCGTAGCCTCATATTATGTATTCCTCCTAATTTAGGGTAAGCGGATCCCAAACATTACGCTTTCCGTGGTCGTCCTTTGCTCACCAAAGAGTCCTTTACCTTGGCGACTCCCCGAGAGTCCATCACCTTTGCGACTCCCCAAGAGTCCATCACTTCTGCGACTCCCCAAGAGTCCATCACTTCTGCGATTCCCCGAGAGTCTATCACCTTTGTGACTCCCCAAGAGTTCATCCCGTTTGCGACTTCATAACAATCCATCATCTTTGCCTCCACATGCAAAATTTCAGTTTTACCCCTAGTACATTCCCCTTTGATTCATTTTAGGTGCCCTTAGCGCTGTTTTGACTGATATTCGATACCTTTGGGAATGGAAAGCCCCTTAAAATTTCCATTCTTCACCAAATATTTGCTTAGGATTCGTATGGTTGTAAAGACTTTGGCGCCTCTATGACATATGCATCCTAGATCGATCACAATGGGCAGAAGCCTCGGCGTTTCTGTTTGCGAGAGATCCAGCATCTATTATTTTAGAACTTCCTAATATTTGCTTAGGATTCGTATGGTTGTAGAGACTTCGGCGCCTCTATGACATACGCATCCTAGATCGATCGCGATGGGCAGAAGACTCGGCGTTTCTGTTTGCGAGAGATCCAGCATCTATTATTTTAGCACTTCCTAATATTTGCTTAGGATTCGTATGGTTGTAGAGACTTCGGCGCCTCTATGACATACGCATCCTAGATCGATCGCAATGGGCAGAAGCCTCGGCGTTTCTGTTTGCGAGAGATCCAGCATCTAATATTTTAGCACTTCCTAATATTTGCTTAGGATTCGTATGGTTGTAGAGACTTCGGCGCCTCTATGACATACACATCCTAGATCGATCGCGATGGGCAGAAGCCTCGGCGTTTCTGTTTGCGAGCGATCCAGCATCTATTTTAGGATTCGTATGATTGTAGAGACTTCGGCGCCTCTATGACATACGCATCCTAGATCGATCGCGATGGGAAGAAGCCTCAGCGTTTCTGTTTGCGAGAGATCCAGCATCTATTATTTTAGCACTTCCTAATATTTGCTTAGGATTCGTATGGTTGTAGAGACTTCGGCGCCTCTATGACATACGCATCCTAGATCGATCACGATGGGCAGAAGCCTCGGCGTTTCTGTTTGCGAGCGATCCAGCATCTATTTTAGGATTCGTATGATTGTAGAGACTTCGGCGCCTCCATGACATACGCATCCTAGATCGATCGCGAGGGGCAGAAGCCTCGGTGTTTCTGTTTGCGAGCGATCCAGCATCTATTATTAGGATTCGTATGGTTGTAGAGACTTCGGCGCCTCAATGACATACCATCCTAGATCGATCGCGATTGGCAGAAGCCTCGGCGTTTCTGTTCGCGAGAGATCCAACATCGATTACTTTAGCGCAATCGGCAGGAGCCCTGGCGATCCTGATTGCGTTTATCATTCCATCTTGGGATTATTTAGACAACGTAATCTTTATTTTTCCCAAATGACTTCATTTCCTAACGAATGATCGTTCTTCATACAGGATAGTGCCCGTAGGTTTATTATCCCTAGCAGAAGTCCGATGGCTCGTTTTTCCCTAATCCCTTCGAACTACGACCGGCTTGATTCCTCCAAGGATACGTAGGAAACCTGAAAAGGTTCAGCCACCCGACCGACATGGTCATCTCTCATCCCCAGCAGGTGCATTTTCCCCAGCAGAAAGCGTTGCTCCCCATCAGAGGACAATCATCCTCAATTTCCCATCCGATTTGAACTACGTTTGGCTTGATTCCCCCGCGGATACGTAGGTCGCCTGCCAAGGTTCAGCCGTTCCCTTACCTTTCATCTGTTTTGAAACTCATGTTTCAGACGGATCCTTCTTTTTATCGTCGACCCCACATTGCCTTGCAAGAAGCGTCGCCGAGGGGCTACTGTTAGTACCCGACCTGAAAATGAGTTTATTAAGACTTTCCCAAAAATACAAGGACTTTATAGGAATTAGAAACCTTGCAAAGACTTGTCCTGGATTCCCAAAATATCTCATTTATGACAAAATCCATCAAAATAGGCAACTTAGGGTTACCATAAAGCAACAGTGAAACCCTAGCTTGAAAATCAAGTCAGCGCGCAACGATGGCCACGCGGCCACTTTCGCCGCCATCCTCAATATTGGCCACGCGGCCATATTCGCCGCTGCCCTCAACAATGGCCAGGCGGCCAACCTTGCGCTGGATGATCTGGACCATCAGATCTTCCCCTCAGTTTACTATATAAACCAATCCCATGCTATTGGTTTAGGGGTCCGATTTTGAGAGCTCTAAGTACGAATTGTGGAGTTCTTAAACAATATTTTGCTCTCTAATTAACATTCAAACACTCAAGAAGATCCAAGGTTTATTTCTTGCCAACATAGGTAAGTTTTCTAACTTTTTCTTCATGTTCTTGCATTATTCTTAATGTAGATCTTTTATATTCATGTTCTTACATGTTTATTCATAGTTTCTTCATATGCTTTGCATGTTTATTCATATGTTCATATATGTTCTTCGCATGTTCTTCGTGTTCATAGATTAAAACCTTATTTATGATATATTTAGGGTTGCGATCTTTATAATTACATGTTATTTCATAGCCGATGATGATCTAGGGTTCATCAACCCGAGGATGATCTAGGAACTACTTCTAAACCCTAATCTTTAGGTAATTCCCCCCTCATTATGCATGATCCCGATTCTTTTACCTATTCTAATTCTCTGCGAACTACGCTGACCTGAGCTTCTCACAATGAGAGGAACGTAGGCAATCTTCGGATCCGGTCTAAATCACTAACACACTACTAACACATTCATCATGATAGAAAGACCGATCAATTCGGGCAATAGGAGTGATAACGTCCAATATTCTTCTCTTGTTGTAATTTGACCCCCGAACCCACTAAAAAATGCTTTTTTCAATGTTTTGGCTTTAATTAAAACGGCGTGGCGACTCTCATAATTTTAATGTCGTTAAGAATATTCCCTTTGTAAATAAAAATAATCACAAGATACTTCCCATGCGTCGCTTCATCGGAAAGGGGTATTCACATAATTTTCCTCTCTAAAAGGTAGAATAGAAAACTCCCACTAAAAGTAGGGCGTGTCTTTCTTTTCAGCCAAAGTCAATCTCGACATTTTCCTCTCTAAAATGAAAACATTTTTTCGGTCCGCAGTCAACTGTGCCCGCACCCCACAAAGTCAACAGCAAGTGCGGCTCCGGATAGCATACAGCTTTAAGCAGCAATGTAGTCCATGGTGAACCGTTGAAATCACCACCTCTTTATCAACAAAGTCTACTCAACAAAATCGCATTCATCGGCAAACGGATTCTCGAATCCCGCCAGGTCTTCTCTCTACTTTTAATACGGCAGACGGATTCTCGGATCCCGCCATCGGCAGACGGATTCTCGGATCCCGCCAAGCCTTCTCTCGACTTTAAATGCGGCAGAAAGATTCTCGGATCCCGCCATCAGCAGACGGATTCTCGGATCCCACTAGGTCTTCTCTCGACTTTAAATGCGGCAGACGGATTCTCGGATCCCGCCATCGGCAGACGGATTCTAGGATCCCGCCAGGTCTTCTCTAGACTTTAAATGCAGCAGACGGATTTTCGGATCTCGCTATCAGTAGACGGATTCTCGGATCTCGCTAGTCCCCTATACGGACTTTAAGGCTTAGCCACGGTAGGCCATTTTCATACTACCGTACCCCCTCTATCAGCAGAAGTTGCTCATACAGGGAGCGCATCTCTATAGTTTTTGTAAGTAAAATTTGAGGTCCTTTGTAAGATATTTCAAAAATGCTTCAGAAGAAGAAGAAAAATGGAGTTTTACCTAAACTTCAAGTGACTTCAAACACTTCTTGATGAATTGCTTTGGAAAATGTCTTGGAAATGATTTGTGTATAGTTTTTGTAAGTAAAATTTGAGGTCCTTTGAAATGGTGGAAAATAGATGTTTTTATAGGTGAAAACTAGATGTTTTTGGTGCCAAAACGCAGTCACAAAGAAATCTTTCCCGGGCAAAATCATGTAAAAATGAGCAAGGGAGAGATTCTTGAACAGAAATCTGTAACTGACGCCCAGAGGCGCGCGCTTCTGGCTCCTATGGGTGGAGGCGCGCGACTCAGAGATGGATTTTTTGATAGAATGGACTAGAAAGTCAGCCATATTATTCAGTTTAGTCCCTGGACTTAACGAAGTCAGTCAGGAACTTAACGGAAGTAACAGAAACTAACGAGAAACACTTAAAAGAGGGAGAAACACAAGATCAACCGTGCAATCGGGGTGAGCGGTCCAAGTCGGGGTGTCTATAGAGCCCCTCGGTGACGTGGATTGCGAAGCAAAACACGTCGACGAAAGAAAGTACACCCGCCAAGGACATCACTTAAGAAAAACCAAAGACTCGATGAAAGCAGGAATTTGAAATCGTGAGAGATAGGGGTACGCTCCCTGTGTGAGCGGCTTTTGTTGATAGAGGAGGTGGCATGATTCGTTTGTAAATCTGCCGGCTGAATCCGTTAGTGAATCCATGGAATGAGTCCGTTAGTGAACCCTGTTGATGAATCCGTTAGTGAATCCGCTTGATGAATCCGTTAGTGAATCCGTTGAATGAGTCCGTTAGTGAACCCTGTTTGACGAATCTGCTCGATGAATCCGTTAGTGAATCTATTGAATGAGTCCGTTAGTGAAGCCTTTGAATGAGTCTGTTAGTGAACCCTTTTGACGAATCCGTTAGTGAATCCGCTTGATGAATCCGTTAGTGAATCCATTGAATGAGTCCGTTAGTGAACCTTGTTGACGAATCCGTTAGTGAATCCACTTGAATGAGTCCGTTAGTGAACCCTGTTGACGAATCCGTTAGTGAATCCATTGAATGAGTCCATTAGTAAACCCTGTTGACGAATCCGTTAGTGAATCCGCTTGAATGAGTCCGTTAGTAAACCCTGTTAACGAATCCGTTAGTGAATCCGCTTGATGAATCCGTTAGTGAATCCATTAAATGAGTCCGTTAGTGAACCCTTTGAATGAGTCCGTTACTGAACCCTGTTGACGAATCCGTTAGTGAATCCGCTTGATGAATCAGTTAGTGAATCCATTGAATGAATCCGTTAGTGAACCCTGTTGACGAATCCGTTAGTGAATCCGCTTGAATGAGTCCATTAGTGAACCCTATTGACGAATCCGTTTGTGAATCCGCTTGATGAATACGTTAGTGAATCCATTGAATGAGTCTATTAGTGAACCCTGTTGACGAATCCGTTAGTGAATCCGCTTGATGAATCTGTTAGTGAATCCATTGAATGAGTCCGTTAGTGAACCCTGTTGACGAATCCGTTAGTGAATCCGCTATGTTGCTTGAGAAGTGGTGATTTCAGTGGTTCATCATGGACCGAATTGCTGCTTGTAGCTGTATCTGATGTATGTTGTTCGGAGCTGCACTTGCTGTTGAGTTCATGACTTTTGTGGGGTGCGGGCACAGTTGACTGCGGACCGAAAAGATGTTTCCCCTTTTAGAGAAGAAAATGCCGAGATTGGCCTTGACTGAAAAGTAAGAGACACACACTACTTTTAGGTTTAGTGGAGTTTCTATCTTATTTTAATTTAGACATGCCTTAGGGGCGGACCAAATTAATGTGTGCCCAACTGCGTCCCCAAGGGCGGAGCTGTTGTGGCTTTGATGAAGAATGTTGATCCTGCTGGTTTTGGGAGTTCCTGGACTTTGTTCCTGCATGATTTCTTCTTTTGACAAGGGCCGGTTGAGGCACCTCTAAAATGGGAGGCGGGCGTCCTGGCTAGTGACTGTGGGATGCTCGCGCTTCCCAAGTGGGTGGCGGGAGGCGCGCGCTTCTGGGGAGCGAATTTCGGGGCTTGACATTTGCTGACCAAAAGATCTCCAACAGCTATAATATCAGCCTCTGTTCGAACATATTCCTCCAACAGCTATTTTCTGCCATTCTTGAATACTCTCTTCTTGCTTGATTTTGCTTGTAATCAACATTCTCCATGGCATCCAATTCTTTTCCTCTTGATACCAAGGTTGTTGGTGAGTACGAGAAGGACTTGTCAACCTTCGTTTATTCTTTCAAGACCCATCCTAAGAATGCTTTTGTCAAAGACTTCGGGTTTCGAATTCTCTTCACCCTTCGGACGTTGAAGCCGGATTGGGATTTGTTAAAGGCTGCTGCAGCGTTTTGGGATTGTGACAGTCACACTTTTAATTTTTCGGCAAATGAAATGGTGCAGACTGTTGATGACTTTGGTGCCATTCTTGGCATGCCACTGGTGGGTCAAATTGCCGTCCCCAAATATCATCGTGGAGTGATTGATTCTTGGTCCGATTTATTGAACCTCCTTGTTGAGGGTGTGAGGAAAATGATGCATGGCACCATGGTTGATATAACCGAGTTGCCGATAGAGATTCCTCATTTTATCAGCCTGAGAGAGTTCTTCGGCAGTTCGGTCGTCAGCAGATTATCCCTTTTCCGAGGAGCGGGGTGCTCCATTCAGTCTCGTACATGGGTCCAGACTTTTCGAGGGAACTCCAGATGGCTTGGGGTGGTGACCATCATCGGTGGGCTTCCGTCCCTACTCATCAGGGTAGTATCTTTCTTCCGGAGAGTTACGTGGATTACCTGTTCGGTACCCTTTACCGCAGTATCACTTGGGTCAACATGCTTCGAGCTGAGTTGCTAGGGAAGGACTTTGAGCCCAGTAGTTCTTTGAGGTATGAGGAAGCTGCTGCTGATTCGAACAATATTTTGGCTGACCCTTTCGGTACTCCTTTAGATAGTTTCTACGCTCGGAGGCGTCTTTGCTGCGCAGAAGGTTTTGGTCCGTCTCAGCGTTCCTAGGCCTCCCAAGAAGAGTAGGATTGAGAGCCGTTCGGGTGGCCCTTCGAAAGCTAAAAAGAAATTAG
Organism: Campanula takesimana; assembly: GCA_026119855.1. Lineage (NCBI taxonomy): Eukaryota > Viridiplantae > Streptophyta > Magnoliopsida > Asterales > Campanulaceae > Campanula > Campanula takesimana. The sequence continues at coordinate 507,401 of JAOWBW010000516.1, read as the reverse complement.
ATTTTCCTTAGTACCCCAAGATTGCAATTAAGTAGACCACTTGTTAGGATTTAATGTTTTAGTGTCTTTTAAGCTCAACAATATCTGTTGTAATGGCAAGAATGATTTGAGAGATGAATAAAAATTGCATTTTGTTATGACGTGATTGGGTAAAAATTTATTGTTTTAGACCACACCTGAAGGTTGCCTACGTTCCTCTCGTAGAGAGGCTCAGGTCTCCATAGTTCAAACAAATGAAGAACATTTTTTTTTTTTTTTTGTGTTCACCCTATTTTTGTCCTAGACCGCCCTTTCGGGTTTTCAATCTAGCGGGCTTCTTTTTTGCACGTGCTCTAATTTTTGCCTAGGCCGCCCTTACGGGTTTTCAACCTAGCGAGCGTTTTGTTTTTTAATGGTCTTTATTTGTTAAACGTAGAACTTCTTGAGCTTGTCGAGGTTGACCTCCTTTGGCAATTGATCACCATCCAAGTCTATGAGTTGGATTGCACCGCCGCTCAATATCTTCCCACTTTGATGTTTCGGGGCTTCACCTTCTTGTTGAAAGCCCTTGCCATTCTTTGTTGATAAGCCCTTGTGCACTCAAATGCTCTTAACCTCTTTTCATCGAGTAGGGCTAGTTGCTCGTATCGACTTTGCATCCAATCAACCTCGTTGACTTGTTTCTCGAGCAAGACCCGTAGAGAGGGAACTTCGAGTTCGACTGGGAGTAGGGCTTCAGAACCATAAACCAATGAATATGGGGTTTGTCTCGTTGCTGACCGGATTGATGTGCGGTAGCCCCACAATGCTAGTGGTAACTTTTTGGGCCAATCTCTTCCTGTTGAAGCCATTTTTCGTATGATGACCTCTATTGTTTTGTTTGCTGCTTCGACCGCTCCATTAGCTTGGGGACGGTACGGGGATGACTTGTGCTTGGTAATTTTGTAGTTAACCAAAAGTGCATCCATTTATTTCTCGAAGTGAGAACCATTGTCGGAGATGATCTCATGAGGAATACCATATCGGCACATGATGTTCTTCACGAATTCGGCCACTTTCTTGTCGTTGAGGACTCGGTAAGCTTGTGCTTCGACCCACTTTGTGAAATAATCCACGGCCACTAGAATGAATGACTGTCCATTGCTTCCCGTAGGATGGACTTTGCCGAGGATATCTATGCCCCAACAAGAGAATGGCCAAGGCGTGGTCATGTTGTACAATTGTGAAGGTGGAGCATGTCGCAGATTAGCATGGAACTGGCACTTTGTGCATTTCTTAACTTTCTCGATGCAGTCTCTTTCCATTGTAGTCCAATATTAGCCAATACGGAGTATCTTCTTGGCTAACATAATCCCATTCATGTGGGGTCCACACTCGCCTTCGTGGACTTCGTGCATGATTTCTTGAGCTTCGGTCTCATTTGCACATAAGAGATTGATCCCTTGATGGTGTCTTTTGTAGACTCGGTTCCCAATCAACACATATCTGGCGGCTAGCTTTTGTAATGCTACTCGAGATTTCCCATTGCTGTTCTCAGGGAAGGTGCCATTGTTGAGAAAGTTCATGATGTCTGTGTACCAAAGGGGGTTATCTTGGACTTCATTGATCTCAATACTCATACAGTATGCCGGACTAGTTCTTCTTGAAATTTTGAAGGGCTTCACCATTTTTCCTTTGGGCATCTCAATTAGTGAGGCTATGGTGGCTAAAACATCGGCAAAGCGGTTCTTGTCCCTAGGCAAATAATTGAACGTGATGTCTTGGAACTGTCCAGCTAGCTCCTTGAGGTGTTGACCATACTATTGGAGGGTCGGGTCTTGGATTTGCCATTTACCCGATGTCTGATTGATAAGGAGTAGGGAGTCACCAAATACCTCTAGCTCTGTGACATTTCTTTCTAGTGCTACTTCTAGCCCTGCTATACATGCCTCATATTCGGAAATGTTATTGGTAGCTTCGAATTCAAGATGGATTGCGATTGGAGTGTAGGTGTCTTTTGGATCGACAAGCAACATTCTTATCCCATAACCATGCTTATTGGCTGCGCCATCGAAAAAAATTTGCCACTTATTTTCCTCGGTTGTGGTGTAAATCAACTGCTCGTCGAGAAATTGTAAGTCTTCCCCCTTCACTTCGTTACACGGAAATTCAGCAAGCTGATCACTGAACACTTTCCCCCTGATGGATTTGAGTGTGACGTAAGTGATATCATAGCCGACGAGCATGAAGTACCACTTGGCTATCCTTGTTGACATGAAAGGATTCTCAAAGATGTAGCAGAGCTGGTCCACTTTTGCTACTAGCTTGATCAGAAAGGCTTCCATGTAATGTTTGAGCTTTTGAGTGACCCAAACCAGTGCTGCGCATGACTTCTCCAAGACGGAGTAGTTCTTTTTGCCTCCTTGAAATCGGCGACTGACAAAATAAATGGCATTCTCTTTTGTGGAGTCTCATTGCTCTTGTGCTAGCATAGCCCCTAGGGCTTCCTCATTTACTGTGAGGTAGAGCAGGAGAGGCTTCTCCTTGTGTGGTGGAACCAAACCTGGAGGGCATGTCAAGTAATGCTTCACTTGGTCTAAATCTTCTTGGCAAGCGTCGGTCCATTCTAGATCCACATTCTTCTTGAGTAGCTTGAAGATTGGCTCACACATGGAAGTAAGCTGGTGCACGAACCGACAGATGTACTGAAGTCTGCCCATGAAACCTTTGATTTGTTTTTGTGTCTTTGGAGGAGGCATGTCAATGATTACCTTGATTTTTGAAGGATCCGCTTCAATTCCCTTTTCAGTGACCATGTAGCCAAGAACTTTGCCTCGGATAACCCCAAAAGTGCACTTTGCGGGATTAAGCCTCATCTTGTGTTATCGAAGCTGTTCAAAGAACTTGCGGAGGTCGATCAAATGTTGACAGTCGGTCCCCTTCGAGTGGATAATCATGTCGTCCACATAGACTTCAATTTCCTTGTGGATCATTCGTGGAACAAGTCTGTCACAGCCCTTTGATAAGTAGCCCCAGCGTTCCTCAATCCAAATGGCATGACTGTGTAGCAAAAGGTAGCCCACGGTGTTGTGAAAGCAGTCTTGTGTTGATCCTCTTCTGCCATGATAATCTGATTATATCCCGCGAAACCGTCCACAAACGAGCGGACCTCGTAGGTAGCAGTGGAGTCGACTAGCATATCGATGTTGGGTAGTGGAAAGTCATCCTTTGGAGAAGCTTTGTTCAAATCCTGGAAATCCACACAAACACGGACCTTGTCGTTAGACTTTCTGAATGTCACGATATTTGCAAGCCATGTTGGATACTCAATAAATTTGATGAAGCCCACACTGAGAAGCTTCTCTATCTCTTCTTTGACTTGTAAAGACCATTCCGGCTTGATCTTTCTGAGTTTCTGCTTTATCGGCTTAGCGTCGTCTCTGATTGAAATCCTGTGCTCGGCGACCTTTCTGTCTAAACCCGGCATGTCTTTGTATGACCATGCAAATACATCCATGAACTCTTTGAGCAGTGCAGTCAATCTGTCTTTCTCTTCCCCCTTGAAGAAGCTTCCGATCTTGGTTTCTTTCGGATCCTCAGCGGTACCCAGATTAACAACATGCAATTCTTTGTCAGCCCCTGGACCATTTTCACCACGACTATGGACCTGTTGAGCAAGTTCATTTAAGTATGTTTTGTTTTCGTGGTCTATTTCATCATTGTTTGAATCGTTACTAACTAGTTCATTAAATTCGTTATTAGTTAATTCATCATTCATGATGTTTGCAATCTCGGGGTACTCAAAAATATCAAACTTTTCATTAACAAAGAAAGGGAACACACGCTCGGCTATTGCCTCCATAACCTCTTGGGTGAGGGTATCGGAAACACTCTCGGACTCGAATGTGAATGTGAACAAGTCTTCCATTGTAACTTTGCGTGGGATGCAACCCATTTTCTTGACCAAGAATCCCTTGGATACCACGGGCCCCTTTGTAGAATACCAATTTTTGATCGTCTTAGAGCTCGGCTTGACCTCGGTGATAGGCTCACTTCCCGTGTCGATGTCGTCAGAGATGGCATTGACTTGGCCCTCATCCATGATGGCAAATTCTTCGAACATGGAGGCTAGATCAGTCAGTTCTTCCCCCACAGTAATCTCTGTCTCGGACTCTATGGTCACTTTCTTCCCCCACCATTCTCGGGGTGACATAGGAGTTGGTTCCTCTTCGTGCTTCTGAATCTCACAATCGGAAAAGACCTCGAGTCCGGGCTTTCTGATGCCCTTGCTGTTAACCCATGGCTCGGGAAAGATTATGTATGGGACGTCTTCCCCCTGACGGACAAAGTAGCAATTGAGTGTCTTGCGGTAAGGTCTTAAGTTGGGAATTTCATAGTGACGGCCTTCCCTACGAGCTCGAGCTTTCTCATTCTTGACGGCTTGCTCATATCTCATGTCGTCTTCGGAAGGCTCGTATCCCAAACAGAACTTGTTCTTGACAAAAGGGACCTCCACGGGTTGCATCCTCCCTTGTTGGTATTTCCCTAGGCCTAAACCGGGGAAGTAATTCATATTCCTCATCATGCGGAGGACTTTGTGATTGTCGAGGGTCCATTATCCGTTCCCCCCTTCTTTGTCAATGGCGTTGATTGAGACGCCGGAGAGAGTGGAGTCTGCCAAACCATGCTGAACTTGGTGAACGGGTTCCCCATTTCTGTGGATAGTGACATTTTCTGCCATGACGGTCACTATCTCATCCCCATTTCTGAACTTGACACTTTGATGAAGTGTTGAAGGGAGGGCGTTAGAACTGTGTGTAGATACCCCGGGGAGCCACGGCTTGGCTAGAGCGGTGAATTATCCTAGGATGTCTATTTGTGTTTTAGAGTCGCCACCTATGTTTTAGAGGAACATAAGAAAAACCTAATGTTTGTAGCCTAAGTTTGTTTATGAAAACAGAGATTCTTTGTCAGGAGGTTCGGAGGTTAGGTTACGAGATGGGAAGTACTTAAACACCCATCTCACCCAACTAAAGTTGGTCTTGCTTGATCAAAATCTACATGAATGATAAAATGTTCTTCTTATTCTTCGATGATAAAAGGGGTTTTGAAAGGTGTTTTGGAATGTAGGGAGATAACTCCTTGACTAGCTTCAATGAAGTGAAGTAGCCTTTGGTGTCATGTCCCAAAATGTTTGGGTGATTGCACTTTGATTAAAAATAAAAGAAAGAGAGGAGAGATGAAGTAGAAAAGAGGAGAGGAAAGAGTAGTCTTTACCTATACTTCCAAGAACTTCAAAGAGTGACTCTTGAGAAATACCTTGCGAGTGTATTTGTGTATGGTTTTGTTTAAAGTTCTTCCTCCAAAGAAAAGTCCAAAAAAGAGTCCTTTGAAATGATGGAAAAGGGATGTTTTTATAGTGAAAACAAAGTGTTTTTGGTGCCAAAACTCAGTCACCAAGAAATCTTTCCCGGGCAAAATCAGGTAAAATGAGCAAGGGATAGATTCTTGGACAGAAATCTGTAACTGATGCCCAGAGGCGCGCTTCCCACCTTGGGGGCGGAAGGCGCGCGCTTCTGGCTCCTATAGTCGGAGGCGCGCGACTCAGAGAAGGCTTTTTTGACAGAATGGACTAGAAAGTCAGCCCTGTTATTCAGTTTAGCCCCTGGACTTAACAAAGTCAGTCAGGAACTTAACGGAAGTAACAGAAACTAACGAAAAACACTTAAAATAGGGAGAAACACAAGATCAAATGTGCAATCGGGGTGAGCGGTCCAAGGCGGGGTGTCTATAGAGCCCCTCGGTGACGTGGATTGCAAAGCAAAACGTGTCGACGAAAGGACAAAACATCCGTGGAGGATGTCACCAGGAAAAAAGTAAAGACTCGATGAAAACAAGAATCTTGAAATTACGAGAGATAGAGGTGCGTTCCCTGTGTGAGCGACTTTTGCTGATAAAAGGGGTGCGGTGATAGAAATTGGCCCACCGTGGCCAATGTTTAGAGTCCGTATAGGGGAGTTGTGAGATCCGAGAATTCGTCTGCTGATACTAAGAGTGCGGTGATAGAAATCGGCCCACCGTGGCCAATGCTTAGAGTCCGTATAGGGGACTAGCGAGATCCGAGGATCCATCTGCTGATTTAGAGAGTGCGGTGATAGAAATCGGCCCATCGTGGCCAATGCTTAGAGTCCGTATAGGGGACTAGCGAGATCCGAGGATCCGTCTGCTGATTTAGAGTCCGTATAGGGGACTAGCGAGATCCGAGAATCCGTCTGCTGATTTAGAGTCCGTGTAGGGGACTAGCAAGATCCGAGGATCCGTCTGCCGATTTAGAGTCCGTATAGGGGACTAGCGAGATCCGAGGATCCGTCTGCTGATGTAGAGTCCGTATAGGGGACTTGAGATGAATGTGAATTGGTTGAGTAGACTTTGCTGATAAAGAGGTGGTGATTCTGGTGGTTCACCGCAGACCAAATTGCTATTTTGAAGCTGTATACTGCTTGGAGTCGCAGTTGACTTTTGTGGGGTGCGGGCGCAGTTGACTACGGACCGAAAAGATGAGGTTTTCCCTTTAGAGAGGAAAGGTCGAGATTGACTTTGACTTTAAAGAAAAGACACTCCCTACTTAAAGATTTAGTGGGAGTTTCTATCTTATTTTAATTTAGACATACCTTAGGGGCGGACCAAATCAATGTGCGCCCAACTGTGTCACCAAGGGTGGAGCTTTCGTGGCTTTGATGGAGAATGTTGATTCTGTATGATTCCGGGAATACTTGGGCTCCCCTCTTGTGTGATTCCCTTCTTTGACAAGGGCCGCTCGAGGCATTTCTGAAGTGGGAGGCGGGTGCCTCGGCTGATGGCTTTGAGACGCGCGCGTTTCCCAAATGGGTGGCGGGAGGTGCGCGCTTCTGGGGAGCGAATTTTGGGGCTTGACATTTAATGGCCAAAAGATCCCCAACAGCTATAATATCAGTCTATGTTCGAACACATTATCCCAACAGCCATTTTCTGCCATTTTTGGACATTCTTTCTTGCTTGATTTTGCTTGTAATCAACTTTTCCATGGCCCCCAATTCATTCATTCTTGATGCCAAGGTTGTTGGTGAGTATGAGAAGGATTTATCAACCTTTGTATACTCTTTCAAGACCCATCCCAAGAAGGCTTTTGTCAAAGATTTTGGATTCCGCATTCTCTTTACGTTACGGACATTGAAGCCAGATTGGGATTTGTTGAAGGCCGTTGCAGCTTTCTGGGACTGTGACAGTCACACCTTTAATTTTTCGGCAAATGGGATGGTGCCGACTGTTGATGACTTTGGTCCGATGCTTGGTATGCCAATGACAGGTCAAATTGCCATTCCCAGATACTATAGAGGTTTGGTCGATTCTTGGTCTGATGTGCTGAACCTCCCCATCGGAGATGTGAGGAATATGTTGCATGGTACCGTGGTAGATGTAACCGAGCTACCGATGTTTTTCAGCTTGCATTCGGAGGACATGGCGGTCCAGTCTTTCAAGAGGAATGCCATGGCAGCTTGTCTTTTCAGTGAAGTTCTTTTTGTTACCCCGTTTGGGACAGCGGATGCGCAGTTGGCTGAGATTATCTTGCAGGCCAAGGAGCAACAATTTAGTATAATCCCTCTTATAGTGGGGGAGACCCTGCACGGTCTTGATGAGTTGCATCGAACGGGCGAGATGCGTAGGGCGAGCCCTTTGCTTCTGACCATATGGCTCCGGGAACACTTCGGGGTTTATTCTTCGGAGGGTGACTTGTCTCCTTTTGCCGTTCACAGGAGAAAGCTGTTGATCCGAGACCTAACCGAGGATGGTTGGAAGAAGTTCTTTGCATCCCAACTATTTGTTGACATTGAGTGGTGTCCTCCCTCTTGGGGTCTCCGTCCTTTCGTGGAATGGACTCCGGGTTTCGAGCATGTGGTCCTACCCGGCTTGAGAGATTCTTCATTTTACCAGCCGGAGCGTGTTTTGAGGCAGTTCGGCCATCAGCAGATAATTCCCTTCCCTAGGAGTGGGGTGTTTCATCCAGTCTCATATATGGGTCCGTACTTTTCAGTGGAGCTTCAATCAGCTTGGGGAGATGACCGCCATCGGTGGGCTTCCGCCCCTATTCATCAGGGCAGTATCTTTCTTCCCGAGAGTTATCTGGATTATCTGTTTGGCACCCTTTACCGCGGCATTACTTGGGTTGACGTGCTTCGTGCTGAATTGCTAGGAAGGGACTTTGGGCCTAGCAGTGCTTTGAGATATAGGGAGGCTGCGGCTGATTCGCACAATATTTTGGCTGACCCTTTCGACAGTCATTTGGATAATTTTTATGCTCGGAGGTGTGTCGGTGCTCAGAAAGTTACAATCCGCCTTAGTGTCCCTAGACCTCCCAAGAAGAGTAGGATTGAGAGCCGTTCGGGTGGCCCTTCGAAAGCTAAGAGAAAATTAGATTTTTCCTAGTTCCCCAAGATTGCAATTTAAGATAGACCACTTGTTTAGGAATTAATGTTTTAATGTCTTTTATTGCTTAACAAGATCCATTGTAATGGTTTAAAATAATTCAAGAGATGAATAAGAATTGCATTTTGTTATGACATGATTGGGTAAATATTTATGTTTTAGACCGCATCCGATGGTTACCTACGTTCCTCTTGTTGAGAGGCTCAGGTCTCCGTAGTTCAAACAAATGAAGACCTTTTTTTTTTCTTTTTTTTTTTTGTGTGCACCCTGTTTTTTACCTAGACCGCCCTTTCGGGTTTTCAATCTAGCAGGCTTCTTTTTTGCACGTGCTCTAATTTTTGCCTAGGCCGCCCTTGCGGGTTTTCAACCTAGCAAGCAATTTTTTTTATTAATTTTATTATTATTTTTTAATGTGTTCATTTGTTAAGCGTAGAACTTCTTTAGCTTGTCGAGGTTGACCTCCTTTGGCAATTGATCGCCATCCAAGTCTACGAGTCGGACTGCACCGCCGCTTAGTATCTTTTTTACCACATAGGGACCGATCCATCGAGGTCCCCACTTCCCAAGGGGATTCATGGCATTGGGAGGATGTTGTCTTAGAACTAAATCTCCCACTTTGATGTTTCGATGCTTCACCTTTTTGTTGAAAGCCCTTGCCATTCTTTGTTGATAAGCCCTAGTGTGTTCGAACGCTCTTAACCTCTTTTCGTCGAGTAGGGCTAGTTGTTCATATCGACTTTGCATCCAATCAACCTCGTTGACTTGGTTCTCTAGTAAGACCCGTAGAGAAGGAACCTCGAGTTTGACTGGGAGTACGGCCTCAGAACCATAAACTAATGAGTACGGAGTTTCTCCCGTTGCTGACCGTATTGATGTGCGGTAGCCCCACAATGCTAGTGGTAATTTCTCAGGCCAATCCCTTTCTGTTGAAGCCATTTTTCGTATGATGACCTCGATTGTCTTATTTGCTGCTTCTACCACTCCATTGGCTTGGGGACGGTACGGGGATGACTTGTGCTTGGTAATTTTGTAGTTAACCAACAGTGCATCCATTTTTTTCTCAAAGTGAGACCCATTGTCAGAGATGATCTCATGAGGAATACCATATCGGCATATGATGTTATTCTTCACGAATTCAGCCACTTTCTTGGCGTTGAGAACTCGGTAAGCTTGTGCTTCGACACATTTTGTGAAATAATCCACGGCCACTAGAATGAATGATTGTCCGTTGATTCCCGTAGGATGGACTTTGCCGATGATATCTATGCCCCAACAAGAGAATGGCCACGGTGTGGTCATGTTGTACAACTGTGAAGGTGGAGCATGTTGCAGATTAGCATGGAACTGGCACTTGGCACATTTCTTGAACTTTTCGATGCAGTCTCTTTCCATTGTAGTCCAATAGTAGCCAATACGTAGTATCTTCTTGGCTAAGATAATCCCATTCATGTGGGGTCTGTACTCGCCTTCGTGGACTTCGTGCATGATTTCTTGGGCTTCGGTCTCATTTGCACATAAGAGATTGATCCCTTGATGGTGTCGTTTGTAGACTCGGTTTCCAATCAACACATATCTGGCGGCTAGCTTCTGTAGTGCCACTCGAGATTTCCCGTTGCTATTGTTGGGGAAGGTGCCGTTGTTGAGAAAGTTCATGATGTCTGTATACCACGGAGGATTATCTTGGACCTCGTTGATCTCAATACTCATGCAGTATGCCGGACTGGTCCTTCTCGAAATTTTGAAGGGTTTCACCATTTTTCCTTTGGGCATTTCAAACAATGAGGCTATGGTGGCTAAAGCATCAGCAAAGCGGTTCTTGTCTCTCGGCAAATAATTGAACGTGATGTCTTGGAACTGTTCAACCAATTCCTCGAGATGTTTACCATACTGTTGGAGGGTCGGGTCTTGGATTCGCCATTTACCCGTTGTCTGATTTATAAGGACCAGGGAGTCGCCGAACACTTCCAGTTCTGAGACATTTCTTTCTAGTGCTGCTTCCAGCCCCGCTATACATGCTTCATATTCGGCAATATTGTTGGTAGCTTCAAATTCAAGACAAATTGTGATTGGAGTGTAGATGTCCTTTGGATCAACAAGCAACATTCCTATCCCATAACCGTGTTTATTGGCTGCGCCATCGAAAAAAAGTTTCCATTTGTTTTCCTCAGTTGTAGTGCAAATCAAGTGCTCGTCGGGAAACTGTAAGTCCTCCCCCTTCACTTCGTCACACGGAAATTCAGCAAGCTGATCACTGAACACTTTCCCCCTGATGGATTTGAGTGTGACGTAAGTGATATCATAGCCAGCGAGCATGAAGTACTATTTGGCTATTCTTGTTGACATGAAAGGCTTCTCGAAGATGTAACGGAGCGGGTCCACTTTTGCTACTAGCTTGATTGGAAAGGCTTCCATATAATGTTTGAGCTTTTGAGTGACCCAAACCAATGCTGCACATGACTTCTCTAACACAGAGTAGTTCTTTTCGCTGCCTTGAAATCGACGACTGACAAAATAAATGGCATTCTCCTTTGTGGAGTCTCGTTACTCTTGTGCTAGCATAGCCCCTAGGGCTTCTTCATTTACTGTGAGGTAGAGCAAGAGAGGCTTCTCTTTGTGAGGTGGAACCAAAACTGGAGGCCATGTCAAATAGTGCTTGACCTGGTCGAAAGCATCTTGGCAAGCGTCGGTCCATTCTAGAGCCACATTTTTCTTGAGTAGCTTGAAGATTGGCTCACATATGGAAGTAAGCTGATGCACAAACCGACTGATGTACTGAAGTCTGCCCATGAAACCTTTGATTTCTTTCTGCGTCTTGGGAGGAGGCATGTCAATGATTGCCTTGATTTTTGAGGGATCTGCTTCAATTCCCCTCTCGGTAACCATGTGTTTGCGCGCGAGGTTTTTGTGTGTTGCTTTCAATGGCGCGTTTCCGTCCTTCGATTTACCTCCTTGTTGTTTGAGAGTCGCCACCATGTTATTGTCGGAACACGGACCGAGATATCTGGATTCGGGGGTTAAGTTATGAATTGGGAAGGTCAAGGAGCACCCAATTCACCCAATCTAGGATTGGTCTTGCTAAGAAATCATCATCATTGTTTCAAAATCATGCATTCGTATACAAAAAGATAAAAACAAACAAATAAATAATTTCTTATTTATTTGGGATGACGGATCATGTGCTTCGAGACCATCTCCATGAGTTGGAGAGGCTCTAGGCTGATCCTTTGATGGAATCACACTACTTCAAAGCAAAGAAGGAGATGAGAAGACAGAAAGCAAAGATTTTACCTAAGCGTTTCTTCAAGAATCCTATGGATGGCCTTGACTAGAGGCCTTGATCTTCCAAATTTATTAGGTGAGGGAGAGGGACTGATTATGAGAACTTTTGGTGGTGCAACGGCCTTGGGGCTGTCAAGAAATTGTCGTCCTCCTCTTAGAGTGAAAGAAACTCCTTATTTATAGGTTTTTGATCTAGGGTTTTAGCCAAGAAGGTAAGTTGAGGTGGGAATCCATGAGTTGATCTCCACAGAGGTATATTTGGACTCTAGGATCGGCCATTAGGTTTCCCCGGATTGCATAAGTGTTTGCCAAGAAAAGAGGTTAAGATCAATAAGGAAACTGACCAAAAACCCGACTGTCGAGGGGGATATCTCGTACGAGACATCAATGTCTCGTACGAGACATCTAAGTGTTGGAATCACTTATTTGTCCTCTGCAGCAGTTGTAATGTTCGTTTTGGCCCCTGACTAACGGAGTTAGTTAGAAACTTAACGAAACATGTCCAATTTAACAAGTTTCGACCCAAATCAAAGGCGAGACACAGAAGTAGTGTGATTATAAATGAATGTCCAAAATGGGGTGTCTACAGAGCCCCTCGGCGACGATACTTATGGATGAAGTACCGTCGTCGATAGAAAAGACGTCATTTTGAACTAGGGGTATGGTCGTGCTAAAAAGCTGCCTACGTATTCCTCGGAAGGAAATCAGACCAAACGTAGTTCGACTCTCAAAATACGCAAAAACTGAGGTTTAAGGTATTTTTAAAATCATTTTAAAAGCAAGACTTGCGATAAGAAAATCTTAGAGTTTAGAGAGTACCCATACTGAGGAATCAATTGCCTTGACCCATTTCTGAATATACTCCTTTTTGGTGATGACGACCCGTCTCCAGTTGCAATCCATACTGAGGAATCAATTACCTTGACCCAATTCTGAATATACCCTGTTGTTTATGACGAACCGCCTTCTGCTTGGAGACGCCAGTTACCCGAACCTTGCTTCTCCTTCCCAACGAGTTTGTCCCTTACGTTGGAAAATGTGAATCCAATGTTATTAACGTACGTCTTGATAACAATTATCGGATTCTGGGTTTGGAGACGCCAATTACTCAGACCTCGCTTCTCCTTCTGACGCGACTGCCTTTCTGCCAGAAAAGTGAATCCTATGCCATTAACTTACGTCTTGATGACAATTATGGGATTCCAAATGGTGGGATCCTGTGTTGTTAACTTACGTCACGACAACAGTCGTGGGATACCCGATCGTAAATCCTGTACCATTAGCTTACACCTTGATGACAGTCGTAGGATATCTGATTGTAAATCCTGTGCCATTAGCTTACACCTTGATGACAGTCGTAGGATTTAAAGTTTGCTGATGCAGATTCTTGTTGCTCACCCAAGATCTTGGATGCGCGGTGAGAATAAATTCATACTGAGAAACAACTTTGCTTGTTCCAATTCTGAAAATATTCATTTGTTGACGACTCAATGTTCCATCTTGAACCGGGTTTAGATTCGACCTCTTGGTCTAAAGCAGGGCTTTTTCTGACCTTTCTGTTTAAAGCAGGGCTTTTCTGGAATTTCTCAAGAAAACATGGTTTTTCTGAGGATTTTCTGGGGATGCCTCGTACGAGGGAAGGATGCCTCCTACGAGCTATCTCTGTTTTTATGCAATAACAGGCGCTGAAAGTGAATTTTGGATCACTTTTCCTATTCCATTATCGGGAGCTTTCGACCCTAGGTGATTTTTCCGCTCAAAAATCTTTGTTTTCACCAAGTTTTAGTGATTCCCAACCCTTTCTAATGGCCGGTGCAAATCGTTCCCATAAAGAGCACCTCTTCGGTAGGCATATGAAGGGGAAAAGATGGGATACGGATGAGTTGTGTCCATTTCCCAAGGACCATATTTCTCACGCCATTCGGACTAGGAGGGTAAGGATCTCTTCCTTTGACTGAGTTTCCATGTCAATTTCGTTGTTGCATGTCTCGATTTAGTGTTCTAGCAATTGGACTTTTGTCAATTTTCACCTAGAATTATCGCTGCTAGGGTTTATCTTGCATGGCTGATCTTTCAATAGAATTTCACCCTTGTTGATGCTGAAAATCATTGTAGTATGGTAGTACATGATTTTGACTGTCGTTTCAGGCGATTCTGCGACTTTTCGGGTAAAATGCTTAAATGAGGATTTTACCATTTTTCTGACATTTGTCTCTCTTGTCTCTGTTGTTTGCAGTCATTCAGGGTGATCAACAACTGTAGGGGCAGCGTGCGAGCGGTCGCCGAGAGGTGGGCGACTCTCAATGGCGAGATGAAGGAAGAGATTGAGAATATCGGATTGAAACCCTTCTTTGACGGCCTTGTTGGTGCGAGGAGGAACGTGCACTTTCTTCAGGCCATCCGGGAACGTTGGTGGGATAGTACCCATACTATGAACATGCGGTGGTGGGAGGTTACCATGACCCCTACTGACTTTCATGCCATTGTAGATACCCCGGGGAACCACGGCTTGGCTAGAGCGGTGAATTATCCTAGGATGTCTAACTTGTTTTAGATTGTTTAGAGTCGCCACCTATGTTTTTAAAGGAACATAAGAAAAACCTAGAAATAGCCTAATTTATGTACAAAACCAGAGATTCGGGAGAGAAGGGTTCGGGGGTTAGGTGACGGAGTGGGAAGTACTTAAACACCCACTCCGCCCCGCTTACGCGGGTCTTGCTACTATTGGTGTTCTAATATTTACATGTCCTTCAATTAATTAAATAGAAATGTGCTAACAATTGTGACGAGAAGAAAAGGGGAAATAAAGGGGAAATAAAATAGAATTGTTTTATTTATTTAATGATAAAGATTACATGTAACAAGTAATGTTAAAGAATTACATTAAGAGATGAAGAGAAATTAACATGGTGAATTAAAGTTAAGATTAAAATGTAGGGAGATAACCTTAACTAACTTCAATATGTGAAGTAGTCATGTTGGTCATGTCCCATTAATGGGGATTGCATACATCAAGAAGAAGAAAACAAAGGAAGAAAATGGAGTTGTACCTTGAGAAAGAGGACTTGGAACCTTGACTTGAAAGTGTTGTTGTTGTAATGAAATCGTTGTAGAACAATTTGTGTAGAGTCTTGTTACTAAGAACTCTTGTTGGGAGAATTTGTGTATAGTGTAGTTGGTGAATCAAGGTTGGAGTCCAAAAAGAAGTCCTTTCCAAGGTAGAAGATGATGGTTTTTATAGGTAAAAAAGAGAGGGAAATGATGGAGGGAAATTGGTCATCCATGTGAAATGGAATGGGTCAATCACAAATAAGATAAATGAATAAAAGAAAAATAAAAGAAATAAAAGAAATCAAATAATAAATGAAAGAAATATTAGTTTTTTGGGAAAAGGCTTAGAATTTGGGATTGGGAGTTAATGAGAAAAGGGGGGATGAATATGGATGTAAAAAGATGGTTTTTGTGATCAAGAAAAGATGTTTGTAAATAAGAAAAGGGAGGGAAATAAGGTGCAATCCGTTACTGCCAAAGTGGGAAGCGCGCGGGTCTGGATTTTGGGGCGGGACGCGCGCGCGGCTCACTGGCAGTGCCGGAAGCGCCCGCGGGTGAAAAATGACAGAATGACAGAATGACCCTAAAAGTTAACTCTGTTATGCAGTTTAGTCCAAAACTAACGGAATCAGTTAGGAACTTAACCGAAGTAACAGAAATCAACAAAAATAAGTTAAATAAAAATACTTTGTATGCAATCGGGGTGAGAGGTCCAAGGCGGGGTGTCTACAGAGCCCCTCGGAGACGTGGATTGCGAAGCAAAACGCGTCGACGAAAGTAAAAACACCCGCCGAGGACATCGACAAAGAAAAAGAAAGAAAAGAAAGCAAAGACTCGATGAAAGCAGTAATTTGAAATTGCTAGAGATAGGGGTGCGCTCCCTGCATGAGCGACTTTTGCTGGAGTGTTGTATTGGAGCTCATGGGAGCTTGTCTCGATATGGACCGAGTTGTCGACTTGGAGCTCATGGGAGCTTGTCTCGATATGGACCGAGTTGCCGACTTGGAGCCGCATCTGCTTATGTTGTTGACTTTGTGGGGTGTGGGCACGGTTGACCACTTTCTGGCGGGGATGAAGTGATTTGATTAGCGGATGCTGTTGACTTCGTGGTGGTACATGTTATGTGTGTGCTTGACAGGTATATGTGTTCTTGCAAGAAGATGCATGAAGTGTGAAATGAAGAGAGAGAAATTGTGCTCGTGGTGTGATGGGATTTTGGAACACCCTTGCAATAAGAGAGAAGTAAGAATGTAGATAGTGATCTTGTGTGCGGTGTGATTTTGAGGAAAGCATTGGATGTATTCATACCTTCACTTACCATTGCCGCTTGAGTGGAGATGGATTCTTGATGTCCGCAGAGGATGCTTTGATGGAGAATGTCCATTCTTTAGATGTTGATGAGAGAATGCCCTTGATGTTGGGTTGGCGAGATGGTACTCTGGATGATGGGTTGGTCGTGCCAAAAGGCTGCCTACGTATCCCTTGAAGAGAATCAGACCAGCGTAGTTCAATGATGATGGAGAACGCTGGAGGAGAGGCTAGGAGCAAAGCAAAGTAAAGTAAAGCACATACTTTTGCACATAGAAGGAGAAAAAGAAAAAAAAATCTTTTTTTTTTTTTTTTTAAAAAAAAAAAAAAAATAGAAAAGAAAGAATATGCACACATGTGAGGAAAAGATTTTTTTTTTTTTAGTTCGTGGGTGAACCATTTTAACCATTGTGTGCTTGTGAAGCCAACCCAAGATCAAGTCATGTTCAGTCGAAGTCCGGATTGCCTCGCTTGAATTCTGTTGTCGCCGGTGTGCCCAACGAAGTTGATGTCTAGCCCCAAGAGATTTGTCGATTATGGGGGTTTCAAAAGGCTTTTGATGCCGAGATGAGGGGTTGCTGATTGTAAAGCCCCTAGAATGCCTTTGATGCCAAATTTTGAGGGACTTGCATAGCTCCAAGATAAATCAGCTCTTGAACCATTCGAGTAAATCGCCCTTTGTTGTTGGCGTGAGCAATCCCCAAGAGAAGATTATGGATGCCAAGCTTCGAGAAATTGCTAAGCCCCAAATGTCATGGACTTTTTGTTTGTGAGCTTCAAGACGGTGGAATGTAAAGCCCCAAATTATCTTGTGATTGGCTCGGCATTGAGAGCGGATGTACCGTCGGGTAGAATTATTGATAGAGATCCCCTTCTTGCTCTTACTGGGGAGATGAATGGCCTCATTGTGGTTGATACCCAAATGGCGGAGGGCTTATGTCAAAGGATGCAGTAATGTCTTGCGGTGCCGTCGAGGTCGCGGAGGATAAGGTCTTGGTGTGATAAAGTCCCAAATGAGTATGCTTGCTTGACTCTTCTTGAGTTGAACTAATGACGGATCTTCGGATGCAACTAGTGTTGTGGCCCAACTTTATCTGAGCTGCACCTTGTGCTTTTGATCTTGGAGAAGGGGGTGCTGAATTGCAGAAACATCGGGATTGGCCGTGGCATTTCCCGCTATAACCCTGTTTTGATTAGAGTTTAGCATATTGAATCTTTTTCCTTTTCTCTAAGACTTTCTTCATGATCTCGTTGAAAGTTCTAACAAAAATCATCAACTTCATTCATAACATCGGAGTCTTCATTTAAAACCAAGAGGCCTTTGACTTGAAGTGTTGAGAGACCTTTGAAGCTTGATCTCTTTCATGGAGCCATAAGACTACTCCACATTGCATTGCTTGAGCATTGTTGTCCCCAAAAAACTGTCGGTTGCGAAGCCCCAATATTGCCCTTTGCTTGAATTATTGTAATGCCGTAGCCCAAAAGATTGTAGATTACGAAGCCCTTGGAGACCTTCGGTGCCGAATTGAGGAAGCTCCCAATGTTGCACATGACTTGGCTGGGGATACTGCTGGGGAGTTAATTGCTCTTTGCCGAGGGAGCCTTTAAGACTTGACCATAGCCCTTAGAGTGCCATCATTGATTGCGAGAAAGGTCCATCCTTGATTGGGGGAACGAGCACGGGCGCACATGACAAGAGGGCTTTTTGACATCCCTTTTGAGGGACTTTGAGGATAGTCTCACACATCTTTCTTGAGCATAGCCCCTAGGGCGTATTGATTGCCAAATGAAGCAAAAGAATCCCTTGTTCTTGAGTCACATAGGCCCTAGGGCGTCACCATTTGTTGAGCAAAGCAAGAGTGACTCGTTTTCGTGTGAGGGAATAAACATGAGAGGATATGGCCAGAGCTACTCCATTTCTCGGGAGCCTTTCGGCGTACTTTAGAAGCACATACTTGAAAAAGCCTTGAAAACCGAGACACATGTTGTTGCTATTTGCTGCCCAAGCCAATTGACTAGCTAGGGATTATTTGTGCAACCTCGTGCCCTTTTATGATGGGCTTGTTCTCGGATGGATCTTGGTTACCATGGGCCTTCTTTTTATGAACCAAAAAATGCACACTGCTGGAGAATGATGCCGATAACCCAAGACAACCTTTGATGGTGCTATATCTTGTCGAGCCTTTTGCAATCTCAAAGTTGACTCGGTGGGGAATTGACTTGCTGAGGAGATTCAATGTAGAACTTGTCTTCTTTAGAGGCCGGGGATCTCCATTTCTCTTTCCCTTCTCTCTCTCACTCTCTCATTTTATTTTTTACGACGCACCCTGTTTTTTTCCTAGACCGCCCTTTCGGGTTTTCAATCTAGCGGGCATCTCTTTTGCGTCTTCATCATTTTTTTTTATTTTTTTTTTGACTCAATTGATGAGGAAGTGTGCATTGACTCTAGCTGAGGAGATAAGACATGTGATTTTGCGGTGGAGACCTTTTGTCACTAATGATGAGTGACATTGACTTGACTAGGGAAGTGTCCCTAGTATTGACATGTATTTTTTTATTGAATTGAATGACTCGCGAAGGCAAGTAAGTCATTAAGAGATAAGAGAAGGAAAGCCCCAATTTGATTGCAAGAAATTGGGAGTATGCAGAAAGAATAGAAGTCCTTAGACTCGACAAGGAACGTGAAATGATTCCAAATCTAAGAAAGTTGTTCAATCTTTTTGGTGATTAATTCATTGGCAAATGAATCGTACAAAGATGTCTTGACAAGTTCGAGATGAAGGCCGATCACCATAACGCGCTAGGGCTAAACATATCTTCTTTCTTGTATGAGACCGGACCCGCAGGTTGCCTACGATCCTCCAGTGTAGAGGCTCAGGTCACCGTAGTTGTTGTGAATTCTCCATTCTTCGGGATAAATTGTTGCTTCGTCCTTCGTTGGTGGATGATGATGATGATCTTTATGTGAACTTCTTGATTGAGGGGGATTTTTTTTTTTTTTTTTTTTGTGTGCTCTAACTTTTGCCTAGGTTGATTTGATGGTTTCAACCTAGCGAGCTCTTTTTTTTTTTTTTTTTTTTTTTTAATCCCCCTTTGAAAACTTTGCTTGACTTCTTCATGATTGTTACTCCACCTTGTTTGTCTTGGCTTCGTCGTTGATGTTGCCGTCGATGTTTAGCCCCTAGGCGTTCAAGTGATGGCCTTGTTCTAAAACTTGTTTAGACATTTTTTCATCATTTTGCTAAGAATTAGATCGAACAACTTGGAAGAGTGTATGAGGACAAGAACGACTTTTATTTGATAAGAAGACTCGACACTTAACATGGGACGAGAGAAAACATTAATGCACACAAAAGAGGACTTTTGACTCTTTTTTTTTTTTTTTTTTTTTTTTTATTCCTACTACTAGGTAGAGAAAGAGAAACGGAGATTGTTGTCGTCGTCCTCTTTGTTGAAGCCCCATTTCAAAACCAAGCCACTTCTTTGATGAGTTGCTCTTCACCCACGGTAAATTCGCCGTTGTCGATCAAATCTTGGATGATGTTTCGGAGAAGGAAGCACCCTTCAGTAGTGTGGCCACTATGCTTGTGGTAGCCGCACCATTCACCATGAGCATGATTTTTCAGTATCGCCTTCGGCTTGTGCCCCTCCAAAGGTTTGATCTTCCCTCTTGCCACCAAAATTTCAAATGCCTCGGCTTGGGTTACTCCTTGGAGAGGAGTGAAAACTCGGTTGTTGGTGGTACCTTTGTAGCTTTTGAGGGTCGGGCCACTTGAGCATGCTTTATCATTGAACTTTGCTTTGCTGTCGGTGAGCTCTTGCAAATGGGCTTTGAGTTCGGAAACCTCTTCCTTGTGAATTCTTCTTTCATAATCAAGACGGGCCTTGAGTTCGGAAACCTCTTCTTTGTGAATCCTCTTGTCGATATCGAACGGGCTTGCCACAAATTGTCTTTACGGCGGGCATCCTCGACAATCCTATCCATTTGTTCCCCCATTGATTTCATTACGTTGAGTAACCCTTCGTTGGACACGAAATCATTTCCACCGTTGTTGTTGTCGCCGTTGCAAGCCATTGGACCTATTGGAAGAGCACGGTTGATCTTAGATTGGCCCCACAAACACCTTTTGAGTAAAATAAATTTAACCCACAAACACAAAAAAGACTCAACCATATAAAGAAAAACGACTCTGTTTTTTTTTTTTTTTTTTTTACAAAAGTCGGAAGGACGGAGTCCTTTTTTGGGGTTTCTAGAAAAAATAGTGGAATCGTCACACTAGTATATAGACCTTCCCGCGGTCCCATATACTCATCGGATTCCACCACGCTTGTGAGCCCTACACGTGTCGGGATTAAACTAAATTAATGTAGTAAATCATACATGCGGGGACGGATTTTTATTTTCGTCCAAAATAACCACTTTTGGGGACGGAGTTTTATTTCGTCCATTGCAACAAGTTGGCATGTATGATTTGAAGACATTAGTTTAGGGAAATCTCGGTACATGGAAACCGACTTGAGTCACGGAGTGTTAGACCCTAAACTAGAATTGTGTGGTTTGTGCTCGGCTTGAATATGAGGCTTAAAGGTCACCCCCGGCATGTAGTCATGAACTACGCCACGGGCTGAGGTTTACCTCTTCGAAAGAGCCAAGGTCGAGTGGAGCTTGAAACTTTCTAGGACGGGCCTCGACGGGTTTGGGGTTGGACTTGTGCGACTCGATAGTGAGCAGTTGATAAGAATATGTGCATGTAGTGTGAGGTCTAACATGTGACAAAACATTTTTATTTTTTTTTCAAAAGAAATAAATAAAAAAACAAATAAGCACATAATTACAACTTTCGAATCACCCGTGTGACCGATAAAAATAAACAGAAAGTAAAAGAAATTGTATGCAGGCCCGGTGCCCACACACTGTCATTCTGTTCTGTTTCTGTGCACTGTTTTGTTCCGGGAATGCGCCCAGAAGCGCGCGCATTGGGTTGCCTATGCGGAAGGCGCGCGCGTGAGAGGAAGCAGGGCAGAGGCGCCCGCTTCTGGGTGAGAACCTGCAAATTAGTGGGTTCAAGGGATTGCCTTGACCCTTAATTAAGAAAACTTTCCCCCGCAGAATTTGTTAGCACAGAAACATGGAATTGAAGGACAAGAAAGGAGGCGGGCGATTCTGGTAATAAGGGTCGGACGCGCGCGCTTTAGGCCAAGAAGGCCGGAGGCGCGCGCTTCCTACCCTTTTTACCAGAATGCCCAGAAAACAGAATAAAAGAACACCAAAAATGAAAACGCAAGTTTAACCCTCTATCGTCCCCAGCGGAGTCGCCACTGTAGATACCCCGGGGAACCACGGCTTGGCTAGAGCGGTGAATTATCCTAGGATGTCTAACTTGTTTTAGATTGTTTAGAGTCGCCACCTATGTTTTTAAAGGAACATAAGAAAAACCTAGAAATAGCCTAATTTATGTACAAAACCAGAGATTCGGGAGAGAAGGGTTCGGGGGTTAGGTGACGGAGTGGGAAGTACTTAAACACCCACTCCGCCCCGCTTACGCGGGTCTTGCTACTATTGGTGTTCTAATATTTACATGTCCTTCAATTAATTAAATAGAAATGTGCTAACAATTGTGACGAGAAGAAAAGGGGAAATAAAGGGGAAATAAAATAGAATTGTTTTATTTATTTAATGATAAATATTACATGTAACAAGTAATGTTAAAGAATTACATTAAGAGATGAAGATAAATTAACATAGTGAATTAAAGTTAAGATTAAAATGTAGGGAGATAACCTTAACTAACTTCAATATGTGAAGAAGTCATGTTGGTCATGTCCCATTAATGGGGATTGCATACATCAAGAAGAAGAAAACAAAGGAAGAAAATGGAGTTGTACCTTGAGAAAGAGGACTTGGAACCTTGACTTGAAAGTGTTGTTGTTGTAATGAAATCGTTGTAGAACAATTTGTGTAGAGTCTTGTTACTAAGAACTCTTGTTGGGAGAATTTGTGTATAGTGTAGTTGGTGAATTAAGGTTGGAGTCCAAAAAGAAGTCCCTTTCCAAGGTAGAAGATGATGGTTTTTATAGGTAAAAAAGAGAGGGAAATGATGGAGGGAAATTGGTCATCCATGTGAAATAGAATGGGCCAATCACAAATAAGATAAATGAATAAAAGAAAAATAAAATAAATAAAAGAAAGAAAACAAATAATAAATGAAAGAAATATTAGTTTTTTGGGAAAAGGCTTAGAATTTGGGATTGGGAGTTAATGAGAAAAGGGGGGATGAATGTGGATGTAAAAAGATGGTTTTTGTGATCAAGAAAAGATGTTTGTAAATAAGAAAAGGGAGGGAAATAAGGTGCAATCCGTTACTGCCAAAGTGGGAAGCGCGCGGGTCTGGATTTTGGGGCGGGACGCGCGCGCGGCTCACTGGCAGTGCCGGAAGCGCCCGCGGGTGAAAAATGACAGAATGACAGAATGACCCTAAAAGTTAACTCTGTTATGCAGTTTAGTCCAAAACTAACGGAATCAGTTAGGAACTTAACCGAAGTAACAGAAATCAAAAAAAATAAGTTAAATAAAAATACTTTGTATGCAATCGGGGTGAGAGGTCCAAGGCGGGGTGTCTACAGCCATTACCGGACTTGCCATCGTTGGTGAGCCTCTTGAGGTGGATGTGGATTTTCATCCTAACGTGGATGATATGTCGGGCCTTCTAGGCTTCTCTGTGCGTACCCAGGGCAAGGGTGTCCCTCTTACAGCTTTGAGGGGTAAGGTTGACACTTATCTTACGGTCAACGCCGGCTAGATGGGATCTTTGGGTACCCGTAACGTAGCCATCCGTGGTTTTCTGTGGTGGGCCTTTTCTGAGACGCTCTTTGCTAATCATGCGTCGACTGCCCTTTTTACTCTGCTTAGCTGCCTGAGGGAGATGCAGCATGTTACTGATGCTTGCTGGGGGTTAGCCGGCTTAGCCCACTGTTACGTGGCTATGGATGAGAGTTCGCGAGACAGGATGAACGCTGGTTTAGGCGGCTATAGTCATGCCTGTGAGGTATAATACTCATCTTCTTCTGTATTCCTCCTTAATTTTAGCCCCAGTTTACTTTCAGTCTCAGTAGCTCATTCAGTTCTGACACTTTTCTATGTTTCTCCCATTTTGCAGGCTTGGGGATACGCCATGTTCGGTCTCTTCTCTTTCAACCTTCGAGACAATACTGTTATGTTCCCAGATACTCTGAGATGGCGCCGGGATAACAGGGAGACCCGTGATAAGCAGGCAGAGGGGGATGATATGACGGTGGAGCGCATGAGGCTATATTTAGATAGGTGGGAGGTCGTCCCTGATTCTGCTGTTCTTCCCTTGGCGGAGTTTGGGCATTGATGAGGCGTACGACTTTGCCGGTATGAGTCTGTTGATGATCGGCCTTGGTGGGGGATGCTTCTATCTAGGAGAGAGAGTCTCTCGCCAGCAGGGTGGTGGCAGACTCGACGTCATCGTCCCTTTGGACCCGCCGGCCCATATGCTTAATTCTTACGCCATCGCGGAGGAGGAGAGGGATGACCTCATCATTGGTCAGGATGCTTTTGAGCATATGCATCTAGAGACTGACTACCAGGACTTCCTTTCTCATCTCATGCCTCGATTGATTGTAGAGGGTGATCAGGCTCAGGCCCAGGGAGTTGTCCATATCCCTTTTCGTCCACAACTTGGACCGGCTTCTTTTTCCTACAGCGTGGCTAAGGGAATAGAGAGTACCGAGGATCTTCCCGCACAGTACGACATGCCTGGGGAACTCGTACCTCCGGCCGACGCGACCATGGTATGATTTATGACCCTTTTTCCGTCATTTCCATCATTTTACCATTTCATCTTTCTGTTTATCATTTATCTGAGGATTTTGATGTCTCTATTTGTTTCTTCTCAACAGGTGCCCATTGCTGAGTATAGAGAGGTCGCGGGATGGCTCGCCCAGTTCATGGCCTATGCCAAGAGGATGAAGAGAGAGACAGCGGGGCTGCTCGGACGGTTGGCTCAGCAGACAGCGGAGCTAGCTTCTTGCGGGAAGAGGCCTCGGACTGACGGATGATAGTGCGGCAGTAGCGACACATCTTAGATAGGATCCCCCATTCCTTCTTTTGTTGATGATGTACTTATTGCCTCGGCGTAGGCGAAGACAATTTTTTTTTGCTTTTTGTACCTATGCAACAGTTATTTCCTAACTCTAGCACATACATTTGTTAATTTTAGTTTTATTTCTGACTGTGTAAATGTATTGACTCACATCCGGTTGGTCAACCGAGGGTTAATATCATGAGATGGATTCGCGTTGGGTCATTTATATGTGATGTATGAACTGCTTTGGATGGATTTCTGGGGCGATTGAGACATGTTTTGACTTGTCGGGCAACCTGAAATTTGAGCACAGTTGTTGTCGTTCTGTCTTGGGAGATGCCTCGTACGAGACATCGATGTCTCGTACAAGCCATCCTTTCATTCTTCGGTTGTTTATCCTTTTTCCTTTGGTATCCCAACTTTTATATAAACACCTCTAGTCCATCCTAGAATACCATGCAGCCTTAAATCAGTTCTGGGAACTTCTCTTTTGGAGTGAAATTCTCAACCTTTTGCTCCTAATGGCCCCAAGTAAATCCGTCCCTTCACCAATTATTGTTGATGAGTTCTCCTTGGACTTAGAATTATTGGAATGCTACAAGAATGATTTAGCAACGTTCTTTCGCTCATTCAATAAACCTCGTCAAGAGAGATTCGTGGAGATGTTGGGGTTTAAGATTTTTTTCACCTTGAAGAACCTAAAGCCGGATTGGGACCTTTTAAAGGGAGTTGCACGCTTTTGGGATCCATCGACTCATCTCTTCAACTTTTCACTTAATGAGATGGTCCCTACTATGGAGGAGATGGCGGCTATCTTGGATATGCCGCTGACCGGTGTGATTGCGGTTCCTAATTGTGATAAGGTACCGGCGGAGTCTCTTAGGGACTTATTGAGCATTGGCCTTCCCGAGGCGCAGAGTTATATTCATAACCGCTATATTTATCTCCACGCTTTGCCTAGGAGATTTAAAGGTCGGGTGACTTGCGGTCACGGTGTGGATTCCCAGTGTTGCCTCTTGGCATTGTGCTTGTTTCGGAGCGTGCTTTTCATAAGCAAGTGTGGAATGGCGAACACGGAGCTCGCGGACATCGTTCTGCAAGCTAGAGGACGGGCCTTCAACATAATTCCTCTTATCTTAGGGGAGACCCTTCATGGTCTTGACGAGTTACACCGGACCGGCTCTATGACTCGGGGGAGTCCGTTATTGTTAACCATCTGGCTTAGAGAACATTTCAAACTGTTGGACTCTCCGGTCGAGTATTCTCCTTACACTTTCCATAGGCAGAGACTGTTAGTGAAGGGTCTCAGTATTGAGGAGTGGGCTCATCTTTTTGCTAAAGCGGAGACCAATGATATTCTTGGTGCCCATCCTTTTGGAAGGTGAGGAGGTTTGTAGCTAATACTCTAGGATACGACAGGGTAGTCCTTCCGGGTTTGAGAGACTCCTCTTTCTGTTTTGCTCGGAGGGTAATGCGACAATTCGGTCAACAGTAGGACACTTTCTTGTTAGGGGGACGGCCTCGTGACATTTCCTTCATGGACTCGGAGTTCTCTACGAGCTTGGCTCGCGCTTGGGGGCAAGGCACCACTATAGATCGTTGGACCAATCTTCGTCATGACGGATGGAGTACCTATTTATCGGATAAATACTTGGATTGGTTTCTCTCGGGACTCCGTCCAAATGTCGAGGGTATTGATGAGATTCGCCGCTCTCTGTTGGGGGACCAATTTGAGCCTAGCTTGAGTTTGAGGAAGAAGGAAGCTAAGGAGGATCCTTCTAATGTCAGTGTAGATGCCACTCAAGACTTTCTGGATAGTAATTTCTATGAGAAGAGGGCAAATGGACTTCCCGGTAAATTCCAAGCTCTGGATAGGCATCATGTGTTCGCGAGACTAACTCCCTCGGTGTTTAGTCGACTTGATGTTCCTCCCGGTTTCGAGATACCTTTACACAAGAGGAAGAGGAATGACAAGGCGGATCGTGGTCAAGCCCCTACTAAGTTAAGGAAGAAATAGATCCTTAGGAGTATCGAGAGATTGCCATAGATAGACCAATTGTTTAGATTTTTAGTGTTTTATTTATTTTCTTTTACAAGTTGGTATTCATGTTAGAAATTTTCTTATTGCTTTCTTGAAATGCATTCAATTAATAAGAACACAAGATTTTGATTTTATTTATTGAATAGACCGGACCAAAAGGCTGCCTACGTTCTCCTTTTACATCAATTAAATAAGGAGCTCGGGTCATCGTAGTTCTTGTCTAAGAAAGAGAAAAATATGTTTGCTGACTGACATGTCTCGCACGAGACATAGGTGTCTCGTACGAGACTGTCCCCTATCTCTAATTTTTTTTATTTTTTTTATATGCATACCCTGATTTTTGCCTAGACCGCCCTTTCGGGTTTTCAATCTAGCAGGTTTCTTTTCTCGTGCCTCTTTGCTCTAATTTTTGCCTAGGTCGCCCTTGCGGGTTTTCAACCTAGCAAGCTTTCCTCTTTTTTTTTTGAAATAGGGGACGGACTTATGAATAGTACTTCTTCAGCTTGTCCAAGTTGACGGGCTTTGGTAGTTGATCTCCATCTAGGTCTGCGAGTTGCACCGCTCCTCTGGAGAATACCTTCTTGTCTATGTAGGGGCTAATCCATCTTTGTCCCCACTTTCCCATAGGGTTGAATGGTCCAGGACGATGTTCACGCAGGACAAGGTCCCCTTCTTTGATGTTTCTGGACTTGACTTTCTTATTGAATGCTCGGGCCATTCTTCGTTGATATGCTTGGATATGCTCGGCAGCTCGAAGTCATCGTTCATCTAGCAAGGCTAGTCGTTCATAACGGCTGTCTAACCATGCGACTTCGCTCACTTGGTTTTCTAAGAGAACCCTTAGTGATGGTACTTCTAATTCAATTGGTAACACTGCTTCCATCCCATAGGCTAGGGCGTATGGAGTTTCACCGGTAGCGGTACGGATTGAAGTACGGTAGCCCCAGAGTGCAAAAGGTAGCTTGTCGGGCCAGTCTTAGCCATTTTCCTAATGATGGTCTCAATGGTTTTGTTAGGAGCTTCGACTGCTCCATTGGTTTGTGGTCGGTATGGTGATGACTGATGTCTCTCTATCTTGTACTCTGCAAGTAGTTGGTCGCATTCTTTCTCAAAGTGTGAGCCATTGTCAGATATCATCTCATGAGGTACCCCATATCGGCATATGATATTGGTCTTACTGAACTCAGCCACTTTTCTGGCATTCAAGACCTTGTAGGATTGAGCCTCGATCCATTTAGTGAAGTAATCAACGGCAACTAATACGATGAGTGCCCGTTATGTCCGGTCGGTGACACTTTGCCAATAACATCTATTCCCCATGTAGAAAATGGCCAAGGGGATGTCATGGGGTATAACACGGATGGGGGTGCGTGTTGCAAGTTCGCGTGTATCTGGCACTTGTGGCATTTCTTAACCATGTTGGTGCAGTCGGCTTCCATTGTAGCCCAATAGTATCCTAGTCGGATGATTTTCTTTGCTAGCATGTTGCCATTCATATGGGTTCCACAGACTCCTTGATGGACTTGGTCCATGATCTCTATGGCTTCGTGCTCATCGGCACAGAGTAGACACTGCTCGTGGTGTTTCTTATAGAGGTGATCACCTATGATAACAAATTGGGCGGCAAACCGTTTGAGGGCTATCTTCGCTTTAGGTGATGCGTCTGATGGGAATGTTCCGTCTAGGAGGAAATTCCATACATCATAATACCAGGGTTTGTTGTCCAAGGTATTCACAGAGTTACACAAGTGATGCTAGCATGGCTAGCGAGTCTGCCAAGCGGTTCTTATCTCTAGGAAGATAGTAGAAAGTGACCTCTCTGAACTGTTTGACCAAGTCTTGGAGATGGTCATTATATTTCTGGAGTGTAGGATCTTGTACCTTCCACTTCTTGAGTGACTGATAGATTATAAGTTGTGAATCTCCGTACACCTCAAGTTCGGTCACATTTCTTTCTAAGGCCGCTTCAAGTCCCGCTATGCAAGCTTCGTACTTGGAAATATTGTTAGTGGCCTCAAAGTCAAGGCGTATTGCGAGTGGAGTGTAGAAATCTGAGGGATCTACTAGTAACATGCCAATGCCATATCCCCGTTTATTGGCAGCGCCATCGAAAAATAATTGCCACTTATTTTTTGCTATTGCCATGATATCCTCATCAGGGAACCGCGGGTCTTCCCCCTTCGCTTCATCATATGGAAATTCGGCTAAATGATCCGCGAAGACTCTCCCTCTCACGGATTTCTGTGTGATGTAAATGATATCGTACCCCGCAAGCATGAAGTACCATTTGGCTATCCTAGAGGAGACATGCGACTTCTCAAAGATATTTCATTGGGTCCATTCGGGCGATAAGTTGTACAGGAAACGCCTCCATGTACGGCTTTAGTCTCTCAGCTAACCATACCAATCCAGCACACGACATTTCTAATGCAGAGTAATTCAATTCAACCCCTTGGAAGCGACGGCTGACAAAGTATACGGCATTCTCTTTCTTCGAAACGGGTTGCTCTTGTGCTAGCATAGCCCCTAACGCAGTGTCATTCACTGTGAGGTACAAGATCAACGGCTTCTCTTTATGCGGTGGAAGCAATACTGGTGGATTCACTAAGTACTCCTTGACCTTATTGAAAGCTTCTTGGCACTCCTTTGTCCATTCTAGGGATGTATTCTTCTTGAGGAGTTTGAAGATGGGCTCGCACATCGTCGTCTGTTGATTAATGAAACGACTAATGTACTGAAGGCGACCCATGAATCCTTTGACTTCTTTTTGCATCTTAGGTGGAGGCATGTCAATGATGGCTTTGATTTTAGCGGGGTCTGCCTCTATACCACGCTCGATGACCATGTACCCAAGGACCTTCCCTTTTACTACCCCAAACGTACACTTGGCCGGATTAAGTCTCATTTTGTAGTGTCTCAACCTTTCAAAGAACTTCCTAAGGTCGACAAAGTGCTGTCCATCGGAGCCTTTGGAGTGTATGATCATATCGTCAACGTACACCTCCATTTCTTTGTGTATCATGTCATGGAACAATGCAGTTACTGCTCTCTGGTAAGTGGCTCTGGCATTCTTGAGTCTGAATGGCATGACTATATAACAGAACGTCCCCCAAGGTATGGTGAACGCTGTTTTGTGTTGGTCCTCCTCGGCCATGAGAATTTGATTGTAACCTGCGAATCCGTCTACGAATGAACGAACTTCGTACTTCGCGGTATTGTCAACGGGCATATCTATGTTTGGAAGAGGAAAATCATCTTTTGGAGATGCTCTGTTGAGATCACGGAAATCAACACAAACGCGGACTTTTCCATTCACCTTGGAAACTTGCACAGTATTAGCCAACCAGGTTCGATACTCTATCACTTTGATGAACCCAACACTCAGGAGTTTCTCTATCTCTTGTTTGACTTGTACCGACCATTCTGGCTTAATTCTGCGGAGTTTCTGCTTGACTGGCCTCGAATCTGGAAGCAGCGGTATTTTATGCTCAACAATTGAATTGGCTAGCCCCGGTATATCTTTGTAGGACCAAGCGAACACATCTGCAAATTCTCGGAGAAGCGCTATGAGGGCTTGTCGGTCTTCCCCCTTGAAGAAACTGCCAATCTTGGTCTCTTTCGGATCATCGTCTGTCCCCAGATTAACTGTTTGCATTTCTTCGGCATCAATAGGGCCATTTCGTCCACGAAGACCTACTTGCTTATTAATTTCTTTTAAGATTTGTTCGTTTTCTTGATCTATCTCGTCATATGACTCATTATTATCTAATTCATTAGAGTTATTAGTTAATTCATCATTTAGGACGCTAGCAATCTCGGGATACTCAGAAAGATCTATTTTTTCATTAAGAAAGTAGGGGAATACATGTTCCACGATGGCATCCAAGTCCTCTTGGGTGAGGTCATCGGTAGCGGTATCTGACTCTAAGGTAAGAGTTACAAATTTTCTTGCCCTATGGGGATGGGGAGTACATCCTAATTCCTTGATCAGGAAGTCTTCACTTGCTATGGGTCCCCCAGTTGTGTACCAATTCTGAATGGGCTCGTCACTCTCTTTGATGAGCTTGGTGTAGTCTCGGTTCAGAGCGTCCCCCTTGTCTATTGCATTGATCTGAGTGTCCTCTAGCATGCAAAGGTTGAGAAATTGGCGCAGTAGGTCTTCTCCCAATACAAAGTCCCACTCGCTGAATGCTTCGGCTTTGGTACCCCTTAATTCTCGAGGTAGCCACAAGAATTGCATCGGTTCTGTCTCGAGCGAGTACGGATCACAGTCACTGAATATTTCAAATCCCGGTTGGCGCTTCCCCTTATGGTCGATCCATGGTTCAGGGAATATGAAGTATGGCAAGTTTTCCCCCTCGCGTACAAAGTATCCGTTTAGAGTCTTTCGATAGGGTGGTGATAGTGGCACTATGTATGAGGTCCAATCCCTTTCTTCCTTGGGGATGCCCTTTAGCGGTGATACATACCCTAGACCAAATTCTAGGGGGTATAGAACGACAGGTGGTGGTTCTTTTATCCCTTGCAAATGCTTGCCAAGCCCAAGACCGGGGAAGTATCCCTTCTTTAGGATCATGTTAAGTACTGGACGTGTTCCGGAGAATGGGATTGCTTTAGAGTAGTCATTTTCATTGTTCACTTCTACCATTTCCACATTACTTTCTTTTGGAAAAATACAGAAAAGTGAGAAATTAAAAAGAAACTAACTATTACTAGAAATTGACATTGATAGGAGGGCATGCTCTCACCCACAACGTTTCTTGGGTGATTAGGATCCCTTTTGAAAGAAAAACAACTAGTTTAAATAAGAAAGGAAAAAAAACATCTAAGCTATGAAAGTTTAGGTGAAAAACTAACTTATTAAACTACTAACTAATTGAGTGAACATGGGGTTCGAGGTTTGGACCCCTCATTCTTCAACACGAGGCCAATCCCATTTCCTATTATCTGTGCCTTAGTCGATAAGATCTTGGATCTTATCCCTTAGGTTGTTGCATGTGTCGGTGTGGTGACCGTGGCACTGATGGTAGTAGCAATATAGGTGCAAGGCCCTTCCGGCCCCTTCATACTTGGGCTTGTATCCTTGCATCGGTGCTAGCTTGCCTTCCCTCTCAAGCTCGCGGAACACTCTCCCAAGTCGAATTTGACTTAAATCTGTGTAGACCCTTGGTGGCTTAGGTTGGAGGCTTTGCATGATACTTTCGTAATGGTTTCTCATGACATTAAGGTGATGAGTATGTTCCTCCTCCATTTGGTTCTTTAGGTCTTGATAAAGTAGGCTGATGTAGTTACCGACCTCATTGTTAATGGTCTCCTCTTGGTTGTCCTCTAAATCTTGGGCTTTCTTGACAGCGGCGTTATACCACTTGTTCATTTCATTGTACTCGGCTTGTAATATCTCAAGTTTACTACCGTCGATCATCTTCTCGATCTCAGCCCAATCTTTTTCGCTTTGCTCGTTACGCTTTCTGACTTGGTCATCGGCGCCTTGATTGTGATCATAGTAAGAGGCAAAATCGAGCCCTCTGAAGCGAAGTTCTTGCATGATATTGATTTCTGGGTCCTCTCCGTTGGGCAGGCCTTCCTTCCAACCTCCGGTGGCTTCCATCTTGAAGCGCAGACTTTGTGAGATTTCTCTGAGAGACATTTCTATGCGGGCGGACATTGTGTCAGGAGTGCGGAGCTACTTTGCTGATCGGACGGACCTAGAGTGCAGAAACTATGTCAATTCCAGGCTGGGGTCCCAACAAGTCGGTTTTATGAAACAGGGTTGACCAACACGGCAGATTCACAGAAAAAGGAGGATGTCTCGTACGAGACAATGGATGTCTCGTACGAGGCATCCAGCCTAACAGCCAGATTAACAGTTTTTAATCCTATAGATCGGATGGAATTTAATCCATTTTAAGAGGTTTCTACTCTAGTTCATCCTGGAACAGTGGATTCTGTCACCCTAGAATATGAGCCCCTTGTTTTTCACCTGTATTGCACTCTCCCAAACGGAAAATTCGGGCAAAGGTCCCATATTCTCATCGGAATCCACCATTCAATTAGCCAAACCTAAGTGACCCGTAGTTGTTTCTGCACTTTGTTAAATAACGCATCAATGCAATCAAACCTTGTGAATTTTAAAGGGACAATGTTAAACGGTGCGGTCGAAACTAAGCCATAATGGCATCCACAATCCCGCACAGAATAGTGAATAGGAAAACACAAACTCGGATTTCCGTATAAAGGCCTTCCATTCTTTCAAGATCCTTTGTTCAACATTTTACCGAAGGGACATTCGTCATATTCACAAGGGAGGATTATAAATTGTAAAGGTGCGTTATCTTGGGCAAAGGTTAAAACAACCCTAAGAATCGAACCGACCAGTCTCGAGGAGTGTCTTATTAACTAGTATGTATGCATGAGGTTGATGCAAGGCTTACGGCTAAGGCTCCCCATGAACACAGTCTAGGAGCGTGTCACGGAGTGGGTACACCATCTTTGGAGAGACCGGTAAGGGCCATTCGTTAGAATGGGGGTGCTGACTGACATCCGTCCTCCGATTGGGAATCGGGTTTATAAGGTATGTAGTGCAATTATCTACATGTGTGCACGTGTGTGAGAGTCAAGATCAAGGTGTCAAGGATAAAATAGAAAGTTTTTTTTTTAAGTAAAACAAAACATGCAGTGGCCGGGCCAAGTGGCTGCCTACGTTTCCCTCTTGTGGAGGAACTCAGGCCGTTGTAGTTCACACATAAGGCAAACACTGAGGTAAAGCAGAGAATAAAAATTTAGCAAGTACTCCTGCAAAACAAAGGTTAGCCTTAAGATATATGGGGAGTTTCTTCGTCGTTAGGAAGGTCCCAAGACTCAGAAAAAGAGGGGAGGCAGACCTGAGACTCTGTGTATGTGTTTGAACCGAACGAAAATCCTTTTCCAAACCAGAGAATCAGATCAGCCGGGCAGAGCTGAGATGTCTCGTACGAGACAAAGGGTCCCTCGTACGAGGCTTCTCAGTCTGGGAACAGAATAACGTACAGAATGCAGAATTTTGAAACAACGATGATTTCTTTCGACGCAAGTTTAACCCACTTACTGTGATAAGTCCCCAGTGGAGTCGCCACTGTTTGCGCGCGAGGGTTTTTGTGTGTTGCTTTCGATAGCGCGTTTCCGTCCTTCGATTTACCTCCTTGTTGTTTGAGAGTCGCCACCATGTTATTGTTGGAACACGGACCAAGATATCTAGATTCGGGGGTTAAGTTATGAATTGGGAAGTTCAAGGAGCACCCAATTCACCCAATCTAGGATTGGTCTTGCTAAGAAATCATCATCATCATTTCAAAATCATGCATTCGTGTACCAAAAGTAAAAACAAACAAATAAATAATTTCTTATTTATTTGGATGTCGGATCATGTGCTTCGAGACCATCTCTATGAGTTGGAGAGGCTCTAGGCTGATCCTTTGATTGAATCATACTACTTCAAAGCAAAGAAGGAGATGAGAAGACAGAAAGCAAAGATTTTACCTAAGCGTTTCTTCAAGAATCCTATGGATGGCCTTGACTAGAGGCCTTGATCTTCCAAATTTCGTGGGTGAGGGAGAGGGACTGATTATGAGAACTTTTGGTGGTTCAACGGCCTTAGGGCTGTCAAGAAATTTTCGTCCTCCTCTTAGAGTGAAAGAAACTCCTTATTTATAGGTTTTTGATCTAGGGTTTTAGCCAAGAAGGTAAGTTGAGGTGGGAATCCATGAGTTGATCTCCATAGAAGTATATTTGGACTCTAGGATCGGCCATTAGGTTTCCCCGGATTGCATGAGTGTTTGCCAAGAAAAGAGGTTAAGATCAATAAGGAAACTGACCAAAAACCCGACTGTCGAGGGGGATATCTCGTACGAGACATCAATGTCTCGTACGAGACATCTAAGTGTTGGAATCACTTATTTGTCCTTTGCAGTTGTAATGTTCGTTTTGGCCCCTGAATAACGAAGTCAGTTAGAAACTTAACGAAACATGTCCAACTTAACGAGTTTCGACCCAAATCAAAGGCGAGACACAGAAGTAGTGTGATTATAAATGAATGTCCAAAATGGGGTGTCTACACCATGTAGCCAAGAACTTTGCCTCGGATAACCCCAAAAGAGCACTTTGCGGGATTAAGTCTCATCTTGTGTTGACGAAGCCTTTCAAAGAACTTGCGGAGGTCGATCAAGTGTTGACCATCGGTCCCTTTGGAATGGATGATCATGTCGTCCACATAGACCTCAATTTCCTTCTGAATCATGTCATGGAACAAGTCTGTGACATCCATTTGATAAGTAGCCCCAGCGTTCCTTAACCCAAACGGCATGACTGTGTAACAAAAGGTACCTCATGGTGTTGTGAAAGCAGTCTTGTGTTGATACTCTTCGGCCATGAGAATCTGATTATACCCGGCAAAGCCATCCACAAATGAGCGGACCTCGTAGGTAGCAGTGGAGTCGACTAGCATGTCAATGTTGGGTAGTGGAAAGTCATCCTTTAGAGAAGCTCTGTTCAAATCCCGGAAGTCCACACAAACACGAACCTTGCCATTGGCCTTTCGGACTGTGACCACATTGGCTAGCCATGTCGGATACTCAATAACTTTGATGAAGCCCACACTGAGAAGCTTCTCTATCTCTTCTTTGACTTATAAAGACCATTCTGGCTTGATCTTTCTGAGTTTCTGTTTGACTGGCTTAGCGTCGTCTCTGATAGGAATCTTGTGTTCGGCGACCTTTCTGTCTAAACCCGGCATGTCTTTGTACGACCATGCAAATACATCTACGAACTCTCTGAGCAGCGCAGTCAATCTGTCTTTCTCTTCCCCCTTGAAGAAGCTTCCAATCTTGATTTCTTTCGGTTCTTCGTCGGTACCCAGATTAACAATATGCAATTCTTCATCAGCCCCTGGACCATTTTCACTATGACTACGGACCTGTTGAGCAAGTTCATTTAAGTATGTTGTGTTTTCGTGGTCTATTTCATCATTATTTGAATCGTTATTAACTAGTTCATTAGATTCATTATTAGTTAATTCATCATTCATGATGTTTGCAATCTCGGGTACTCAGAAAGATCAAATTTTTCATTAACAAAGAAAGGGAACACACGCTCGGCTATAGCCTCCATATCCTCTTGGGTGAGGATGTCGGAAACACTCTCGGATTCGAAAGTGAATGTGAACAAGTCTTCCTTTGTGACCCTGCGCGGAATGCAACCCATCTTCTTGACAAGGAATTCTTCGGATACCACGGGCCCCTTTGTAGAATACCAATTGTTGATCGGCTCAGAGCTTGGCTGAATCTCGCTGATAGTCTCCTTTCTTGCGTCAGTGTCGTAGATGGCATTGACTTGGCAATCGTCCATGAGGGCAAGTTCCTTAAACATGGGGGATAAATCTGTCAATTCTTCCCCCACGGTGATTTCTGTCTCAGACGCCATGGTCACTTTCTTCCCCCACCATTCTTGGGGTGACATGGGAGTTGGCTCTCCTTTGGATTTCTGGATCTCACAGTCGGAGAAGATTTCGAGGCCGGGCTTTCTGATACCCTTGCTGTTGACCCACGATTCGGGAAAGATCATGTACGGGACATCCTCCCCTTGGCGGACAAAATAGCCATTTAGTGTCTTGCGGTAAGGTCTCAAATTGGGGATCTCATAATGACGGCCTTCCCTCCGAGCTCGGGCCTTTTCATTTTTAATGGCTTGCTCGTATTTCAAGTCTTCTTTGGAAGGCTCATATCCCAAACCGAACTTGTTTTTAACAAAGGGGACCTCTATAGGTTGCATTCTCCCTTGTTGATATTTCCCTAGGCCTAAACCAGGGAAGTAATTCATGTTTCTCATCATACGGAGGACTTTACGATTGCCGAGGGTCCATGATCCGTTTCCCCCTTCTTTGTCAATGGCGTTGATTGAGACGCCGGAGAGAGTAGAGTCTGCTAAACCATGCTGAATTTGGTGAATGGGTTCCCCTTTTCTGTGGATAGTGACGTTTTCTGCCATGACGGTCACTATTTCATCCCCATTTCTGAACTTTACACACTGATGGAGGGTCGAAGGAACGGCATTAGAACTGTTTATCCATGGTCGGCCCAAGAGCAAATTGAATGAGGAAGGTACATCGAGCACTTAGAACGGGACGGACATGACCATGCTCCCAAAATCGATGTCTATTTCTACCATACCCATGACTGTGCGGGCAGTGCTGTCATAACCTCGGATTAGTTGAGTAGAAGGCTTTAAATCTGAATTCTTAAGCCCCAGTATACCCATGATTCGGCCGGGCATTAGGTTGAGTGTGGAGCCACCGTCAACCAGAACTCTTGAGATAGGTCTCCCCCTTGCTCTTACCTTGAGGTAGATGGCCTCATTGTGATCGGACCCAAATGGTGGAAGGTCCATGTCGGCAAAAGTGATGACATTGCCAAAATGAATGTGGCCTATCATTGCAGTAAGGTCCTCAGGAGTTGTATCGGGATAGACTGATGTGTCGTCAAGATTACTGATAACAAGATCTCAGTGTTTCTTTGAGGATGCAATGAGGTCCCAAATGGAGATGTTGGCTTGAGTTTTCTTAAGTTGAACCAATAAAGGGTCTTCGGGAGTGTCGCGAGCTTGCGGTCGTTGAGAAGAGGTGCTTGGTGCAGAAGTGGCGGGGTTACTTGCTATGACTCGTCCGGATCGAGTTAGCATGTTGACTTTCCCATCTTGCTTCTTTTTCCTATTCTCTAGTACTTCCCTCATTACCTCATCGTAAGTCACAACATAACAAGAATTATCAATCTTATTCATAATATTGGAGCCCTCATTCACAATTGGGATTGAATGAGTGCTCTCCTCAAACTCTCCTATCTCTATTACATTGACACCACCCTCATTAGGAACTATGAGTTCCTTTTTGTCAATGAGATCTTGGATGACGTTGCGGAGGACGAAGCATTCCTCGGTGGTGTGGCCACTATGTTGGTGGTAGTCACAATGCTTGTGGTGAGCATGGTTGGGACGCATTGACTTGGGTTTATACCCTTGGAGGGGAGTAATTTGCCCTTTGGCCTTGAGAGCTTCGAAGGCCTTGGTGATGGTCATGCCTTGGAGAGGCGTGTAGACACGATCATCTTGAAATTTCTTGCCTTGTGGAGGAGGAACCCTTTTGTAATTCCCCTTGTCGGTAGTAACGACATTAACCAAAGCTTCCTTTGTAGAGTTAGAGGCGGCCTTGTAACGGAATCTAGGAGCACTTTTCATGATCTCTTTGAGCAATTCACCCATTCGGATTCCCGCCTCATACATTTGAGAGAAATCGGCATAGCAAGCCCCACTTAGGTGGGTGCGGAGATCAATCTTTAGACACTTAAGGAAGATGTCCATTTGCTCCTTGGTATTGGGCCTTTCAACAATTTCGGCAAGCTTGTCATTCCACCTTCTAGTGAAGTCAATAAAGGACTGTGAGCATACCAATCCTTTGCCACCCCCTCGAGAGTGAGAGGAAAACATTGTGCCATAACTTTGGGAGAGACCTTCTTCGGAACCATAGCCCAAATGTAAGTCTCGATGTGTGCCATGGGGTAAGAGTTGCCCTTAAATTTGCTTATGTCGGGCATCTTGAACTTGTCGGGAAGAGAAGCCATTGTGTTCATGAGGATGGAGGACTGATAAAGGCTTGTGTCGGGACCTTTCCCCATGTTGAGGCCGTTGAAGCGTTGATCTATGTAAGCCATAATTGAATCAACCATCTTGTGTTCATTGTTCTCGGTGCTCGGTTTCCCCATTTTCTTGGTGCGGGCATTGACATAGGGGCTTTCAAACAAGCCTTTGGTCCATTCGGATTCATCACCGTCACTCTTGTTTTTACCCTTGGCAAGATTGGTGAGCTTTTCTTTCATTTGCTCCATTTCAGCCTCGTGGGCCTCCCGTTGATTGTCGAGGTGGGATTGCCAAAGATCATCTTTATTTTGGGCCTCCTTATTAAGGGTGGAGACTTGTTCTTGAAGAAGTTGGACCATAGTGGAGAGTTGCTCAAGAGACATGGTGTTGTCGGTGTTGGAGCCGCCGGCCATTGATGTTGACGAAGCTGTTGGACTGATCTCTTCACGAACTAACCGATTCGCTGAATCCCGGTAGACACGGTAAGTACCAATTTAACCTATATTGCAGAAGAGGCCCTTTTCAGTCTTGAGTAACACCTTCGGTTCATGAAGAGGCTTAGAACACACAGTGGGCACACGACTCAAAACCATATAGGGACGGGGTCCCTTTTGAGTTTCTAAGAAAATAATGGAATCGTCACACTAGTATATAGACCATCTCGCGGTCCCATATACTCATCGGATTCCATCACGCTTGTGAATCCTACACATGTCGGGATTAAACTAAATTAATGTAGTAAAGCATACATGCGGGGACGGAATTTTATTTTTCGTCCATAACAACCACTTGGGGACGGAGTTTTATTTCGTCCTTGATAACCACTTGGCATGTATGTTTTGAAGACATTAGTTTAGGGAAATCTCGGCACATGAAAACCGACTTTAGTCACGGAGTGTTAGACCCTAACTAGAATTGTGTTGGCTTGTGCTCGGCTAATGAGAGGCTTAAGGTCACCCCCGGCATGTAGTCATGAACTACGCCACGGGTTGAGGTTTACCGCTTCGAGAGAGTCAAGGTCGGGTGGAGCTTGAAACTCTCTAGGATGGGCCTCGACGGGTTTGGGGTTATGGACTTATGTGACTCGATAGTGAGCAATTTATAGGAATTTGTGCACGTAGTGTGAGGTCCAATATTTGACAAAACATTTTTTTTTGAAAGAAAAGAAAATAAGCACATAATTACAACTCTCGAATCACCCGTGTGACCGATAAAACAAAACACAAAATGAAACAGTTAAGAGGTCCAAATCAGTCCATGATGCAGGCAACTGTGCCCGCACCCCAATCATCCTGCTCTGTTTTGAAACTGTCCCTATTCTGGAAAACAACCCAGAAGCGCGCGCCCCTAGCCTGTGTTGTGGGAAGCGCGCGCATGGCGCAGAGTCTGTGGGAGGCGCCCGCTTCTGGGCGAACCTGTCAGATTGTCAGACTTTAGACTCTGGGGATTGCGCTGGTCCTGAATGTATATTACAACCCCTGCAGAAATGATTAGTGTAGAAAGAAGAAGAAGAACAGGAGGAACATATGGGAAGCGGGCGACTCTGGTTCTTGATGTGGGCCGCGCGCGCCTTAGGCCAAGAAGGCCAGAGGCGCACGCTTCCCCCATCAGGAACCAAATTGCTCAGAAAAGATGTAGATTTTGATCAGAAACGCAAGTTTAACCCTCAAAGATCCCCAGCAGAGTCGCCACTGTAGATACCCCGGGGAGCCACGGCTTGGCTAGAGCGGTGAATTATCCTAGGATGTCTATTTGTGTTTTAGAGTCGCCACCTATGTTTTAGAGGAACATAAGAAAAACCTAATGTTTGTAGCCTAAGTTTGTTTATGAAAACAGAGATTCTTTGTCAGGAGGTTCGGAGGTTAGGTTACTAGATGGGAAGTACTTAAACACCCATCTCGCCCAACTAAAGTTGGTCTTGATTGATCAAAATCTACATGAATGATAAAATGTTCTTCTTATTCTTCGATGATAAAAGGGGTTTTGAAAGGTGTTTTGGAATGTAGGGAGATAACTCCTTGACTAGCTTCAATGAAGTGAAGTAGCCTTTGGTGTCATGTCCCAAAATTTTTGGGTGATTGCACTTTGATTAAAAATAAAAGAAAGAGAGGAGAGATGAAGTAGAAAACAGGAGAGGAAAGAGTAGTCTTTACCTATACTTCCAAGAACTTCAAAGAGTGACTCTTGAGAAATACCTTGCGAGTGTATTTGTGTATGGTTTTGTTTAATGTTCTTCCTCCAAGAGTGCTAAAAGAGGTCCTCTAAGAAAAGTCCAAAAAAGAGTCCTTTGAAATGGTGGAAAAGGGATGTTTTTATAGTGAAAACAAAATGTTGACTGTCGGTCCCCTTCGAGTGGATAATCATGTCATCCACATAGACTTCAATTTCCTTGTGGATCATTCGTGGAACAAGTCTGTCACAGCCCTTTGATAAGTAGCCCCAGCGTTCCTCAATCCAAATGGCATGACTGTGTAGCAAAAGGTGCCCCACGGTGTTGTGAAAGCAGTCTTGTGTTGATCCTCTTCTGCCATGATAATCTGATTATATCCCGCGAAACCGTCCACAAACGAGCGGACCTCGTAGGTATCAGTGGAGTCGACTAGCATATCGATGTTGGGTAGTGGAAAGTCATCCTTTGGAGAAGCTTTGTTCAAATCCTGGAAATCCACACAAACACGGACCTTGTCGTTAGACTTTCTGAATGTCATGATATTTGCAAGACATGTTGGATACTCAATAACTTTGATGAAGCCCACACTGAGAAGCTTCTCTATCTCTTCTTTGACTTGTAAAGACCATTCCGGCTTGATCTTTCTGAGTTTTTGCTTTATCGGCTTAGCGTCGTCTCTGATTGAAATCCTGTGCTCGGCGACCTTTTTGTCTAAACCCGGCATGTCTTTGTATGACCATGCAAATACATCCACGAACTCTTTGAGCAGTGCAATCAATCTGTCTTTCTCTTCCCCCTTGAAGAAGCTTCCGATCTTAGTTTCTTTCGGATCCTCAGCGGTACCCAGATTAACAACATGCAATTCTTTGTCAGCCCCTGGACCATTTTCACCACGACTACGGACCTGTTTAGCAAGTTCATTTAAGTATGTTTTGTTTTCGTGGTCTATTTCATCATTGTTTGAATCGTTACTATCTAGTTCATTAAATTCGTTATTAGTTAATTCATCATTCATGATGTTTGCAATCTCGGGGTACTCAAAAATATCAAATTTTTCATTAACAAAGAAAGGGAACACACGCTCGGCTATTGCCTCCATATCCTCTTGGATGAGGGTATCGGAAACACTCTCGGACTCGAATGTGAATGTGAACAAGTCTTCCATTGTAACTTTGCGTGGGATGCAACCCATTTTCTTGACCAAGAATCCCTTGGATACCACGGGCCCCTTTGTAGAATACCAATTTTTGATTGGCTTGGAGCTCGGCTTGACCTCGGTGATAGGCTCACTTCCCGTGTCGGTGTCGTCGGAGATGGAATTGACTTGGCCCTCATCCATGATGGCAAATTCTTCGAACATGGAGGCTAGATCAGTCAGTTCTTCCCCCACAGTAATCTCTGTCTCGGACTCTATGGTCACTTTCTTCCCCCACCATTCTCGGGGTGACATAGGAGTTGGTTCCTCTTCGTGCTTCTGAATCTCACAATCGGAAAATACCTCGAGTTCGGGCTTTCTGATGCCCTTGCTGTTAACCCATGGCTCGGGAAAGATTATGTATGGGACATCTTCCCCCTGATGGACAAAGTAGCAATTGAGTGTCTTGCGGTAAGGTCTTAAGTTGGGAATTTCATAGTGACGGCCTTCCCTACGAGCTCGAGCTTTCTCATTCTTGACGGCTTGCTCGTATCTCATGTCGTCTTCGGAAGGCTCGTATCCCAAACTGAACTTGTTCTTGACAAAAGGGACCTCCATGGGTTGCATCCTCCCTTGTTGGTATTTCCCTAGGCCTAAACCGGGGAAGTAATTCATATTCCTCATCATACGGAGGACTTTGTGATTGTCGAGGTCCATGATCCGTTCCTCCTTCTTTGTCAATGGCGTTGATTGTGACGCCGGAGAGAGTGGAGTCTGCCAAACCATGCTGAACTTGGTGAACGGGTTCCCCATTTCTGTGGATAGTGACATTTTCTGCCATGACGCTCACTATCTCATCCCCATTTCTTAACTTGACACTTTGATGAAGAGTTGAAGGGAGGGCGTTAGAACTGTGTGTAGATACCCCGGGGAGCCACGGCTTGGCTAGAGCGGTGAATTATCCTAGGATGTCTATTTGTGTTTTAGAGTCGCCACCTATGTTTTAGAGGAACATAAGAAAAACCTAATGTTTGTAGCCTAAGTTTGTTTATGAAAACAGAGATTCTTTGTCAGGAGGTTCGGAGGTTAGGTTACGAGATGGGAAGTACTTAAACACCCATCTCACCCAACTAAAGTTGGTCTTGCTTGATCAAAATCTACATGAATGATAAAATGTTCTTCTTATTCTTCGATGATAAAAGGGGTTTTGAAAGGTGTTTTGGAATGTAGGGAGATAACTCCTTGACTAGCTTCAATGAAGTGAAGTAGCCTTTGGTGTCATGTCCCAAAATGTTTGGGTGATTGCACTTTGATTAAAAATAAAAGAAAGAGAGGAGAGATGAACTAGAAAAGAGGAGAGGAAAGAGTAGTCTTTACCTATACTTCCAAGAACTTCAAAGAGTGACTCTTGAGAAATACCTTGCGAGTGTATTTGTGTATGGTTTTGTTTAAAGTTCTTCCTCCAAGAGTGCTAAAAGAGGTCCTCTAAGAAAAGTCCAAAAAAGAGTCCTTTGAAATGATGGAAAAGGGATGTTTTTATAGTGAAAACAAAGTGTTTTTGGTGCCAAAACTCAGTCACCAAGAAATCTTTCCCGGGCAAAATCATGTAAAATGAGCAAGGGATAGATTCTTGGACAGAAATCTATAACTGACGCCCAGAGGCGCGCTTCCCACCTTGGGGGCGGAAGGCGCGCGCTTCTGGCTCCTATAGTCGGAGGCGCGCGACTCAGAGAAGGCTTTTTTGACAAAATGGACTAGAAAGTCAGCCCTATTATTCAGTTTAGCCCCTGGACTTAACGAAGTCAGTCAGGAACTTAATGGAAGTAACAGAAATAAACAAAAAACATTTAAAATAGGGGGAAACACAAGATCAAATGTGCAATCGGGGTGAGCGGTCCAAGGCGGGGTGTCTACACTGTGTATCTAGGGTCGGCCCAAGAGCAAGTTGAATGAGGAGGGGACATCGAGCACTTGAAACGGGATGGACATAACCATGCTCCCAAACTCAATATCTATTTCTACCATACCCATGACTGTGCGGGCAGTGCTGTCATAACCTCGGATTACTTGAGTAGAAGGCTTTAGATCTGA
The DNA here is from genome assembly GCA_026119855.1 of Campanula takesimana. Classification (NCBI taxonomy): domain Eukaryota; kingdom Viridiplantae; phylum Streptophyta; class Magnoliopsida; order Asterales; family Campanulaceae; genus Campanula; species Campanula takesimana. The sequence goes on along the minus strand of JAOWBW010000516.1, from coordinate 464,139 downwards.
ACTCTTAAGTCCCAGTATGCCCATGATTCGGCCGGGCATTAAGTTGAGTGCGGAACCACCGTCAACCAAGACTCTTGAGATAGGTCTCCCCCTTGCCCTTACTTTGAGATAGATGGCCTCATTGTTATCGGACCCAAATGGTGGAAGGTCCATATCGGCAAAAGTGATGACATTGCCAAAATGTATGTGGCCTATCATAGCAGTAAGATCCTCGGGAGTGGTATCAGGAGAGACTGATGTGTCGTCAAGATTGCTGATGACAAGATCTCGGTGTTTCTTTAAGGATGCAATGAGGTCCCAAATGGAGATATTTGCTTGAGTTTTCTTGAGTTGTGTTAATAAAGGATCTTCGGGAATAGTGTCGCGAGCTTGCGACCTTGGAGAAGAGGTGCTTGGTGCAGAAGTAGTGGGGTTTCTTGCTATGACTCGTCCTGATCGAGTTAGCATGTTGACGTTTCCATCTGGCCTCTTTTTCCTATTCTCTAATACTTCCCTCATTACCTCATCATAAGTCACAACAAGAATTATCAATATCATTCATAACTTTGGAGCCCTTATTCACAATTGGGATTCAATAAGTGGTCTCCTCAAACTCTCCTATCTCTATTACATTGACATCACCCCCACCAGGAACTATGAATTCCTTTTTGTCGATGAGGTCTTGGATGACGTTGCGGAGGACAAAGCATTCCTCGGTGAGATGGCCACTATGTTGGTGGTAGCCACAATATTTGTGATGAGCATGGTTGGCATTGATTGTCTTGGGTTGGTACCCTTGTATAGGTGTGATTTGCCCCTTTTGTTTAAGAACTTCGAAGGCCTCGATTTGACTCATGCCTTGGAGAGGAGTGTAGACACGATCATTTTGAGGTCTCTTGCCTTGAGGTGGAGGAACTCTTTTGTAATTCCCCTTGTCAGTAGTGACGGCATTGACTGAAGCCTCTTTTGTTGAGTTAGAGGCGGCCTTGTAACGGAAGCTAGAAGCATTTTTCTTGATCTCCTTGAGCATATCATCCATTCGGACCCCCGCCTCATACATTTGAGAGAAATCCGCATAATAAGCCCCACTTAAGTGGGTGCGGAGCTCAATCTTTAGACACTTAAGAAAGATGTCCATTTGCTCCTTGGTGTTAGGCCTCTCGACAATTTTAGCAAGCTTGTCATTCCACCTTCTCGTGAAGTCAATAAAGGACTCATTATCCCTTTGAGTAGTGTTCTCGAGCTCTTTCTTGTTCGGGCGGTGAGTGGTGTTGCCTTGGTATTGACTTTTGAAAGCAAGCATGGCGGCATCCCAATCAATACGGACTGTGAGCGGGAGAGTTGCATACCAATCTTTTGCCGCCCCCTCGAGAGTAAGAGGGAAGCATTGTGCCATAACTTTCGGAGAGACCTTCTTTGGAACCATAGCCCATATGTAAGTCTCGATATGTGCCATGGGGCAAGAGTTGCCCTTGAACTTGTCGGGGAGAGAGGCCATCATGCTCATGAGAATGGATGACTGATAAAGGCTTGTGTCGGAGCCTTTCCCCAAGTTGAGACCGTTGAAACGTTGATCTATGTAAGCCATAATTGAATCAACCATCTTGTGATCTTTGTTGTCGTTGCTTGTCTCCCCCATTTTCTTGGTACGGACACTAACATAAGGGCTCTCAAACAAGCCTTTGGTCCACTCGGACTCTTCATTGTCCTATTTTCCTTTACCATTGGAAAGCTTGGTGAGCTTGGCTTTCATTTGTTCCATCTCGGCCTCGTGAGCTTTCCTTTGATTATCGAGGTGGGATTGCCAAAGGTCATCTTTGTTTTGGGCCTCCTTATTGAGAGTGGAGACTATTCTTGGAGAAGTTGGACCATAGCTGAGAGTTGCTCAAGGGACATGGTGTGGTCGGAGTTGGAGCCGCCGGCCATTGATGTTGTCGGAGCTGCTGGAGTGATCAATTCACGAACTAGCCGATTTGCTGAATCTTGGTAGACTCGGTAAGTACCAATTGGACCTAAATTGCAGAAGAGGCCCTTGTCAGTCTTGAGTAACACTTTCGGTCCATGAAGAGGCTTAGAACACACATTGGGCACACAACTCAAAACCACATAAAGAAAAGACTATTTCTTTTTATAAGTCGGAGGGACGGAATCCCTTTTGAATTTCTAAGAAAAATAATGGAATAGTCACACTAGTATATAGACCTTCTCGCGGTCCCATATACTCATCGGATTCCACCACGTTTGTGAATCCTACACATGTCGGGATTAAACTAAATTAATGTAGTAAAGCATACATGCGGGGACGGATTTTTTATTTTCGTCCATAATAACCACTTGGGGACGGAGTTTTATTTCGTCCATGATAACCACTTGGCATGTACGATTTGAAGACATTAGTTTAGGGAAATCTCGGCACATGAAAACCGACTTGGTCACGGAGTGTTAGACCCTAACTAGAATTGTGTTGGCTTGTGCTCTGCTAATGAGAGGCTCAAAGGTTACCCCCGGCATGTAGTCATGAACTACGCCACGGGCTGAGGTTTACCGCTTCGAGAGATTCAAGGTCGGGTGGAGCTTTAAATTCTCTAGGACGGGCTTCGACGGGTTTGAGGTTATGAACTTGTGCGACTCGATAGTGAGCAATTTATAAGAATTTGTGCACGTAGTGTGATGTCCAACATGTGACAAAACATTTTTTTACTTTTTTTTTATGAAAGAAAAGAAAATAAGCACATAATTTACAACTCTCGAATCACCCGTGTGACCGATAAAACAAAACACGAAAATAAAACAGTCCAAAGGTCCAAATCAGTCCTTGATGCAGGCAACTGTGCCCACACCCTGATATTTTACTCTGTTCTGGAAACTGTTCCTGTTCTGGAAAACCACCCAGAAGTGCGCGCTTCTGGCCTGTGTTGTGGGATACGAGCGCATGGCGCAGAGTCTATGGGAGGCGCCCGCTTCTGGGCGAACCTGTCAGATTGTCAGACTTTGGACTCAGGGGATTGCCCTGGTCCTGAATGTCTATTGGAACCCCTGCAAAGATGATTAGTGTAGAAAAAAGAAGAAGAATAGGAAGAACATATGGGAGGCGGGCGATTCTGGTCATTGATGTGGGACGCACGTGCCTTAGGCCAAGAAGGCCAGAGGCGCACGCTTCCCCCATCAGAGACCAGAATGCCCAGAAAGATGTAGACTTTGAACAGAAATGCAAGTTTAACCCTCAAATGTCCCCAGCGGAGTTTGCACTGTAGATACCCCGGGTGGAGCCCGCTCGCTTGGCTAGGGCGGCGGATGTGATCCCTAGGATGTCTATTCGTGTTTTAGATTGTTAGAGTCGCCACTTATGTTTTAGAGGAACATAAGAAAAACCTAATATTTAGCCTAAGTTTGATTACGAAAACAGAGATTCTTGTTATGAGGTTCGGGGTACTTAAACACCCATCTCGCCCGACTAATGTCGGTCTTGCTTGTTCAAAGTCTACATAAATAAAATGTTCTTCCTATTCTTAATTATAATAAAAGGGGGTTTTAAAAGGGGTTTTTTGAATGTAGGGAGATAACTCCTTCACCAACTTTAATGGAATGAAGTGGCCTTTGGTGTCATGTCACAAAATGTTTTGGGTGATTGCACATTTGATTAAAATAAAAGAAAGAAAGAAGAGATGAAGTAGAGAAGAAGGGAAAAATGCAGTTTTACCTAAACTTCAAGTGACTTCAAATACTTCTTGATGAATTGCTTTGGAAAATGTCTTGGAAATGATTTGTGTATAGTTTTTGTAAGTAAAATTTGAGGTCCTTTGAAATGGTGGAAATGAGATGTTTTTATAGGTGAAAACTAGATGTTTTTTATGCCAAAACGCAGTCACCAAGAAATCTTTCCCGGGAAAAATTATGTAAAAATGAGCAAGGGAGAGATTCTTGGACAGAAATTTGTAACTGACACCCAGAGGCGCGCGCTTCCTACCTCTGGGGTGGAAGGCGCGCGCTTCTGGCTCCTATGGGCGGAGGCGCGCGACTCAGAGATGGCTTTTTTGACATAATGGACTAGAAAGTCAGCCCTGTTATTCATTTTAGTCCCTGGACTTAACGAAGTCAGTCAGGAACTTAACGGAAGTAACAGAAACTAACGAGAAACACTTAAAATAGGGAGAAACACAAGATCAACCGTGCAATCGGGGTGAGCGGTATAAGGCGGGGTGTCTACAGATGCAGGTTGAGGAACCCCTATAAATCTTGATACGGGTTAAGGAAACCGTCATAAATCCTTTATTAATAACCGAATCGATCCCGAGATACATGCATCCCGATATAATCGAAAGTGTTATTGGCGTAACTCGTACGATCCCGAGACACTTGCGTCCCGATATACCGTCTACGTTACCGTTTTACCGAATCCTGCGATCCTGAGGTTTTAGCATCTGTATATACCGTAGTTATTCGAGAAATTATTTGATTCACACGCTCCGTAAGATGGCTTCTTCATAAACCTTGTGTCTCATGTTTTTGGCATAGGTGGCTGGTGTCTCTGGACATAATTTCAGTTACTGTTGCTAGTGTCCTCGGACACATTTGGGTCCTTTCGCATAGGTTGCTGGTGTCTCTGGACATAATTTCAGTTACTGTTGCTAGTGTCCTCGGACACGTATGGTTTCTTTGGCATAAGTGGCTGGTGTCTCCAGACATAATTTCAGTTACTGTTGCTAGTGTCCTCGGACACGTATGGTTTCTTTCGCATAAGTGGCTGGTGTCTCTAGACATAATTTCAGTTACTGTTGCTAGTGTCTTCTGACACACTTAGTTACTTTTGATTTACGCGCCCCGTAAGATGGCTTCTTCATAAACTGCGTGTCTCATATTCGACATAAGATGTTGGCGACACCCAACGTTTGTTATCATTTTCCCTGGACATATTTAATTTCGTCTTGATTCGCACGCTCCATAAGAAGTCAGCATCCCTATCTGTTTTTGCTCTCGATTGCTGAATCTTCTTCTCATATTGTGGTTTCATGATCATATGGCATAAAGGCCAGTGTCCTCGTTTCTTTTCTCCTCCTTTCCCCAGTAGAGTCCGAACAACGATTCTATGGTCCTTTACGAATGTTGAAGTCTTCATACAGGATAGAGTCCTTAGGATAGTTATCCCCAGCTGGAGATGATGTCTCGTTTCTTTTTTCTCTCTCTCTACCCTTATGAATGTTCGGTCTTCATACAAGATAGTGTCCTTAGGATAGTTATCCCCAGTAGGAGCTGATGTCTCGTTTTCTTTCTCTCTCTCCCTCCTACGAATGTTCGTCTTTGTACAGGATCCTATCCCTAGCAGAAGATGATGTCTCGTTTCTATCACATAGCATGAACTACGACTGGCTTGATTCCCCTTAGGATACATAGGTAGCCTGACAAAGGTTCAGTCGCTCGACCAATTTGGTCATCTTCTTACTTTCTCTCCCCCGATTTGGAACTCGTGTTTCAGATCGGTTCCTTTCTTAATCGACGACCCTCCATGCCTTGCAAGAAGCGTCGCCAAGGGGCTACTGTTAGTACCTGATCTGAAGAGAGAGGACTTCCTAGACCTTTAGGAACCTCTAAGGACCTTTTGGGAAATTATAACCTGACAGGGACTTATCCGGAAGCTCTCCAGAGTTCTAGATTGAATAAATCAGTTCTAGGTCGAAATCCATCAGGATATTGATCAAATCCTGAGAACAAACTGATAAGGATTCACTGAGATCTTGATCAGCACGTAATCTAAGGATCAGCAACCGTACGGCACCAATCCCCCCGTACGGCTGAACCCCAGCCATACGGCCACTTTGGCTTTTCCCAGGTTTTTTCCTATAAATAGGGTCCTCCTCTCCCCCATTTGATAACACTTTTAACCTATGGGAAATCCCTAACAGCAGTGATTCCCAGCCTCTGTCTCTCCCTCTCAAAACCCTCTCAAACCCTCTCTTTGATATCTCTTTGATCATCAAAGAGATCCATCACCGCCATCTACCAAACGAGTGAAGATTCAACCTTCGAAGCCACTTCATCGGTTTGGTAACACGTTCTTACTACTTAATTACTTAGATCTAGTTTATTCATTCATATATTGCTAGATTTAGGGTTTTGTTCATTGTTCATATTCTTGACCGATGAGAATCTAGGGTTTCCACGAAACCCGCACTAGATCTAGGTCACATATTACTTCCATAATGCCATGTTGAGGGTAACGATCTTCATGTTTTACATGTTCATTCATATGTTTTCATGATGTTATTATTATTATGCAAGATCTACGACTTATACATGCGTAACATACTAGATCTAGGGTTTTAATCCCTATTATATGCATATAACAAAGCCAATGATGATTCTAGGGTTTCATCAAACCCTAATATGTTCTAGGAACTACTTCTAACCCTAATCTCCCCCCTCTTTATGCATGTGTAAGTACCCCAATCTGAATTAAACCAACTTAGGGGTAACCTTAGCACCATTCAGGGATAAACTGATAGGCTAGGACCTCACTAGAATAAACCAAAACTCTAGGACTATCCTGGAATTAAAACTTAGAAAAATCCAGAAGCTCGCTATGTTGAGTCGTACGGATAGTTTGGGAACTAGAAGGGCCCAGCCGTACGACTGGTTTGGGTGCCTTCAGCCCCTATAAATTGAGCCCTTGCTGATCATTTTAGGGGGGGGAGAAATTGATTTATGAGTGGCTACTCTGCAGAATTGAGAGTAGACAACATCACAAACACACTTGAGTGAAAGAGAGAAAGAAGATAGGTTTAGAATCAAATATTGGTGAGGCCTCCTTCTCCCCCATCTTCTCTTCATCTCTTATTCTATTTTACTTTGTTTATTTACTTAATGCCTTTACTTTTCTTGCAATAATATGAATTGGAACCAAGCCTTGACTTGATCCATGGTGCCCTCATGTTTTATGCATGATCAAGGGTTACAAACCAAGGATGATCAAGGCTTGTTAAGATTTAATGCAAATTTATTTTATGTTTTTACATTTATGCAAATTTACTTTATGTCTTTACATTTATGCGAATTTACTTTATGTCTTTACATTTATGTATTGTATTTATACTTGGCTTGGTGATCCATTGCACATATGGAGAGAGCCACTTTTATTTATGTTGATTTATTTGGGGATGATCAAGTTTGGATGGTAAAGTTCCAATCTTTACCATTCAAAACTTTGATTCAACCACAATAATGTCCCTTTGGATGGTAAAGAATCAATCTTTACCCATCCAAAGGTTGATCTTTGATATCCCAAGGCTTTTCCTTGGATGAATCATCCATTTTGGATGTTAAAGTCTTCATCTTTGATCATTCAAATGGTGATTTTGGCTCAAATGCCATGTTCATCAACTTTGTTCATTTTTCCCCAATTATTGCCTTGATCATGCCCAAAACCATTTGTTTTGGTGTTTAATTAGTGATCAATGGCATAGGGATGATTTAATCCATGTTTTGTACAAAGAGATAAACTGAAGAGATTCAAACAGTCCAGTTTCAGCAGAATACTCTGTTTCTGCCTGAAACTGTACTGATTCCTGATAAACTGTCAAAATTCCCAGGACAACCCTCTCTAGCCGTACGGCTGGTTTGTCCAGGGAATGGTTTTCTCAATTTTACCCATTTCTGTTAAACTGTTTGCAAAATAAATCCTTCCTGTTAAGTTTTTAACTGGTTTTGTTAATAAGTCAGTTTCTCCCATTTTTGAAAACACACACACACACACACTTGCACATTTTTTGTCAATAAACTTAGGGAGACTCAGTTCTTCCGAGGCTTCTTGGGTGAACCGCGATAAGTTCTTCCCAAGACGTAACGTGACCTCCGAACTCACATTTTCTAACCTTTTCCGTTAAATTTGGGTTTAAAATTAAATTAACGTGGCAACTCCGTTTTGTTTGAACATAAAGTGCCGTGTTTGGCATTCTCGAAGGGATTAAACTCATTTCCAACAGTTTTTTGACCCGCGGGGATCCTTATAGTGGCGACTCCGCTGGGGAATAAAGTGTTTTCCAACTTCTTTTTAGAAGCTTTGGGGGCACTTTTGTGTGGGTCAAACTCCCGTCCCCATTTGTTGACTTTGTGCATATTTTGTGTGTATTTTATGTTTCTGTTTTGATTTCTAGGAATGAAACTGTTCTGGAGTTGCAATAAACTGGGGCTTGATGGATCAGAAACTGGAAAATTGCAAAAAAAACAATGGGACACCTCCACTAGCCGTACGGCTGGTTTGCCCAGGCCCACAGAATGTTTCAAATTAACAATTTCTTGCAGGGCAGAAACATTCTGATGGTCCCTTGCCTCTGCTTGTCCAGGTTCCAATTTACAGCCTTTATTTGTGCACATATGCCTTTGTTTTCTTGAACCGAAACTTGTTTTCCAAAGCTCGGTTACGCACAAATTTTGGACATAAAATTTTGGGTTTTCAAGGCCTCATTGTGCGTAAACCTTTTCATATACAAAATTTGATTTTCAAGATAATTACTTGTTCATATCCTTGTTTGATTACTTGCGCAAATTACTTGTTCTTATCTTGCCTATTCTTGTTCATGATATTAAAACGCATTGAAAATTCCTATTTTGACTCAAAAAAAAAATAAATAAATAAATAAATAAATAAAATAAAGGGAACTTGGAATGACTCACACAACACGCACTCGACCTTGTGCACGTCTCAAAACCCTCAAAACCCGGGATGGATGCCACGATGCAGCTTGATTGGCGCTCTTGTGCCCTTCTCGCGTGCACGGGTCCATTCCACCTCCCCTTCCAAGCCGAGTCAACCACACATTGTCCGTGACACACAAATACCGTGACTATGGTTGGTTTTTGGTCTAGCTCACGTCATCACGTCCCTATTACGTGTCCAAACGTTAATTATGGCCAAGTTAACGCCCAAGTTCACGACTCCTTGTGAAAGCAAGTGTGACCAAGGTCATCTTTGACCCGGTCCTTGACCTATGCGTTAATTCCAACCATAATTAAACGAAGTCATGTATTAAGGATAGGGTGACACCGTGTTGTTAAGTCCTAATGCTTGGCCCATCCTAATCATCCTTAAGCCCAAGGTTAAGGTCTGAGATCCCTCATTAAAATGAGGTCATGCCGGAATTTCGTTGTAGCGTTAAGTCAATCTTAACCTCAACCGGGGCTTAACCATGATAAGAATGGCCCGTGCATTGGAACTTTGTGATGCACTAGACCCTAGGATTGGTTCTTTTGGTTAGTGGAAGTCGCGTGCCCTATAAGACCCTCGCCCGGGATAGTCCGTCCTTGGGAGTGTGCAGTGCAGGTGAAAAACGAGGGGTTTATAGGCGTAGTGATGGCTTCCACTGATCCAGGGTTTAGAGTAGTTGCGAAAAAGAAGAGAAATCTTTTCCAACCGTTTAGGAATAAATATGCGTTTTTAGTAAACTTGAACGGATAAGTAATTGCACCTTGCATGAATTTGCTCCGTTTTTGCTTAACAAGCGTCATTTCGTTAAGTCTTTGGACGGATCCCAGTTATCCTCCAAGATCTCCGTCAAATCCCTAGGAATAGTCCCCTAGGAAGGCCAATCAAGTCCTTGGATGGATCCCTGTTATCCTCCAATAATCAATCAAGTCCTTGGATGGATCCCCGTTATCCTCTAAGAATCAGTCAATTCCTTGGATGGATCCCCGTTATCCTCCAAAAATCAATCAAGTCCTTGGATGGATCCCCGTTATCCTCCAAGAATCAGTCAAGCCCTTAGATGGATCCCCGTTATCCTCCAAGAAGCCAGTCAAGTCCTTGGACGGATCCCCGTTATCCTCCAAGAAGCCAGTCAAGTCCTTAGGAATAGTCCCCTAAGAGTTTGCCATACCCTTGGAAGATCTCCGAGGCACCCGCCAATCTTTGGATGGATACTAAAGACCCCGTTAAGTCCTTAGGAATAGTCCCCTAAGAGTTCGCCATACCCTTGGTAGATCTCCGAGGCACCCGCTAATCTTTGGATGGATTCCAAAGACCCCGTTAAGTCCCGTCCACCTTCCACTCCATAGGTCTAAGCATAACGGTCCTGTCCCACCAGTAGCATTCACCCAATGTTTACCAGAGCCTGAATTACCCTTCTTTTCCTCCTCCCATAGCTCGGATGAAGTGGAAGAGAGCATCATGTCGCCGCCTAGTGCGTGTGGAGTCAGAAAATTCCCCGGCCACCACAACTTCTCTGACCCGGTACCTCGAAAAGACCACTTCAATGGATAGTAGCTTAGGAAATGACACCGCGGATAATCCGGATAGCCCAACCAAAGAAGAGTTGCTCCACGCTTCAGAAGCCTCCAGGGCTAGGGAAGAAATCATCACAGAAAACCACAAAGAAACGCAAACTCCGTCTAATGAGTCGACGAGACAAAGAGGTGTTTCTGTTTCAAATTGATGGGCCCTCCACCAAAGTTACCAACCACAAAGAAGAGGTAGAAGCCACCCAGCCTCCGAATTGCAACCAAACATCACCTCCTCAATCTGACAAAAATACCACGACCCCCTTCTCTTTACCCCAACACAGCGACATCCAAAACTTGCCTCTCACTCCGCCTCATCCCAAATCCAACATCTCCCATGGGACGCCTCCTATAAAACCCCAAGCATAATCTACTCGAAATGCCCGCAAACTACCGTTCGCACCGGTCATGCCTCGAGCATCATACTCACAACACCTTCTCAATCGTATCCCCTCTCGGTTTAATACCATCAACCAAATCCCTGGAACTCAGTCACAGTTTGCACCATATATGGATACCCGACCAGGCATCGCCAACTTGCCTCCACAGGATTTCCCAATAAGATTCCGGGGTGACCCGTACCATTTCTGCAATCCAAGACCTTTTGGACCACAAGTTCCTTGCATGCCTCCGATGTATATTCCTGTAAGCAACCGAGGTTATGGGTATGCCTACACCCACTCACTTCCACAGAATCCTCATATTGCACCTCAGTCGGGTAAGTTATTGGGAAAGAGAAAGCAAATGGAAGCTAAGTTTGAAAGGACACTCGATGGGCACCCATTTGCATTGAGTAGCGGTGATTCTCATCCCCACCACGCTCCGGTCAACAATGAAAGAAAAGCCAAATGCCGAGCCAAGCCCAAGTTCACAAAGTTTGAGGATTTTGGAATGCCCATAAGCAAAGTGTTTGAAGGATTGGTCAAACAAGGCCTCATGTGGCCCCTCGAAGATTTCCGGCCAAAGAATCCTGAGAAATGCCGCGACAAGACCAAAAGGTGTGCCTTTCACAACTACCATGGCCATGACACCAATGATTGTACCGCCATAAAACGTATCATCTTGAAGCTAATCGAGAAGGGAAAGCTTGGACGCCCCACGCCCCCGACACAGCCAATAACCCGAGTGTCAACATGCTTGAATTCGTAGGATCTAATCCCGTGACCTCCCTCGAGTTCAAAACTCCGGTGATTGATGTGAAGGAAAAACGGAGTGATGTCTGCCCCAAGGAAAATGAGCTCATGATTGATGAAGTTGTTAATCCCAAAGTGGGAGAGCCTGTTTTGGAAAAGTTGACAAAATCAGTGTCCCAAATGGTGGTTCCTAAATTCAGCAAAGCCGAAATGACGGAAGGCGTTTGGAAAGGATCAGTGGCACAGAAAATGTCTGAAGGGATAAATGCCCCAGGTTGGGAAATGAATGGTGAAGTGGTCGCCATAGCAGAGGACGAAGTTTCAAAACCCCTTCCACCAACCTCCCCTTAGGAAGAGTCAGAGTCCATTGTTAGGATGTGTGATAAGCCCTTAAGAAAAGATATCTGTTAGGTTTAGTTAGAGTCTTGACTCCCCGGTTGATGCCATGTGGTGACCATTCTGAATCCATTGCCAGTTTTCTTAATAAGATTATTATTATTATTATTGCCTTGTCAAAAGTTTGCATAAAATGTGTGTGAGTCTTTCACTCAAAGCAAAAGTGTGTCTTTCAAAAAAAATGGAGATCAAGTTTTCTTAAAATAAAAGATCAAGTTTTTCCTGAAAAGGTCAATTCGCTAATGAAGCATTCTTCTCAAATCCCAGTTATAATTTTACCTTGAGGTTTAATATGCTAAAGTCCTTCGCGGTTCTGTCCATTGGAAACATTGACCAAGGACCCCACATCTGAATTGGCGTCCGAGACAACCATCCACAACAAGATCAAAAGGTTGGAACACTGTTTACAAAGAGAGGCCCATGCTTCGGAAGCCCAAAAGAGGCTACATCAAATGGAGGTCCGTACCTTCGCCGGGTGCCATGCACAAAGGCTACGTACCTTGAAAGGAAATCACCAAAAGGAGATGGCCAGAGCAGACTCCCAACTCATGAGTAGACGAATCCGGCAATTACAACGCCAAGCCAAATGGAGACCTCGCGACATCCTTCCCGACGACATGGAACCCGAGTTCCCCGTGGAAAACATGGAATATGCCACCGACAACCCCTCCAACAATTGAGGAAGAAAATGGATCATCGTGCTTCATGGGAACCCATCCCTAAAAAAAAAAAAAAAAAAAAAAAAAAAAATAGAGTCTTCCAGCCTCGTAGGTTCTAGATTTTCACCAAAGTCCGTCCTGGATTGTGTCTTTTCATTTTTACAAAGGTCCACACTTGGGACATGTATGTATAAAGTTATCTAAATAAAAGAGTCATTTTCCTTCTCTTCTCTCTAGACTTGAGACATTATTTGCAATATACATTTACTCTTGAAATTGTCTTGCTTGTTATTATCAATTGATTGCTACGTCCCCAGAATGATGAATTGACTTCTAAGCATACTAGTCAATGACGACTCATTAAGGATGAATGGACCTAACACAAATGAAAAATGCTAAATGCAAACAATTAATCTTGATGTGAATAAATGTTGTGATCAATTGGCATGAAGAAACCATTAATGGCAAGCCTTCCTCTATACACATACCCGATACACATTTCCCGATACACAACCCGATACACCTTTCCTATACAAATTCTTGATGCACATCAAAGGCATTCCAAGACAACGAAAAGGCAAGGATGTTGTTGCTCAACCACCCAGATTCAACTGTGATCGCACGTGCGCAACTAAACAAAGGACTTCCCGGATCTTCAAAGTCAAAGCTAGAAGTGACGGATATTCCACCAAGGGGCTACAAATGAGCCAATGTCCAAGATAGCAAGTTGGGACTAATGTTTCCCCTCTCCCTCAAAAAAAAAAAAAAAAAAAAAGGAAAAAAGGAAATAAATATATGGAAAGAGGGAAAGGAAATGAATATATGCGAAGAGGAAGTCTGCCTCAAAAGCTCACCAAGTTCACCGCAAAAGTTCACCTCAAAGAACATCCCAAGGAAGCACAGTAATCTACGTCAACAAAGCAACAACATCCTTCAAAAGGACACCGACTTCAACGAAAGACGATTCACGGCCGAACTACAGCGACCTGAGCTCCTCAAATTGAGGGGAACGTAGTCAACCTTCGAGTCCGGTCACAACATGAAACAAAACCATCAAACCGTGGTCCTCTCAAAATGACCAAGTTCTCTTCCCTCGGTCCCATCAATGACCGATTTCCCAGACACCTTCTTCTTCCGATCTTGCCATTGATCGAATCTTTATCTCAATTGATCACAACATTTATACATGTTAAGGCTAATTGCTTGTTATAATCTTGACTTAATAATAAACATGGTCCATTCAAGCAACCATTTTGATAATTTTAACTAAGGCAAATTTCAAATGTCTCGACAAGTCTTCTTTTCTTCATCTTAGGAAAGAGCTAATCACTTATGTTCTGTCAAGCAACGGCTTCCTCCCATTTCATGATACATTGCTCGAAGAGCTCACCAACATAAAGGGACTCTCTCCCAAATAAAATGCCCTTGCATGTTTCCTCCAAAAAGATACCTTAAGTCCCCGTTCTATCGAGTCGGCTGGATCACTCATAAAAAAAAAAAAAAAAAAAAAAAAAAAAAGAAAGAAAGGCACCAAAAAAGTAGCCCGCTCGGTCGAAAACCCGCAAGGGCGGCCTAGGCAAAAAACAGGGTGTGCCATAAAAAGACGCAATAGAGATGCCCGCTGGGTTGAAAACCCGCAAGGGCGACCTAGGCAAAAGAAAGGGTGCGTCATAAAAAAAATGGATGGGTTCCTAACATCATCAAAGGCCGAAAGATGACAACGGGTCCACGTCAACATCAAAGGTCGAAGGACGACATTGGGGCTACCTCCACATCGACGACAATAAGGACATTGGGGCTACCTCCACATCGACGACAACAAGGACATGGGGCTACTTCCACATCAATGACAACAAGGACATGGGGCTACCCCGACATCAACGACAATAAGGACATGGGGCTACCCCGACATCAACGACAAAGATGACATTGGGGCTATCCCCACAACAGTGACAAGAAGATTTCCTACCATTAGTTACTCCTCAATGAATGGATAAAATCCAAAGGACTTTATGCGCAACAAACCTCGCGGTTAAGTTGAAATAAAAAATTTGACTAACATGCTTCGTTAAAAGACTTGCCTTTAGAAATAAACATTTCCAAATTTGCCCATTTGGCATCATTTGTCAAAAACAATGTTTCAAGCAAAATGCTTATGATCTCCCTTCAAAATGATTTTCCCAAAGTCTTGGACTTTTTCGTCCGCAATGTGTCTTAAAGGTCGCCCCTAGGCTCTCCCCGATGTCAAGAAAATGTGTCAACCATCCCATAGAGTAGTGTTGACTAAGTCTGAGCCTTGATCCAGAGTGGTCATTTTAGGTTAAAGCCTTTATCCCTGCAGTTCTTAGTCGGACGTAAGACCAGTTTTCCCGTCAAACTCCCCAAAGATGGAGTTGACCCAAGCCTTGACCTAGAGTGGTCATCCTAGGTTGAAACCTTGTCCCCGGCAGTCCTTAGTCGGACGTAAGACCATTTTTCCCGTCAAACTCCCCAAAGATGGAGTTGACCCAAGCCTTGACCCAAAATGGTCATTCTAGGTTAAAGCCTTTGTCCCGGCAGTCCTCAGTCGGACGTAAGACCAGTTTTCCCATCAAACTTCCCAAAGATGGAGTTGACCCAAGCCTTGACCCAAAATGGTCATTCTAGGTTAAAGCCTTTGTCCCCGGCAGTCCAAATGCGACATAAGACCATCCAAGTTCCAATTTGACCAAATGAGAGTCAAGTCCTTTTTTGACCAAACGAGAGTCAAGCCCGAATGCCCCGGCAGTCCTCAGTCGGACGTAAGACCAGTTTTCCTGTCAAACTCCCCAAAGATGGAGTTGACCGAATCCTTGACCCAAAATGGTCATTCTAGGTTAAAGCCTTTGTCCCCGGCAGTCCAAGCGCGACATAAGACCACCCTTTAGTCAACCCTCCCCGTAGAGTCAAGTTGACCGAATCTTTGACCAAATGAGAGTCAAACCCCTCCTTTAATCAACCCTCCCCGTGGAGTCAAGTTGACTAAACCTTGACCGAATGAGAGTCAAAACCGAGTGAGAGTCAAGATCAAGTCCCGACTTCGACCAGATGAGAGTCGAGTCCGCCCTTAGGAGAGAATGACAGATATTCCTCTACATTTTAGGAGAGAATGACAGATATTCTATCGCGACCCCGACCCCGTGGGCCGGGAACTCGCGAGCTGGACGTCGACTTAATAAATAAAACCCCAAAATATGGAAGATAAAAATTCATTTTTAAAACAAAAGATATAATACAAGGTTTTAGAAATCCAGTGTTAACACCAATGTAACATCACTAGTATAAGCTTCCCAAGCTTACAACCAAAATACAAAATATTACAATTCTTAATGACATCATCAGTTTGGTAATACTATCCCAAAAGGTTATACATTTAAGTAATGTAAACCGAACAACCACCTTCCCAAAAGTCACCAACTCTCGATGTCGTGACCCGAAAACTCGTCTCTATTTCTCTTATTAATAAATATTATTTATGTGTGTATTTTATATTTCATAAATTTTATGTCTAGCGGTTTAATTGACCTTTCGTGCTTAGTGTGAAGTTGGGGGCCTTAGTGTTGTTTATTAAATGCTTGGTTTGGGTTCATTTGTCCAAAGTAGAAAGGGAGGGGCCTAAGTGTAACATTTAAAATATCCCAACTACTCCCTTCCCCTCCCTCACCTCCTACCCATCCCTCCCTCTTTTCCCTCCTGCGTGCTCCCCCCTCCCCAAACACACTCCATCAGTTTTTTCTCCCTCTCTCTACTCCATTGAAGAAAAGGTAAAACTCTCTCCCTCTTTCCTATTTTTGGTCCTCATTTATTCATCTTTTCTTATTGCTCATTTTATATAAAATGTTTAGATCGTCGCTAGGATCGTGGGTAGCTAAGAAAATTCGAATTCCGTCTCATTTCATAAATTCCGGGTAAGTTGCTTTTCCCCCATTTTTATGTTAAAATGTTCATCATCAATTTTTATGACGTCTTGGTTGATATATGTGACTTCTTGGTTGAGTTTAAAATTTATTTCTATTTTTGGTTAATTTTGTGATAATGGGATGTTGGGATTGAAATCTTGATTTGGGTTGTTAAAATGTTGTTATTTAGGTCCCTTATAGGCTTATATGTCGTTTTGGGTACTTGGGGATACTAATAGAAGTGTTGGTTTTGTTGGGTTTTGAAATGGTAAGAGTTGTGGTTGAAATTTGTAAGAAATAGAAAGAACCCAGCTGAGTTTCCAGGCTGTTTTTTGCCCAGAATTGTACCGGGCGCCCGCCTGGGTTGATTCGGGCGACCGCCCGCTTGACCTTCGAGCGCGCGCATGCGCAGGTGAGGAGCGCGCGCTTGCAATGCTTTTTGTGCCTATTTTCTACTGCCCACTGGAGCGCCCGCGTGGTACCTTCCACGCGCCCGCGCGCATGACCGGGCGGCCGCCTGCCCTAGATTGAGCGCCCGCCCGCCCTTGTTTCAAGAAATCATCTTGGCTTGATTTAAGACTAGGTTGTAACCTTGGTCTAGGTTTTGGGTACCACTCTTGTTAGTTCAATTGGTCATTGTGGAACACTTTAGTGTGGGGATTTGGTTCCTTTGTGAA
The DNA here is from genome assembly GCA_026119855.1 of Campanula takesimana. Classification (NCBI taxonomy): domain Eukaryota; kingdom Viridiplantae; phylum Streptophyta; class Magnoliopsida; order Asterales; family Campanulaceae; genus Campanula; species Campanula takesimana. The sequence goes on along the minus strand of JAOWBW010000516.1, from coordinate 447,112 downwards.
CACTTGTGATACGGAATTTGATTTATTATTGTTTGGGAGGAGCACTTTATAATGTGTGATTGGTTTTATTTCATCTTCTTGGTGATTATTTGGCTTGGTTCCCTACTTTGGAATCATTGCCTCGGTTGTTGTTTAAGTTAGTATTTATTACTGAACATTTATTTGAAAGTCCAGCTAGTACTTGTGGTTGTATCAGGCAATGGGGAATATTATAATGGCACGAGCCAAGTCCAGTATAGTATTGTCCATTGGTTCCTTTTTGGTGTCAGGCAATGGGGAATATTATATGGCGAACCAGTCCAGTATAGTATTTTCCATTGGTTCCTTTTTTTCCTCCTCCAGATTGGCCTTGGTTGAGATGAGCTAGCTCCCTCGAGTGAGTATTTTAGCTATTTTGGGTTATGACTTCGTGTCATTTTCCCCTTGTTACTATTGGTTCTTGGTTCCGGTACCGGGTTTTCTCTCCAGCTGTTATGCTATGGTGGACTGATTGATTGGTCGTTTCTGGCCGTGTTTTCATCTTCAGCTGTTTATGCTACTATGAAGATTGGTTGATTGGTTGAAGCTGCGCAGCAAATTGTTCTATCCTTTTGGTGGAAACCTTGGCTTATTATATCCTTTGTTAATTGTTTATTTCCGCTGCTATCTGTTAACTGCTAATTGCTAAATGCTATATGAGATTTATTATTGTTTGTTGCATAATATCATGTCATGTAGTTGCATTAGTGACTTATTGAGATTTATCTCACCCCTTTCCTTTTTATCTTTGTTTTTCCTTAACCGCCCCCCCCCCCCCAGGAGGAAAGTAATAGGACTCGCTGATCACGAGGAGGACATCGAGAGTTGGTGGTTTTTGGGAAGGTTGTTGTTTGGTTTGCAATCAATCAACAGACAACGGATGACTCAACGGTTACAGGAGGTATTATTTTGTGTGGAATGTGAGCGCGCGTGTACTAGTAGATCCAGGATCATCTCATTCATACATTATGTGCATTTAGTTGCATTTATTTCTTCTGAGTCTTTGTCTTATGGGTTGCCAGTGTCTACTCCTATGGAGGAGTGTAGGATATCTGATGAAGTCTTATGTGCTTATGATGTGCTTAAGTGTGGACATGTCTTACTTGCTGAGTTAGTCATATTACTATCATAGAATTATGATGTTATTTGAGTAAGGAAATATCATGCTTTAGTCGATTATCGTAGGAAGGTTGTTACATTCTCTATTCCCGTTTTGCCTAAATTTGTACGAGGCCGATCTTTTGGGTGGAATTTTGCATATCTTTTCTTATATGAAATCTAAGTATTTAGCTTAGGTGGCTGACAATAGAATGTGTACCCCAAACTGTAGGATGTATTTATTCTTAGTAAGATTCCAATTTTCTTTTGGATAGTAACCAGTATTTGAGGAAAAGCTTGGGTTAATTTGAGTTGTTATGGTACAAGGTTGTAGTGCCGATATTTAAATCAATATTCTCATGTCATTGGTTGAAGTAAGGGAGTTAAAGATCCAACTTGAGAAATTGCTGGATAAGGGATTTATTCTGTTAGTGCATCTACGTTTTTTAAGCATTTAGGCTTTGTTACTTGATATGTCAGCATTAAATCTTTAAGTGTTCTGGGTTCAACCAATCTTTGGTTTAAATTAGAGAGTGGCACATTTGACCAATTGTAAATTTCTCTTATGTACCATTGACATAATTTTTGGGTTCATAGGTTTTGACGAGGGGTTTTGACTCTAGATGAATCATCTCATTAGGTAAAAAGAGTCTGTTTTGAAATTTTGATGAAATAATTATTTTATCTTTAAGGTATTTGATTGGATTGATAATAGTTAATTATGATTGGTTGGATGGCTTATTATTGAGTAATTGTTATAGAGTAAGCTTATAGTCTTTAAAGGTTATCTTGAAGGATTAAATTTATTAAATTGGGGAAGAGAGTAACAATTCATACTTTTGGGTTTTAGAGAATGAAATCTATTGGACATGGAGATTTCGTTTTATGCTAGTTGATATTATGTAATCATTTAGTGCATGACTGGAGTTGAGTTAAAGCAATACGGATTATGAATATGTTGGGGTAGCTATAGTCATTAATGATGGTAAGCGCGTTAAGTTTAAAGGACTAAATATATTTTGATAAGGTAAGAATTTCTCGAACAATATTAAAGGTATTTTTGGGTTTTAGTTAAATAGTTGTTTCATGGTTCCGAATCTTTTCCTTGTGGCGTTTCTCGTTTGAATTAAGGATTTGTAAAGAAAGTTGAAAATAGATGCTTGAGCATATTAAAGGATACTATGATTTTGTTTTGGGTCAGTTGAAATGTTGCTAACTAATTGGATTATTGTATTGATAATACTGTTGAGCTTAAGTAATGTTGGGTTAATAAATGTATACGTGAAAGACTAACTTGGGTTAGCCATTGAAGATTTAGAATTTGTTGAATTCCTTTGGGTATATATAAGCACGGATTATTAATTTAAATGGGAGTTAGAGGAAATCTTTTGAAGATGAAATTTGGATGGTTTTGCGGGCTACTGAGCATTTGAAATTGTTAGGGCTTTCAAAGATTGGAGTAAAGTAATGATGATAATATGACATGGATTTAAGTGGACGTTTTGTATTAAAATTTTGGGCTTATATTGTACCTTTAGTTTAAGGTGATAACTAAATGAAAGCACTATAATGGGTATCCTTGGAGATATAGTCACTTCGGTAAATATTATGGGAATGCAAAAAAAAAAAAAAAAAAAAAAAAAAATCTTTAGCTTTTCATAGTATAAGAGTTGATTTAACTCGAGATGGTTTAATGTTTGAATTTCGGGGGAGCAATATTAGGTATGCGATTTACTAATGGAAATGTCTTTGCAGTGTAATTAAGGTTATCAATAAGACAAGTTGTAGTAGCTCGAGAATTATGTTTAGGAGTAATTTGGATTCTTCGATTTTGGGTATGGATTTTAGTTAGTAGTGAAGATAGTGATTGAAGAAGGTTCTGTACGAGAAACTAGTATATTGTAAGCATTATTTAAGATTACTATATGATTATTTAGAATGGATAATTGGGAAATTCAAGAAGAGATGGAACGGAAATATCCGTAGTTATTGGATTCGGGTAAGTTATTCTAAAATTCGGGACGAATTTTCTTTTAAGGTGGAGTGAATGTCGTGACCCGAAAACCCGTCTCTATTTCTCTTATTAATAAATATTATTTATGTGTGTATTTTATATTTCATAAATTTTATGTCTAGCGGTTTAATTGACCTTTCGTGCTTAGTGTGAAGTTGGGGGCCTTAGTGTTGTTTATTAAATGCTTGGTTTGGGTTCATTTGTCCAAAGTAGAAAGGGAGGGGCCTAAGTGTAACATTTAAAATATCCCAACTACTCCCTTCCCCTCCCTCACCTCCTACCCATCCCTCCCTCTTTTCCCTCCTGCGTGCTCCCCCCTCCCCAAACACACTCCATCAGTTTTTTCTTCCTCTCTCTACTCCATTGAAGAAAAGGTAAAACTCTCTCCCTCTTTCCTATTTTTGGTCCTCATTTATTCATCTTTTCTTATTGCTCATTTTATATAAAATGTTTAGATCGTCGCTAGGATCGTGGGTAGCTAAGAAAATTCGAATTCCGTCTCATTTCATAAATTCCGGGTAAGTTGCTTTCCCCCATTTTTATGTTAAAATGTTCATCATCTATTTTTATGACGTCTTGGTTGATATATGTGACTTCTTGGTTGAGTTTAGAATTTATTTCTATTTTTGGTTAATTTTGTGATAATGGGATGTTGGGATTGAAATCTTGATTTGGGTTGCTAAATGTTGTTATTTAGGTCCCTTATAGGCCTATATGTCGTTTTGGGTACTTGGGGATACTAATAGAAGTGTTGGTTTTGTTGGGTTTTGAAATGGTAAGAGTTGTGGTTGAAATTTTTAAGAAATAGAAAGAACCCAGCTGAGTTTCCAGGCTGTTTTCTGCCCAGAATTGTACCGGGCGCCCGCTTGGGTTGATTCGGGCGACCGCCCGCTTGACCTTCGAGCGCGCGCATGCGCAGGTGAGGAGCGCGCGCTTGCAATGCTTTTTATGCCTATTTTCTACTGCCCACTGGAGCGCCCGCGTGGTACCTTCCACGCGCCCGCGCGCATGACCGGGCGACCGCCTGCCCTAGATTGAGCGCCCGCCCGCCCTTGTTTCAGGAAATCATCTTGGCTTGATTTAAGACTAGGTTGTAACCTTGGTCTAGGTTTTGGGTACCACTCTTGTTAGTTCAATTGGTCATTGTGGAACACTTTAGTGTGGGGATTTGGTTCCTTTGTGAACATTTGTGATACGGAGTTTGATTTATTATTGTTTGGGATTTATGGAGCACTTTATAATGTGTGATTGGTTTTATTTCATCTTCTTGGTGATTATTTGGCTTGGTTCCCTACTTTGGAATCATTGCCCCGGTTTTTGTTTGAGTTAGTATTTATTACTGAACATTTATTTGAAAGTCCAGCTGGTACTTGTGGTTGTGTCAGGCAATGGGGAATATTATAATGGCACGAGCCAAGTCCAGTATAGTATTGTCCATTGGTTCCTTTTTGGTGTCAGGCAATGGGGAATATTATATGGCGAACCAGTCCAGTATAGTATTTTCCATTGGTTCCTTTTTTTCCTCCTCCAGATTGGCCTTGGTTGAGATGAGCTAGCTCCCTCGAGTGAGTATTTTAGCTATTTTGGGTTATGACTTCGTGTCATTTTCCCCTTGTTACTATTGGTTCTTGGTTCCGGTACCGGGTTTTCTCTCCAGCTGTTATGCTATGGTGGACTGATTGATTGGTCATTTCTGGCCGGGTTTTCATCTTCAGTTGTTTATGCTACTATGAAGATTGGTTGATTGGTTGAAGCTGCGCAGCAAATTGTTCTATCCTTTTGGTGGAAACCTTGGCTTATTATATCCTTTGTTAATTGTTTATTTCCGCTGCTATCTGTTAACTGCTAATTGCTAAATGCTATATGAGATTTATTATTGTTTGTTGCATAATATCATGTCATGTAGTTGCATTAGTGACTTATTGAGATTTATCTCACCCCTTTCCTTTTTATCTTTGTTTTTCCTTAACCCCCCTCCCCCAGGAGGAAAGTATTAGGACTCGCTGATCACGAGGAGGACGTCGAGAGTTGGTGGTTTTTGGGAAGGTTGTTGTTTGATTTGCATTACTTAAATATATAACCTTGGGATAGTATTACCAAACTGATGACGTCATTAAGGGTTGTAATGTTTTGGTATTTTTGGTGTAAGCTTGTGGATGCTTATACTAGTTGTATTATTTTGTTGTTAACAATGGATTTCTAAAACCTTGTATTATATCTTTTGTTTTAAAAAGGAATTTTTATCTTCTATATTTTGGAGTTTTAATTGTTAAGTCGACGTCCAGCTCGCGAGTTTCCCGGCCCGCGGGGTCGGGGTCGCGACACTCGACGTCCTCCTCGTGATCAGCGAGTCCTATTACTTTCCTCCTGGGGGGGGGGGTTAAGGAAAAACAAAGATGAAAAGGGAAGGGGTGAGATAAATCTCAATAAGTCACTAATGCAACTACATGACATGTTATTATGCAACAACAATAATAAAGTTCACATAGCATTTAGCAATTAGCAGTTAACAGATAGCAGCGGAAATAAACAATTAACAAAGGATATAAGCCAAGGTTTCCACCAAAAGATAGAACAATTGCTGCGCAGCTTCAACCAATCAATCAATCAATCTTCATAGTAGCATAAACAGCTGAAGAGAAAACCCGGTACCGAACCAAGAACCAATAGTAACAAGGGGAAAATGACACGAAGTCATAACCCAAAATAGCTAAATACTCACTCGAGGGAGCTAGCTCATCCCATCCAAGGCCAACTGGACTGGGGAAAAAGGTACCAATGGTCGATACTATACTGGACTTGGCTAGTGCCATTATAATATTCCCCATTGCCTGACTCGAAACACAAGTACCAGCTGGACTTTCAAATAAAGGCTTAAGTAATAAATACTAGCTTTATAAACACCAAAGGATTCCAAAGTAGGGAACCATACCAAATAATCACCAAAAGATGAAATGAAACCAACAACACATTATGAAAGTGTTCCAACATTCCCAAACAATAATAAATCAAATCCATAACATAATTGTTCACAAGGGAACCATTTTCAACACTAGAGTGACCCAAGACAATTATCTACGCATATTAGGTCAACACCCAAAACCTAGACCAAAACTTAAAGTAAAACAAACAATTTGTTCAAGCCAGACCGCTCGGCCGCTCCACTTACTTGACTCGGCCGAGCGACTCGGGCGAGTCCTTTATTTTAGTCGGCCGATCCTCACAAGCTCACCATTCGACAATGGACCGCTCGGACGCTCCGAATCCTTGACTCGGCCGAGCAACTCGGTCGAGTCCTTGATTTTGCACGGCCGATCCCAAGGAACTCAACACTCGACAATGGGAGCTCGGCCGCTCCTCCTTCAATTTCCCAGATTTTGGTCTGGGTAAATCTTACCCGAAAATGGCCATAAAAACTAACCCAAAAAATTACAAACCTTTCCATAACCCTTACCTAGCATGCCAAGGTACCCAAACAACACCCAAGTCTAAAAATGACTTATTTGACAACAATTGAACAACCTAAATCAAGTAGTGATTCCAACACCAAATTATCACAAAATGAATAAAATGTCAAACAACTCCAAATCAAACCAAGAAGCAATATATGGTGATAATATCATCATCTAAGCATAGGATGAACATTTTTAGCATAAATGGAGGAAAAGCAACTTACTTGAAATTTACGAAATGAAACGGAATTCGATTATTCTTGGCTCTAAACGATCCTAGCGACGATCTATACATTTTACATAAAATGAGCAATAAGAAATAATGAATAGATGGACATCAAAAGAAGGAAAATAGGGTTGAAGCTTTTCTCACCTTTTCTATGGAGGGAGAGAGAGATGACTGTGAGTGTGTGTGTGTGTGTGTGTGGAGAGGTTGAGTGAGGAGAAGGGGGAGGGATGGGTAGGAGGTGAGGGAGGGAGAGTAGTTAGGATATTTTAAATTAGTTTCACAATTAACCCTCCACTTCTACTTAGGGCAAAATAAACCCAAACCAAACATTTCCCAAATAACACTAAGGCCCCTAATTCCACACTAAGCACAAATGATCAGGTAAAAATGCTAGACATGAAATATTATGAAATATAAAATGCACACATAAATAATATTTATTACTAAGAAAATAGAGACGGGTTTTCGGGTCACGACATTCACTCCACCTTAAAAGAAAATTCGTCCCGAATTTTAGAAACACTTACCCGAATCAAAAAGCCACGGATACTTCCGTTCCATCTCTTCTCGAAGCTCCCACGTTGATTCTTCGACGTTGTGATTCCTCCAAAGCACTCTAACCAATGCTATGCTTTTATTCCTCAACTCTTGAACGTTGGTATCCAATATCTGAACTGGTCGCTCCTCGTATGACATGTTTGGTTCAATATCCTCCTGTACTCTTGATAACACGTGAGACGGATCATGCAAATACTTCCGAAGCATAGAAACATGGAATACATTGTGCAAGCGGTCTAGAGAAGATGGCAATGCAAGTCGATAAGCAAGAAGTCCCACTTTTCCCAAAATTTCAAACGGTCCTATATACCTCGGAGCCAATTTACCCTTCTTCCCAAACCTTCGAATACCCACCTTCGGAGATACTTTCAAAAACACAAAGTCACCGGTCTGGAAATTAAGATCCTGTCTTCAGTGATCGGCGTAGCTCTTATGTCGACTCTGGGCTGTTTTCAATCGATCCCAAATAATTCTGACTTTCTCAACTGAATCCTGAATCAAGTCACTACCCCAAATCTTCGCTTCCCCGATCTCATCCCAATAGATAGGTGATCTACACTTTCTTCCATACAAAGCCTCATACGGAGCCATCTCGATACTAGCCTGATAACTGTTATTATAAGAAAACTCCACTAAAGGTAGATGTCTATCCCAAGAGTCATAAAAGTCTATCGATCAAGCTCGCAACATGTCTTCTAAAATCTGAATAGTCCTCTCAGATTGACCGTCAGTCTGAGGGTCAAATGCTGTACTGAATCTCAAATCTGTACCCAACGCTTTCTGTAAGGCTTTCCAAAATCTGGCAGTAAACCTCGGGTCACGATCTGATACGATGCTAACCGGAACCCCATGTAACCTCACAATCTCATTAATATAAAGGGTCGCAAGCTTTTCCATCGAGTATCTAACATCCATCGGTAAGAAGTGAACAGACTTGGTCAGTCTATCCACGATTACCCAAACACTATCATATCCCCTACGGGTACGAGGTAGTCCCGTAACAAAGTCCATCGTCACATGTTGCCATTTCCACTCCGGAATCTCTAACGGTTGATGTAGTCCTGCGGGTCTCTGATACTCAGCCTTGACCTGCTGACAAGTTAAACACTTTGATACATACTCCGCTATTTCCCTCTTCATGTTGTTCCACCAGAAATGTTGTTTCAGATTTTGGTACATCTTCGTACTACCGGGATGAATAGTATATCTTGATTTATGACCCTCATCCAAAACTTGCCTCTTTATACCATCAACATCGGGCACACACAAACGTCCACGAAAAGTCAACACTCCACTCGAACAGATAGAGAAATCCTCAAAGTTCTTCTCCTTCATTTTACCCATTATTTTCACTAACTCCGAATTTTCTTTCTGAGCTTCCTTTATTCTCTGTATTAGGGTGGAGATACCCTAATATTCGCAAAAATAGCCCCATGTCTCGATTCCCGAGGACACCAATCCCGAACATCCTCTAACATTTTCCACTCTCGAACCATCATCGAAGCCACATAAGATTTTCTACTAATGGCATCCGCTACTACATTCGCTTTTCCCGGGTGATAAGATATCTTACAATCATAGTCCTTCAAAAGTTCCATCCATCTGCGCTGTCGGTTATTCAGTTCCTTCTGGGAGAAAAGATACTGCAAACTCTTGTGATCCGTGAAAATCTCAAACTTTGCCCCGTAAAGATAATGCTTCCACTTATGAAGAGCAAACACAATCGCAGCCAATTCCATATCGTGAGTAGGATAATTCTGTTCACTTGGACTCAACTTCCTCGAAGCATACGCGATAACTTTCCCATTCTGCATTAAAACACAACCCAAACCCTCCTTCGATGCATCACTATAAATCACTAAGTCATCGTACCCATTAGGAAATGCTAGAATCGGTGCAGTAGTCAACCTCTTCTTCAACTCCTCAAAACTGTTGTTACACTTCTCGGTCCACTCAAACGGAACGTTCATTCGGGTCAACTGAGTCAACGGTGTAGCAATCCGTGAAAACCCCTCAATAAACCTTCTGTAGTACCCGGCTAACCCCAAAAAACTTCTGATCTCTGTCACTGTCTCGGGTTGCTTCCAATCAACTATCGCCTCAATCTTCGAAGGATCCACTGAAATACCTTTATTAGAAACGACATGCCCCAGAAAAGAAATTTCCTCGAGCCAAAATTCACACTTACTAAACTTCGCGAATAGTTGCTCTTTTCCTAGTACCGACAAAACCGTCCTCAGATGTTGCTCGTGCTCCTCTCGAGATTTAGAATAGACAAGTATATCATCAATGAACACCACTACGAACGTATCAAGATAAGGATGGAAGATCCTGCTCATCAAGTCCATAAACATGGCTGGTGCATTAGTCAACCCAAACGGCATAACCAAGAACTCGTAGTGACCATACCGGGTGAGAAAAGCAGTCTTCGGAATATCCTCCGATCGAATCTTCAATTGATGGTATCCACTCCTCAAATCAAGTTTAGAAAATACCACTGACCCCTGAAGCTGATCGAACAAATCATCAATATGCGGTAGAGGGTATTTATTCTTCACCGTTACCTGATTCAACTTCCTGTAATCGATACACAATCTCAATGAACCAACTTTCTTCCTCACAAACAAAACCGGTGCTCCCCACAGTGAAGCACTAGGTCGAATAAACCCTTTATCAAGCAACTCCTGTAACTGAACTTTCAGTTCTTTCAACTCAGCCGGAGCCATTCTATAAGGTGCTTTCGAGATCGGAGCTGTACCTGGTAATAAATCCACACAGAACTCTATCTCTTTATCGGGTGGCATATTGAACTCAGAAGAGAAAACATCAGGAAATTCTCTAACTACCCGAACACTTTCTAACCCCGGTGATTCTTTTCTAGTATCTAGCATACTAGCCAAATAACCCTCATAACCACGATGCAACAATTTCCTAGCTTTCACATAAGAAATTATACGAATGTTTATACCCAAAGGAATAGCCTCAAAAACAAACTTAGGCACATTAGGAATAGAAAAAGTAACGACCTTCTTACGACAATCAACTGAAGCATGATATTTGCTCAGCTAATCCATACACAGAATAATGTCAAAGTCTTGTATCGGAAGAACTACCAAATCCGCACACAAAACATGACCACAAATAAGCACATCACAAGCACGAAACACATTATCGGTCTCTAGACACTCTCCCATAGGAGTTGACACTTCTAGCACATAAGGCAAAGACTCAGATGAAGCATTTAGCAAAGAAGCAAAGCGCACAGATATGTATGAATGCGATGATCCTGGATCTACTAGTGCACGAGCGCTCACGCTAGACACAAAAATAATACCTCCTATCACTGAAGGATCATCAGTAGCCTGCTGCTGGTTCATAGCAAAAACTCTTCCTTGGACCTTGGGTTTCCCCGTTGCATCTCTCTTCTGGCCCTGTGAAGTACCAGCTCATGACCCCGATGGTTGACCTCTGAGTTTCGGACAATCCTTCACAAAGTGCCCCAACTGACCACAATTGGTACATCTACCCTGCTTATTCCAACACCTGTCCTCAGAATGGCCTTCCTTTTGACAGTAAGCACAAAGCCTCCTATTCTGATTCCCTTGGTTCCCCGGAGTAGTACCCGGATTCCTTGGTACTGGTTGTCCCCTGAACTGAGACTGTCCTCCCGAATTACCTCGGTTATCCACACGTTGCTGCGGTTGTGCTCTTCTCTGACCTCCTTGCTTACCCGTGTTAGCTACCTCGGTTTTCCTCTTGTGCTCCCCAATATCTTGCTCTATCAAGTATGCACGATCCACCGCATCCTGAAATATCTGAATCCTCTGAGCTATAAGTTGAGTTCTGATGGCTGTTCTCAAACCTCGGATGAACCTCATTGCCTTCTGGTCCTCTGTTGCCACAAGATAGCCACAATACCTAGCTAATTCTGTGAACTTAGCTGAGTATTGAGCCACCGTCAAAAAGCCTTGCTCCAAATTTTGGAACTCGATCTCCTTCCGATTCTGATCAACCAAAGGAATGAAGTGCTCCCGGAATTTCCTCACAAATAGTTCCCATGCATACGGTGTATGAGTCTCATCCCAACTCGCATTTATGGCCTTCCACCATTGTTCAGCCTCTCCCACGAGCTTATAAGCCGCAAACCGAAACCTATCCTCATCCGTGCACCCAAAGACATCGTAGATCTTCTCCATTGATTCGATCCACATCTCAGCCTTCTTCACATCGGGTTCCCCATTGTACTCAACCGGTTTCAACTTCAAGAATTGATCTAGCCCATACCGTAGAGGTGGTGCTTGTTCTGCTCTCAGCCCTTGATCATGAATAGCTTTCATGGCCGCTTCAACATACCCTAAAACATCATACGGCTCTATTCCCGAGCCTTTTCAAGATTTGAAGAACCGGTTTGACCTTCTCCACTTCTCCTTCTAACCATTTTGAACAAGTACCTACATAAAACATTTATCGTTACTCACTCCGAACACAACTACCCTCTTAGGTCATTCTAGTCCACCTAGACTTAAACTTAGAGCTAAACCATAGCTCTGATACCAACTGTCGCGACCCCGACCCCGCGGGCCGGGAACTCGCGAGCTGGACATCGACTTAATAAATGAAACCCTAAAATATGGAAGATAAAAATTCATTTTTAAAACAAAAGATATAATACAAGGTTTTAGAAATCCATTGTTAACACCAATGTAACATCACTAGTATAAGCTTCCCAAGCTTACAACCAAAATACAAAATATTACAATTCTTAATGACGTCATCAGTTTGGTAATACTATCCCAAAAGGTTATACATTTAAGTAATGTAAACCGAACAACCACCTTCCCAAAAGTCACCAACTCTCGACGTCCTCCTCGTGATCAGTGAGTCCTATTACTTTCCTCCTGGGGGGGTTAAGGAAAAACAAAGATGAAAAGGGAAGGGGTGAGATAAATCTCAATAAGTCACTAATGCAACTACATGACATGTTATTATGCAACAACAATAATAAAGTTCACATAGCATTTAGCAATTAGCAGTTAACAGATAGCAGCGGAAATAAACAATTAACAAAGGATATAAGCCAAGGTTTCCACCAAAAGATAGAACAATTGCTGCGCAGCTTCAACCAATCAATCAATCAATCTTCATAGTAGCATAAACAACTTAAGATAAAACCCGGTACCGGAACCAAGAACCAATAGTAACAAGGGGAAAATGACACGAAGTTATAACCCAAAATAGCTAAAATACTCAATCGAGGGAGCTAGCTCATCCCATCCAAGGCCAACTGGACTGGGGAAAAAGGTACCAATGGTCGATACTATACTGGACTTGGCTAGTGCCATTATAATATTCCCCATTGCCTGACTCGAAACACAAGTACCAGCTGGACTTTCAAATAAAGGCTTAAGTAATAAATACTAGCTTTATAAACACCAAAGGATTCCAAAGTAGGGAACCATACCAAATAATCACCAAAAGATGAAATGAAACCAACAACACATTATGAAAGTGTTCCAACATTCCAAAACAATAATAAATCAAATCCATAACATAATTGTTCATAAGGGAACCATTTTCAACACTAGAGTGGCCTAAGACAATTATCTAGGCATATTAGGTCAACACCCAAAAGCTAGACTAAAACTTAAAGTAAAACAAACAATTTGTTCAAGCCAGACTGCTCGGCCGCTCCACTTACTTGACTCGGCCGAGCGACTCGGGCGAGTCCTTTATTTTACTCGGCCGATCCTCACAAGCTCACCATTCGACAATGGACCGCTCGGACGCTTCGAATCCTTGACTCGTCCGAGCAACTCGGTCAAGTCCTTGATTTTGCACGGCCGATCCCAAGGAACTCAACGACATATTCCCCTACATTTTAGGAGAGAATGACAGATATTCCCCTTCATCTTAGGAGAGAATGACAAATATCCCCCTACGTTTTAGGAGAGGATGACAGATATCCCCCTTCGGTTAGGCCACTATCACAAAAGCCTTAGGTTTGAGACGCCAAGTTCCTCGCCCGACCTTAACGGTCACCTTTAGGTTTGAGACACCAAGTTCCTCGCCCGACCTTAACGGTCACCCTTAGGTTTGAGGCGTCAAGTTCCTCGCCTGACCTTAACGGTCACCTTTAGGTTTAAGTAGCCTTAAAATTTCTCACCCCCCGAACTACGTTAGGCTTGATTCCCCGCGAACGGGATACGTAGGAATCCTATACCCCTAGGTCCAGCCATGCAAACAAATCGGTCAAGCCGTCCTCCCATCATAGACAGATTGGGATGCTTTTTAGGTCGACAACCCCGCTTTCCTAAAGCGATGTTGCCGAGGGGCTCTGTAAGTACCCCAATCTGAATTAAACCAACTTAGGGGTAACCTTAGCATCATTCAGGGATAAACTGATAGGCTAGGACCTCACTAGAATAAACCAAAACTCTAGGACTATCCTGAATTAAAACATAGAAAAATCCAGAAGCTCGCCACTGAGTCGTACGGATATTTTGTGAACTAGAAGGGCCCAGCCGTACGGTTGGTTGGGTGCCTTCAGTCCCTATAAATTGAGCCCTTGCTGATCATTTTAGGGGGGAGAAATTGATTTATGAGTGGATACTCTCCAGAATTGAGAGTAGACAACATCACAAACACACTTGAGTGAAAGAGAGAAAGAAGATAGCTTTAGAACCAAATATTGGTAAGGCCTCCTTCTCCCCCATCTTCTCTTCATCTCTTATTCTATTTTACTTTGTTTATTTACTTAATGCCTTTACTTTTCTTGCAATAATATGAATTGAAACCAAGCCTTGACTTGATTCATGGTGCCCTCATGCTTTATGCATGATCAAGGGTTACAAACCAAGGATGATCAAGGCTTGTTAAGATTTAATGCAAATTTACTTTATGTCTTTACATTTATGCAAATTTACTTTATGTCTTTACATTTATGTATTTTATTTATACTTGGCTTGGTGATCCATTGCACATATGGAGAGAGCCACTTTTATTTATGTTGATTTATTTGGGGATGATCAAGTTTGGATGGTAAAGTTCCAATCTTTACCATTCAAAACATTGATTCAACCACAATAATGTCCCTTTGGATGGTAAAGACTCAATCTTTACCCATCCAAATGTTGATCTTTGATATCTCAAGGCTTTTCCTTGGATGAATCATCCATTTGGATGTCAAAGTCTTCATCTTTGATCATTCAAATGGTGATTTTGGCTCAAATGCCATGTTCATCAACTTTGTTCATTTTCCCCCAATTATTGCCTTGATCATGCCCAAAATAATTTGTTTTGGTGTTTAATTAGTGATCAATGGCATATGGATGATTTAATCCATGTTTTGTACAAAGAGATAAACTGAAAAGATTCAAAACAGTCCAGTTTCAGCAGAATACTCTGTTTCTGCCTGAAACTGGACTGATTCATGATAAACTGTCAAAATTCCCAGGACAACCCTCTCTAGCCGTACGGCTGGTTTGTCCAAGGAATGGTTTTCTCATTTTTACCCCTTTCTGTTAAACTGTTTGCAAAATAAATCCTTCCTGTTAAGTTTTTAACTGGTTTTGTTAAAAAGTCAGTTTCTCCCATTTTTGAAAACACACACACACACACACTTGCACATTTTTTGTCAATAAACTTAGGGAGACTCGGTTCTTCCGAGGCGTCTTAGGTGAACCGCGATAAGTTCTTCCCAAGACGTAACGTGACCTCCGAACTCACATTCTCTAACCTTTTCCGTTAAATTTGGGTTTAAAATTAAATTAACGTGGCGACTCCGTTTTGTTTGAACATAAAGTGCCGTGTTTGGCATTCTCGAAGGGATTAAACTCATTTCCAACAGTTTTTTGACCCGCGGGGATCGTTACAGAATGATCCTGCTTCATCTCTCTATTCTTAATTCATCAATGAACTACGCTGACCCGAGCTTCTCACGATGAGAAGAACGTAGGCAATCCTCGGATCCGGTCTCAAACACTAACACACACACACACATTGATCATGATAGAAAGACCGATTCGTCGGGCAATAGGAGTGATCACATGAATATTCTTCTCTTATTGTAATTTGACCCCCGAACCCTATTATTCTCATAAATGGTTTTTGCAATGTTTTAACTACAAATAAAACAACGTGGCGACTCTCAATTTCAATCACGCGCATTCACAGTACTCCACAGTCCAATCCTGGTGCCATAGCCGTGAAGACTCACGTGCATATCTGGGTAAATAGGAAGAGATATTGTAGGGATACTAGTACTCGTACCCGTGCCAAAGGCACGGTGACAGTACACATTTATTTTATGTATAATTGAGACTAACGTATAGCCGAGTTATAAAGGTGGAGTGTGCAAGAACGGAGACATTCGCATGAAATTTAGTTTAGAATCTTCTTGATCTACGCTTTGTTCTTGAGTTACTCAGTCTAATCTTATGGTTATGCTTACTAAATCTCCCCTTTTCTATTCTCCACCCTTCTTTTTCTTTTCCTTCACAGCCACCGCCCTCATCGCCACTCTTGGCCTTATTGTCACTGCCACCACCTTCATTCTTCGGTTGCACAGTCTCCACCAACTTGCTCATTTCATTGTCAATAAATCCTTCTACTTGTTTGAGATCCACCATGTTTGGAATTAATCACTCTGTACTCCATATCACTCATTTTGCAAAGTTCAAGAGGAAACTATGTATTGGAAGAGTTCTTGCCACAAACTTCTTGTCTGCAAGATCATCTCATGGAGTATCTCTTTACAAATTATTATTCATAATCAAAGAAACTTGATTTTTACTTGATCAACTAAAACCCCTTCCCAGGTCCCAGCATGAAACAACACAACAAAGGATCGATAAGAAAGATAACAAATGCAGTTTTAGAAACAGTAAACTAAACCAAGGAGGGATCCAATCCCATTAACCCCGAAGTACAAAGATCCCAATTTTATCTACTAAGAAATTAATGAAAGTCCAATAACTATTCTTAACACCACCTTCACTAAACCGCCAATGTAGTGATCTTAAGAAACTATGCAACTTGATGTCCTCGTTATTCAAAATGCCAGCGCAAGTGAGGAATGTAGAGATTCTTTTTCTGACCTGGAGTTGGATCACCTTCTTAAGCGTCTTGTCCTGCATAAATTGAAGCAAAACTCTTTCTTGAGATCTTTAAATTCTTCAGCTGGGTTCTTTCCTAAGGCCCTGAACTGTATTTAGAGTATTTATTTTCCAGTCATTTCTCTGTTTCTACTCATTCCGTCTCATAATGAATGTCCAAATGTTTTTCAAATTTGTTCTTGATCATGAATGAATTTGAATATATTTTAAACATTTATTTTAGGACGGAGGGAAGTATATAGCAAAAAAGTCAAAAGATTAGAGGTGATGAATTGAATAGAGTACCTGGCCAAGGAAATCACATTACATAGCCAAAATCACTATACTCCACATTGTAAAAGCAAGAGAAAAACAGAACATATTACAATGTTGCAAAGTATTTCCAGCACCAAATCTAAATCACTCTCCATTGAACCTAACCACAAATTCAATCACAGAATGGTAACACATAACACATTAATATAATATACTTGACGATGCATCAATGAAATCTCTCAATTTCAATCATGCATGACCTGAATCTAAATTTCTTTAGCGATAATTTTAAATCCAATTTGAGTGTTCAAATGCTAAAGCAAAAAAATTACGGTAATTTAGGAGAATCATAAGCAACATTATGATGCAAATATCTTCATAAACAACATTAGAATTGTTAAAAGTGCAAACGTATTATTTACGCACTCCCCTTTCTGCATATTAGAAAACGAAAAGAACTGGTACAATACCAACCCACAGAAGTGTACCCCCATATGTGTACCAAAGGTGCATCAGTATAATCATGCCCAAAGCATTTTTGGATTTGGTATGAGATCTACTTCATCACCTTTCAGACCCTCCACTTCAAAAAGCATAACCCCAAACAGAAATCATTAGACTTCTTAGACATCTTTCCTGTATTTTCATAAAATTAGTACAGTTTGCACCAAAAATAAAAATAAAAATAAAGATTAGGACAATCAAAATTTCCATTTAATTACTCAACTCCATTTACTTGCAAGAAGAGGAAACTTAGAAAGATGATGAATAGAATTGAAGAGATAATCGAGGTGGGAGACTGGGAGAGAGACGAACCTGCCTATGTGTAGAAATAAAATCATCAAGAATCAAGAATAGTAAGCGAAGGAGTGATTTTTCGAGGGGTTTTCTTTGCGATTTGGGCAAATAGAATTAGTTGCCTTCGTGTACAACCTCATCACATGTTCCACAATTTCTTCTTTGTATAGAATATGTAGGACTCTAATGTATGATTTCTATATATACCGTGTGGGTAAATAAAGAATACTAGGGGAAAATTACATCTTCTTTGTCTTCCTCACCATTCTAAACCTAATACTCCATAATACTCCATCTGTCCCAATTTAAGGTTCTGACTTTTCTTTTTAGTCTGTCCTAATTAAGGTTCTTACTTTACTTTATTAACTTAAACTAGTAAGTAACCCGTCGATACTCGACGGGGCATAAAGTCTAGCAAGTAATTAAAATTTGCATATAAAACACACATAAGTTAATTAATCAGTGGCAAGTAAAAAACAATATTACGGTATACTACATCACTTAAAGTATGTAACATAATTTTGTTGGTGGCATGGTCATGCAATAATATGATATGGTATAGGGAAACTCAAACACATTTATTGGAGTTTTTTTAGATGCAACAATAAAATTTTATTAGAAAACACACAAAGTATGGAGTTAGCAATCCACATATGACGGATGCTCAACTCAAGTAGTGCGGCGGCTTTCGTTAGCAAAAAAATCCCTACAAACAACATCAACCATAACATTTGTCATTCGACTAACTAAATGCATAGTGAAAAAAAGAAATTGCATTAAGCATATCCCAAATCAACAACCCAAACCGACCGTATGGTAAAAACCAAGGGCCACGCCCTCTGCCACCCTTATAATTTCGTCCATAGTCAGTGCCCATCTAACGACATCCAACAAAATACCGTTGCGGTACGGAACTTTTAGCCATAATCAACCATTAGTGATGCACAAACATAGATCAACACCGGGTTTTGATTGAAATAAACAAATGAAAATTCATAAAAGCAACAAAGAAAATACAAAAATTACCCAAAACCCTCAACAAAATATGAAAAATCATAGGCCATCAACAATAGAGGGAAACAAAAGCTCCCGTATATGGAAAGAAAAGTCAAATCAAATCAAAACTAAACTAAACAAATCATACATCTTTATTATTGAAAAGCAATAAATCACTCATAACTCAAATATTAATTTAATGATAGTCAATAATCAAAGTTTAATTTAGGAACACATCTATTGGATTAAGCGATACTTCGTTAGTTTAATTTTATTTTTTTTATAATTATTATGTGCTAACTAAATTAAAATTTTGACATGTAAAATTTACATGTCATTTGAAGTTATCCCTCTGTCCCTAAATAGGGGATATATATATACTGAAGTTGTGTTACCGCATGAGAATTTATTTGTTGTGAAATTACTTAGAATTCTCTCGGATGACCTAAATATCTCAGTCAGCCAAAGAAGAGTGAAACGGAGATGATTGTATGGAAAAAAATGCAACTAATGAGGTTGCAAATTTATGTATATTATATACTCTCTCTTTCCCGCTTTAAGGTTCTTACTTTCCTTTTTAGTCTGTCCCAATTTAAGGTTCTTACTTTGCTTTATTACCTAAAATGGAAAGTGGGACCCACTTGTCATTCTCACAACAAAAACTCCCTACCCACTTTCTCTCTCCCACTTTACTTTTCATACTCACAACATTTACTTTTTCTTAATCTCCGTGCAAAGTCAAACTAAGAACTTTAAATTGGGACGGAGGGAGTACAAATTAGATATATAGTAGAGGAAATCTCCTGTATGACTGTCTCATGTATGAGACGGGTCTCGATGAGAGAGGAAATGAGTTTTCCCCGTCCCGCCCTAAGAGGCAAACCATTTACTCTCTCAACGAAATTCGTCTCGTATGTGAAACTATCTCATACAAATTTTTGTCCTATCTCCGATCAAATTGATCATTTTCTAAACGACTTCGAATTGCAATTTCAAACAATTCAAATTTGTGGTTAAATTAAAATGACAGTTATTATTCAAATAATGTACTTCAATGAAACATATATGATTATGCCTATCATTTTACTAAATGAGATCTGATTTTTATTTCAAATAATAATTTATGCTTAAATTAAGATATCAAAGAATAATTGAAAGCTTTTTTTTTTTTTTTTTTTTATGAATTTTGAAATCATTTCCTTAAGTAGGCTTATTTGTGTAAGCGAATGGGAAGAAGCCACATGAGTATTTATTAATAGTTTTACATGAGACTGAGGATAAACTGGATTCTTGTTAAGTATAGAATATAGGTAGATGTTACTTTGATTGAAATTTCCCGATTTTTTTCTTCTTCATATTTTATGATATTTAAGAAAAAGTAAATATAATATTGATAGTGGACTAAGTGTTGTGAGTATGAAAAATAAAGTAACAGAGAAAATGTGGGGTATATAATAGTAATTGGATTGTTTTTTATGGACATGTGGGTGTTTTATTGAATTATATATTATCTATTTTTGTAATTAAAGGTTACAAAAACAATGAATACCCTCAAATGGAAATTAAACGTTCATTTAGGAAATGAGGGAATGGTTCTTAAATATTTTATTTACACTCCCTTCCAAAATGATGACATGTTCAAGAAATCTTAGTCCCGAATGTTTTTTTTTTTTTTTTTCTTTTCTGAAAACTTTTGCCATTAAATGATTTCTTTACCAAATTTTATTTTTATAGTTTAATACCTCTCCATCTCACTTTAAGTTACAACTTCGAAGCAAAAATTTTCAACTTAGTGGTACTTTATCTCAAAGTACTTGTCGTTTCACTATTTTCAAAGTTTTTTTATTGCTCAATAAGTACCAATTATACTCTTAATTGCATTTTTTAATAAGTATGAAACACTCCAAAACGATATCTATTTTGAGACGGAGGGAGTACTATATTAAAATTTTCTAACTCAAATTACTATAATTATATTGATTCACTATTATGTATAATTTTTATCCTATGCCTTAAGGTATCAAAATTTGGTTTTTATACTTTTGCTTAACTCTCTCCATTGGAGATGACCTTAGAGCAACTCCAATGTTGTAAACCAAATTTGGTGCAAAATTGCACCAAATTTTGCACCAAATATTTTTTATCTCCAATGTATTGTATGCACCAGATTTTACATCAAAAAGAATTCCTTTTGACACATCATCTTTTATGATTCTCATTATTTTACCGACATTACTCAAAGTTTCAATTTTCTTGTATATTGACCCCTACCTTTTAATTATAATTGAGATGATAATATTCTTTTCTTTTTTTTTTTTTTTTTTTTTTTTTAGCATATTTCAACCATGTTGGAGTAGAGATCCCTCAAAGGAACAAGGAGAAGAAAATCTGGAGCAGTGTTCCAGGCGGGCGCCTGGTATTGACCAGGCGGGCGCCCGGTTTGGACAGAAGGTCCGGTTCCTGGAATTGGTATGTAAGCGGGCGCCTGGTCCCCTTCAAGCGAGCGCCTGGAATGCCGAGAAAGTGCAGATTTTCAGGATTTCTCTTATGTTTAGGTTTAGGTCTTACTCTTGGTTTGCTATATAAACAATGTTCCGCCCCCATACTCATTGTAAATCAGATTTAACATATTATAGTGCAAGATCCTGGCTTGGTAGTGCCCCCAGACGTAGTCAAACATATTGACGAACTGGGTAAACAATTTCTGTGTCTTTTCTTGCTTTGATTTCTTGTGCTTTGTTTGTGCGCTCTTATTGTTCTTGTGGGTTTGCTTGGGTAGTGGAGGGCCATATCCACAACAAACCAAAGTTGTGTCATATAAAAATAAAAATAATTATAATGTAACTTTTGTAAATTATTTGAATACTTTCTACGTCCCAAAGTAGATATATAAAAAAAGTTTCAATTTTGTGTTTTAATCATATTAATTTTATTTTTATTTTGTACATTTCTTTTTAGATGGAAGAAGTATAATTTATTTTGTTTAATTTACAATATTGCAATTTTTTAAATTAGAAGGAATTAAATGTAACAATGAAAGTCTTGCACCAAATTTGGTGCAAGTGAATAGTGTTGCACCAAATTTGGTGCAATACTATTCATTTGCACCAAATTTGGTGCAAGAATTGATGCACATTAGATATGGGAATAGTGGATATTTGATGATATAGTGCAATTTTTGGTGCACATTGGAGATGATATTACATAGATAGGAGTATTTGATAAGATAAAATGCTAAGGGCAACATTTTCAAACGCTACTGGTCTGTCTCAACGAATTACTCTAACAAAATGGCAAGAAAATCGTTGATTCCATAATTGAATTCTCGTAATTTTGTGATAATATATGTGATTTCAAATATGTCTTCTACTTTTTTTTCTTGATTCACAAGTTGTTATTGATTATCCAAATTCAAAATATGAAACTTATACTCCCTCCATCCCAAAATAATTTTTTTATTTGACTATTCAAACTTTTTAAGGATATAACCACTTGCTTCATTAGTCATGTTATGCTTATGCACATTTAATTTTGGGACAATGAAAAATGACAAATGAGAAGATCATTTCGGGACGGAGGGAGTATTAGATTAGATAAGGAATTTTAAAATGTGAGAGTTTGTGACTGGTGGATTTTTTTCACGTCATAAGAAAATGTTTTGTTTTTTTTAAATGGTTGTGAAAAATTATAAATATCATTGAAAGAAATATACTTAATAAATAGAAAATTATTTTTCCAATTTGTTTTTTTAAGGAAATACTATTTAGTTTGAAACGGTTCTTGATATATGAGAAGCATCTCTATAAATAATACTCCATTGATTGAGCATGTTATGACAATTTCAGTATTCACTTTCCTTCCATGGGTATGTAAAAAAAAATGCATGGAGAAATGTATCACAATATCTATCCAACTCAAGGTATGAGTATGACAATACTATGCATATATTGATTATGCGGTAGGTTAAAAAAAATCAATTACAACTGAAGGTTTTTATTTACAAAAATTATTGCTTAATAATAAAGAATGAGAGGAATTGAAGATGAATTTATAACGAGACATGGCCCATTATCACAAATAAACAACAAAGTTTTTTTGTAACCTCGTCATAGCAAGTCTCTGTCTTTTACTTTGTTCTTCTATTCGCTTTGATTTCCAACGACTTCATCATCACTCTGAAAAGAAGAGTGAAACAAAGACGTTGTGAGAAAAAAATAAGAACACAGTGAAAAATGTTAATATTTGTTTGGTATATATAGATTGAATCTCTACCTAAGACAAATCAAAGTGAATAACTCCTAATATAAGAAGAATTGCAATTTCAAGTAACTCTAAAATTATGCTTAAATTAAGATTGTAATTAATATTCTAATCGTTTCCTTAAATCAGATTTTTTTTGTGTTATTATAGTTTCAAATAATTTTAATTTTGTGCTTAAATTAAGATATAAATTAATACTCAAATCATTTCCTTAAATGAGGCTTCTTTGTGTTTTCCAATAGGAGGACGCCACGTGGACTTCCACGTCATAATTCCACGTGGCTGAATGAGGAATGAGAATAGGACTCTGCTATTATGTACTCCCTCCGTCCCGGCACAAGCGTCGCCAATTTTTGGGACACGGGGATTAAGAAAAGGTAGTAGGTGTGTGGTAGAAAATGAAGAGAGAGAATGAGTGGGGTAAATAGTAGTGTTAGTTGAATAAAATGAGTGGTGGAAAATGAAGAGAGAGAATGAGTGGGGTTAAATGGTGGGGTTGGTTGAATATAAATATATTAAAACATTTCCATTTTGGCTAGTGACACTTGTGCTGAGACGGACCAAATGGGAAATAAGTGACACTTCTGCTGGGACGGAGGGAGTATTATATAGATGGAAAATGGGACTCACTTGTTATTCTCACAACAAAAACTCCGTACCCACTTTATCTCTCTTACCTTACTTTTCACACTCACAAAATTTATTTTTTCTTAATACACGTGCAAAATCAAAGTAGGAGGGACGGAGGGAGTAGCTTTCTAGTCTTATAAACTGGACGATTACTCTATGTGCTGCTAACTGGCATTCTTATCCAACCTAATATCAGTTTGACGCGCATTAATATGATCGCAATTAACCCAATAAGTCAACTTTCTTTTTCCTCAACTCTTTGCATGTGACTCAAAAAAAAAAAAAAAAAAAAATTGCATGTGAGGAGAGAGAGTGTCGTACAGTTAAACATGTTATTGGTTTACTTTGCCAAAAAGTCGAACACATACTTGGTTATAAAAGGACACTTCCATTCCCTACAACAAAGATACACCAAATCTACCAAACCTCAATGGCATCCTCTTTGCATTTTATTGCTATCTGCTCTCTTCTTTTCATCTCAACCAGTTTTGCCAAAACTAGTACTCAGTCCAAGACCAAAGCCCTACTTCTCCAAGTCACAAAAGACCCCAAAACCCTCCAATACCTCACCCAAGTCAACCAAAGAACTCCCCTTGTTTCTATCCCCTTAACCGTTGACCTCGGCGGTCGATTCTTATGGACCGACTGTGGAGTCAACGGCTATGTCTCCGACACTTACCGATTTTACGACTGCAACACCACTCAATGCAAACTCACAAGGGAAAGGACATTTTGCAACAGGTGTGATTTTCCGGGTCAACCCGGTTGTCACGTTCGAAACTCCTCCTGCGCCCAATTTGTCACAAACCCTTATAGCTTTGGGGTTGGTGGGGCACTCGCAGGAGATGTTCTCTCAATCCAGTCAACAAATGGGCAGAACCCGACCCGGGTTGTTTCCGTCCGGCAGTTTTTCTTCTTTTGTACTGATAATGAACTTGGTGTCTTACAGGGTCTTGCTGATGGTGTCAAGGGTATTGTTGGTCTTGGTAGAACTAGTATAGCACTTCCCTCTCAACTCGCAAGTTATTTCAATTTCCGTAAAAATTTTGCCTTATGTTTGAGCCCATCTTTTTACAAAGGTGTCATCATTTTTGGTGAGGGACCTTATCAGTTTTTCCCCAATGTTAATGCCGCTTCCTATCTTACTTACACCCCACTTATAGTCAACAAAGGACGTTGGATACAACAGCCCTCTTCGGATTACTTCATCGGAGTCACGTCTATCAAGATAGCCGGAAAAGCCATTCCGGTAAACTCAACACTACTTGCCATTGACGAAAATGGCGAAGGCGGGACCAAGATCAGTACTACAAGTGCTTACACGGAGCTTACACCTCAAATTTACGATGTTTTTCTAAATGCGTATGTCAAAGCAATGTCTAATTTCTCCAAAGTTGCAGCCGTGGCACCATTTGAGGCGTGTTACAGCTATAAGAAGATAGGCGTGCCTGATATTGATTTGGTTCTGCAAAACGAGGGAGTGTATTGGAGGATACATGGTCCCAACTCAATGGTGCAAGTGAGCAAGGATGTTATGTGTCTTGGATTCGTGAAACTAAAGCCGAGTACTCCATGGCATGCAATCACCATTGGAGGGTACCAACTTGAGAACAATCTTCTGCAGTTCAATGTGGCAAAGTCTAAGCTTGGATTCAGCTCCTCCCTTCTCTCTCGTGCTACCCCCACCACATGTGCCAACTTCAACTTCACATCTACCGCTTAGCTGTTTTCTTTATTTTCCAGGTAACCAATAAATGCCTTCATGTTTCGGCTGCTTTTGGCGAGTTTATTTATTGACTTTATCTACTATAGGATAGAGTTAAATTTAAAGGGTTTTCCTGTCCCTGTTGATGACATTTTGTGGAGAAGAACAAAATTAATCGAACAATGCTATTCTCAAAATGTGATGTTCATTGGCCAAAATACATTTACCCCCCCCAAAGTATCCACCGAATCCCACTTTGCCCCCCAGCGCCAAATTTGTCTCACTTTGCCCCCCAAAGCTTCAATTTGTCCCACTTTCCCCCCCAGCTCCAGAATTTGCACCCCAGCACTAACGAATGTTAGAAAATTTAACAAAATAGGTAACGATTGGACTATTTTGTAATGCTTATTAGTTTTTAAGGGTCAAAATGCAAAGTTTCAAATATTAAGTACTAAAAATTTATTTATTTTTCCAAATATTTAACATTATCTTAAATCTTAAATAATTAATAAGTCTTGAAACTAATACTAATTTTATGCTAATTTCTTTTTTTAAAAAAATATGAAATTATTTTTTCTAAATAAATGAAATTTATTTTTTTAATAAAACTAAAAATTAAGTCTGTTTTTTTTATTTTTTAAATAAAAATATTTAAAAGAATATTGTACTTTTTTCAACAAAAAAAAAATACAATATTTTTCTAAAATAAAAAAAGGCTATAATGTTTTAATTTTTTTTTAAATAAAATTCTTACAAAAATTACAATTTAAAAGTTTTATTTTATATTTTTTAAAAATATAAATAAAACTTTACAATGTTTTTTTAGAAAAAAAATATTTATTTTTTTAAATATTTTTATTTAAAAAATAAAAAAAACATACTTAATTTTTAGTTTTATTAAAAAAATAAATTTCATTTATTTAGAAAAAATAATTTCATATTTTTAAAAAAAAAAAAAATTAGCATAAAATTAGTATTAGTTTCAAGACTAATTAATTATTTATGATTTAAGATAATGTTAAATATTTGGAAAAATAAATAAATTTTTAGTACTTAATATTTGAAACTTTGCATTTTGACCCTTAAAAACTAATAAGCATTACAAAATAGTCCAATCGTTACCTATTTTGTTAAATTTTCTAACATTCGTTAGTGCTGGGGTGCAAAGTCTGGAGCTGGGGGGGAAAGTGGGACAAATTGAAGCTTTGGGGGGCAAAGTGGGACAAATTTGGCGCTGGGGGGCAAAGTGGGATTCGGTGGATACTTTGGGGGGGTAAATGTATTTTGGCCATGTTCATTCTACGTAGCTTTCAGTTGACTTGTTTTTGTGTTTCTTTTTTTTTTTTTTTTTTTTTGTATTGAACGGCAAAATATAAGTTCTTATATTTTGAAATTAATAGATGATACACCTAAAAATATCTTAAAATGGGATCAAGGTGATCCCAAATACACCTTCTGATTAGCACTAAGCTAAGATACACCCAATAGTTACCATTCCTGGGAGATTCCAGACGCATACAAAAGGAACTTTTATATAAACAATTTGAAAAGCCTGAAGACTATTAGCCGAGTAAATTATATTCCGTCCGTCCAGTCCTTAAAGAACGGCACAAAATTGGTCATAGATGAAAATCAAAGAGATAATATATATATAGTGAGTGGATACTTTTTTTAATATGGCAAATGAGTTAAATAAAAGAGTATTTTAAATTTTCATTTTGGGTAGTGTGAGTTATGAATAGGACACTAAAAATGGAAATTTGTGGCCCTTTTTATTAGATGGAGGGAGTATGTAAATAGAGAGATTAGTATCTTTGTATAAAAGGAATGATTAGAGTTATATTAGCGACAAATTTGTATATAGTTTTTAAATATGTTTTTTATTTTTATTAATTAGAGATAAATTTCTCTTAGACTGCATCAAATGGACATGAAGGCTACTACTGAGCCTATAAATAGACTCACACAAATGTCCCTAACGTGATTTGAACTCGTGACCTACACATAGGAAGCCAATACCGGATACCGTTTGAGTTAGAGCCATTTGGAACAATCTTGTATATAGGGATGAGAACCTAAATATCGTGAGACCGTGAGAACTTTGATACATTAGGTAAGAACTTAATGTATCCAAGTAATGTATACAATGTATCCAAGTGAACCATTGGATACATTCGTTTTTACCTAATGTATTCAAGTAATGTATCCAATGTATCCAAGTGAACCATTGGATACATTAGGTAAAAACCTAATGTATCCAAGTTCTCACGGTTCTCACGATATTTAGGTTCTCACATGAGCACGACCCTATATATATATATATATATATATATATATATATATATAGGGTCGCGCTCCTGTGAGAACCATTTTATATGAGAACCGTGAGAACCAATCATAACCATTAGATTAGAAAAAAAAATCAAGGGTCCAGATGTTAGATACATTGGATACACTTGGATACATTAGTTTTTAACATAGTGTATCCAAATGCAACACTTAGATACAATACTTATTAACCTATTGTATCCAAGTGTAATATCGAAATTTTTGTAATGTATCTAAGTGTATCAATTGTATCTAACATATGGATCCTTAATTTTTTTTATAATCTAATGGTTATGATTGGTTCTCACGGTTCTCACGATATTTAGGTTTTCATTTGAGCACCTACCTATATATATATATACTCCCTCCGTCCCATTACAATGGGCACAAACTTCCATTTTGGGCGTCCCATTTCAATGGGCACATTACTAAAAATGGAAAGAATCTTTACTATTTATCTCACTCATTCTCTCTCCTACTTTACTTTTACACTCACAACATTTACACTTTCTCACTCCCACTCACTTTTCATACTCACAACATTTATACTTTTCTTAATTCTTGTGCAAGAGTCATTTTGTGCCCATTGTAATTGGACGGAGGGAGTATATAGATAGGGAGTTGCTAGGATACCCTTTCAAGGGTATCCTAACAAGTGGCCCCTATTTGTCAGACCAAAATACCCTTCTTTTTATAACCTAACTAAATTCATAAGGAGGGTAGCATAGTAACTCTCAAATACCCCATCAATTAATTAAATGTAACTAATAGTGATTGCCAAATTGATTTACTGTTGTCAATTTGCAGGGTCTCAACGGTGTCGAAATCTTGTGTCTCTTTCATTGACGTTTTCTCACTCACCGCTAATTTCTTGATCCTCCATCAAAACACCATCAATGAAAGTTCAAGCTTTAATAAGATGAGGTTCAAGTAAAATAGTAACATATTATTTAACACTCTAAAAAAAAAAAAACATTCTGGAGGTCTCTCATACACAGCCATGGGCTTTCCCAATTGCATACTTCCATGGAAAATTAAGGTTCTATCATTTGTTCAATACCACCAATTTTTTCTGGAAGTCACCAGCTTTACCGGTTTGATTTCTTCTTTACAAGATTTTTATGAATACTAAAACTGCAATTGTGGGGACTTTGACCATAGAAAAAGGGAAATATGTTAGAAAACTAGGAAATTTTACTTTAAGATTATCATGAATCGCTGTATATGGATGCCGGAATCGGAGAAATTCAATTTCGTTTTCTCTGCCGGTTCCAAAGAATAAAAGAGGGAATTGGAAAATGGTGGTGTCAATCTGTGAGCTGGCATTGTAGGAGTGAGGTTACAATTTAGCCCTCATTTATATAGATTCATCATTCATAAAATAAAGGGTATTTTAGTCTAACAAATAGGGGCCACTTGTTAGGATACCCTTGAAGGGGGTATCCTAGCAACTCATATATATATATATATGCTCCCTCCATCCCACCTCACTTGAGACCTAAGAGGTGAGAACAACAACTAAGAAAAAAGAATAAAATAAGGAAAATGTGTGGTAGAAAATGAAGAGAGAGAATGAGTGAGGTTAATTGTAGGTTGGTTGAATGAATTATGTGGTGGAAAATGAAGAGAGAGAATGAGTGGGTGGGTAGATTGAATATAAAATTATAAAAAGATTGCCATTTTGGGAAGTCTCAAGTGAAGTGGGACGGACCAAAATGGAAATAAGTCACATGTGAGGTGGGACGGAGGGAGTATATATATATATATATATATATATATATATAAGTAGGTAGGTGCTCAAATGAGAACCTAAATATCGTGAGAACCGTGAGAACCAATCATAACATTAGATTAGAAAAAAAATCAAGGGTCCATATGTTAGATACAATTGATACACTTAGATACATTACAAAAAATTCGATATTACACTTGGATACAATAGGTTAATAAGTATTGTATCTAAGTGTTGCACTTGGATTCACTATGTTAAAAACTAATGTATCCAATTGTTTTTCGAAAATTAACTAATATATCCAAGTGTATCCAATGTATCTAACATCTGGACACTTGAATTTTTTTCTAATCTAATGGTTATGATTGGTTTTCACGGTTCTCATATAAAATGGTTCTCACAGGAGCGCGACCCTATATATATATAGTAGGGCTGAGCAAAATAATTTCGGAACCGGACCGGACCTGAGGAACCGGACCGAACCAATGAAAACCGGACCGGACCAATACTTTTGGTTTGGTCCTGGTTCTAAATTTCTTAAGAACCGACAAATTGGTCCGGTTTCGGATTTCATAAATTTAACATCGGTTTTGGACCGGACCGGACCAATAATATAACATATATAGTTTTATATAAAATGCTAATATATAAAAATTGTATTTTTCTAGTTATATAACAATATCTACTGTTTGTTAACAAAAATTACAAGCCTACTGTTGTTGGTCTTCTTTTTGCTAATCAAGAAACATACATACATGTATATTTTTTTACTGAACATAAATATATTATGAAAGTTAATGTTCTGTTCAAGTTCATGTAATTCTAGATTGAAGATTGGGATTTCTTAGTTCTGCCCATCAATTATGTGCATCTAGTGAAAGAAAGATTTTCTTCTCTAAATAATTTTTCTCTTAATCTCTTGCTAAAGTTATGACAAAAGGAAAATTAATAACAAATGTATATTTTAGCGGAACCGGACCGGGACCGGACCAATGGAACCGGAACCGATGTTTTGGTTCTTGTACGTATTGGTTCGGTCTTGGTTCCAAATTTTCGTAGAACCGAATTGTTGGTTCGGTCCCGATTTTATGAAATTTTGACAAAAACCGGACCGGACCGGACCGTGAACACCCCTAATATATAGGTTACATTTGTATACTTAGATCAATAAAGCAAATTATCCAACCTATTTGTCTTTCATCATGTCGTGTATTACGTAGGTTTTCTTGATATCAGTCTAACCACGATCCAGTTTTAGGCTTCCGGTCCTCTCCCTACCTCGTCCCTTCCATCTAGTCGATCAAATGGAAGGTACTCTTGCTTCGGCTTCTTCCTCTCTGACGGACCGATTTCCTCCGTTAGGTTGTTTAAAACCCTTCTTTGAACCCATAATATCATGTTCATCATCTATCGGAACATCCCCGCCACGTACCCCCATGACTTATCAATCGTAAAACGAGTTATGGTCCACCCGCACGAATCTTTTAGGTTGATGGATCGAGGGTACTGTTACTTCAGCTGTACAAAAATATTTGTAATGTTAGGGAATTCAGGGGATCACCGCATCCACTAGCCCATACTAGCAGTCATCAACATGGAGAAAATAATCAACACATGATAATATAATATGAAAGAACAAGAACACCATGATTTGTTAACCCGGTTCACCACCCCTTGTGGTTACATCCGGAGGCACTAAGCCGGATATCATTATAATATGTAAAGATTATTACAACATAGTACATGCACTCACCTAGATTTAGCATGGCTATTCTCCATGTATAATCTCTCATACATATTATCCCACCTCCCCCAAGAACACACAAACAATATGACTATGGCCGGGTTGTAGGATCGCCCCCCATGGCTCTCTTAGGCCCCCTTGTGTTCTCTTGTGATATCCTAACTTTTTCTTACACAAAGTAAAGTAAAAAATATTATGGTGGTAGTCACAATATATTTATAGGGATACAAAACATAATCCTGATAAAAACCTAATTACCCGGACTCCTTGAGACGGAAGGAGTAAACAATTCTTTTTCCTCTAAGAATTGTTGGTCACGTGGGATGAGAGATCGGACATCACAAGGAAACTTATTCCTTTTCCATACCAGATTCCACGCACCCAAAAAACTCCTAGCCCAACATTTGGTCCGGCCGGGTCTTGCAACTGGTCCGGCCGGATCTTCCCTTTTCCGCTCCGTCCCGGTTTCGACTTCTCGTTCCTCTACGGTTTTGACCTTCTCCTTGGTTTTGACTCTAATCCCAACATGTAATCCTATGTTGCCACAACGATCTCTGATGATTTGAAGAAGGCTTCCGACACATCTATTTTTTTATTATCTTCTCCGTGCAACAACAATCTTTAATGCTCTCACCGGTGTTGGTGCGCTAGTGGATGATAGTGAGGTCATTTCGTGAATTCTAGTTGGTCTTGGTTCCGAGTATAAGAAGTTTCTAACGTCCACCTTCGTTCTTCATTCTCGCCAACCTCTGAACTCAACGACAAGACGGAACTCCCCTTAAAAGAAGAAATGCTTCAACGAAAATTTCTTAGTTTGGTTCCACAGCGTTCTGCATTGTTAGGCGAAAAACATCCTTATCCTGGGACATCACGTGGTGGGGGTAGTGATGGTGGAAAGTATGGCCGTGGTAAATAGCATCACGGATGGGGAGTGGTGGTTAGTGGCAGTAAAGTTAGGTGGGTTTGATGGTCGGTAGTCACATGGTCTGGGAAATAATGGCAATCGATCGTCGCAATGGGGACCATCATTGCGGTTCTTCCAGTCAACAAGGCAGGGCTGTGTGGGCTCTCCATAGCGAGTATCCTGAAAGGGATAGACCGAACTCAAAACCGGATCCTAACCCGTGCTCGTCTGCTCGGCCCACAAGCTGAGCCCAATAGCAAGATCCACCAGCCTTCCCTATTAAAGTCAAGAATCGGTTACTCCGCCAGCTCGGTTCCCCAATCAGCTCGTGCTACGCCTTGCTCAGATCGGCTCCTTCGTACGCTAAGCCTTTTAGAAGATCCTAGAGGCTATCCCAGTCCATGCGGGCCCAACCTAACTAGGTTCCTTGGGCCTCAGCCCCTTTCTAAAACCCTACTATGGATAAGGATGACTTGGATGACCTCATGCAAGGACAAAGGTGACCTCACCCTATCCACTACTTGGAGAGCAAGCCAGGGCTGGTCCTATATAAAGGGAAGTTCAATGTTTTTGGGCAGGTTACTCTCTCTCCCTACTCTCACTAGCTTCTCTCTCTCTTTTCATTTTCCGGTGAACGGATTGACTTATTCTCACGCCGGAGGGTCTTTGCCGGTGCAACCCCGGCTAAGCTCACGTGTGTTCTTTTTGCAGGTCTAAGCAAGCGTTCTAGATATCCTTTCGTGGATCCGGCCTTGACGGCATTTTTATGCACGTTCATATCCCTTTAATGGTAAGGTAACCTGTCAATTATGTTTTCAACAAGGGCACAATGCACGTGCATGCCAAGACTCCTCAAATGTGGCATTTGCGAACCAATATCCGTATGTGCTTGACTGAGGGGATAAAAATCACACGAGTGCCAAACCTTCTTTTTCCGAGATTATCAACCTTTTCAGGTAAAAGTAAAGTTACAATGGATCTAGATTGCACAGCTCACAACTTGGTAATACTTAATTGCATCTCAATAATTCTTCTTACTCGCATAATGTTCTTTACAATCCGTAACATCATAAACAATTATTATCTAAATGTCATTTTTTGCAAAGATAATAAATGGTTTTTAGAACTTGATGCTTGAGGTTTTTGTCTTAAGGACAAACGGACTCATGAGACTCTTATCCCTTGCAGTGGTTCATGAGGTATTTATGAGCTTTCTTTAATTTCACAGTCTTCTAATAGCCCCATTGCTCTACTAATTAAGGAACGATGGAATCTGCAGAAAACGTGGCATGCTCGCTTGGGTCATCAATCTACACCTATTCTTCAAGTTTTGTGTCAAGGGTCTCGTCTACCGTTAACTAGTAAATAAAAGAACAATGTTGTCATGTTTGCCTTTTCGGAAAGTCTTGAAAACTTCCATTCACCTATAATGTTTAATGTTTTACACCCTTTTAGATATGTTACATTTGTATGTTTGCGGCCCCACTCTAGTTTATTCATTTAATGGACATCATTTCTATTTATCTATCCTTGATGATTATTGTCGTTATGTGTGGCTTTTTCCATTATTTCATAAACCTGATGTAACACATATCTTTGCCACTTTCTAAAAAAATAGGATCAATATTTGTAATCCACTTTATGAATGTATATAGGTAAGTGGAATGACAGCATAATAGGTAATTGATGTAATATAACAATTGGAATTATGACAATTAACATAACAATTTCATATAGTGACTCATGATCAATCAACATGCCCAACACTACAAGGAAAATAAAAAACAGAGACGGAAAAATAGAGACAGACGGAGTCTGTAGCTAATTTGGCAACAGATTAGAGACAGACTCAAAATTTTGTGACAGAAAAGCAACCGATCAAAACTTGTCTCTAAATTAGAGACAAATTCTATATCTGTCGCTAAATTTAGAGACAGATTTTGAGTCTGTCTTTATTTTAGAGACAGATTTTGAGTCTGTCTCTATTTTAGAGACATATTTTGAGGCCGTTTCTAATTTAGAGATAGATTTTTGAGGCCGTCTCTAATTTAGAGACAGATTTTGAGGCCGTCTCTAATTTAGAGACAGATTTTTGAGGCCGTCTCTAATTTAGAGACAGATTTTGAGGCCGTCTCTATTTTAGAGACAGATTTTGAGGCCGTCTCTATTTTTAGAGACAGATTTTGAGGCCGTCTCTATATTAGAGACATATTTTTGAGGCCGTCTCTAATTTAGAGACAGATTTCGAGCCTGTCTCCAATTTTAGGAGACAGATTTTGAATCAATATTATTGTTTTTAATTATTTTTTCTAATTTATTACTATAATTCTTATGTTAAACATCTATTATTCAATTATTACTGATTATCGATAATATTTATAACTTTTATTATGCTTAGAGTTTAGGGTATATGGTTTAGGGTTTCGAAAGCGGTTTACGGATTGGGATATTGATACGCATTATCAAGATTAGTAAATAATTTTTAAGTTATTACTTATTATCATGTAGGGTTTAGACTGGTTTAAGATATGTATAAAGTTTAGGGTATATCGTTTAGAGTTTAATAATTATTTAAGATATATTGATAAGCATTATAATTATTATTATTTTAAAGGTTAAAATTTTATTATTGTTAATAATAATTTTTTATAATTTATTAATATTATTCTTATAAATGACATTTATAAACTCTTGACTTTCACATAGATCACCATCTTAGTCATCTATAATCAAATTGTATCCAATGGCCCATAATTAACCACCATTTTTACTTGGATCACTATCTCAACTCTAATACAGTAGTAAGTATTTACACTATGGTGAATGGTTTGAGGTATTTATGGAGTTTAGGGTATATTGTTTAGGGTTTAGAATATAAGATTTATGGTAATTGGTTTAGGGTATAAGGTTTTGTTGAGAATATGCCTTTGAATCAATGCCTATTGGTTAAGGATATGTCCGCGACAAGTCGAGTAATTTTTGGGATTTGAATTGGGCAAGGAAAAGAAATCATTTTGGTACATGGATTAATGTTTATTGGTTTAATTAGGTTTCTTATTGGTACAATGAATTGTTCAAGAATTAGGAAAGCCATTTCCTAATGAGAATATGATTACTTTGTACATAAGAAATAGGATTCCAATTACATTGTATACAAGGAATGAGATCCCTTCTCCTTTTGGGTTTCTAGTATTTATGCCTATAAATACTAACCCCTCCTTTTGGGTTAGTGAAGATCGTCTTTTGTAATTGCTATTGAATAGTAATATATCTCCCTCCACCCGTGGACGTAGCCAAGTTGGTGAACCACGTAAATTCTTGTGTTCGTATTTTATTATTTCGCTTGACATTGTTCTTATGTATATTTTGCTCTAACAGGTTTAATGTGGGACGTACGGGTTGGGTATAAGGTCAAACTCAGAACATTAAACATGACGAAGGTAGTACTTCCTCCATCCCAGAGTAATAGTCATACTTCTTATTTTTGTGCATCTAAGAGTAAGAGTCCCTTACCTAAAATGCTAAAGCATGGGACATAATGACTAGTGTTTTGGATAACTTTGCCCTTCTAGTGCTTATATAATTACTAAATATTATTATAGTAGTAAGTATTTACATTAATTATACAATTATTATTATTAAATACATTAATAAATACTTACAATATACTGTCAATAAGCATTATTATTATTTATTTTAAAGCTTATATTATTATTATTTTTAATAAATGTTTTTTTAATAATTTATTACTATTATTCTTATAAAGTACATTTTTTTTAATTATAAATCCTTGACTTTCACATGAATCACAATTTTAGCCATCTACTATAATGTAACATTTAGATTGTATCTAATTGAATATTATTATTTATTAAATTATTAATATGAGATAATATTAATTTGTAAATTAAATTATTATTGTTAATATAAGTATTTAACTAATGTTTATGATTGTCAAATGAATTTTGATGAAAAACAAATAAAACCTAAGAGGAGGCATTATTTCATTGGATATCAAATATTCACGTGGATCATAGCCCAAGCAAAATCCTTACCATTAAAATTATTGTATCTAATGGTCCAAACTCTTTCAACAAAACAAAAACACACTTTCCTTTTGTCATTATTTGATTGGCTGTTTAATCTTCACATGGATTGAGAGATAAAGGAATCTGGACCACTAACTTTTTTTATTGGTAATAATCTGGACCACTAACACCCACACACACACACACACACACACACACACTTTCTCTAAATCAAAACCCTACCCACTTTTTATTTTCCTAATGTCCGCCTCCCTCGTCTCTCACTCTCTCTCCCCCTTCACTACCAGTAAGGCAGTAACAGAAATCACCTCTCTCTTTCATCTCTCTTCCCCATATCTCTTCATCTCTTATCCCCACTTCAACCCTACGCCCATCACCGCCCCACTTCTTCATCCCTCTATCATTAACTATAGAAACCCCACCCCCACTTCCCCTTTCCAGCCACAAACCATACGGCCACCATGACAGCGCCGCATCTCCCTCTCTTTTACACTCTCTGCTTTTAAACCGTCTAAGCCTCTTGCGGTGATGCTGTGGAGCTCGTAACGGCGTCGGCGTTGTGTAATATGGAGCGATTTTTGGGAATTTGCAGAATCTGGGCTAGATCCGTGTGCGTGGGTATTGAATCTGGGTTAGATCTGTGTGTGTTAAATCTATGTATGTGGGTGTTCGTGTCTGTGTATTATTGATTTTGTGCGTGTATGTTTGTTAAATCTCTTATTTTCAATTAGTGACAATGGTGGGCTGCGGTGGTGGGTAGCGGTGATAGGTGGCGATGATAACAGCGGCATGGATGGAGGTGATTTGATCGTGGTGCAAGTACGGTGGAAGAACAAGGGTTTGATATGTACTCTTTTTTTTTTTTTTTTTGAAGGATTTGTAATATCTGTAGCAAAATGTAAATGTAATTGATGTATTTAACATTTTTCAATATAGATGTTTTTTTTTTTATCTAAGTTGTTTTTCTATTAGTTTAATGAATATATTACTTATTATTGGTTTCTAGAAAAATTGATTATTTTGTTTCAAGTAACATCATACAACAATTCATTATTTATAAAATAATATTCATCTTATAGGGATATTACAAATTAACTATTTGGTATATATTTATTACTTTATATATATATATATATATATATATATATATATATATATATATATATATATATATATATATATATATATATATTGGCAGATTTAGCGACGTCTCTAGTCTGACTCTAAACTAGAGACATATGTTTCGTCTCTAATTAGAGACGGGCGATTCAGTCTCTAAATTAGAGACGGGCGATTCTGTCTCTAAATTAAAGACGGGCGATTCTGTCTCTAAATTAGAGACGGGCGATTCTGTCTCTAAATTAGAGACGGACGATTCTGTTTCTAATTTAGAGACAGAACTGCGACAGATTATTTAGCGACCAGTTTCCAGCTACAAATTAGCTACCGATTTTATCTGTCTCTAAATTTAATTTAGAGACAGAATTTCCGATTTAGCTACAGATTTTGCCGTCTCTAAACACGTTTTTCCATGTAGTGCAAGATAATATCATTGATATCATTTCTCACTGATGAATCCAGGAATTCATTTGGAAGATATGATAATCGTTTGTTTGATCAACAAACTTGGTACGAGGTTACCAATCTACATCAACATAGGGAATAATTAAACAATTAGATCATAATAGGGTTGAAGAGAGAGAGATGGGGGGAGAGAGTAAGGGATTGAATTGCACAATCAAATGAGGTATAGAGGCTAGAAATGTCGCGCAACAAATATCTATTTGTAGATTTTTTACAAAGGACATGTCGCGCAAGACACTTGTGATGTAGCATGTTGTCGCCCAACATGAAGATGTGGCGAGACAACGCTTAGATGGTTGATCCAAATCTTCTAGAAACGCTCCCTTCAGGTCCTTCAGGTTTTTGGGGTAAATGTTGAAAACCATCCAAATCTTCTAGAAACGCTCCCTTCAGGTCCTTCAGGTTTTTGGGGTAAATGTTGAAAACGTTCTTGGAATACTTTGTATTTGTGTAAAGTCCTTTCAAGTTTCAAAATAAGAATTTAATGAACTCTTTCGGGATGGGGTACTAAAAACACGTATTAGGAATTATCTACCATTGTTTTCAATATATAAAGATCCTATGCTACTTCTCTTAGAATCAATTATTTGAGATGAAATCTCAGACTTTATAATGACAATGGAGATGACCCTTTTTACGTCCAAGTCTACCGAAATTTACACATGCACACAATATGTAATTATTGTTGACTACTTTTTCTATAGTCAATTAATTTTGAGATCAAACTTCAGACTACTTTTTTTATAATCAATTAATTTTTTATGGCCTCGTTTGTTTTTTTCATTCAGATCTGAATGAAGTCTGAATGTCTAGCGAATCAGACCTTCTCCAATTCAGATTGTTTTTTTTTTTTTTTCAGATTTCAGATCTGAATAGAGACTTTTGATCTGAATGGAGTCTGAATGAATCAGACCTAAAATGAAGTCTGATTAGAGTCTGAATGGTGTCAAAGTAACAATATTTAAAATGCTTTTCACTTTTCTTTTAGCAAATAAAAATCCATTATTATCCATTAATTCTCATGCTTATACATAATATTTCAAAAGGTTAACACTTAAAAAAAAACAATTCAGATGTGAATTCAGATGAAAAAACAATCAGCTTGAATAATTCAGAATTCAGTCTTCAGACGCTGCCTCTTATTGATTCAGATGAGAATTCAGATTTCAGGACTTAACACTTAAAAAAAACAAACGCCACCTTAAGACACTCCTCACGTGAGCCGTTGATGTCTTAACATTCCAATTCATGTGCTCTTGGAACATTAAAATAGCTTGCTATGTGTGGAGTCCTCAACAAGGCGAGAAGTGTTTGATGACTCAATATGGTCCCACAAATATTGCTGGTCGAACTTTAACAAATGCAACATGGACTCATCAATAGATGTATTAAATTTCCTTCAAAAAATAAAATAAAAAATAGATGTATTAAATTGGTAAACTAATTAATCAAGTGGCTTATTAACAAGGACTCACGAAACTTAATACTGACACCATATTCGAATTCAAGCTGCAGATCTTGACTTGATTTGCTGGCAACTAAATTAGATCCTTTGATATTTAATGCAAATGTTTACGCCACCTAATTCGTGTGTATATGCCCTATGTTATGTATATAAGGTCCCGGCCGACAATTTATCAACCGCGTAATACTCCTTCCGTCCCACCTGAATTAGGATTTTTGGGTTGAGCACGGGGATTAAGGAAAAATTGTTAGTGGAGTATGTGTTGTGAGTATGAAAAGTAAAGTAAGAGAGATAAAGTGGGGTAGAGAATAATGAGTGGAAAGTTGTTGTGAGTGTGAATGTGTGTCCCTTTAAAGAAAACATTTCCATTTTTTGGTTATTCTAATTCGAATGGGACACCCAAATGGAAATTTATCATAATTCGAGTCGGACGGAGGGAGTATTTATTTAATTATGAAAATACATTGAATAATTTCAGTTTAATGCCTAATTTCAACTTCAATAATGTTAGTTTAATTGTGTGCTTCCATATTGTATTCTCATCTTCATTTCAGACCTTCCTCTTCAAGTCGCCAAGAGCCAACCACTCTACAATACCCCACATTTCTTCACAACTCTTGTCCTATCAAAAAACTCTTTTATTATACTCCCTCATTCCTAGCACAACACAACTAAGACTAAATTCTTTTTTAGTTCGTCCTACCATAAGTGAAACTGCTCAAAATGAAAATATTTTAATATATTTATATTTAACAAACCCCACCATTTAATCTCACTCATTCTCTCTTTTTATTTTTCACTACTCAATTTATTTAACAAACACTTCTATTTACACCACTCATTCTCTCTTCATTTTCTACCGCACATATACTACATTTTTCTAAATTATTGTGCCACATAAATTGGTTTCACTTATGGAGGGACGGAGGGAGTAGTTGTGAGTTGTGATAATATTTTAATAAAAATACTCTATTAAAATTTATACACGATTTGTACTATTAAAAAAATAAATGTATTTACTTAACTTTTAATTAAAAATGCAGCATTAATTTTGGTATACAGATAAGTAAAAGACAAACAATAATTACAGGAGAATGAGTATTTCGTAAACAGTCAACGGGTATCCATCCATTTTATTCAAACGGAAGACTATACTATTTGATGATCATAACTGGCATTCTAATCCAATCTATAAAATATCTACCAGTACGAAAAGGATAGTTCTATCCAGATGCGCATTAACATGATACTCCCTCCGTCCCAGTTTAAGGTTCTTACTTTCTTTTTTGGTCTGTCCCAGTTTAAGGTTTTTAGTTGCTTTATTCCATAAATGGAAAAGAATGAATCGTTCTTTAGAAAATCTTACCCTCAAAAAGTTCATTTAATTACAAAAAAACCATTACTTACCTAACTTACTTTCACCCACTTGCTTTATAAATAGTGTTTTGGACATTTATATCCTTCAATTTCTACTTTTGGTTGACTCATTTCCATTGTTTTTGCTTTGGTTTCTTAATAAGCGTGCATAGTCAAACTAAGAACCTTAAACAACAGGGACGGAGGGAGTATCAATTAACCCACCCTTTAAGTCAACTTTCTTTTTATTATTTTCTCTATTATTTGCATGTGAAGAGAACATGCAAGTGATTGACTTTGCCCAAACGTAAAACATATACTTCCACCACGACCACCGTCTCACTCGAAGTAATATTTTTATCAACAATTGAAGAAAAATAATAATTTTAATAGTTATTGAGTTTTTTATCAACTGTGATATAATAATAATTTTTAATTTTTTATTAGCTATCATTATTTTTTTATTAAATCATCGGTCAAACCAAAATTTAGTTGATCAAGAATCTTATTTCGAACGGGACGGAACGACTATTTTGTTATAAAACACATCCATTCCCTACATAAAAAAGTCCACCACACCTCGATGACATCCTCTTTGCATTTGGTTGTTTTCTGCTCACTTCTTTTCATATCAGCCACGTTGGCCAAAACCAGTACTCGGTCCAAGACCAAAGCCGTACTTCTCCAAGTCACAAAAGACCCCAAAACCCTCCAATACCTCACCCAAATCAACCAAAGAACCCCCCTTGTTTCCCTATCCTTAGCCGTCGATCTAGGTGGTAGATATTTATGGACCGACTGCGATACCAAGGGCTATAACTCCTCCACATACCAATTTCACGACTGTTTTTCCTCTCAATGCCAAAATTCAAGGGAAAATACATTTTGTAACTCATATGCTTCTCCAGTTAATCCCAGTTGTCACAACCTCTCGTGCGCTCGCTTTGCATTCAACCCATTCGCCCCCCCAAGGGTAGCTGCAGACCTGGCGGGAGATGTTGTCTCGATCCAATCAACAAACGGGAAGAACCCGACCGGGGTTGTTTCCGTCCCTGAGTTTTTCTTCTTTTGCGCTGATAATAAACTTGGTCTCTTAGAGGGTCTTGCTGATGGTGTCACGGGCATTGCTGGTTTTGGTAGGACAATGATCTCACTTTCTTCCCAATTCGCAAGGTTTTTCGATTACCGTAAAATATTTGCCCTATGCTTGAGCCCTTCTTCGAAAGGTGTCATCTTCATTGGTGATGGACCTTATCATTTTCTTCCCAATGTAAATGCTACTTCAAATCTAACTTACACCCCACTTATAATCAATCGCGGTCGTGCAGTAGAGCAGCCATCTGCAGATTACTTTATCGGGGTTAAGTCAATCAAAGTCAACGGAGGAGTCGTTCCTATAAACACAACACTTCTTTCCTTTGACAGTACTGGTGTGGGCGGGACCGCATTTAGCACATCGGATCCTTACACAATTCTTCAACCTGCAATTTACGATCCTCTTGTTAACGCTTTTATTAAAGCAATGTCTAATTTCACTAGAGTTGCGTCCGTGGCACCTTTTGAAGTGTGTTATAACTCGAAGAATATTCGCAGTACGCGTGTGGGGCCCGCAGTGCCGGTTATTGATTTGGTGTTGCAGAGTGAGGATGTGTACTGGAGGATCAATGGTGGGAACTCAATGGTGCAAGTGAGCAAGGATGTTCTTTGTCTTGGGTTTGTCAAGCCGAAAGATACTCGTCTAGCAACCATCACCATTGGAGGGTACCAACTTGACAACAATCTTGTGCAGTTTAATGTTGCGAAATCAGTACTAGGACTCAGCTCCTCCCTTCTCTCTCGTAAAACAACATGCGCCAATTTCAACTTCACATCTACAGCTTAGTGTATGTTGACTTTTATTTGTTTTGTATTTTTCAAGTTTAAGGAATAATGGACTACATATTTTTGCAATCAAATTTGTAGTAGTAACAAGCAAAAATAATTTAAAGACTAATACTACCTCCGTCCCAGCTCAATGTGCACACTTACCTTTTAAGTGGGTGTCGTTGATATGTGCACAATCCAAAAAAGGAAAGTTTTTTATTATTTTTATAATCTTCCACTCATTCTCTCTCTTCCTCCCAACCACTCATTATTCTCCACTCATTCTCTTTCTTCCTCTCAACCACTCATTATTCTCCACTCATTCTCTTTCTTCCTCCCAACCACTCATTATTCTCCACTCACAATACTTTTGAATATAAATAATATCTCCTTAAATATTGTGCCAAACAGTAAAGGTGCGTATTGAGCTGGGACGGAGGTAGTATTTTTTATTCAAGTGCAAATTTACTTAGATACAAAAAATAAAACCAAAAAACTAAAAAGCTGAATCTTCTAACCATGTTACGATGTACCTCCAGTAACATAAATCATGGCCACTACATAGCTAAAAAACAACTAAACTTGACCAAATTAATCTTATATATATATATATAGGTAGGTGCTCAAATGAGAACCTAAATATCGTGAGAACCATGAGAACCAATAACCACCATTAGATTAAAATTGTTGAATGGTTGAGATTAAGACACAATAAGAAGGAGAAGCAATGGCATTTTCGAAATTAATCTAAACTATGAGG
Organism: Campanula takesimana; assembly: GCA_026119855.1. Lineage (NCBI taxonomy): Eukaryota > Viridiplantae > Streptophyta > Magnoliopsida > Asterales > Campanulaceae > Campanula > Campanula takesimana. Next base: position 404,201 of record JAOWBW010000516.1, on the reverse strand, counting down.
TAAAAAATGGAGCTAGGCATTCCTTTCTTTGGCTAGCTAAACGTCATATGTGAACCATCTCTTAGACCATTTGCAATGGCTTATTGAATTCGGTATTGGATGGTGGTCAACAAGTGGATGGGGTGCAATGGGGTGTTGGATGAGGTGTTGAAGGGGGGAGGGTGTTGGCTGGGTTCAACATGCGTTTGTGCAAAAAGGTGGGCCAGCAATTTTGACACGCGTCGGGCAATCTGAGGTGCTGACATGGCGCGTGCGCCACACGCGCGGTCCGGGCGAGTGAGGCCTGCAAGTGGCGGTGTTATCTCATCCCATCCAACCAGATTAAACCACGTGGCAGGCTCTGGTTGGCTGGATTTAATTTTCTCACCCATTTTTTCTATCTGCATTATCTTATTAAAAAAATATATATATATACCAAAATTCAGCATTTTTTTTCTCTATAAGTAGATACAAATTTCATTAGATTTCGACACCAAAAAAAAATCTCCTCTCTTTTGTGAAATGGATTCTAATAATAACCATGTCAACCCCCAAAATTCAAGTAATTATCCTTTTCCCTACAACAATCCTTCAAATTTTCAATTTGAAGGTCAGTCTTTCAACCAACCACGTCCTTCAAATATACCAAATCAATCTTCCAGCCAACCATTTCCTCAAAATATACAAAATTTTTGTTATCCACCAAATTTCATGGCTTCAGCAGTGCCAAATTGGCCTCCTCCATATTATGCAATGCCAATGCAACCACCTCCACCCCCTTATAATCGTAATCCCTATATGCCAATGAGTGTTGAAAATGTTTCTGGAACTGAAGCATCAGAATTTCCATTATATTCAACACAAGTGGCTCTGGGTATGTCCGCCGGTTCTGACGATGCTACTCCAACTGCAGAGGTTCCAGTTACTGCCAAAAAAAGAAGCGCCAAATGGAGCACGGAAGAAAATTTAGTGCTTAAATTTTCCACAGACAGTGTTGTTGGAAGAAATCAGAAAATGGAAACGTATTGGGGTAAGATTACGCAATACTGTAACGAGCATTGCTCATTTGACCCTCCCCGTGATTTGACTGCATGCAGAAATCGTCATAACTATATAAACAAAATATTGGGCAAATGGGTAGGTGCTTATGATAAAGCTAAGCGTATGAAACAAAGCGGGTGGTCGGAAAATGATGTATTGACAAAAGCCCATGAACTATATAAAAGTGATAACAATACCACTTTTACTTTGATGGACGAGTGGAAGGCTGTTCGAGATGAACCACGTTACGCAAGTCAAATAGGGGGAAATACGGGATCTGATAGCAGTGGATCCAAGAGAGCACGTGAAGATGATGTAGGTGATTCAAGCTCGATTGGATCCATTCCTCGTCCTATGGGTAGGGAGGCAGCTAAGAGAAAGGGTAGAAAAAAAGATAAGGGAGTAGGCTTGACACCGGTAAAAGAAGAGTGGGAAGAATATAAACAATTCAAAGAGAAATATTGGGAACAAATGGAAAAGTTAGCCATACAACAAGAGCAGGTCGTTAATGTTGCACTTGAGAAGACTCGGGCTAAAAATAGCAAAATATGGATGAAGTTAAGCGAGAAGGACCATCTCAATGAGCATCAGAAAATGCTTTTTGACCAGTTGACTGCCGAGTTGTTTGGCAATTAATTTTCTGCTTTAATGTTTGTTTTTTTATTTTATGTCAGTTTTATGTAATGATGTACTACTTTAATGTGTGTTTTCTATTTTATGTCAGTTTTCTGCAATAATGTACTAGCCTTATCTTTTAATTAAATCTATTTAATTCTAGCTTTGGAATCCGTCAATTTCAACCACTCAACGAAACCTTATCCTTTAATTAACTCGATTTAATTCTATTTGGAATCCGTCAATTTCAACCACTCAACCGAATCCTTATCCTTTAATTAATTGGATTTAATTTTTTTGGAATCCGTCAATTTCAACCACTCAATTTCTCTATAAATAATACTATCTTCCTTCCTTCATTCTTCCTACATCAAACACTCTCTCCTTTCATTCTTCCTACACCAAACACTCTCTCTTTTCTTTATTCCAACATCAATGGATCCATCCGGATTTCCATTTTTTGATATCGATGCCTACAAAAGGCAATACGAAATTGAGGATAGGTTTATTGTCAACCGGTTTTTTCAAACTGAAACACAGGAAAAAACCCGAAAATATTTCAAAAGAGATCACGCTTTGCACAATAAGAGCCTGGTCGAAGACTACTTTTCGGAAAATGCTAGTACACATCAACCATTCTTGACTGAGGTATTACCTGCATTTGAAGATCATGTACGTACTAGAGCGGAATTGCGTGATACAAGAGCTCATAAGCAATTGCAGAAGGATCTAGTCAAGCACATATGGGCAAAGTTTGGAAATTGATGATTTAATAGTTTTATTGCATTGTGAGTCGAGTCTATTGTATCGTATGCTTTTTTTTCTTTCATTACTTATATCGCGAGTTAAGCTTATTGTAACTTTTCTTTTTTGTTTAATAATAATTATCGTTATTTCTCGTATTTATTTAATTACAATTAAAAAACATTAATTAAGTGTGATTTTTTTAATTATAAATTATTATTATTATTATTAATATTATTATTAATATTATTATTATTATTATTATTATTATTATTATTATTATTATACTAATCATAAAAATAAAGGATATAAAATAAAATTAAAATGGTGGGGTAGGATGATGAGTTAGGAGGGTGTTGAATTGTAAGTATTAAATAAGTCATTGGAAGGTGTAAAAGTTGATGGGTTGTTGAATGATTAGGTGGATGGAGAGAGAAGATGAGGTGGAGTGATAAAGTGGGTGTTGAATGGAATTGGGTTATTGAACCATTGTGGATGGTCTTAAAGGCATGCCACGTCATCACCAATAATTTCCCTCAAATTTCAAAATAAAATATCTCATTATCTATAAGTCGATTTTTTTTTTTTTCCGAAAACACTGATTTTTTTGTCTCGACGAGACGATTCAAACTACATCCCTGAAGATAGGGTTTTGAAACAAAATATTAAATAACAATGAAATTTTAAAAATACACTTAGATACAATAGGTAAACAGCTCTTGTATCCAATATCAAATGTGTTAAACAATCCACTTGGATACAATAGCTAAACAGCTCCTGTATCCAATATATGTGTTGAACAATCCACTTGAATACATTTAGCTATTGTATCCAAGTGAAATCGGTCAACCAATTCCACTTGAATACAAAAGCTATTTTAGCTAGTGTATCCAATACCAATGTTGACATATTACCCTTGAATACAATAGGGAAACAATAGGGAAGTAGCTAGTGTATTCAATAGCAATGTGTATTTCTGTTGGATACAATAGGTGTTTGCCTATTGTATCTAACTGAATTATTATGAACATTGTATTGGATACAATAGGGAAGTAGCTAGTGTATCCAATAGGAAAGTGTATGAACATTTCTGTTGGATACAATAGGTGTTTGCCTATTGTATCTAACTGAATTGTTATGAACATTGTATTGGAAACAATAGGGAAGTAGCTAGTGTATCCAATAGCAATGTGTATGAAAATTGCTGTTGGATGCAATAGGTGTTTGCCTATTGTATCTAACTGAATAGTTACGAACATTGTATTCGATACAATAGGGAAGTAGCTAGTGTATCCAATAGCAATGTGTATGACCATTGCTGTTGGATACAATAGGTGTTTGCCTGTTGTATCTAACTGAATTGTTACGAACATTGTATTGGATACAATAGGGAAGTAGCTAGTGTATCCAATAGCAATGTGTATGAACATTGCTGTTGGATACAATAGGTGTTTGCCTGTTGTATCTAACTGAATTGTTACGAACATTGTATTGGATACGATTGGGAAGTAGCTAGTGTATTCAATAGCAATGTGTATGAACATTACTGTCGGATACAATAGGTGTTTGCCTGTTGTATCTAACTCAATGTTTACGAACATTGTATTGGATACAATAGGGAAGTAGCTAGCGTATCCAATAGCAATGTGCATGAACATTGCTGTTGGATACAATAGGTGTTTGCCTGTTGTGTCTAACTGAATTGTTACGAACATAGTATTGGATACAATAGGGAAGTAGCTAGTATATCCAATAGCAATGTGTATGAACATTGCTGTTGGATACAATATGTGTTTGCCTGTTGTATCTAACTCAATGTTTACGAACATAGTATTGGATACAATAGGGAAGTAGCTAGTGTATCCAATAGCAATGTGTATGAACATTGCTGTTGGATACAATAGGTGTTTGCCTGTTGTATCTAACTGAATTGTTACGAACATAGTATTGGATACAATAGGGAAGTAGCTAATGTATCCAATAGCAATGTGTATGAACATTGTTGTTGGATACAATAGGTGTTTGCCTGTTGTATCTAACTGAATTGTTACGAACATAGTATTTGGATACAATAGGGAAGTAGCTAGTGTATCCAATAGCAATGTGTATGAACATTGCTGTTGGATACAATAGGTGTTTGCCTATTGTATCTAACTGAATTGTTACGAACATTGTATTGGATACAATAGGGAAGTAGCTAGTGTATCCAATAGCAATGTGTATGAACATTGCTGTTGGATACAATAGGTGTTTGCCTATTGTATCTAACTGAATTGTTACGAACATTGTATTGGATACAATAGGGAAGTAGCTAGTGTACCCAATAGCAATGTGTATAAACATTGCTGTTGGATACAATAGGTGTTTGCCTATTGTATCTAACTGAATTGTTATGAACATTGTATTGGATACAATAGCTATTTAGTATTTTGCCTATTTTTTAAAACCCTATCTTCAGGGATGTAGTTTGATTCGTCTCGTCGAGACAAAAAAATTAGTGTTCTCGAATTATTTTTTCGATTTATAGTTAATGAGATATTTAATTTTGAAAATTTAGGAAAATTTTGAGTGATGACGTGGCAAATTCTGGAACACACATAGTATTTTTCCATTCCCTTTGTCTGTCAACCTAATTAGGTTCTCATAGGAGCATGACCATATATATATATATATATATATATATATATATATATATATATATATGGTCTTGCTCCTGTGAGAACCTAAATATCGTGAGAACCGTGAGAACTTGGATACATTAGGTAAAAAACTAATGTATCCAATGGTTCACTTGGATACATCATTGGATACATTACTTGACTTGGATATATCATTGGATACATTACTTGACTTGGATACATCATTGGATACATTACTTGGATACATTAGGTAAAAACTAATGTATCCAATGTGCACTTGGATACATCATTGGATACATTAAGTTCTCACGGTTCTCACGATATTTAAGTTCTCATTTGAGCACCTACCTATATATATATATATATATATATATACACTCCCTCCGTTCTGGGTGAGTTGCAACAATTTGTCATTTTGGGTATTCCATTTAAATTGCAACAATGCCAAATAAGGAAACTCTTTATTATTTTTATAATCCTCCACTCATTCTCTCTCTTCTTCTCAACCACTCATTATTCTCCACTCATTATCTCTTTTCCTCCCAACCACTCATTATTCTCCACTCATTCTCTCTCTTCCTCCCAACCACTCATTATTCTCCTTTCTTAATTTTTGTGCTTCCCCTTCCATGTTGCAACTTACCCGGAACGGAGGGAGTATATATATATATATGAGTTGGTCTCCTGTAAAACGCGTTTTTCCTAGTGGTTAGGAAAAACGTGTTTTTCAAAACCTTCTGGCTATCACTTTCAAAGGTTCTGGTTATGAATCTCATATCCAGAACACTTTATATTGATATCCATAAGGCTTTATACTGATATCCAGGACCCTTCTGGCTATCACTTTCAAAGGTTCTGGCTATCAATATCATATCCAAAACCCTTCTGGCTATCACTTTCAAAGGTTCTGGCTATTACTTTCAAAGGTTTTGGCTATCAATCTCATATTCAGAAGGTTTTATATTGATATCCAGAACCGTTGAGAAGTTCCGATTATTTACAAAAATGCTACCGCGCATTTTTTAAAGAAGTTCCACATATTTACAAAAATGCCACCGCGTTTTTTGAAAACACGTTTTTCCTATGAGTTAGGAAAAACGCGTTTTTCCCAAGATTTTGTGTATATATATATAGGTAGGTTCTCAAATGAGAACCTAAATATCGTGAGAACTGTGAAAACTTAATGTATCCAAGTAAACATTGGATACATTAGTTTTTACCTAATGTATCCAAGTAATGTATCCAATGATGTATCCAAGTGAACCATTGGATACATTAGTTTTTTTACCTAATGTATCCAAGTTCTCATATATATATAGTGTGTGTGTGTGTGTGTGTACACACACACACACACACACATATATATATATATATATATACATATATATATATATATATATATATATATACTCCCTCCGTTTCAGAAAAGTTGAAACATTTATTTTGGAGTTGGGAAATTAAGGATATAATATTATATTAAGAATGAAAGGTGGAGAGGAAGAGAGAGAATTAGTGGGGGTGGAAAGAGAATAAGTGGAGAATAATAAGTGGTTGTGAGGAAGAGAGAGAATGAGTGGAGTATTATAAAAGTAATAAAAGCTTCCATTTTTGGATTGTTGCAACTTTTGTGAAATATCCTAAATGGCAACATGTTGCAACTTCCTTAGAACGGAGGGAGTATTTGAGTATATGTATATATATATATATATACATATATAGGTAGGTGCTCAAATGAGAACCTAAATATCGTGAGAACCGTGAGAACCAATTATAACCATTAGATTAAAAAAAAATCAAGGGTCCAGATGTTAGATACATTTGATACACTTGGATACATTACAAAAAATTCGATTACACTTGGATACAATAGGTTAATAAGTATTGTATCTAAGTGTTGCACTTGGATACACTATGTTAAAAACTAATGTATCCAATTGTTTTTCGAAAATTACCTAATGTATCCAAGTATGTCCAATGTATCTAACATCTGGACCCTTGATTTTTTTTTTAATCTAATGGTTATGATTGGTTCTCACGGTTCTCATATAAAATGATTCTCACAGGAGCGCGACCCTATATATATATATATATATATATATATATATATATATATATATGTATGTATATAGGGCCGTGCTCCTGTGAGAACCTAAATATCGTGAGAACCGTAAGAACTTGGATACATTAGGTAAAAAACTAATGTATCTAATGGTTCACTTGAATACATCATTGGATACATTACTTAGATACATTAGGTAAAAACTAATGTATCTAATGTGCACTTGGATACATCATTGGATACATTAAGTTCTCACGGTTCTCATGATATTTAGGTTCTCATTTGAGCACCTACCTATATATATGTATATATATTAAAGTTGATGGTGAGGGATATGGTGTTACCATATGGACAAGTCATGAAGGAATGATGAATTTGGAGATGCCACATCAAATCTACTCTAATAAATAAGTGACTTTTCATTTTTTTCTATTAGCTAAAAGTATTAGGTAATAATATTAGTTACTATATAGGGTAACTATTATAGTTAACTATTATAGTAAATAATACTTAAAATAGTAATAGTTCCTATAATAAGCAACTATTACTAATAATAGTAATAGTTAGTATAATAGTAACTATTAGAATAGTAATAGTTAACTATAATAGTTACTATAATAGTTAACTATTATAATAACTATTGCTATTATAAGTAACGGGTTACTTTTTATAGTAACTATTACTATTATAAGTATTATTATTATAGATATTATAAGTAATAGTTACTTATTATAGTAACTATTAATATTATAAGTATTATTATTATAATAGCTATCATAAAAATTAACTATTATAGTTAGCTATTATATCTAATTATTAATAGTTAACTATTTATTTAATAATTATATTTAACTGTTAACAGTTAACTATTACAGTTAAAAATTATACAACCATTATGATTGATGATTGACTAATATTATTAAATAAAAAATATAAAAGAACAAAATATAATAAGATTAGTTAATTAGTTATCCGTGCGGAGCATGGGTTACCCACTAGTAAAATGAATAACAAACTCTTAATTGTTGGAAATTGGTTAATGAATATTGGGTTTGACCAATATTTGATCAAGTTTCTTAGTTAATTCCATTTAATAAAAATAGAAATAAGTTGCAAATAATTAATCTATGTTCGGAGTAGATTACTATGTTATATTTATTTTCTCAAAACCAATCTCTGGTGAATGAGAAATTAATTGGGTGAACCATACATATATGAAACGTACTATAGTGTTTGTTACAATTATTGCAATATACTAAGATTTGACATCTTAATGAATATGTATTTTACCATTTTGATACATATAATGGAACGCACCCTAGCGATGTGAAAATAGATAACAGAAATGTCAAGGAAAAAAAAAAAAAAACATCTATTAAATACAATTAACATTTGTAAGCCTATTCAATAAGTTTTGCTAGTCTTCTTCCTTACCCCTCACACTATTCAATCGCCACCCAACTCAATCAGTCCGCCATCCACCACCACAACCACCCATCAACCACTAGATCTTTTTAAATTTCATCATAATTTTAACTCCAAATTGTATCTAAGCCCATCCCAATTCAAATCACCACCCATCCCCATTCAAATCAGTCTGTGATGAAAAAGCAAAACCTAGCCCTTTCGTTTCATGACTCAAGTCCATCCTTTCTCTCCTTCAATTACGTTTCCAATCACCTCAAGCTCTGACCCCTGTTCATCGATGCTCTTCTCTGACTAGCATCTTATGCTACCCTCTGTTCTGTCTTCTCCTGTATCTCCTCTTTGGGCAAATAAAAACAAATCATGCCTCTTTTTGTCTGGTGTCCAAGATTATGAACCTCACAGATCTGGCCTTTGTTCTTGTCCACGGCAGTCCAGCAGGTCCGCCGTATATCCTCAACACTACCGGCTTCATAAACAAATATGGGCTCAACTTGCGTTCGATTTTGGATGTGGGTGTTCAGTTTTTGAATAAGGGGCTTCAACATTTCAGATTTAGCGCGGTTCAATTTTCAAATTTAAGCTTCAAATTTTTAAATTTGGGGTTTCAATTTCTTGTTCATAATAGTATCTTACGGGTTCTTGTTTAGAAACATCATTGTTGAACTCCTTTGTTAGTGTGTTTTGAAAATTTCAGCAATTGTTTCTTTAATACTTTTTTTTTTTTTTTGATGAATTCATTCCTTTGATTCCGTTAAACCATTAACGGATGTTAGTTTATTCTTTTAAATGTTTTCCATATTAACATTCAGTTAATAAACTTTAACGTCATCCAACTGAGTTGCGTAATTTGTAACACGACCAATAAGTATGTTTTATTATGTTGTTAAAGGAGAGTATGTTACATTTAGTGTCACTGAGAGTGTAATATGTGCCATGTAGTTGTAATTATCTTAAAATTAATTGATAAAGTATGAAACTTAATAATGGAAGAGAATGAAAAATAGAAGTGTCATATCTCATATTCATATATAAAAGGGAATTCAAGGCACCATATTAATGTGAGCATCAAAGGAGGAGTCATCAAGTTGCTCTCTCATTGGGTCAACCTAGTGTCCCATTGAGCTAACTTTTAGCTAGCTCAACTCAAGCTACAAGAATGGTTCGAAGAACCATCCAAACCCCCTCCCGCGAAGGGTGCATTGGGCGCTTTAGAGGTGCAATTCGTACTTCACACGTACACATCGATCGCGGCTCGATTGATGGGCTTCACTCTGGTTGGGCTTGGCATAGCCCAATTCATAAATGGGCTTGTTTATGTCTGGTCCAAGTAGGCGTTGATGGAACATTCTCGATGGTTCAAGCGGGTGGGTCAGCCTATGTTGGTTTGAATAGACGGGTTGGAGTGTGGGTTAATCCACCTGATCTCCACCATTCATTCGAATAAGATCTAACGGTGCAGAATCCACCATGCTGCCATTTGTGACTATTCAAAAATGGCACTCTAACTCTTCAATAACTATATAAGAGCATCCGCAGTGGACAAATTTTTTTCGGTCATGGGATGAGGTAGAGCTCACGCCCACCACGGTGGGGATAAATTGTTTGGGCTTTGATGACCAAAAAGGCATTTTGAGTTGGCAGCCTATGGTCGTAAGAGAGGGAAAATTTGGAAGGATAGTGTCACACCCCAAACTGAGCTCCTTCCCGGAACTCCAAATTGGTGCATGAGCGTTGTATAACTGTATCACAACTGTATTTTTTAGTACCCGCCCTAAAAAATAGCATTAAAACCCTTCTTAGGGCCTTCCAGGGACTTCTTAGTCGTTTAGGAGTATCCAAGGACCTTTCTGGGATTTCCCCCAAGGCACTCCAGGGACCTTGGAGGACAACTTAGGGAGCAAGGTACGGAACTAGATCCGTATGGCTCACAAAGAGGCATACGGCTCTGAGTTAGCTGTACAGCCACTCGGTGCAGATCCAGTTTCTCCTATAAATACAGCCCTTCTCAGCCTCATTCAAGGACATCTTCCACATACAGGAAAATCCTAGCAGCTGCGATTCCCAGACTACTTCTCTCCCTCTAAACTCCCTCAAAAACCCTCGCTTTCACCTCTCTTTGATCACCAAAGACATCCAACGCCACCACCAACCAAACATGGTTAAAGGAGTGAAAAAATAAGCCTTCAATCCTCTACACCGACGATATTGGTAACGCGTTCTTACTACTTTCTTTAAGACTGTTAGATCTAGTTTACTTGCATATTATATTGCAAGATCTAGGGTTTTTTCATAGTCACTACAACAAAAAAGCTCTTCCACAATGTTTAAAAAATATTGTGTTAGACATTCTACAACGTTTTTGTAAACGTTAAGATATCCACCGTTGTAAAAGGTTCAAAATTTAGACAACATTTTGTAAACGTTGTCAAAAAGTTGAACACAACGTTTCTTTTAAACGTTGTAATATACCGTCTATAACATTTTCGTAAAATGTTGCGAACTATAAGAACAGAACATTTATATAAAACGTTGTAATTGTATACGATATTTATATAGAAATGTTGTCCATGATTTTTTTTTAAAAGTTATAATTAAAATTTGGTACTACCTTCTCCCAAATTCACCTTTAACTAAACACTAATGAGGACGATCACATGTAAAAAAAAAAGAAAATAAATTCATTTCATATGAAACAAAATGTACATATTCTTGTCAAACAAAGTGTGCTTGAATATGTTCAACTTAAATCAAAGAAACCAGTTGATAACAAAAAGGAAATGCATAAAATTTGAGAAGAAGTCCCTTCAGCAGCAGTCCCTAGATGCACCAGTTTCTGGAGATTCTTCCTTAATGATATCTTTCATCTGGGTTGAGCCCGAACATATTGGTTTCTTAGTAATTCTGCATGAAAACGTCGACATAACAAAGCACCACTAACGCACCAAACAGTCAAACTTGCTGCTCACATCTATATTAACCACTTATTGAACCAAAGTTTAATAGTTCATACCTTGTAGCAATGCCAAACAAACAATTAAGTACAACCACGAGTAAAGCTACTACTTGGACTCATGCTTTGTTGCACGACCATTCTGCGTTATCCCAATGCTGAAAAGATGAATTTTAAATCATGATATCAAGTTTTAGACTAATATATGGACACACCAGAATAGCTAAACTAGAATTATTAAGATTTACCTGTGGCTTGCGTTCGCTACAATAGGTAAGGCAAGCTCCTTCTCAATACGCATACACTCGTAGAAAGGCAATGATTTTGATGACACAAAGATCCAACATCTCCTTAACTGTAAATGACTAACAGTAGACACAAGCAATGATGCTGGCGTATTGCAAGTACATATCACAATTCCATGTTTCTTTTGTCCCTTACTGTTATATCTAAGAAACAATCTAAAATGGTCCTGCCTGTTGGAAATTATGCCCTAGGCCTTGAGAAAGGCCTTGAGTTACATCATGTTCTCATTTGTTATGGAGATAACAACCCTGGATTATTATATGTTTTACATGTTTATTATAATAATCTCCGTCCCTAGTACTTATGAAGAACTAGTATAAGTTTAATTGATGATCATATGATGATCATGTGTATGTGATACAAATTAAACTTATGGGTACTTGTTGGAGAACAAGTACTGGACATAACGCACCTATGAGATTTATGTTATGGTCAGATTTCATAATTAAATCTCATATAGTTATATCATTTATCCTTAGACCTGAGATTATCAAAGTCTTTCACATGATGAACATTATGTTTGACGTACTCAAACGCTACCCCTAACCGGGTGGTTATAAAGGCTACGATTGGCATAATCGGATTCATGTAGGGAAGAATGATGAGTCAAGATGGGATTTGTCCCTCCCTCAAGAGAGATATCTGCTTGGCCTCTCGATGAGTGAGATTGATGATAGTGTACGGCCGTACCCAAATGAATTGAAGTGTTCAATGTCATTTGCTCATATCAATCTACTCGGGATCGAGAAAGCATTGGACAACATAAGTTGACGTGGACCATGACTTATGTCCAATATGATATCGCGTGACAAAAGGATTGTGATATGTTCTATAAGGATGAACGAACTTTGTATAAGTTATATTAATTGGGTAGTCATGATGGCTTGCTAGAGTCCGCTCATGATTTATGGGTTTGACCTTGGTTAGACTTATTGCCAACTTAATATAATCTTATGGGGTCACACAAAAAATGACGAATTGATCAAAAGGCTAAAATTGGATCAAGTTGAAAATCTGGCAGGTTCGGCCCAAACGGCACGACCGTGCAGCTTTATGAGCACGACCGTGCCGGATCACAAGCTTGACCGTGCCATTATTCGCCAAGGGAGATTTTGGTCGGCACCATTGGCACGGCCGTGCCACTTTGTGAGCACGACCGTGCCAGACCTCCTGAAGTCAGTTTTGGCCAGTTTAATTGGGTGACGGGATTTAGGTCTTCTAGTTCATTAAGGGTTAATGACTAGGGACTATAAATACAAATTTTCACCAGCCATTAAACTAATGCAACCTAGTATGATTGAGAAACATAATTCTTGATCCAAGATTGTGAATCAAAGATCAAGAACGCAAAATTCATATAGCCTTTGAAGATTAGAAAAGTGTGTTTTCTAATGGGTCTAGCAATCCAGATCTAGAATTGTTCTAGATATTCGTCCGCGTGTGGATACACATAGAGGGTGTTTGCTTTAACATCTTAAGTTCGTGTTCGTGTGATCCTGATCCGAAGAACGCGAAGAACGAGGAGATCAAATCTTAAAGCTTGAAGACTTGTAGATTTGAAGATCCGGAAAATATAAATGCACAACAACGGCTAGTATTCTAAATTCATCTCGCTATTAATTTAATCATCATGAATGGATCTTGGGGCTTAGGGTTTTGTTGATTTAATATTGTTTTCTTCCGCTTCGCATGTTGCCTCAAAACCCAACAGTGGTATCAGAGCCCCGTTCATGTATGGTTATTTTAATATTATCATGTTAAATATATGATTTGATTATATGATCTAGCATGATGAGAATTTGGAATAAGGGATTTATGTGAATTGTTTGGTGAAACAATTGTATATTTGATATAGTATGATTATGAACAAGGTTTTCAAGTTGCATGATTAATATGATTAATCTATTTATCGGATCATCAATCTCTTTAATTGGATTATTGAATTGATGATTCTTGATCTTGAAGAACAAATTGTTTGTTCTTAGGGTTTGATGTTTATGATAATTTGATCATCATAAATAGTTGAATTCTTAAAGGATCAAGATTTGATAAATTGCGATCGTGCGGTTCGCGTGCAATGCACGTTTTCGTGCAGAATTTTCATCCAGAATTTTTGTGCAGATTACGTGCAGCGCACGTGCAGTCCAGAATTTTCGTGCAGTTCGCGTGCAATGCACGAATTCGTGCAGTTTTTCGTGCAGTTCGCGTGCAGATTTCTGAATTTGTGTTTTTCAGAGTTGGAGATGCATTGTAGAATATGTATTGTTCATGGAATTGGATTCTATGAAGTAATGTATTCTTAATAGAGTTGGACTCTATAAAAGAATTCATTATTCAATATGTATTATACCTAGAGTGGGACTATATGAAAATCTAAAATTCATAATTATATTCACATAGCATCTATTTATTAATTATTTGGATTAATTATACCTTTGTTATGCGCGTTGCTATATGGAAGAACCTTCTTGAAAATTTTAAGTCATGTGCCAACCCATGATGGACACTTGTGAGTACACCGGGTATTTTTATGTGGACTCTGCCAAAGCGAGGTGCATTAATTTTATCAGTGTATGAGCAAGATGACTGAATGAGAGTTTCCTATGCGTCCATCATGGTTGAACTTAATTAGGCTATCAAAAGACAAAGTTTTGGGCCTAAGGCACAAGATGAGATTAAAACATGTTTGACATAAGAAGTCTAATTAAAATCTCATAAAAGATCTAAGAGTCACATATGATGTGATTGATAAGAGTTATCTACCTAATTAATTTAATTTTGAGCAGTATCGCCAAAGCCGACTTGAAATTAAATTAAAGTTGGATCTTAGCCCACATAAATTATATTATACAATTGTTGTATATGAAGGTTATATAATTTAGTGGGAGTATTTATGAAATACAAATATTTATTTCTTAAATGATTGGTATGAAATATAGGTGTATATTTATTTGCATATTTCTGTAGAAAGTTATATTATGCTTTAATTATGTTTATTATTGCGATCTGTTCTTTAAAAGGAAAAGTTAAAAGAGAATGAAATTAATTTCTTTGATTAGATCATGAGCTTAAGAATTGTTCTAAAGCAAGAACGGAAATTATACATTCTCAATAATCCTAAGTAACCTAAATTGCAATACTAATTTGATTAATATGTTCCATAAGATCATCAAAATTTAATTTGATTAACTTGTTGATGATCTTAGATTTATGAATAAATTGTTTATTCTTGGTTTTGATAATCATGATGATTCGATCACCATAAACATCAAATCCTAATTGAATCAAGGAAATCAATTTTAAGGTAAATTTTGGAAATTTAAAATCTACCGCTTTTATGATAAATATTTTGAGTTGAATTTAATTGTCAGATACCTTTTGGCTTAGTTTCGGCTGTATGGACTGTTCTCTAAATTTCTGATTGATTTACGGAATTGTGGATGCCTTTTGGCTTAGTTTCGGCCGTACAGTTTGTGCTCTCAATATCTGAACTAAAGTGCGGAAAGATGATGATCTAAGTCGAAAATTTGATTTTTGAATTAATGAATTTCTAAAAAGGAAAGAGGATTAAAAGGTAAAGGTAAGACAAATGTTGTCAAACCTAAAGGAAATAATTGCGGCTAAAGTTAGAACTCTAAATAATGCAAATTTGTAATATGGCAATTGGATTGACCATTTAAAATTGCAATCAAAATTCTGGATGATCAAAGAAAGTGAATGGTAGTGAGACTACCACTTCGGACATTTATGTTATAAAATTAATCTTTCTAATTTTAATTATTAGGTATTGGATACCGGATTTGATCCCACATTTGTAGAATGTGCAAGAATTAGTAAATTGAAAGCTACTTAAAGTAAAGTTAATCTACGAATGGTAATGATGCAAGAGTTGCAATATTGTTCGAAGAACACTTATGAAGTGGCTTTATTTATTAAGTAGAAGATATTATTTTGTTATAAGATAATGAAGAATATTTTTTTCTTATTGAGAATAAGAAAGTGCTTTATTTATTATGATTTGTTTTATCGTATCATTAAATCATATAAATAAATCTAATATCCTAAATCTTGAAGAACAAAATAATGAATAAGATTATAACATAAATTATTAAATTCTTAAGGCATTATTGTTTTGATCAAATAAATGAGAGACGCGTATCTAAAATTTCATGGGACGGAGTTTTAAAGTCATATGATTTTGAATCATACGATATATGCAAATCTTATTTACTTGGACCAAGACATCTTTTACTAAGAGTAGTAAAATGCTAATATCTTATTAGACCAAATACATATTGATGTATATGGTCCATTAAGTAGCGATGCTAAAAGAGGATTTTTTGGTACTACTTGGTAAAACTATTAAAAGATTCCGATTCGATCGAGATGATGAATAATTGAACCAAGAATTTGACAATTATCTTTAAAGTTGTGAAATTGTTTCACAATGAACTCCACAAAGAACACCATTTTGGAATGATGTGTCTACGTGGAGGTATAGAACCTTATTGGATATGGTTAATTAGATGATAAAGTCAAATTGATCTTCCACTATTTAAATTTGGGTTATACATTGGAAACCGCTATAATTACACTAATTGAGTTCCATCAAAATAGGTTCAAAGGTACCATATGTGATATGCAATGAAAGAAAACTTGGTTTGTCTTTCATGAAGATTTAAGAAAGTGAGCTTTTGCGAAAAGACTTGTTTGGAACAAGCTCACACTTAAATCTAATAAATGTATTTTCATGGGATATCCTAAGGAAGCTTAAGGATATTATTTTATTTCTAAGAAACAAATTGTTTGTTGGTAACGGTACTTTTCTAGATAAATTGTTTATCTCTAAAAGAACCAGTGGGAGTAAAATATATCTCGAATGATTCGAGACCTAGAAAATTATAAAAATATATCTCGAATGGTTCGAGACCTAGAAAATACATTGAACCTTTGATGGAAGTTGTACAAAGATTCACAAGGAGTTGTGAAAATTTATTCAAAGTTACACAAGTTACTTACATGTATGATAGGATACAATCTATAACAGGAAATACTGGATTTCTCGTAATAGAAAGTATTGAAGTAAAGTTCATTTAGAATGACATATTTACCACCTATCAAAATGCGCAGTCCGCTCCATAATTAGATTAATGGATTGGAGTCACAAAATCTAAAAGGTAATCCATGTATAATAAATCAAGTTTGGAACTTGATCATTCTAACCTAAAGTGTAAAAACCAAATGATGGAATTATGTTTTCTTGGAGAAAAACTAACATGGGTAGCAAATGAACATACTAATTAAGCAAGACTAAATGTGAAAGGTTGACTCATATTTCGACTATGATAAAACTTTCTCACTCGTAGTCACGCATTAAGTGATTAGAATTCTCATTGTCATATCTTCATGTTTGGAATATGAAATTTGACAAGCAGATATCAAGACAGTGTTTCTTAACGGGAACTAACTTAAGGATGTATTGGATACAACCTAAAGAGGTTTTGATAGTCTAGTAAATTCTAATAATGTATGTTTATTTGTGGAAATCCATGGGATGGATTGAAGCAAGCTTCTTGGAGTAGAATTGTAGATACCCCGGGAAAGCCCACTACTTGGCTAGAGCGGTGAATTATCCTAGGATGTCTATTTGTGTTTTAATTGTTTAGAGTCGCCACCTATGTTATTAAGGGAACATAAGAAAAACCTAGAAATAGCCTAGTTTATGTACAAAACCAGAGATTCGGGAGAGAAGGGTTCAGGGGTTAGGTGACGGAGTGAGAAGTACTTAAACACCCACTCCGCCCCGCTTACGCGGGTCTTGCTACAATTGGTGTTCTAATGCTAAAAAGTCCTTATTTTATTAAATAGTGCTAACAATTACAATGTAAAGAAAAGGGGAAAATAAAAGGGAAATGAAAGAGAATTATTTTATTGATTAATTTAAGCTAAAATTACATGTAGCAATTACATTAATATGAAAAGGGGAAAATAAAGTAGAGTTGGAATGTAGGGAGATAACCTTAACTAACTTCAATATGTGAAGTAGTCATGTAGGTCATGTCCCATTTGATGGGGATTGCATACATTAAAAAGACATGTAAAATAAAAGAGGAGTAAATTGTACCTTAGAAAAAGGGAACTTCAAACTTTCACTTGAGAAGAGTTTGTGTAGAGTTATGTTGCTTGAATAGGATTCTTTGTCAAGAACTCTTGGAGAGAAATGTGTATAGTGTATTTGTGAAGAAGTTTCAAGTCCAAAAACTTGTGTATAGTTTTTGTAGAGAAGATGAAGCTGAGTCCTTTTCTAAGGTAAAAAGAGGAGGTTTTTATAGGTAGAAAAAGGAGGAAAAAAAGCTTTTCTAACCAATAAGAAAATAAAGAAAATTAAATAATAAAGAGAAAATCAAATAATAAATAAAAAAAATATTTTGTTTTAAAGAAAATGCTAGAATAATGGAATTGGAGGTTACAAAACTAGGGGGGATGAATGTGGAGGTAAAAAGATGTTTTTGTGATCAAGAAAAATGAGGGAAATAAGGTGCAATCCCTTACTGCCAAAGTGGGAAGCGCGCGCTTCCTGCTTTGGTCGCGAGAGGCGTGCGCAGCCCACTAGCAGTGCCGGATGCGCCTGTGGGTGATAAATGACAGAAAGACAGAAATGACTCTAAAGTTAACTTTGTTATGCAGTTTAGTCCAAAACTAACGGAATCAGTTAGGAACTTAACCGAAGTGATAGAAAGTAACAAAAATAAGTTAAATAAAAATACTATATATGCAATCGGGGTGAGAGGTCCAAGGCGGGGTGTCTACAGATCCCCTCGGCGACGTGGATTGCAAAGCAAAACGCGTCGACGAAAGTAAAACAACCGCCGAGGACATCGACAAAAGAAAATAAAGACTCGATAAAAAGCAGGAATTATTGAAATTACAAGAGATAGGAGTGCGCTCCCTGTGTGAGCGACTTTTGCTGATAGAAGGGGTGCGGTGATAGAAATCGACGCACTGTGGCCAAAATTTAGAGTCCGTATAGAGGACTTGGAGGGGCTCGAGAGTCTGCCTGCCGATATATAGGGACTCGAAAGTCTGCCTGTTGATTTGGAGGGACTCGAGAGTCTGCCTGCCGATGTAGAGGGACTCGAAAGTCTGCCTGCTGATTTGGAGGAACTCGAAAGTCTGCCTGCCGATTTGGAGGGACTCGAGAGTCTGCCTGCCGTTGTAGAGGGACTCGAGTGTCTGCCTGCTGATATAGAGGGACTCGAAAGTCTGCCTGCTGATGTAGAGGGACTCGAGAGTCTGCCTGCCGATGTAGAGGGACTCGAGAGTCTGCCTGTTGATGTAGAGGGACTCGAAAGTCTGCCTGCTGATTTGGAGGGACTCGAAAGTCTGCCTGCTGATTTGGAGGGACTCAAAAGTCTGCCTGTACCTGTTATGCGTATGCTTTGCAAATGCATGTGCTCGTGTGAGATGAGAGAAAATTGTGCTTGTAGTGTGAAATGTGATTTAAAAAGCAGAGATTGCTTGAGAAAGAGATTTTGCAAAGATGGAGAAATTGATTTTGTGTCTGATGTGATTTGAAAGGAGTTTTGATGAATGATGTTCATACCTTCACTTACCATGGCCTCTTGATTTGGGATGGATTTATGATGTCGTGGCTTTGATGAAGGATGCCGACACTTTTGATGAAGATGAGTCGCTTGTACTTTGATGGAGTGTCGGTGAGATGACATTCTGGATGACGGGTTGGTCGTGCCAAAAGGCTGCCTACGTATCCCTTAAAGAGAATCAGACCAGCATAGTTCAAGGATGATGGAGAACGCTGGGGAAGAATCTAGGAGCAAAGAAAAATGAAACACACTTTTTTACACAAGCAAAATGAAACATACTTTTAGTTCGTGGGTGAACCATTTTAACCATTGTGTATTTGTTAAGCCAACCCAAGATCAAGTCATGTTCGATCGAAGTCCGGATTGCCTTGTTGAATTCTGTCGTTGTCGCCGTTGTGCCCAACGAAGATTGATGTCTAGACACAAGAGATTTGCCGATTGTGGGGCTCCAATAGACTTTTGATGTCGAGATACCAAGGGGTTGCTGATTGTAAAGCCCCTAGAATGCCTTTGATGCCAAACTTTGAGTGACTTGCGTAGCCCCAAGATAAATCAGTTTTGGTCTATTTGAATAAATTGCCTTTTGTTGATGTGAGCAAGCCCCAAGCTTCGAGAGATTGCTAAGCCCCAAATGTCATGTACTTGTTGTTTGCGAGCTTCGAAACGGTGGAATGTGAAGACCTTTCGATGTAAAGCCCCAAATTATCTTGGAATCGGCTCGGCATTATATTGAGAGCGGATGATAGAGATCTCCTTCTTACTCTTACTGGGGAGATGAATGGCCTCGTTGTGGTCGGTACCCAAATGGCGGAAAGCTTATGTCAAAAGATGCAGTAATGCCTTGTGGTGCCGTCGAGATCGCGGATGGTAAGGTCTTGGTGTGATAAGGTCCCAAATGGATATGCTTGCTTGAGTCTTCTTGTTGTGTTGAACTAATAACGGATCTTTGGATGCAACTCGTGCGGATGCAACTTGTGCTTTTGATCTCAGAGAAGGGGGTGCTAAATTGCAGAAACATTGGGATTGGCCATAGCATTTCCCGCTATAACCCTGTTTTGATAGAGTTTAGCATATTGAATCTTTTTCCTTTTCTCTAAGACTTTCTTCATATCCTCGTCGTAAGTCACAACATAAGAATCATCAAATTCATTCATAACATCAGAGCCCTCCTTTCAAACCAGAAGACCTTTGACGTGAAGTACTAAGAGACCCTTGAAGCTTGATCGCTTTCATGGAGCCGTAAGACTACTCCCCAAATTGTATTGCTCGGGTATCATCCCCCAAAAAGATTGCCAATTGCGAAGCCCCAATATTGCCCTTTGCTCAGATTACTGTAATGCCGTAGCCCAAAAGATTGTAGGTTGCGAAGCCCCTTGAGACCTAATGTGCCAAACTAATTGAGGAAGCTTCCAATGTTGCATATGACTTTGCTAGGGCCCTTGTTGTGAATACCCCTTTCCGAATGCGGGCGACGCACGGGAAGTCTTTCTTTTATTATCATTATTTATCTTTTCTATGGGATTAGGATATTCAAATTGGCATTTAACTTATTAAGAGTCGCCACGTTGTTTTTATCAAGCTAAAACATTGAGAAAAAGCTAACAGAGAGGGTTCGGGGGTCAGGTTACGACAAGAGAAGAATAAAAAGTTATCACTCCTATCGCCCGAGAAATCGGACTTTCTATCATGATGAATGTGTTAGTAGTGTGTTAGTGATTGAGACTGGATCCGAAGATTGCCTATGTTCTTCTCGTGATGAGAAGCTCAGGTCAGCGTAGTTCGCACATAATCGGAATAGAGAGAAGAAGCGGGATCATGCATAATGAAGGGGGAGGAGAAAGAATCATACAAGATGATCACATCCTAGAATAATGATTATACCATTGATAAGATCAATGTGTAGTCCTCATATTCATCATTGGAGATTTACTGATCATGGGAATATTTACCTAGAGTTTAGGGTTTAGAAATAGTTCGTAGATCTCATCGATCATCATCGGCTATGCATTATAAGTAGGGATTAGAACATAAGATCTAGCATGTTATGCATGGGATGAGCCGTAGATCTAGCATAATAATAAGAATATCATGAAACATGTATAAAATAATACATAAGCATGAAGATCGCTACCCTAGACATAGAGCATATTATGAATTCTAGCAAGGACATGAAGAACACATTATGAATCACATGAATATAGGTGTATAAACATAATGAAACTAGCATAAATCAGATCTAAACTAAGAAAACATGACAAATTCTCACCAATCTTGACAAGAACGAAGTCGAATCTCTCGCACGGATTTGCCGGACCTTCGGGATTGCTAGAAAGGCTTAGAGAGAGAGTTCTGCCATCAGTTTAGGCTGTAGAACTCAGGGGAGAGAATTGTGTCGAATTAATGAGCTGAGGTCACCTATTTATAAGAAAAGTTGACCTGGAAGGAGTGGCCACCCGGCTGGTCTAAGGGATTAGCACGGTTTTCAAGGCTCTGATCAATCTGGACTCTGGATAACTCCTAGATAATGTATATCTTCGATCCCTCATCCGATCAGTCGAGAATATCCTCTTATCTGGGCTTTTCGGGAAATCCTGGATAAGTCCTGCGCAGTTCGTAAATACCTGGGAGGTCCCTGTGAGTTCTAGAATGTCTAATAACTCATTTTCAGGTTGGGTACTAACAGTAGCCCCTCAGCGACGTTTCTTGCAAGGCATGGAGGGTCGTCGATTAAGAAAGGAACCGATCTGAAACATGAGTTCCAAATCGAGAGAGGAGTGAGAGAGAAGGTGACTAGGTTGGTCGAGTGGCTGAACCTTTGTCAGGCTACCTACGTATCCAAGTGGAATCAAGCCGATCGTAGTTCGATACCTGCGGGGAAAGAAAGAAATGAGACATCGCCTTTTGAGGGGGATAGAAAAATATCCGTCAAGCAATAAAGTCACGCGGACCCTACTGGGGAGAAAAGAAAAAGAAACGAAACATCGTTGAGCAATAAAGTCGTTGCAGATAGACTTTACAGAAACGAATCATCGTAGAACAGATAAAGTCATTGCAGATGGACTTTACTTGGGGAAAGAGGAGAGGTCATACGCACGGTTCGACAAGAAGTTTATAGAATCGAGAACAAAAGGATGGATGAATTCTAACTTCCTATAGAGTGTACATAATCGCATAATTTCTTGGTAATCCACGGTACTTTGAGAAGTGCAGTTCCTCAGCATCGCAGAATCAGGTAATGCCGATCGTTTAGAATTCGCACGGTGCTACGTGTTAGTACCCGACCTGAAAATGAGTTTATTAGGGATTTCCCAAATATACAAGGACATTATAGGAATTAGAAACCTTGCAAAGACTTGTCCCGGATTCCCGAAATACCTCATTTATGACAAAATCTATCAAAATAGGTAATAAATGGTTTCCTTAAAACCATGCAGAAACCCTAGCTTGAAAATCACGTCAGCCTGCATCCTTGGCCATGCGGCCAACCTTGCCACGCCTCAACCTTGGCCACGCGGCCAACATTGTCATCGTCTTCAATCATGGCCAGGCGGCCAACCTTGCTCCGGATGATCCTGACCGTTAGATCTTCCCCTCAGTTTACTATATAAACCAATCCCATGCTATTGGTTTAGGGGTCCGATTTTGAGAGCTCTAAGTACGAATTTTGGAGTCCTTAAACACTATTTTGCTCTCTAATTAGCATTCAAACACTCAAGAAGATCCAAGGTTTATTTCTTGCCAACATAGGTAAGTTTTCTAACTTTTCCTTCATGTTCTTGCATTATTTTTAATGTAGATCTTTTATATTCATGTTCTTGCATGTTTATTCATAGTTTCTTCGTATGCTTTGCATGATCATTCATATGTTCATAATATGTTCTTCGCATGTTCTTCGTGTTCATAGATTAAAACCTTATGTAGGCTATATTTAGGGTTGCGATCTTCATGTTTATATGTTATTTCATAGCTGATGATGATCTAGGGTTCATCAACCCAAAGATGATCTAGGAACTATTTCTAAACCCTAAACTTTAGGTAATTACTCCCATGTTCAATAATCCTCCCATGATGAATGTGATGAATGTTCATTGAGATCTCATCGATGGCATAGTCATTATTCTAGGATGTGAACATCCTGCATGCTTCTTTCTCCTCCCTCTTCATTATGCATGATCCCTATTCTATCTCCACATTCTAATTATGTGCGAACTACGCTGACCTGAGCTTCTCACATTGAGAGGAACGTAGGCAATCTTCGGATCCGGTCTAAATCACTAACACACTACATACACCGCATCATGATAGAAAGACCGATCAATTCGGGCAATAGGAGTGATAACGTTCAATATTCTTCTCTTGTTGTAATTTGACCCCCGAACCCACTAAAAATGCTTTTTTCAATATTTTGGCTATAATTAAAACGGCGTGGCGACTCTCATAATTTTAATGTCGTTAAGAATATTCCTTTTGTAAATAAAAATAATCACAAGATACTTCCCATGCGTCGCTTCATCGGAGAGGGGTATTCACAGTGGCGACTCTGCTGGGGACTGGTTTGAAACTTTTTCAAACTTAGTGGGTCTAACTTTCGTCACATCATGATGCTTGCCATGTTTACACATGCACACACTTGCCATGTTTACACATACACACACCTGCCATGTTTACACATGCATACACCTGCCATGTTTACACATGCACACTTGCCATGTTTTCACATGCCCCCTACAGTTAAGACATGTTTAGACATGCACCCGCGCACTCCGCCATGTTAATACTTGTACCTTGTACCTTGTACCATGTACCCTTGTTGTCTTCGCTTTAGTATTAGGGTCAAACAAAACTCTGCTATGCTCCCTTGTACATTATTCTCTCTCTCTCTCTCTCTCTCTCTCATGAATTGCATTTGCATCATCCTAACATTAACACTTCTCTCTTTTCTCCCTAAAAAGAATTAGTTTCTTGCCACACACTACCACTAGTCCGTGTCAGCACTGCACATGTCCCCATTACCCGGAGTATTCGATGTGCAGGAAATTGTGCGCTACTGTCGCACTCTTTTCGAGCCACTCGTCTACTCCACTCACCGTATACGGTGGGAACCTTTTACCTAACCCGAGTCAACCCACACTAGTATAGGTAACACACCTAGGTTTTGACCGGTTGGTTTGGCTAGCTTTTCCTTAATAGTCAATTAACGTGCTGTCCATGTCAGTCATCCCCAAGTCAATGATGAATCGAGATCTTTGAGAGAAAGTGCACAAAAAAGTGATTGCCCTACAAGGGACGTGCCATGGTAAGATGAGTGTTTATTGTCAAGATCTCCGCTCATCATTAACTTGTGTAGGATGTAACCTAGACACCACGATAAATGCCTTTAAGGAAGGGTTAGTCGTAGGATCTGATGGTTGGTGGAAGCCGCTTGCCCTATAGGACCCTCGCCCAAATTGTCCGTTTGGGGGTGTGCAATGCAGGTGAAAAACGAGGGGTCTATAGACGTAGTGATGGCCTCCACTAATTGTAGTCTTCTAAACTAGTTGCGAAAAAAGGGTACCCCTTCCAACCAATTAGGATGTAAATAATGTATGTTTTTGTAAATAAAAATGTACTTTGCATGAGCCTTCCCCCCTCCTAAAAGCCACTTCCTCTTCAACCTTTCAGCAAAGCAAGTGTGGATCCGTTCGGGCGGTCGACTGCAACGTGAAGCTTCTGATCCGTCCCCGTTCTCAGTCTCTGCATCAACAATGACTACTCCTCTCTCCACCTCAGTCTCTGCTCCTACTGTCAGCACCAACGAGGTCAACACCGAGGCTAACTTCAATGGTATACCCCCAAGCCTCCAGAACTTCCTCGCCGGTCTCGAAGCTAAGATCAAAAATCTCGAGGAAAGTAACAAAACTTTGGAGAACCACAACCAACAGTTGAAGAGCCACATTCAACAAAAGGGAACTAAACTGGTCCCCGATGGCGAGAATTTCATTTATGTCGAAGATGAAGAGGTTAATACCAACTACCCCACCAACTCCAATGCCGCTACCTTCACATTTCCAAGCTACCGCAGTGTTCCACCCCCTTCTCTCTATACCCAACAAGGATTCACTACCATGAGCAAGAACAAAGGTGTGTATGAACCTTCTCCTGAACTGCTTGGTGGCTACCTCTCTGCTAGTAAGTTACCCACGCCTTCGTTGCCTCTTAGTATTGAATTGCCGCTGCTACCACCTCAATGACTCCTCCTGTCACTCTGCCAGAATCCGTCCCCGACATCTCCAATCATCCCGTGGTCATGGCTATGCAAGAACAAATGCGCAAGTTAATGGAAACCATGGATAATCAAAGTGCACCGACTACCAAGACAATAAACCCTAGCCAAGTGGGGGCTCTCCCCAAGGATTTCAAGATGCCTAAGGTGGCGACATTTCATGGTGACTCGTGTCCTAAGACTCATTTGGATAGTTATGTGTTGGCCATGAGGGCTCGTGACTGCACCAACGAACAAATGGCTCGCGTATTCCATAGCACTTTGGATGGTATCGCTCTGCATTGGTTCTTGGGGCTAGAACCAAGCGAGAGGCGAACTTGGGATCAAATCAGCGCCATTTTCTGTGAGAAGTATCAAGCTAACTTGGATTGGAATGTGAATCGAACCGACCTTGAGAACACTATGCAGAAGCCTGGCGAGGCCATTTATGATTTCTACAAGAGGTGGAACCATCGGTTGTGCGAGGTCCAATACCCACCAAAAGCAAAGGAACAAAAACAGATTTTCTACAAATGCTTGCTACCGGAGATGAAAGCAGCCATCGGCAATGGTTATTTCCCTAACTTGCGGGAAATGGTTGACGCCGGAGTAAGGTACGAAGCAGGGTTCACTGGGATTGTGCCGCCAAAGGAAAGTCCAAAGACCAACAACAACAACTCCTTCCGCTACAAGGCTCCTACTGCGCCTGCGCCTCCTAGGGGTGGAAAGGAGGCCGTCGGCCAAGTGAATATGGTCCGAAAAGAGGTCCCGCTAGATGTCCAAGCCGTAACAAGGAATGGGGCTCCACAACAGAGGGAGCATTTTGATGATTTTGGTATGCCCATGGGGAAGGTCTTTGACGTGTTAGTCAAGAGAGGTCTTATCAAGCCTTTAGAGAATTACCAACCCACCTACCCAAGAACCGATTTGGACGCCTCCAAGTTCTGCAAATATCACAAGCACATCGGGCACACAACGGATGGTTGTATTTAACTGAAACGCGTAGTTCAAGGGTTGATCAATGACAACCAGATTGAGAAGCCGAAGGGTCCTAATGTGGTGAATAACCCTCTTCCTAACAATGGGGGTAGGGTGAATATGGTGCAAACATGCGAGATCAGTATCCTAGAGCTCATGGATGCCTTTGACAAGATAGGGCTCACGATGGTGGATATCTTCATGGCATTGGTGACGTTAGAAATTCTCGAACCATTAGAAGGACACCTCCCCTGTCTTGGTTGCGATTTATCCAAGTTTTGCCACTACCACAAATGCACCGGTCATACTACCGAAGAATGCTTTGAACTCAAGAAAGCCGTGCAAGAACTCATCCACAAGGGAGTTGTCGAAGACCCTAGAGATTATGTAGCTAGCAATGTACTCATGGTAGAACTTAGTGAGATCACTGATCCGACCGAGCCTGTTGTGGCGGACTGTGATGAGATAGGTGGTATTTCAATGACTAATAATAAAGAGCCTTCTTGCTACTTGTTGTCTTTAGAAGAACTAGTGAGTGAAGTCGAATCTCTAGAGGAAGAGAGTCCCAAACCCTCTCAACCTCTTTCTTGGGACGAAATCTTCGGGGAGGCCGAAAAGACTGAGGTTTCGCCTCCTTGTCCTGACACGCCATTGTCTTTGGAAGAGCTACGTGCAGAAGTTTGTCTCCTTACGAGATCCGGTCAAGTGTACCAATCCGACCCAAAAAGTGCAAAGAAAGTTTTTGGGAAGGAACCCGAGCAAGCCGACCTAGACAAAGAAGACCCTATCCTTACCCAACTCAACCAAACCCAAGCACATATCTCACTTTGGTCCCTACTCACCTCTTCTCTCACTCATCGCCTCATGCTTGAGAAGAACCTCGCAGCCACTATAGTTCCGTCAAACACCACCCCAGAGAATGTCACGCACATGATTGGAAACATCCACTATGGGAACATCATTTCTTTCTCAGAGCTAGAAAAGCTAGTGTTCGGAGTTGATCACAATGAACCCCTGTATATTACTGTAGAAGTGGAGGGCAAGAAGATTCACCGTGTATTCGTTGACAATGGTTCTGCTATTAACATCTTGCCGTCGAGGATGATGGATGTGGTTGGTGTCCATGGTGTAGATTTGAGCCCGTCTAAGCAAACAATCAAAGCTTATGACTCAGTTATAGGTGTTGTCACCCTGCCCATCGCAATTGGAACCAAGATCCTACCCACCGAGTTTCACGTTATAGACATTCCCGCAACTTTCTCACTCCTCCTAGGACGGCCATGGTTACATCAGTCGGGCGCAGTACCCTCATCCTTACACCAATGCGTAAAGTTTCAGTCTGGCAACGAGGTGACGGTTGTCTACAGTGATTTAGTAACTGCCCAAGGGACGGACACCAAGGGCATTCCCGTGTTACAGATACAGCATGGAGAAGAGAGTAGACTGTTCAACGGCTTCCAAATAGTCGCCCAAGCACATGTTTGCACCATTGATCTCACTAAAACCTCGGATAGGGTGGCACCCACTGTCAAAGCACTACGAAATATGGGCTTCATACCGGGGCTGGGGCTAGGTAAGAACTAGCAAGGTCCCACAGATATAGTTAAAGAAGTTGATCACCGAGGTTTATTTGGTCTGGGATACTCCCTCACTCCCGAAGACAGAGCGGAGCAGAAAAGGATAGAATTCATCAAGAAAGTGAAGTTGCCATGCAAGAAGCCTGAAATGCGGCCATACCATCTCTCTCTTAACAGTTACTTCGTTAAGGAAGGCGAGGAGTTTTCGTGTTTTGAGTTCGCTGAGCCATGGATTGATCACACCAGCAAGTTACAGAAAGGGTTCGAGATCTTCAGAGATGTAGAATTCGTCCGGTCCAACTTGATGCTAACTTACATGGAGTACGACGAGAGTACGGGCAGAATCAAAACCACCAAGTACGAACATACCACTGAAGTCGCAAGTGATTTGGCTGATCAGCTGGAAGCCGCAACAATCGACAAGTCAACAGCAGAAGCTACCGAAACTCCAAGTTTGACTGAGACGTGGGATGGCCAATATCTGCTTCAACATCTGGGTTATCTGGGGCTCGACGACGACATGGTAGCCGCTATTGGGGATGAATCAGAGGAAGACATCGATCCAAGGACATTGGTGGTACCCATGGAGGGCAGACTGAAGAATTGGTGCACACTTGGAGGTCCTATGGCTACTCCTGAATTCATGGTGGAAACATTGGGGCTTACTCGCCCTCCTGCCGCTCCCGCAACACCACCTGTCACTTCCTCAAAATCCCCTTTCCCCGAGTCTAGTGTTTTTAGTTTTGAATTTGAGTCTTCCTCTAAGTCTGACGACCTCACGTCTGAAGACTATGATCTTGTCACAAACGCTATATTCCCTTTTGCTATGAATGAAGCCCTCGACCTTTCTGAGTATCCCTCCATAGCCACTCTTTTAAATGATAAATTAGCTAATAATCAACCTAATGATATACACTTAGTTAATAATGACTCATTAGAAGAGGCGGACACAGATACATTAAATGACGAATATATTAAAGAAATTTCAGAACAAGTTATTAATCAAAGGGAATCTCGAGCCCAAGCTGCCGATGAGGTGCTAACGTGCGTGAATTTGGGAACCGAAGCCGAGCCAAAGGAAACGCAGATTGGGAGCTTTTTCAGCGGAGCCGATAGGGAATCATTGATTGAGCTACTCAAGGAGTACGTGGATGTGTTCGCATGGTCTTACAAAGACATGCCGGGGCTTGACCACTCGATCGTAGAGCACAGAATCCCGACAACGCCGGACGCTAAGCCAGTCAAGCAGAAACTACGCCGTATCAAGCCAGAATGGTCCTTGCAAGTGAAAGAAGAGATTGAGAAGCTACTCCGCGTGGGCTTCATTAGGGTGATTGAGTATCCGACTTGGTTATCCAACGTCGTGACTGTCAAGAAGGCCAATGGTAAGGTCCGAGTGTGTGTGGATTTTCGAGATCTCAACAAGGCTACCCCAAAGGAAGACTTCCCTTTGCCCAATATTGACATGTTGGTGGATGCGACCGCAAACTACGAGGTCAAGTCATTCATATATGGGTTCGCCGGTTACAACCAAATCAAGATGGCCGAAGAAGACCAAGAGAAGACAGCCTTCACCACTCCGTGGGGTACCTTCTGCTATACAGTCATGCCGTTCGGTTTGAGGAATGCTGGGGCTACTTATCAATGCGCAGTTACGGCTCTTTTCCATGACATGATCCACAGAGAGATTGAAGTATACATAGATGACATGATCATCCACTCGAAAGGTTCCGATGGTCAACATTTGACAGATTTGAGAAAGTTCTTTGACAGATTGAGAGAGCACGCCATGCGTTTGAACCCCGCAAAGTGCACGTTTGGAGTTAGCCGAGGGAAGGTACTGGGTTACATGGTCACCGAGCGTGGGATCGAAGCCGACCCGAGAAAGATTCAAGCCATCTTGGAGATAAAACCCCCCCGCACTGAGACAGAGGTGAAAGGATTCATGGGGCGCCTACAATATATTAGTCGTTTCATTAACCAGTTGACCACCATTTGTGAGCCAATCTTTAAGCTAATGAGGAAATCTGCAGATGTAGAATGGAATTATGACTGCCAAATGGCCTTCGAAAAGATCAAGCAATATTTGGTGAATACCCCAATCCTACGCCCGCTGCATAAGGAGAAACCACTACTACTTTATCTGACTGTGACAGACACTGCCGTCGGAGCTATGTTAGCACAAGAAGCCAAAGACTCCCGGATCAAAAACGCAGTCTATTTTGTCAGTCGAAAGTTACAAGGTAGTGCGCTCAATTACTCTGCACTCGAAAAAACCTGCGTAGGGCTAGTATGGGTAGTAACGAAGATCAAGCACTACATGGTATCTCACCCCATCCTGTTAGTCTCAAAAATGGATCCTATCAAATATCTGTTTGACAAACCCTCTCTCTCTATGAGACTCGCCAAGTGGTCAGTATTCTTAGGAGAGTTTGACATCACATATGTACCGAGGAAAGCAATCAAAGGGAGGGCAATGGCA
Source organism: Campanula takesimana (assembly GCA_026119855.1). Lineage (NCBI taxonomy): Eukaryota > Viridiplantae > Streptophyta > Magnoliopsida > Asterales > Campanulaceae > Campanula > Campanula takesimana. Next base: position 373,558 of record JAOWBW010000516.1, on the reverse strand, counting down.
GACCAACTCGCTGATTCCCCAAGTACCGAAGCAAGAGGGCCCGACCCCGAATTTCCGGACGATGACATTTTCGCCATAGAGATCGAGGAGAAATGGCAATTGTTCTTCGATGGAGCCGCGAACAAACGAGGGAATGGAGTCGGACTCCTACTCATTGACCCAAAGGATGAGCATACTCCCATAGCAATCAGACTGAACTTCTCAACGACCAATAATGCCGCAGAATATGAAGCATGCATAGCCGGATTGGAAGCCGCTTTAGAGCGCAATGTGAAAGAGTTAGAGGTGTATGGGGACTCCGCTTTGATCATTAATCAAACGGCAAAGAGGTGGAAAACCATTGACCCCTACCTGCAGCAATATCAAGCCTACATGGACGAGTTGATAGCGCAATTCAAGGAGGTCACCTTCCATTACTTACCGCGAGACAGAAACAGATTCGCAGATGCTCTTGCAACCTTGGCATCCTTGGTCGAAATTCCCGAGGGAAAGTCTGTGAAACCATTTAGAATTGGGCGTAGAGAGAATCCCGCTTATTGTTGCGAAATCCAAGTCGAGTTAGAAGTAAACGGAGACCAATGGTATGCCCAAATCTACAAGTTCCTCAAACATGGAGAGACCTCTTTCGAAGGAGATGTGAAAGCAAAAAGTTTGCGAGCACTCAAAAGATTGGCCGGACAGTTCGTACTACTGGACGAAACCTTGTACAAAAGGCACTACGACGGGCTACTACTTCTGTGTGTTGACAACAAGAAAGCTAGTGCGATAATGGAGGAGGTACACAACGGCTTATGTGGGCCTCACATGAATGCAAGGATGCTTAGGCAGAAAATTACCCGCTTGGGTTACTACTGGATTACTATGGAGACGGACTGTATTCAATGGGTTCGACGATGCCACAAGTGCCAAGTATGCTCCAACTTGAATCACCTCCCTCCACACGAACTGTATAGCTCCACCACTCCTTGGCCATTCGCTACATGGGGGATAGACATCATTGGGAAAGTTTCGCCGCCAGGCAGCAACGGTCATGAATTTGTCTTGGTCGCGGTCGACTACTTCACAAAGTGGGTCGAAGCTCAGTCTTACAAAGTGTTGAACTCCAAGAAGGTGGCGCAGTTTATCAAAGAGAACATCATGTGCCGATATGGGGTCCCTAATCTCATTATATCAGACAATGGCAATCACTTTGAGGCCGAGTGTACCCGCTTACTAGCAGAATTTAAAGTGGAGCGAAAGAAATCCTCCCCGTATTACCCACAAACCAACGGCGCAGTCGAGGCGGCCAACAAGATGATAGAACAGATAATCCGCAAGATGGCCCTGTGAGGACGAGATTGGCCCGAGAAGTTACCATTAGCACTTTAGGGATACAGAACGTCAGTCCGTACTGCTACCGGCGAAACACCTTACGCCTTGACATATGGCATGGAGGCAGTGCTCCCTATTGAGTTGGAAGTACCATCCTTGAGGGTCTTGCTAGAGAATCAAGTGAAAGAAATAGAGTGGCTCCGCAGTCGCTATGATCAATTGGCCACACTCGATGAACGTAGACTAAAGGCCATGGAACACATCCGAGCCTACCAAAGGAGGACGACGAAGGCTTTCAACAAACGAGTCAAGCTTGTTGACATAAAGGAAGGAGATTTGGTACTCAAGGTACGTTTGCCTAACAAGTTCAACCCCCTTGGGAAATGGGCCCCTACTTGGGTTGGTCCGTTCGTGGTACAGAAGATCTTATCTGGAGGAGCGGTCAGAATGGAAGATTTGGATGGCAACCCGTTCAAGGAACCAGTCAACCTCAGCAAGCTCAGACGCTACTACGACTAGTCCCCCCCTCTCTTTAAAAAAAAAAAAAAAAAAATTACGCAAAAAGAAGCCCGATAGACTTAAAACCCGCAAAGGGCGGTCTATGCAAAAATAGGGCGCGTACAAAGCTCGCTAGACTGAAAACCCGCAAGGGCGGTCTAGGCAAAAGTTAGAGCGTTCCCCCTTCTATCTTCCCTTTCTTAAATAATTCTAGTCTGACTGGAATGAACTACGATGACCTGAGCCCCTTAGTCCTATTTGTAAAAGGGGAACGTAGGCAGCCTTTCAAAGGTGCGGTCTAAAAAATAAATAAACATCCAAATTTGGCCATAAAGCAATAAAGAAAGAATTTGTGTTTTCTAAAGCAAAAACTTTTATTTCCACAATCATTGCGCATTACACTTATTTGATGAGTCTAAGCTCGAGTAAACTAGAGATTACATAACTTGTTATGAAATTTAACTAATACTGAAATAAAATGGAAATTAAACTAATGTGCCCGCAATGACTGTGGATGGATATTCGGAATTACTCCTTAGCGCCACTAGTGCCCTCGATCTCCTTCTTCTTGCTTTGCCCACGGCGAACCTTCTTTTTAGGGTTCTCACAAAACCTTCTCTCAAACTCACTAATACCTCTAACCTTGCCATTAGGAGCCTCTCCGTCCTTTCTCTTCTTCAAGGACCCCACTCCCTCTCCATCTCCGTTAGCCACACTCTTACTCCTCCTTCTCTCATAAGCCGCTGCCTCTTTCACTCTCAACGAATAACTCGGAGCACAGGATTTCAGAATAGCGCCCCTTAAGGTCTCCAGAGTCTGCTCCGCTTGCCCAAGTCTCTCCATATACCAATCCAAATACTCTCGTGACAAGTAGGTGTTGTTAGAGCGCGTGATGAAAGTCCTACGACTAAAACCGGCCTCGCCCCACATCTGAGAAAGAAGGACCGAAGCACTGTCATCCAAATGAAGTACTCCAAAAGGGAAATCGTCCATCTCCTCGTCCCAACCCTCTGGGATGGTCTGCACCAAACCATACTGACGCAGAACTCTAGCAGGATAATAGAAAGTGGTCCCAGAAAGCGTCGGAACCTTAATCATATGAAGTCCCACTTGTTTCTCCCTCACAGAGTGAATGTGCCAATGGGACACCACCCACTGAATGTCATCAGTCACCATCTCCGCCAGATATGTTTCCCAACCCTTGAGAGTCATGCCCTCGAACCGCTCCGCCATGCCTCTAATGCGGTGCATCCATGGAGCCACCTTCAGAGATGCCGCCGGTTTGTTCACTAGAAGCCTCTCCTGCAACCACATGGTCAAGAGCCTGTCACTACCACAAGGCATCCCACCATAGGCCGCAAGGTGGGGAATCCCACAGATGATCTCCCCAAGGATGGCCGGTAAAATATCATAACCTAAACTAGCCGAGTTCACCATACCCAAACATCCTTCACTGGCAAATCCCACCTCAGAAGGGAAAAGGATAAAGCTAAACAAGCACAGTGCAAGATGGTCCAAAGAACGGTCAGATGTCACGTCTGCATGCATAAAGTGTTGTGACCCCTAGTATACTTACCAAATTCATCCGCGGACACGCCAAACGTCATCAACTTGTCCCCCAAAGAAATAAAACCGAAAGGCAAAGCAACTTTACCCCTCCCTTCATAACCATAAAGTGCCACCATGTCCTCATAAGTGGGTGTTATCTCGTTGAATGAAAAGTTGAAAACATGGAGGGTATTATTCCAAAATTTTCCGCAAGCTTGCAAAATATTGGCGTTGGAGTTCATGTGCAAGAGTGACCAAAGACACTTTATCCCATACCGTTCATCAAGTTTCCTACGACAAGAGCCAGAAATTTTGGCAACCCACTTCTCCATTGAGGTTATAAAAACCTTTTTCTCAAAACTTGTGATCCTAGCCTCATTGTCCATGGCAAAAGACAAGCAAATTGGTGATTAGAACTCTAAATTGCTCAAAAGTGGTTGCTGGTATGAAGTCTAAGGCAACACAAACTCCCATTAAATAGTGCACAAACTCCAATTCTTGCCAGGAAAAGGAAACCAGAGTCGGCGGCAGACTTGGCCACGCGGCCACATTTGTTCTCGGCCACGCGGCCATTGTTGTTCTTGGCCAGGCGGCCAACTTCGCCTTGGCCACGCGGCCACCATTGCCCCATGCAGAAAATCCAGTTTATTACTCCCACTCCGCAATGGATCCATGCAAACAACATACCTGCCCTCTCCCCATGGCTCATGCATTATATGAAATTAGGAGTATTGTAAAATAATTAGTTTGTACAATTAGGTTGTCACAAATCATTGCCATTTTAGTACATAAATACATGCATTCATCCAGTACATATTTGTCCTTTACTAGCTAACCGTGCAGGAATAAAGGAAAAGATGGGCCCTGCCTAATCAGAATCCTCTTTCGTGGTGTCTCCACACTGCGCCGAAAGTCGAGAACCGCCAGCACTCGAACTCCATCCCCAGACCGCTCGACCAGAAGTATGAGGAGAGCCCGCTCAGTTCGGAGATCGTTCCCGACGCTGGGGTGCCACAACATCATCTCGCCGGCAAGTGCAAGAATTGTATGCCTCTCTCAGTAAGCGCATCAGTACGTTCTCCCTCTAAACGGAACGAACATATGCCTCCCGAGTCACCTGAAAGGGAAACCAAGGCAATGGTTACAATACAGAAAGAAATAAGTGTGTGCGAACAGGACTAATATAAAGCACAAAGCCGTACCCCAGCGTCGGGCGGAGGAATGAATGTCTCCTCAACAAGGTCTGCATCAGTCGGCTCCAAGCTAAGCTCCACCTCCTGGCCACCCCTCATCACTCTCACGCTACTCGAGCGAAGGGGCATGTCAACCAAAGGCCGACGCCGACCAACATAACGGGCCGAGCTCGATCCCTCTCCTGACAGCATCCTGGCCCTAACCTGAGGACTAATCAACCGCGTCCGCACAAAACCATCATAGTCATCACTCCCCCTGTAATGCTCTGCCGGAGTGGGAGCCAAGAAAGGTGTCAACCTCGCCGGACGAAGCATATCCCGAGGAGGATCGTAAGGAGCCCACGCTAACGCGCCATCCCGATGTTGATGAGCCACCCTCTCGCCAAGGTACATGGCATCCCCAGTGAGACCCACAAGTAAAACCCAAGAAGCTGTCAACTCCACAACATAAGGGCCGACCAAAGCCTCATTGGCCAGACACCATGGATAAAATCTGACCCCAATGGGCGCAGACATCGCAAATACCCTCCTCAGATCAGCGGCATCCACTGTCCTCCTATCCCTGTTCCTGCGAGGAGGCGCCCTGTTACCCTTGCACCAGTACGACATGATGGGAACAACCTTGTTGGCACTCATCACCAACTGAAATGGAGCAACACCAAAGATCTCCTACACCCACACCTGTCCATGCAGTAAAGGAAACAGCTCAGACCGAAAGACATGGCAGAAATCTCAACAAGTGAACAAAAAGTGGTCGAAGGCATACCTCAAATGCAAACTGAAACCCGTCAAAGGCCGACGAGCTAGCCCTCGAGCAATGGTCCAATGCCTGGTAAATCTCAGCCAGACCGGCTCTGCCCTAAGAAATCCCACCGACTTGGTCCAAATCCACAAAAGCCGCCAAAAGTGAGTACCTGCAGACGGTAGCCCCACTGGGAAACAGAATCTCCGAGAAGCTGTACCATAAAAACAGCCGGACCAAGCAATCCAGATCGTACTCTCCCCTACCAAAGGCCTCAATAGCCACCTCCACCAGCCTGTGCACTTTGCCAGCGTCCACTCCATAACCCTTCACACCTCCCCCCTGGTCGGTATCAATACCCAACAAAACCTGCCGGTACTCCGGTCTACCAGCCAAACCCTCATCAAATGGCAAAGGGGTAGCAGTGAACCTCAACCCCGTGATAGCCGCAAAATCTTTCGGCGTGATAGTGATCTCTCCCCAACTAAAATGGAATGTGTGAGTGGTGTCCCACCAAAACTCCCTGCACACCTCTATCACCGCCGCCACCTTCAGAGTAGTCCCGACCATGTAAACAGCATCAAAGAAAGGGCCAAACCCCATAGCCTCGATCCGAGCACGCAAACCGCCTGGTCCCTCCGGCAAAGACGCCCACAGTTTGCCCACAGTCACTGTGGACCCACGAGCCTTAATCCGCTGCAGGTAAACACAGCACAGGTATGTTACCATTCTAGCAATTTACAATTCTAGCAATTTAAATTCTAGCATTCCATTATTCTGAAATTTCATACTATGTATAAAACATGCAAATATGCGAGAAGGAGAGGAGGGAAAATTCGAAATTTACCTCTCGTGTCTCCGGAAGTCCCATCGACCAATGACGCTCAGAGTCGATGTAAAAATCGTAATCTTGGTCGAACGTAGACCGCAGTAGATTATCGCGATAATTCTGAGTCGCCGCTCGTGGTCTCAAACCGCCCCGTGGAATCAAGGGCGCCGCTTCGAAACCCGCTCCAGGGTCAGCCCCTACATTTCCCTCGCCCTGAGCACCACCGTGCCCCTCTCCTTGTTGCTCTCGTTTTGGAATCATATACCCACCATGACCCGGGAAATCACCAAATAATGCCTCATTGATCCAATCTGCCATCGCTTCAAGAAATATGTGAAATGAAATCTTCAAGATTATCAAAATCCAAGCTTTCTCTCTCTAAAAACTCGATTTTCTCTCTCTAACTCATCAATAATGGAGGAAAGAAGAAGAAGAAAGAAGAAAAGAAGGAGAAGAAGGAGGGTTTCTGGTGCAGCAACCAAGGGGTCAGCCCGCGCGCAACCTTGGCCACGCGGCCACTTATGCCCTTGCAATCCCAGCCGTCAGATCAGCGATCCGCGTGAAGGAAATCTGACCACTCAGCGTCCTTGGCCACGCGGCCACTCTTGTAATTCAGTGACCTTGGCCACGCGGCCAACCTTGTCCCTTCAGATAAAATTCCATTTTTGCCCCTGATCTTTTCCCTTTAATTCATTTTAAATGCCCTTAGCACTACTTTGACTGATATTCGTTACCTTTGGGTACGGAAAGCCCCTTAAAATTTCCATTCTTCACCAAATATTTGCTTAGGATTCATATGATTGCAGAGACTTCGGCGCCTCTATGACATACGCATCCTAGATCGATCGTAATTGGCAGAAGCCTCGGCGTTTCTGTTTGCGAAAGATCTAGCATCTATTGTTAGGATTCGTATGGTTGTAGAGACTTCGGCGCCTCTATGACATACGCATCCTAGATCGATCGTAATTGGCAGAAGCCTCGGCGTTTATGTTTGCGAAAGATCCAACATCTATTGTTAGGATTCGTATGGTTGTAGAGACTTCGGCGCCTCTATGACATACGCATCCTAGATTGATCGTAATTGGCAGAAGCCTCGGCGTTTCTGTTTGTGAGAGATCCAGCATCTACTATTAGGATTCGTATGATTGTAGAGACTTCGGCGCCTCTATGACATACGCATCACAGATTGATCGCGATTGGCAGAAGCCTCGGCGTTTCTGTTCGCGGAAGATCCAGCATCCGTTACTTTAGCAATCAGCAGGAACCCTGGCGATCCTGATTGCGTTTACCATTCTATCTTGGGATTATTTAGACAACGTAGTCTTCATTTTTTCCAAATAACTTCATTGCTTACGAATGTTCATTGCTTACATACAAGATAGTTCCGTAGGTTTATTATCCGCAGCAGAAGTACGATGTCTCGTCTTTCCATCAGCTCAAAACTACGACTGGCTTGATTCCTCGGAGGACACGTAGGAAACCTGAAAAGGTCAGCCACCCGACCGACGCGGTCATCTATCATCCCCAGCAAGTGCATTTTCCCCAGTAGAAGATGTTGCTCCCCATCAGAAGACAGTCATTCCCAATTTCCCATCAGATTTGAACTATGTTTGGCTTGATTCCCTCGCGGATACGTAGGTCGCCTGCCAAGGTTCAGCCGTTCCCTTACCTTTCCTCTGTTTTGAAACTCATGTTTCAGACGGATCCTTCTTTTATCGTCGACCCCACATTGCCTTGCAAGAAGCGTCGCCGAGGGGCTACTGTTAGTACCCGACCTGAAAATGAGTTTATTAGGGATTTCCCAAATATACAAGGACTTTATAGGAATTAGAAACCTTGCAAAGACTTGTCTCGGATTCCCGAAATACCTCATTTATGACAAAATCTATCAAAATAGGTAATAAATGGTTTCCTTAAAACCATGCAGAAACCCTAGCTTGAAAATCACGTCAGCCTGCATCCTTGGCCACGCGGCCAACCTTGCCACGCCTCAACCTTGGCCACGCGGCCAACATTGTCACCGTCTTCAATCATGGCCAGGCGGCCAACCTTGCTCCGGATGATCCTGACCGTTAGATCTTCCCCTCAGTTTACTATATAAACCAATCCCATGCTATTGGTTTAGGGGTCCGATTTTGAGAGCTCTAAGTACGAATTTTGGAGTCCTTAAACACTATTTTGCTCTCTAATTAGCATTCAAACACTCAAGAAGATCCAAGGTTTATTTCTTGCCAACATAGGTAAGTTTTCTAACTTTTCCTTCATGTTCTTGCATTATTTTTAATGTAGATCTTTTATATTCATGTTCTTCCATGTTTATTCATAGTTTCTTCGTATGCTTTGCATGTTCATTCATATGTTCATAATATGTTCTTCGCATGTTCTTCGTGTTCATAGATTAAAACCTTATTTAGGCTATATTTAGGGTTGCGATCTTCATGTTTATATGTTATTTCATAGCCGATGATGATCTAGGGTTCATCAACCCAAAGATGATCTAGGAACTATTTCTAAACCCTAAACTTTAGGTAATTACTCCCATGTTCAATAATCCTCCCATGATGAATGTGATGAATGTTCATTGAGATCTCATCGATGGCATAGTCATTATTCTAGGATGTGAACATCCTGCATGCTTCTTTCTCCTCCCTCTTCATTATGCATGATCCCTATTCTCTCTCCACATTCTAATTATGTGCGAACTACGCTGACCTGAGCTTCTCACATTGAGAGGAACGTAGGCAATCTTCAGATCCGGTCTAAATCACTAACACACTACATACACCGCATCATGATAGAAAGACCGATCAATTCGGGCAATAGGAGTGATAACGTTCAATATTCTTCTCTTGTTGTAATTTGACCCCCGAACCCACTAAAAATGCTTTTTTCAATGTTTTGGCTATAATTAAAACGGCGTGGCGACTCTCATAATTTTAATGTCGTTAAGAATATTCCTTTTGTAAATAAAAATAATCACAAGATACTTCCCATGCGTCGCTTCATCGGAGAGGGGTATTCACACTACGCCAAATAACTCTCTCAAATAGGAAGGGTTTAAGGACGTTCCCAGCCTTCCACTATAATCTTCAGGGTTTAAGGACGTTCCCGACCTTTTAATTATAGGTTGATTTGGTTATTAAATTTTTAGAAATTTTGAAGCCTTCCTAAGCCATTTTGGACATTATTAAGCCTTCCCAGACAATTTGGACATTATTAAGCCTTCCCAGACAAATCGTTAATTTTGATGGTTTACAAGGTCTTCCAGACCAATTTGGAAATTTACAAGGTCTTCCGGACCAATTTGTTAATTTTGGTGGTTTACAAGGTCTTCCGGACCAATTTGGAAATTTACAAGGTCTTCCGGACCAATTCATTAAATTTTTGGATTAAAAATAAGCCGAGGGGGGAAATTGTAACATTTTTTTTGCCTGGGGAGTAACTGGCCGCGCGGCGAAACCTTCCGATTGGCTGATTTTCGTATGCGGGGATTGCTTGTGAGCGCGCGAGATGGAGGGCTGAGATCGTGCCACGTCGCCAGGAGACACTGACCGCGCGGCTAGTCCCTTCGTTGGACAGACCCTACAAACAGCCGCCGGCTGTTGCTTTCAACCTTCATTCTTCTTTTTGTTCTTGCAGGGGAAAGAAGGAAAAAAAGAGATTTTGAGAGCTTATTGAGATGGATCTTGAATTCATTTTTGGTGCGGGACAACCATTTGAGCAAGATGTAGGCGCGGGTCCGCAATTTGAACAGGGCGAAGGAGTGAACCCGCCTCAACAAGAGGGGCAACATCAACTACGAGCGAGGATGGCTTCTCGCAACTTCCGTCCTGATGAGTGGCATTTCACAATGGGACAACATTTTGACTTGTACGCGGGCACTGACAAACATTGGTCTGGCGGGAGACTGATGGAGACGAAGGAGGTACTGATCTCGCTTTTTTGCTTTCTTTGGGCATTTTATGTCTTTTATTTCATACTCGTTGTATTATTTTAAGACTGCATTAAATTAAATTAATCGTTCGTGATTATTTAATTTTCTGAGATTGTTGGTTATTTTGGGGATGGAAAGATATACGCGCAAATAGATAAAGTAAAGTATGCACGTACACTTTAATTTATAGCACATAATCTATATTGCTAGTTGGGTAACGTACCTTTGCTGTGTTTACCTGCAGAGGATGAAATCTCGTGGGTCCATGAGGGCAGTGGCCGAGATATGGGGGAGATTGCCGCCGGCTGGGACGATGAAGGAGAGGATCCGGGCTCTGGGCTTCGGTCCGTTTTTTGATGCAGTACGGGCTGTAGAGGGGACCCAGAAGATGATGGGTCTGGTTGAGGCGATGAGGGAGTATTGGTGGGACACCACCCATACATTCCATTTTAGTTGGGGAGAGGTGACTGTTACTCCGACCAACTTTACTGCTATCACGGGGCTCATGTTTACGGACGTGGAGCTTCCTTTTGATGAGTCCTTGGCTGCGAACCCGCACCGTCAGGTGCAGCTGATTGGGATGCCGCTGGGCAAAGGTGTCAAGGGAAACGGCTTTGAGGCGGGTTGTCTGAGGACCTTGGTGGAGGAGGCTATCCAGGGTTTTGTTGAGGGTGTTCATGATACTGACTGCTTGGTGCGGGCAATCTTATGGTACTGTTTATCGCAGATCCTATTCCTGAGTGCGGGGACCTTTTATCGGTTTTCCCTGTTGGGTGCTCTGGCTGATTTGGAGCAGGCGAGTCAGGTCTCGTGGGGCGGAGCCGGGATGGCGGAGATGTACAGGGCTCTGGATGTTTTCTTGAGGTCTAGCACCTCCTCTTTTGATTGTTTTTAGTTTGCCTTTGAGGTATGTCTCTGACTCAATCCTTTTCATTCCTTGTATGTCTTTTGTTTAGAACTGTATAGATTGAAATGTTGCTTTTTCCACAGGTGTGGGTCTACGAACTGTGCTATATTGCTTCTTTTGCTGTGCAGGGGGTGAAAGAGGTCCCTGTTATGAGGTTCTGGGCAAAGAGCAACCGGTTGGAGGGTCGCGGCAAGGCCAGGAAGACTCCCGATCTGGGGATTTTTACTGCGAGGTTGAGTGGTCCGCTGAATGAGGACTTTCAGTTCTTCCCTTGGTCAGATCAGGTGCTGGCAGGGGTCGGTCAGGCTCAGGAGTTTACTGCTTCCCGCTACTTCTTGACGGGGTTGACTGGGGATGCCATGTATCTTGGCGAGAGTTTGCAGGCAGCATAGCCGACATCCTGCGATATGGGCCCCGCTTGAGCCGCCGAGGAACATGTTGTATCCGGCTAGGCTGAGGGCGAGCGGTGACTACCAGGTCTGGACTCCGGCCCATTTGTACCAGAGTGGGGCTGATTATGAGTGGTTCGTGGTGAACGTGCTGCTGAGTCCACATGTCCTGGCGAGGAGGCAGGCGGGTGCCTATCCGGCTAGCTCGAGTAGAGGGGCCAGATATGGTATGGACATGCCGCGGTTCCCAGACAGTGTTCGGATGCAGCAGGGTGGTGTTGAGGTAGATTTCGATCTGACTCCGACTGAGGCTGATGAGGTCACTGGGGCTCAGCTTCCTCCGCTTGGAGCTACGGTATGATGCCTTTTGGTTTTTGTCTTGCACACACACCCTTTAGACTTGTATCTGAACTGTGCTTATCTGTCTCAGGTGACTCGGGAAGCTTATATCCGCTTTGTTCGTCGGGGCAATATTTTTGAGAGGCTATTCCGGAGCTTAGCCGCTGCTTGTACCTGCTGTCGAGATGATGTGGTGCTGCCTCAACGTAGAGAGATGCCCCACGGATTCTGAGAGTTCGAGGTCTGTCCGGAGTAGGAGCTCGGGAGCTGGTGGGTCCCGCCGTACGGAGTAGGGTGGAGAGGATGATGATGTGGACATTGAGGATTCTGACTCGGACTAGATGTAGTCCTTTTATTTCCTGCATTTTGTTAGAGAGAGAGAGAGGAGAGGAACAGTCAGATACATATTTATGTACAATATTTTATTTGCTTTTGGTATGTAATTAATTAGTATTTTATTTGTATGTTGTTTACAATGCATGAGCCTTGGGGGTACAATAGGGATTCCGCCTTCTTTATCGGGCTTCCTTCGTGATTTGGGACCTTCGATATGTCTGAAATGGGTCCATTCCGGCGTTTGACAGGGATGGACTTGCGATCTGTCTAAACTGGCTTATGTGGGCTCGTGGCCAACCATGGGGAAGGACTGGCCGCGCGGCTAATCCCTGGTCTGACATGACTTTTGTCAGATTTTTCCTTGTATGATCAGGACTTAAACTCCCTACCTTATTTAATCAACAGCCTCGCAGAGAGACGAGGCAGATAACATTTTTTCTTCCTTTTGCTCTAGATTTTGATCTTTCCACGCTTTTCTGATGGAAAGATACCCTAGGATTTCTGAGGAGCAACAAAACTATTTCATTAAGAGCTTGAAGATTTGGGTTGGGAAGCTTTCGAGGACAACTCGTGCAAACTTTGATAGGAGATTCGGAATTAAGTGCCTCTGGTCCCTTTATAGGGTTATGTCTGATGAGAACCTGATTCGTGCTACTGTTAAATTCTGGGACAACGAGAATCATGTCTTCAACTTTTCTTATAATGAAATCACCCCAACGTATGAAGATTTTGCAGCTCTTTGTGGTGCGACAGTGACAGATAGGGTAGCTATGCCACAGTCTCAAGTGCCTCCAGAACTTCGGATTCCCAACTGCTGAGGATTTCTGTCGAAGATGCTAGGGGCTTGCTGTTGGATGGTGCTGTTAACCTCTGTGGGCTTCCTATTAGGTTTATTAATAGCATGGTGGAATCTGACACGGCTCTGGACTGTCTGGCACTTTGTCTGTTTGCCTCTGTGTTATTTCCTCCTTACGTAGGAGTAGCTACCATGGGTTGTCTTGATATGGTGGATCAGGCTCGAGCCGATCGCAGTATTGTCCCTTGCTTGCTTGGGGAAACTTTGCATGGTATTGGAGAATTGGCTTCAGGAGCTCGAAAGATGACCAGAGGAAGTACCAGACTGTTAACCTTGTGGCTGCAGGAAAGACTTCGAGTCTTGGAGGACCATCTTGGGCCAGTATCCCCTTGGGTTTGCCAGAGTAGGCACATACAGCAGCGATTTGCAGGGATGGCTCGTTCTGCATGGGTGACATATATGGCACAGATGAGTACTGCTCAGATCCAATGGATGGTGCCTCACTGGGGGGTGATCAGAGCACGGTGGATTCAAAGCAGTCTCTGTATGATTCGCCCTGCCTTTGACGTGACTACTTACTATTATGCAGTACGGGTGTGCTGTCAGTACGGGATGCCTCAGATTATACCCTCTTTATGGGACGAGACTTGTATCTACTGACAGGATACTTCCCATGAATAACAGGGTTGCAGTACTCTTGAAGCGATGTTGGTCTTATGATCTCATGCCCAGCACTCTCTGTATACAGCGACCACGTGACATACTTCTGTCTCGAGAATACTTGGACTGGTACCAGACGAATTTGGGGAATATGGGACGGTGTTTGCGCGCGAAGGTTTTTGAGGCGATTTTCGTCCTTCGATTTACCTTTTTGTTGATTTGAGAGTCGCCACCATGTTGTTGTCGGAACACAGACCGAGATATCTGGATTCGGGGGTTAAGTTATGAATTGGGAAGGTCAAGGAGCACCCAATTCACCCAATCTAGGATTGGTATTGCTAAGAAATCATCATCATTGTTTCAAAATTATGCATTCACATATCAAAAGAAAGACGAACAAAATAATTAATTGCTTATTTATTTAGAATGTTGGATCATATGCTTCGAGACCATCTCCATGGATTGGAGAGGCTCTAGGCTGATCCTTTAATGGAATCACACTACTTCAAAGAAAAGAAGGAGATGAGAAGATAGAAAGCAAAGAATTTACCTAAGCGTTTTCTTCAAGAATCCTATGGATGGCCTTGACTAAAGGCCTTGATCTTCCAAATTTCGTGGGTATCAAAGAGGGACTGATTATGGGAGCTTATTTGATCAGATTTGGAGTGGTTGTTTGGTCAATTTGGAGTCTACCCTTATTCTGGTTCAAGAAACTCTATATTTATAGGGGTTCTGGACATAGGGTTTTGGCCAAGAAGGTAAGTTGAGGTGGGAATCCAAGACTTGATTCTCACAGAGGTATTTTTGGACTCTAGGATCGTCCATTAGGTTTTTCCGGATTGCTTAAGTGTTTGCCAAGAAAAGGGGTTAAGATCAACAAGGAAACTGACCAAAAACCCGACTGTCAAGGGGGATGTCTCGTACGAGGCATCTCAGTGCTGGAATTCACTTTTTGCCCTCTGTAGTAGTTTTAATGTTCATTTTGGCCCCTGACTAACGGAGTCAGTCAGAAACTTAACGAAACATGTCTAACTTAACTAGTTTCGACCCAAATCAAAGGCGAGACACAAAAGTATTGTGATTATGAATGAACGTCCAAAATGGGGTGTCTACAGAGCCCCTCAGCGACGATACTTATGGAGGAAGTAACGTCGTCGATAGAAAAGATGCCATTTTGAATTGGGGGGATGGTCGTGCTGAAAAGCTGCCTACGTATTCCCCGGAAGGAAATCAGACCAAACGTAGTTCGACTATGAAAACACGCAAAAACTTAGGTTTAAGGTATTTTGAAAATCATTTTTGAAAACAATATTTGCGGTAAGTAAAGCTTAAAGTTTAGAGAGTACCCATACTGAGGAATCAATTGCCTTGACCCAATTCTGAATATACTCCTTTCTGTTGATGACGAACCGTCTCCAGTTGCAATCCATACTAAGGAACCAATCTCTTTGACTCCAATTCTGAACATTCCCTGTTGTTGATGACGAACCGCCTACAGCTCTGGTGAGGAATCCTATGTTATTAACATACGTCTTGATAACAATTATCGGACTCGGGTTTGGAGACGCCAATTACTTGGATCCTTGCTTCTCCTTCCAACGAGATTGCCTCTCCGCCGGAAAATGTGAATCCTATGTCATTAGCTTACACCTTGATGACAATTATGGGACTCTGAGGGGTGTGAATCCTATGTTATTAACGTACGCCTCGATAACAATTATGGGATCACTGGTTGTGGAGACGCCAATTACTTGGTTCCTTACTTCTCCTTCTGACGAGGCTGCTTCTCCATCAGAAAAGTGAATCCTATGCCATTAGCTTACACCTTGATGGCAATTGTGGGACTCCAAATGGTGGGATCCTGTGTTACTAACTTACATCTTGATAACAGTCGTGGGATACCTGGTTGTAAATCCTGTGCCACTAACGTACGCCTTGATGATAGTCGTTGGATTTAGAGTTTGCTGATGCAGATTTTGTTGCTCACCCATAATCTTGGATGTGCGGTGAGAATAAATTCGTACTGAGAAACAACTTTGCTTGTTTCAATTCTGAAAATATCCATTTGTTGACGACTCAATGTTCCATCTTGAACCGGGTTTAGATTTGACCTTTTGGTCTAAAGCAGGGCTTTTTCTGACCTTTCTGTTAAAAAGCAGCGCTTTTCTGGAATTTCTGTTAAAAGCAGGGCTTTTCTGGAATGTCTCAAGAAAACAGAGTTTTTTGAGGATTTTCTGGAGATATCTCGTATGAGATAGGGATGTCTCGTACGAGACTTCTCGGTTTTTACGCCTATCAGGGCCGATATCAGGCGCAGAAGGTGATTTTCAAATCACTTTTCTCATTTCGTTTCGGGAATTCTCGACCCTAGGCGATTTTTTCACTAAAAAACCTTTATTTTCACCAAGTTCTAGTGATTCCCAACCCTTTCAAATGGCCGGTGCGAATCGTTCTCACAAGGAACACCTTTTCGGTAGACATATGAAGGGTAAAGTGTGGGCGACCGACGAGTTGTGCCCGTTCCCTGATGATCATATTTCTCACGCCGTTCGAACTAGGCGGGTAAGGATCTCTTCCTTTGACTGAGTTTCTATGTCAATTTCGTTGTTGCATGTCTTAATTCAGTGTTCTAGCAATTCGACTTTTGTCAATTTTCTCCTAGAATCATTGCCGATAGGGTTTATCATGCATGGCTGGTTTTTCGATGGAATTTCATCCTTGTCGATGTTGAAAATCATTGTAGTATAGTAGTACATGATTTCGACTGTCGTTTTAGGCAATTCTGCGACTTTTCGGGTAAAATGCTTAAATGAGGATTTTACCGATTTTCTGACATCTGTCTCTTTTGCCTTTGTTGTTTGCAGTCATTCAGGGTGATCAATAACTGTAGAGGCAGCGTTCGAGCGGTTGCCGAGAGGTGGGCGACTTTCAATGGCGAGATGAAGGAAGAGATCGAGAATCTCGGGCTTAAGCCTTTCTTTGACGGCTTAGTCGGTGAGAGGAGGAACGTGCACTTGCTCCAGGCCATTCGGGAGCACTGGTGGGATAGCAATTACACCATGCACATGCGATGGGGGGAGGTTACCATGACCCCTACTGACTTTCATGCCATTACTGGGCTTGCTATCGCCGGTGATCCACTTGAGGTAGATGCGGACTTTTCTCCTAGCAGGGACGATATGATGCACTTTCTGGGATTCTTTGTGTGTACTCTAGGCAAGGGTATCCCTCTGAATGCCTTGAGGGAAAGGGTGGATACTTACGTTACCGTTAATGCTGGCCAGATGCACCTTACTGCTACTCGCATTGCAGCCGTTCGCGGCTTTCTGTGGTGGGCCTTTTCTGAGACGCTATTTGCCAATCATGCGTTGACTACCCTTTTTACTTTGCTGAGCTGCCTGAGGGATATGCAGCATGTTACTGATGCTAGTTGGGGTTTAGCTGGCTTGGCCCACTGCTACGTGGCCATGGATGAGAGTTCGCGTGATCGGATGAACGCTGGCTTAGGCGGTTACAGTCACGCCTGGGAGGTATAATACTCATCTTCTTCTGTATTCCTCCTTTATTTCAGACCCAGTTTACTTTCTGCCTCAGTAATTCATTCAGTTTTGACATTTTTCTATGTTTCTCCCATTTTGCAGGCTTGGGGTTACGCCATGTTTGGTCTCTTCTCTTTCAATCTTCGAGACAACACTGTCATGTTCCCAGATACTTTGAGATGGCACCGGGACAACAGGGATACCCGTGATGAGCAGGCTGAGGGGGCTGACATGACGGTGGAGCGTATGCGGCTATATTTTGACTGATAGGAGGCCGTTCCTGAGTCCGCTGTCTCTTTCTTCCCTTGGCGGAGTCTGGGCATTGATCATGCATACGGGTTTGCTGGTATGAGGTTGCTGATGATTGGCCTCGGTGGGGGATGCTTCTACTTAGGAGAGAGAGTCTCTCGCCAGCAGGTGGTGGCAGGCTCGATGTCATCATTCCTTTGGATCCACCGGCTCATATGCTTAACTCTTATGCCATCGCGGAGGAGGAGAGAGGGGACCTGATCATTGGTCAGGATGCTTTTGACCATATGTCCTTGGAGGCTGATTATCAGGACTTCCTTGCTCGTCTCATGCCTCGGTTGATTATAGAGGATGATCAGGCTCAGGCCCAGGGAGTTGTTAATGTCCCTTTCCGTCCATAGCTTGGACCAGCTTCATTTTCCTACACCGTGGCTGAGGGAATAGAGAGTATCGAGGACCTTCCCGCTGATTACCAGGTGCCTGAGGGACTCGTTCCTCCCGCAGACGCGACCATGGTATGATTTATGACCATTCTTCCGTCATTTCCGTCGCTTATCGCAATTTCATGTCCCTGTTCATCTTTCTTGTTTATCATTTATCTGAAGATTCTGACATCTCTATTTGTCTCTTCTTAACAGGTGCCCATTGCTGAGTATAGAGGGGTCGCGGGACGGCTCGCCCAGTTCATGGCTTATGCCAAGAGGATGAAGAGAGAGACTGCGGATCTCTTAGGTAGGTTGGCTCAGCAGACGGCGGAGCTAGCTTCTTGCGGGAAGAGGCCTCGGACCAATGGATGATAGTGTGGCAGTGGCGACACATCTTAGATAGGATCCCCCATTCTCCCCTCTTTTTTTGTTGATGATGTATTTATTTCCTCGGCGTAGGCGAAGACAACTTTTTCTTTCTTTGGTTTGTACCTATGCAACAGTTATTTCCTAACTCTAGCACACAATACATTAGTTGATTTTAGTTTTTATTTCCTGACTGTGTAAATGGATTGATTCACATCCGGTTGGTCAACCGAGGGGTAATTTTATGAGATGGATTCGTGCTGGGCCATTTGTATGTGATGTATAAACTGTTTCGGGTGAGTTTCTGAGGTGATTGAGACATGTTTTGACTTGCCGGGCAACTTGGGATTTGAGCAGAGTTTCTGTTGTTCTGAACGGGGAGATGCCTCGTACGAGACATCAATGCCTCGTACGAGTCATCCTATGATTCTGCGACTGTTTCTCCTTTTTCCTCGAGGATTTGGTGTCCAAACTTGTATATAATGACCTCTAGTCCGTCCTAGAATACTATGCAGCCTTAAATCAGTTCTGAGAACCTTTCTTTTGGAGTAGAATTCTCAACCTTTTGCTCCCAATGGCCCTAAGTAAGTCCGTCCCTTCATCAATAATTGTTGATGAGTTTTCCTTGGACTTGGAATTAGTGGAACGCTACAAGGGTGATTTAGTGACGTTCTCTCGCTCGTTCAATAAACCTCGTCAAGAGAGATTTGTGGAGATGTTCGGATTTAAGATTCTTTTCACCTTGAAGAATCTAAAACCGGATTGGGACCTTTTGAAGGGAGTTGCACGCTTCTGGGATCCATCGACTCACCTCTTCAACTTTTCACTTAATGAGATGGTCCCTACTGTAGAGGAGATGGCGGCTATCTTGGATATGCCATTGACCGGGGTGATTACGGTTCCTAACTGTGACAGGGTACTGGCATAGTCTCTTAGGGACTTATTGAGCATAGGCCTTCCTGAGGCACAGAGTTATATTCACAACCGCTATGTCGATCTCCACGCTTTGCCTAGGAGATTTAAAGGTCGGGTGACTCGTGGTCATGGCGTGGATTCCCAGTATTGCCTCTTGGCATTGTGCTTATTTCGGAACGCACTTTTCGTGAGAAAGTGTGGCATGGCGAACACGGAGCTCGTGAACATTATTCTGCAAGATAGAGGACGGGCCTTCAACATAATTCCTCTTATCTTGGGGGAGACCCTTCATGGCCTTGATGAGCATCACCGAACCGGCTCCATGACTCGGGGAAGGCCATTATTGTTGACTATTTGGCTCAGAGAACATTTTAAACTGTTGGACTCTCCAACCGAGTATTCCCCTTATACTTTCCACAGGCGGAAACTACTGGTGAAGGGTCTCAGCGTCGAGGAGTGGGCCCTTCTTTTTGCCAAAGTGGAGACTGATGACATTGCTTGGTGCCCACCCTTTTGGAAGGTGAAGCGGTTTGTAGCTAATACCCTTGGATACGACAGGGTCGTTCTTCCGGGTTTGAGAGACTCCTCTTTCTATTTTGCTCGGAGGGTTATGCGACAATTCGGTCAACTACAGGACACATTCGTGTTAGGGGGACGGCCTCAAGACATTTCCTTCATGGACTCAGAGTTCTCTACGAGCTTGGCTCGTTCTTGGGGGCAAGGCACCACTATGGATCGTTGGACCAATCTCCATCATGAGGGAGGGAGTATTTATTTGTCGGATAAATATCTGGATTGGTTTCTCACAGAACTCCGTCCCAGTGTCGAGGGTATTGATGAGATCCGCCGCTCTCTGTTGGGGGACCAATTCGAGCCTAGCTTGAGTTTGAGGAAGAAGGAAGCTAAGGAGGATCCTTCTAACGTCAGAGTAGATGCCACTCAAGATTTTCTGGATAGTGACTTTTACGAGAAGAGGGCGAATGGACTTCCCGGTAAATTTCAAGCTCTAGATAGGCCTCATGTGTTTGCGAGACTGACTCCCTCGGTGTTCAGTAGACTTGATGTTCCTCTCGGTTTCGAGATACCTTGGTTCAAGAGGAAGAGGGATGACAAGGCGGATCGTGGTCAAGCCCCTACTAAGTTAAGGAAGAAATAGATCCCTAGGAGTATCAAGAGATTGCCATAGATAGATCAATGTTTAAATTTTTAGTATTTTATTTATTTTCTTTTGCAAGTTGGTATTCATGTTAGAAATTTTCTCATTGCTTTCTTGAAATGCATTCAATTAATAAGAAGACAAGATTTTGATTTTATTTATTGAATAGACCGGACCAAAAGGCTGCCTACGTTCTCCTTTTACATCAATTAAATAAGGAGTTCAGGTCATCGTAGTTCTTGTTTAAGAAAGAGAAAATTACGTCTGCTGATTGACATGTCTCGTACGAGACATAGGTGTCTCGTACGAGACTGTCCCCTATTTTTTATTTATTTTTTTTTTTTTTTATATATGGACAACCTGATTTTTGCCTAGACCGCCCTTTCAGGTTTTCAATCTAGCGGGCTCCTTTTCTCATGCTTCTCTGCTCTAATTTTTGCCTAAGCCGCCCTTGCGGGTTTTCAACCTAGCGAGCTTCTCTCTTTTTTTTTTTTTTTTTTTTTCAAAATAGAGGGCGGACTTATGAATAGTACTTCTTTAGCTTGTCGATGTTGACGGGCTTCGGCAGTTGATCTCCATCTAGGTCCGTGAGTTGTACCGCTCCTCCGGAAAATACTTTCTTGACTATGTAGGGGACTATCCATCTTGGTCCCCACTTTCCCATGGGATTGAATGGTCCAGGACGATGCTCGCGTAGGACAAGGTCCCCTTCTTTGATGTGTCTGGATTTGACTTTCTTGTTGAATGCTCGGGCCATTCTCCATTGATACGCTTGGACATGCTCGGCGGTTCGGAGTCGTCGTTCATCTAGGAGGGCTAGTTGTTCATAACGGCTGTCTAACCATGAGACTTCGTTCACTTGGTTTTCTAGGAGAACCCTTAGTGATGGTACTTCTAATTCAATTGGGAGCACTGCTTCCATCCCATAGGCTAGGGCGTATGGAGTTTCACCGGTGGCAGTACGGATTGAAGTGCGGTAGCCCCAGAGTGCAAAAGGTAGCTTGTCGGGCCAGTCTCTGCCAGTCTTAGCCATTTTCCTAATGATGGTCTCAATGGTTTTGTTAGCATCTTCGAATGCTCCATTGGTTTGTGGTCGGTATGGTGATGACTGATGTCTCTCTATCTTGTACTCTGCAAGTAGTTGGTCGCATTCCTTCTTAAAGTGCGTGCCATTGTCAGATATCATCTCATGAGGTACCCCATATCGGCATATTATGTAGGTCTTAATGAACTCAGCCACCTTCTTGGCATTTAAGACTTTGTAGGATTGAGCCTCGATCCACTTAGTGAAGTAATCAACGGCTACTAACACGAATGAGTGTCCATTATGACCTGTTGGTGAAACTTTGCCAATAACGTCTATTCCCCATGTAGAGAATGGCCAAGGGTATGTCATAGGGTATAACACGGACGGTGGTGCGTGCTGCAGGTTGGCATGTATCTGGCACTTGTGGCATTTTCTAACCATCTTGGTGCAGTCGGCTTCCATAGTGGCCCAGTAGTACCCTAGTCGGATAATTTTCTTTGCTAGCATATTTCCATTCATGTGGGTTCCACAGACTCCTTGATGGACTTGGTCCATGATTTCTATGGCTTCATGCTCATCTGCACAGAGTAGACACTGCTCGTGGTGTTTCTTGTAGAGGCGATCACCTATGATAACGAATTGGGCGGCAAACCGTTTGAGGGCTATCTTCGCTTTTGGTGATGCGTCTGATGGGAACGTTCCGTCTAGGAGGAAACGCCATACATCATATTACCAAGGTTTGTTGTCCAAGGCATTCACAGAGTTACACTCTTCTTTGCAGTCGTGTAAGTCAATGATTAAGTAATAAGCAGGAGTCGTTCGCCTCGCGACTTTGAAGGTCTTGACCTCAGTCCATTCGGGAATTTCCACAAGTGATGCTAGCATGGCTAGCGAGTCTGCTAAGCGGTTCTTATCTCTAGGAAGATAGTAGAAAGTGACCTCTTTGAACTGTTTGACCAAGTCTTGGAGATGGTCGTTATATCTCTGGAGTGTAGGATCTTGTACCTTCCATTTCTTGAGTGACTGATAGATTATAAGTTGTGAATCTCCATACACCTCTAGTTCGGTCACATTTCTTTCTAAGGCTGCTTCAAGCCCCGTTATGCAAGCTTCGTACTCGGTAATATTGTTAGTGGCCTCAAAATCAAGGCGGATTACGAGTGGAGTGTAGAAATCTGAGGGATCTACTAGTAACATGCCAATGCCATATCCCCGTTTATTGGTTGCGCCATCGAAAAATAATTGCCACTTATTTTCTGCTATTGCCAAGATGTCCTCGTCAGGGAATCGCGGGTCTTCCCCCTTCGCTTCATCACATGGAAATTCGGCTAAATGATCAGCAAAGACTCTTCCTCTTACGGATTTCTGTGTGATGTAAGTGCTATCGTACCCCGCCAGCATAAAGTACCACTTGGCTATCCTAGAGGATACATGTGACTTCTCAAAGATATATTTCATTGGGTCCATTCGGGCAATCAGTTGTACAGGAAATGCTTCCATGTACGGCTTTAGTCTCTCAGCCACCCATACCAGTGCAGCACATGACTTTTCTAATGCAGAGTAATTCAATTCAGCCCCTTGGAAGCAATGGCTGACAAAGTATACGACATTCTCTTTCTTCGAATCTGGTTGCTCTTGTGCTAGCATAGCCCCTAGTGCAGTGTCATTGACTGTGAGGTACAAGGTCAACGGTTTCTCTTTATGTGGTGGAACCAACACTGGCGGATTCACTAAGTACTCCTTAACCTTTTCAAAGGCTTCTTGGCACTCTTCGGTCCATTCTAGGGATGCATTCTTTTTTAGGAGCTTAAAAATGGGCTCGCACATCGTCGTAAGTTGATTAATGAAATGACTAATGTACTGAAGGCGACCCATGAATCCCTTGACTTCTTTCTGCGTCTTAGGTGGAGGCATGTCAATAATGGCTTTGGTCTTAGCGGGGTCCGCTTCTATACCACGCTCGGTGACCATGTACCCAAGGACTTTCTCTTTCACTACTCCAAATGTGCCCTTGGCCGGATTAAGTCTCATCTTGTAGTGTCTCAACCTTTCAAAGAACTTTCTGAGGTCGATGAAGTACCGCCTGCCGGAGCCTTTAGAGTGTATGATCATGTCATCAACGTACACCTCCATCTCTTTATGTATCATGTCATGGAACAGAGCGGTCACAACTCTTTGATAAGTAGCCCCGACATTATTGAGTCCGAATCGCATCACTGTATAACAGAACGTTCCCCAAGGTGTGGTGAACGCTGTTTTGTGTTGGTCCTCCTCGGCCATGAGGATCTGGTTGTAACCGGCGAATCCGTCTACAAATGAACGGACTTCGTATTTTGCGGTATTGTCAACGAGCATGTCTATATTGGGAAGAGGAAAATCATCTTTCGGAGATGCTCTGTTGAGATCACGGAAATCAACACAGACGCGGACCTTTCCATTTGCCTTGGAAACCTGTATAGTATTAGCCAACCAGGTTGGACACTCTATTACTTTGATGAACCCAACACTCAGGAGTTTCTCTATCTTTTGTTTGACTTGTACTGACCACTCTGGCTTAATTCTGCGGAGTTTCTGCTTGACTGGCTTTGAATTAGGAAGCAGCGGTATTTTGTGCTCAACAATCAAATTGGCTAGCCCCGGCATATCTTTGTAGGACCAAGCGAACACATCCACAAATTCTCGGAGAAGCGCTATGAGGGCTTGTCGGTCTTCCCCCTTGAAGAAACTGCCAATCTTGGTCTCTTTTGGATCATCGTCCGTCCCCAGATTAACTGTCTGCATTTCTTCGGCATCAATAGGACCATTTCCGCCACGATGACCTACTTATTAATTTGTTTTAATATTTGTTCATTTTCTTGATCTATCTCATCATATGACTCATTATTATCTAATTCGTTAGGGGTATTAGTTAATTCATCATTTACGACGCTAGCAATCTCAGGATACTCAGAAAGATCTATTTTTTCATTAAGAAAGTAGGGGAATACATGTTCCGCGATGGCATCCAAGTCCTCTTGGGTGAGCTCATCGGTAGCGGTATCTGACTCTAAGGTAAGAGTTACAAATTTTCTTGCCCTATGGGGATAGGGAGTACATCCTAACTCTTTGATCAGAAGTCTTCACTTGCTATGGGTCCCCAAGTGGTATACCAATTCTGAATAGGCTCGTCACTCTTCTCGATGAGCTTGGTGTAGTCTTGGTTCGGAGCGTCCCCCTTGTCTATTGCATTTATCTTAGTGTCCTCTAGCTTGTAAAGGTTGAGAAATTGGCGCAGTAGGTCTTCTCCCAACACAAAGTCCCACTCACTGAATGCCTCGGCCTTGGTACCTCCTAATTCTTGAGGTAGCCACGAGAATTGCATCGGTTCTGTCTCAAGCGAGTACGGATCACAGTCACTGAATATTTCAAAGCCCGGTTGGCACTTCCCCCTATGGTCGATCCATGGCTCAGGGAACATGAAGTATGGCAAGTTTTCCCCCTCGCGTACAAAGTTGTTATTTTCCATTCCTAGTACTTGATTATAAGACAACATGTAACAGAAAGAACTTTCTTTATTAAACTTTGGAGTACTCTCGCCCACATTTGGGTTTAGGCGAGTAGTCTCCTCTTCCTCACTAGATATTTCTATTACATTAATCCCTCCTCCCGCAGTTGGGAGGGGGTTTGTCACTATATTAGGCACCCCTAACTGCTTAGAGTCTATAAGATCTTGGATTACATCTTTGAGGTGGTTGCAGGAGTTGGTGTCGTGACCACTAAACTGGTGGAACTTGCAGTAGAGGTGGTGAGCATGATTTGCAGGGAGTTCCCTTGGAGTGGTAGGAGGCTTCCTTGGTGCGACCTTTCCGGCTTCCATGAGTATATCAAACAATTCTTCTTGAGTGATACCTTCTAGTTTGTTGTAGACTCTTTCTTTCTTTGGACCGTTCTTGGCTTTGTTTGGTGGAGGGACGGAGGAATAGTTGCTCCTCCCTTGGTTATTGAAAGTAATAGCATTGACGGATGTGTCTTTGCTAGTAGAGCCCTTGTTGGTGTAGCGGTATCCACTATCTCTCTTAGCCTCTTTCCTACTTTTGAAGATGTTATCTAGTCTAAGACCGGCTTAATGAAGTTCGGAGAAACTTGGGAAGAAAGTACCGGAGAGCGGTCCTCATACTCATTACGGAGTGACTTCAGGAAGATGTGCATTTGGTCATCCGTAGTTGGCCTATCAACAATCTCGGTGAGCTTGGCTCTCCATCTTTTGACAAAGTCACCAAATGTTTCATTAGCACCTTGTTGGATTTGCTCGAGGTCTCTTTTAGTGGGACGGTAAGTAGTATTGTCCTCAAAGAGCCTTTGGAAGACTTCACATGCGGTAGCCCAATCAGTCCTTGTGGCTAAGGGGAGGGACATGTACCAATCCCTTGCCGCCCCCTCTAAAGTTTGGGGAAAGCTTTGGGCTAAGACAGTGTCATCCACTTTGATTGGAAGCATGGCCCAAGTGTAGGTCTCAACATGAACATGGGGACAAGTTGTGCCATTGAACTTGGCTATGTCAGGAGTGCAAAACTTCTGCGGTAGCTTAGTGATTGACTTGCGGAGTGCAATGGGGTCAAATGGAACGATGGAGCCCTTTGCTAGACCGAGATGTGCAAACCTCTTTTCAAGAAACTCGGCAGTGGCGGAGTTGGTGATGTTGGTGTCATCGATATCCTTCTTTTTCTTATCATTTGCCTTAGTATCCTCGTCATCGGAGGAGGAGGAAGAGTCGGATGCATTTGAATCAGAGTCAGAGTTATCATCCTTCTTATTCTTTTTCTTAGCAAGGGACTCCCCGTCTTTGGAGAGGGATTTTGACATCTGATTGTTCTTTTTGAGTTCTTGGAGCTCTTGGAGGACAGAGTGTATGTCTTGGGCGTGACGGTCACTCTCACGGGCAGCAATTTCAGCTTGCTCTTTGATTTGTTGCTCAAGCCGGGCAATGACGGTCTTAGCGGTTTCCAAGTCAGTGATGGGGGTACCGGCCATTACTGCAACATTTTCTAGTCTCTTGGTCGCGGGATCACGGATGTAGACTACTGGAGAGATTGTGTTGGGAGTGTGGAGCTACTTTGCTGATCGGACGGGCCTAGAGTGCAGAAACCGTGTCAAATCCAGGCTGGGGTCCTAACAAGTCGGCTTTTAGAAACAGGGCTGACAAACACGGCAGAATCACAGAAAAAGGAGGATGTCTCGTACGAGACAATGGATGTCTCGTACGAGGCATCCAGCCTAACAGTCAGATTGCAGTTTTTAATCCTATAGGTCGGATGGAATTTAATCCATTTTAAGAGGTTACTACTCTAGTTCGTCCTGGAACAGTGGATTCTGTCACCCTAGAATATGAGCCCCTTGTTTTTCACCTATATTGCACTCTCCCAAACGGAGAATTCGGGCAAAGGTCCCATATTCTCATCGGAATCCACCATTCAATTAACCAAAACTAAGTGATTCCGTAGTTGTTCTGCACTTTGTTAAATAACGCATTAATGCAATCAAACCTTGTGAATTTTAAGGGACAACCGAAAGGGACATGTTAAACGGTGCGGTCAAAACTAAGCCAAAGGGACATTCGTCATATTCACAAGGGAGAATTATAGATTGTAAAATATGCGTTATCTTAGGCAAAGATTAAAACAACCCTAAGAATCGAACCGACCGGTCTCGAGGAGTGTCTTATTAGCTATTATGTATGCATGAGGTTGATGCAAGGCTTATGGCTAAGGCTCCCCATGAACACAGTCTAGGAGCGTGTCACGGAGTGGGTACACCATCTTTGGAGAGACCGGCGAGGGCCATTCGTTAGAATGGGGGTGCTGACCGACATCCGTCCTCCGTTTGGGACTCGGGTTTATAGGGTATGTAGTGCAACTATTATACATGTGTGCACGTGTGTGAGAGTCAAGATCTAGGTGTCAAAGATAAAATAGATAGTTTTTTTTTTTGAAAGTAAAATAGAAACAAGCAATGGCCGGGCCAAGTGGCTGCCTACGTTTCCCTCTTGTGGAGGAACTCAGGCCGTCGTAGTTCACACATAAGGCAAACGTATGTAAAGCAAGGAATGAAACAAATAACAAGTACTGCTACAAAACAAAGGTTAGCCTTAAGATATATGGGGAGTTTCTTCGTCGTTAGGAAGGTCCTAAGACTCAGAAACAGAGGGGGGAGCAGATCTGAGACCCTGTGTACGTTTTTGAACCGAACAAAATTCCTTTTTCAAACCAGAGAATCAGACCAGCCGGGCAGAACTGTGATGTCTCGTACGAGACAAGTGATCCCTCGTACGAGGCATCTCAGTCGGGGAACAGATTACAGTACAGAATGCAGAATTTTTAAACAACGATGATTTCTTTCGACGCAAGTCTAACCCACTTACTGTGTTCTTCCCCAGCAGAGTCTCCACTGTTTGCGCGCGAAGGTTTTTGAGGCGTTTTTCGTCCTTCGATTTACCTTTTGTTGATTTGAGAGTCGCCACCATGTTGTTGTCGGAACACGGACCGAGATATCTGGATTCGGGGGTTAAGTTATGAATTGGGAAGGTCAAGGAGCACCCAATTCACCCAATCTAGGATTGGTCTTGCTAAGAAATCATGATCATTGTTTCGAAATTATGCATTCATGTACCAAAAGAAAGATGAAAAAAATAAATAATTGCTTATTTATTTGGAATATTGGATCATATGCTTCGAGACCATGTCTATGGATTGGAGAGGCTCTAGGCTGATCCTTTAATGGAATCACACTACTTCAAAGCAAAGAAGGAGATGAGAAGATGGAAAGCAAAGATTTTACCTAAGCGTTTTCTTCAAGAATTCTATGGATGGCCTTGACTAAAGGCCTTGATCTTCCAAATTTCGTGGGTATCAGAGAGGGACTGATTATGGGAGCTTCTTTGATCAGATTTGGAGTGGTTATTTGGTCAATATGGAGTCTACCCTTAATTCATCATTAGTCATTCTAGACAAGAACAACTATATTTATAGGGGTTTTGGACCTAGGGTTTTGGCCAAGAAGGTAAGTTGAGG
Source organism: Campanula takesimana (assembly GCA_026119855.1). Classification (NCBI taxonomy): domain Eukaryota; kingdom Viridiplantae; phylum Streptophyta; class Magnoliopsida; order Asterales; family Campanulaceae; genus Campanula; species Campanula takesimana. The sequence continues at coordinate 345,353 of JAOWBW010000516.1, read as the reverse complement.
TGGGAATCCAAGACTTGATTCTCACAGAGGTATTTTTGGACTCTAGCATCGTCCATTAGGTTTTCCCGGCTTAAGTGTTTGCCAAGAAAAAGGGTTAAGATCAATAAGGAAACTGACCAAAACCCGACTGTCAAGGGGGGATATCTCGTACGAGACATCAATGTCTCGTAAGAGACATCCATGTGCTGGAATCACATTTTTGCCCTCTGCAGCAGTTTTAATGTTCATTTAGGCCCCTGACTAACGGAGTCAGTCAGAAACTTAACGAAACATGTCCAACTTAACGAGTTTCGACCCAAATCAAAGGCGAGACACAGAAGTAGTATGATTATGAATGAACATCCAAAATGGGGTGTCTACAGTATCATACACCTCGGAGAGTTGGCCCACTTCCCCTTCTAGTCGAGCTTTGAGGTCGTTGAGTTCCTGAGTAAACTTGGTGTTTGACATTGTGTTGGGAGTGTGGAGCTACTTTGCTGATTGGACGGACCTAGAGTGCAGAAACTATGTCAAATCCAGGCTAGGGTCCCAACAAGTCGGCTTTTATGAAACAGGGCTGACCAACACGGCAGAATCACAGAAAAAGGAGGATGTCTCGTACGAGACAATGGATGTTCTCGTACGAGGCATCCAGCCTAACAGTCAGATTGCAGTTTTTAATACTATAGGTCGGATGGAATTTAATCCATTTTAAGAGGTTACGACTCTAGTTCGTCCTGGAACAGTGGATTCTGTCACCCTAGAATATGAGCCCCTTATTTTTCACCTGTATTGCACTCTCCCAAACGGAGAATTCGGGCCAAGGTCCCATATTCTCATCGGAATCCACCATTCAATTATCCAAACTTAAGTGATTCCGTAGTTGTTTTGCACTTTGTTAAATAACACATTAATAAAATCAAACCTTGTGAATTTTAAGGGACAACAGAAAGGGACATGTTAAACGGTGCGGTCGAAACTAAGCCAAAATGGCATCCACAATCCCGCACAGAATAATGAAAGTAGGAAAACACAAACTCGGATTTCCGTAGAGAGGTTCTCCATTCTTTCAAAACCCTTTGGTCAATATTTTATCGAAGGGACATTCGTCATATTCACAAGGGATAATTATAGATTGTAAAAGATGCGTTATCTTGGGCAAAGATTAAAACAACCTAAGAATCGAACCGACCGGTCTCGAAGAGTGTCTTATTAGCTATTATGTATGCATGAGGTTGATACAAGGCTTACGGCTAAGGCTCCCCATGAATACAGTCTAAGAGCATGTCACGGAGTGGGTACACCATCTTTGGAGAGACCGGCGAGGGTCATTCGTTAGAATGGGGGTGCTGACCGACATCCGTCCTCCGATTGGGAACTGGGTTTATAGGGTATGTAGTACAACTATTCTACATGTGTGCACGTGTGTGAGAGTCAAGATCTAGGTGTCAAAGATAAAATAGAGAGTTTTTTTTTGAAAGTAAAATAAAAACATGCAATGGCCGGGCCAAGTGGCTGCCTACGTTTCCCTCTTGTGGAGGAACTCAGGCCGTCGTAGTTCACACATAAGGCAAACACATGTAAAGCAAGGAATAAAATAAATAGCAAGTACTCCTACAAAACAAAGGTTAGCCTTAAGATATATGGGGAGTTTCTTCGTCGTTAGGAAGGTCCTAAGACTCAGAAACAGAGGGGGGAGCAGATCTGAGACCCTGTGTATGTGTTTGAACCGAACAAAATTCATTTTTCAAACCAGAGAATCAGACCAGCCGGGCAGAACTGAGATGTCTCGTACGAGACAAGTGATCCCTCGTACGAGGTATCTCAGTTGGGGAACAGATTATAGTACAGAATGAAGAATTTTGAAACAACAATGATTTCTTTCGACCAAGTCTAACCCACTTACTGTATTCATCCCCAGCGGAGTCGCCACTGTTTGCGCGCGAAGGTTTTTGAGGCGATTTTCGTCCTTCGATTTACCTTTTTGTTGATTTGAGAGTCGCCACCATGTTGTTGTCGGAACACGGACCGAGATATCTGGATTCGGGGGTCAAGTTATGAATTGGGAAGGTCAAAGAGCACCCAATTCACCCAATCTAGGATTGGTCTTGCTAAGAAATCATCATCATTATTTCGAAATTATGCATTCACGTACCAAAAGAAAGACGAAAAAAATAAATAATTGCTTATTTATTTCGAATGTTGGATCATATGCTTCGAGACCATCTCCAAGGATTGGAGAGGCTCTAGGATGATCCTTTAATGGAATCACACTACTTCAAAGCAAAGAAGGAGATGAGAAGATAGAAAGCAAAGATTTTACCTAAGCGTTTTCTTCAAGAATCCTATGGATGGCCTTGACTAAAGGCCTTGATCTTCCAAATTTCGTGGGTATCAGAGAGGGACTGATTATGGGAGCTTATTTGATCAGATTTGGAGTGGTTGTTTGGTCAATATGGAGTCTACCCTTTTTCTGGTTCAAGAAACTCTATATTTATAGGGGTTCTGGACCTAGGGTTTTGGCCAAGAAGGTAAGTTGAGGTGGGAATCCAAGACTTGATTCTCACAGAGGTAGTTTTGGACTCTAGGATTGTCCATTAGGTTTTCCCGGATTGCTTAAGTGTTTGCCAAGAAAAGGGGTTAAGATCAACAAGGAAACTGACCAAAAACCCGACTGTCAAGGGGGATGTCTCGTACGAGACATCATTGTCTCGTACGAGGCATCTCAGTGCTGGAATTCACTTTTTGCCCTCTGCAGTAGTTTTAATGTTCATTTTGGCCCCTGACTAACAGAGTCAGTCAGAAACTTAACGAAACATGTCTAACTTAACGAGTTTCGACCCAAATCAAAGGCGAGACACAAAAGTAGTGTGATTATGAATGAACGTCCAAAATGGGGTGTCTACAGACGGACTCTGAGAAGATTGAGACATGGGGTGGTGGTCCCTTATGTCTCGAGCAGACGCTTGAGGGAGGACGAGAATGTACAGCGGGAGTTGGAGACCGAGTTGGCTCAGCTAGCACCTACTGAGAGGAAAAGAGAGAGAGAGAATGCCTAAGTGGGGTGACTCAGCTTAGGAAGGCTTTATTTGAAGATCCTACTACACAGGCTAGACGTGGATGAAGAGACAAGAAACCGAAGAGGGATGAGAAAGAGGAGGAATGACTCCGGGTATCCAACTACAGTCGCTGCAGACACATAGTTTAGATTTTAGTTTGTTTTAGTTTATTTAAATTTCAAAGCAGGTTATTTAGTTGCAGGTTCTTTCGAGCTTAGACTCATCAAATAAATGTTAGCGTGTAGTGACTTGTGGAAATAGAGATTTTGCTTTAGTAATAAACAGATTGTTTGCTTTATTTGAAATTTGCTCAAACCAGATTTGGATTTTTATTTATTTTTGAGACCGCACCATTGAAGGCTACCTACGTTCCCCTTTTACAAGTAGGGCTAAGGGGCTCAGGGGCTCAGGTCACCGTAGTTCATTTCTGATTGTAGAAAGGGAAGATGGAAGAGGGGAAGTAGAGAGACTAATATTTTTTTTTTACAAAGGGGACGGCCGTTGCAGAAGACCGTTGATGGAGAGCAGGAGTGCTGATGGAGAGTACCATTTGTGGAGACAGACCGTAGTGGTCAGTTGTAGTAGCGGCAGAGCTTGCTGATGTTGACTGGTTCCTTGAACTGATTGCCATCCAAATCTGCCATTCTAATGGCGCTTCCAGAGAAGATCTTTTGTACGACATAAGGACCAGTCCATGTGGGAGCCCACTTACCCAAGGGATTGAACTTCTTCGGGAGGCGTACTTTGAGCACCAAATCTCCTTCTTTAATGTCTATCGGTTTCACTTTCTTGTTAAAGATATCTGTGGTCCTTCTCTGATAGGCTTTGATGTGTTCCATAGCTTTGAGTCTCCTTTCGTCTAGAGTAGCTAATTGATCATTGCGACTACGGAGCCATTCTACTTCATTTACTTGATTCTCGAGCAACACCCTTAAGGATGGTATTTCCAATTCGATGGGTAGGACTGCTTCTATGCCGTATGTAAGAGTGTAAGGAGTTTCACCGGTGGCGGTGCGTACTGATGTTCTGTAGCCCCAGAGTGCCAAGGGTAACTTGTCGGGCCAATCCCTTCCTCTTATGGCCATTTTTCTGATAATCTGCTCGACAGTCTTGTTAGCTGCTTCGAGTGCTCCGTTGGTCTGAGGATAATACGGGGAGGATTTCTTCCTTTCTATCCTAAATTCAGTGAGTAATCGGGCTGTCTCTGCTTCGAAGTGGCTACCATTGTCTGATATAATCAAATTCGGGACACCATAGCGGCACATAATATTCTCTTTGATGAATTGCGCTACCCTCTTAGAATTCAACACCTTGTAAGATTGGGCTTCCACCCATTTGGTGAAATAATCCACAGCCACTAGTACGAATTCATGACCGTTGCTTCCTGCTGGATGAATTTTACTGATGATATCAATGCCCCATGCTGCGAATGGCCAAGGAGTGGTCATACTGTAGAGGTCGTGAGGCGGAATGTGGTTCAAGTTGGAACATACTTGACACTTGTGGCATTTTCTGACCCATTGGATGCAATCTGTCTCCATTGTGATCCAGTAGTAGCCCAGGCGAGTAATCTTCTGTCGGAGAATTCTTGCATTCATATGCGGGCTGCATAACCCATTGTGTACCTCCTCCATGATGGTTTCGGCTTTCTTGCTTCCCACACATAAAAGTAGGATACCGTCATAGTGCCTATTGTATAAAGCATTATCTAGTAGTATGAACTACCCTGCTAGCCTCTTTAGCACTTGAAGGCTCTTGGCTTTAATGTTTCCTTCGAAGGAGGTCTCCCCATGCTTAAGGAACTTGTAAATTTACGCATACCACTGATCTTCAACTGCCTCTGACTGAGTTTGGATTTCACAACAATATGCAGGATTTTATCTTCGGCCAACTCTTAAAGGCTTGACTGATCTCCCTTCAGGGATTTCTACCAGCGACGCCAAGGTGGCTAGTGCGTCGGCGAATCTGTTTCTGTCTCGTGGGAGATAGTGAAATGTGACTTCTTGGAATTGTCCGTTTAGTTCATCCATGTAAATTTGGTATAACTGCAAGTAGGGGTCCACAGTCTTCCATTTCTTTGCCGTATGGTTTATAATCAGAGCCGAATCACCGTATACTTCCAACTCTTTTACATTTCTCTCTATGGCTGCTTCTAAACCTGCTATGCATGCTTCATATTCAGCAGCATTGTTGGTGGTTGTAAAGTTCAACTTTATTGCTATTGGCGTGGTGTTCGTCTTTAGGATCAACTAGAAGAAGCCCCACTCCGTTGCCTCTTTTGTTTGCGGCCCTGTCAAAGAATAGCTGCCATTTGTCCGCAGCTTCCACCTCGAAAATACCATCGTTCGGAAATTCGGGGTCCAATCCTCGTTCTTCGGTGCTTGGAGAATCTGCTAACTGGTCTGCCATAGCTCTCCCTTTAACTGCCTTTCTTGGAACATAAGTGATGTCGAATTCTCCCAGAAATACTGACCACTTGGCGAGTCTCATGGATATTGATGGTTTATCGAACAAGTACTTGATCGGGTCCATTTTTGATACTAGCCATATGAGGTAAGATACCATGTAATGCTTGAGCTTGGAGACTACCCATACCAGTCCAGTACATGTCTTTTCTAATGCTGAATAGTTGAGTTCACTGCCTTGTAACTTCCGACTGACAAAGTATATGGCGTTTTCTATCCGAGAATCCTTGGCTTCTTGTGCCAGCATGGCTCCGACGGCGGTGTCTGTTACCGTTAAGTATAGCAGTAGCGGCTTCTCCTTGTGTGGCGGACGTAGGATTGGGGTATTCACCAGGTACCTTTTAATCTGCTCAAAGGCCACTTGGCAATCGTGATTCCATTCGACATTGGCGGCTTTCTTCATTAGCTTGAAGATCAGTTCACATACTGTAGTCAACTGGTTGATGAATCGACTGATGTACTGTAGTCTGCCCATGAATGCTTTGACCTCTGTTTCTATATGGGGTGGCTTCATATCCATAATTGCATGAATCTTTCTTGGGTCGGCTTCTATTCCGCGTTCCCTGACCATGTATCCTAGCACTTTTCCTCGAACAACCCCGAACGTGCACTTAGCAGGGTTCAGACGCATGGAGTGTTCCCTCAGTCTGTTGAAGAACTTCCGTAAGTCAATTAGGTGTTGACCGTTGGAACCTTTGGAATGTATAATCATGTCGTCTACGTAGACCTCGATTTCCTTATGAATCATGTCGTGAAATAAGGCAGTCACAGCCCGTTGATAGGTAGCCCCAGCATTTCTAAGCCCAAATGGTATTAGGGTGTAGCAGTACGTTCCCCATGGTGTGGTGAAAGTAGTCTTTTCTTGGTCTTCCTCGGCCATCTTGATTTGATTATACCCGGCGAAACCATCCACAAATGACTTGACTTCATAGTTAGCCGTTGCGTCTACTAGCATGTCGATGTTGGGAAGCGAAAAATCATCCTTTGGACTTGCTTTGTTAAGATCACGGAAATCCACACAAACTCTGACTTTGCCATTAGCCTTCCTTACTATAACGATGTTTGATAACCACGTCGGATACTCAATCACCCTTATGAAACCCACTCTGAGTAGCTTCTCAATTTCTTCTTTCACTTGCAGAGACCATTCTGGCTTGATGCGGCGAAGCTTCTATTTTACCGGCTTGGTGTCTGGCGCTATCGGAATTCTGTGCTCTACGATGGAATTGTCCAGCCCCAACATATCTTTGTAAGACCATGCAAATACGTTGACATACTCCTTGAGTAACCCAATCAGTGCTTCTCGCTCTTCGCCTTGAAAGTAGCTTCCAATCTGTGTTTCCTTTGGCTCATCATCTGTCCCCAGATTCACACATGTTAACACCTCATAGGCAGCTTGGGCTCGGTTTTCCCTTTGATTAATAACCTGCTTTGAGATTTCTCGGATGTATTCGTTATTAAGTTTGTCTGTGTCTGCATTTTTTAATGAATCGTTATTAACTATTTGTATATCATTAGATTGATTAGTTAATTTATCATTTATAAGAGCGGCTATGGCGGGATACTCGGAAAGGTCGAGATTTTCATTTAGAGCGAAGGGAAAGATAGCGTTAGCGACCATTTCATAGTCTTCTGACGTGAGGTCGTTAGACTTGGAAGAAGACTCGAATTCATAGGTAAAGACATCGGACCTAGACGACCTAGACGACTTTGGTGAGCTAACAGGAGACTCGATAGGGGAGGTTATAGGGGGAGCAGTCAGTCCAAGCTCCTCGATCATGAAGTCTGTTGTTGCTATGGGCCCACCATATGTGCACCAATTCTTCAACTTGTCAACCATTGGTGAGACCAACGTCCTTGGATCGACATTGTTTGTCTGGTCTTTAATCATGGATACGAAGTTGTCGAAGGATGATAAGCATGCGGTGTTTGGAGATAGATTATATAATGACAAAGAGTAATAAGGAAAATAACTATCATTAATAATTTCTGAAGCACAATCCGAGTTAATATCGGGTGCCTCGCCATCTGCCACAGTCATTTCGGTCAGATTGGCGAGGTCTGTCTCGTTTCTAACTCTAATGAGAGCTTCTCTAGGGTCCTCTACTTGACCATTATGTATGAGTTCTTGAATAAGAGTCTTTAGAGCGAAACAATCTTCAATGTCATGACCGGTGACTTGGTGGTAATCACAAAACCTTTCTTGATTGCCGTCCGGGCGGGGATGGTATCTTTCTAACGGTTGAATCATCCTCATTGCTATCAGGCCATTGTACATGACATCCAGGGTGATTTGTAATTGTTCGAAGGCATCCATCAACTCTAGCAAGCCTATCTTGTCGGCATTGACCATATTTACACCTCCATTGTTTGGTAGAGGGTTTGCTACGTTGTTTGGATCTTTGGGCTTCTCAATCTTCCCATCGGCTATGAGCTTTTGGATGGCACGCTTGAGTTGGATGCAGTCGTCGGTGACATGTCCGATGTGCTTATGATACTTGCAAAACTTGGTTGCATCAAGAATGGCTTTCTTGTTGAATGGTTCATAGCTCTCAAGTGACTTGATTAAACCCTTCTTTATTAACACCTCAAAGACTTTGCTAATAGGCATGCCAAAGTCATCGAAGTGATCATCCTTTCGGGGAAAGCTGTTTGTAACCGCTTGGACATCAAAGGCGGAGTTGTCTTGGACCATGCTTACTTGACCGGCGACCTCTTTAGATCTAGGAGCGGTATTTGTCGGAGTTTTGTAGCGGAAGGAAGAGTTTCTCGTTTTGGCAGTTTCTTTAACAACACCAGTAATGCCAGCTTCGTGTCTGACCCCAGCATCGACCATTTCTCGCAGATCAGGAAAGTAACCATTGCCAATTGCCACCCTAAGCTCGGGCAACAAGCATTTGAAGAAGATTTGATTTTGTTCCTTTGCTTTAGGAGGGTATTGAACTTCTGCTAACTTGTGATTCCACCTCTTGTAGAAGTCATAGATAGGCTCGCCGGGCCTCTGCATTGTGTTCTCTAAATCATTATGGTTGACATGCTAATCTAGGTTTGACTGATACTTCTTGCAGAAAGTAGCGGTGATTTGTTCCCATGTCTCTCGTTCGGAGGGATCCAAACTCAAGAACCAACGGAGAGCGATTCCGTCCAAGGTGGTGTGGAAGACTCGGGCCATTTGCTCGTTGGTGCAGTCACGGGCTCTCATGGCTAGCACATAACTATCAAGATGAGTCTTGGGACAAGTAATACCATGGAACGTAGACACCTTCGGCATCTTGAAGTCTCTAGGTAGAGCACCCACATTGCTTGGGTCAATAGTTTTGACTATCGGAGCGGATTGCTTGGAGACCGTGTCGGATAGCTTGTGGATCTGTTCTTGCATGGCAACCACAAGAGGGTGATTGGAGAAGTCTGTGCTACCATAGGCTTGAGTAGCGAGAGGAGCAGTGGAGATTGTAGGTACGACGACACCGATGCTCAACGGTAGTGAAGGCGGTGGCAACTTGGTAGAGGACAAGTAACTACCCATCAATTCTGGTGACGGCTCATATGGACCCTTGCTGGAGGTTGCTTTAGTACCGAAATCAGGAGGAGGAACCCTTTGGTAGTTGGGTACTTTGAGAGGAATAGCATCATCATTGGCGGGGTAGGTCATAGGCACTGTCTCGTCTTCGACTAGAATAGCCTCCCTATTATGGAAGCTAGTTGCTACGCCTTTCTTCTTCATTTCAGTATGAAGATGATCTTTGAGCTCTTGGTTGACCCTTTCTAGAGACTTGCTTCGATCCTCAAGCATGGAAATCTGTAGCATGAGGTAGGTGAAGAAGGCATGGAGAGGTGGCGTAATGTCCGAGGGATTGATACTGGCGGCGATCTCTGGATCGGCAGAAGAGGAGACTGGCGGAGTGGAGACACTAGGAGTGGTAGGCTCTGATGATGGAGACATCGTTGATGCAGAGACTGATGACTGTTGAAGACGACCACCGGAACGGAACCAACCTTGCTTCTCTATAGAGGTAGCGGACGAGAGGTTTAGGACGGGACAAGGCTCATGCAATGTATTTTGTTATTTACAAAACATTGTATTATTAGTCCTAATGGTTGGAAGGGGTACCCCTTTTTGGGTTACTATCTACAAACCTGGATCAGTGGAGGTCATCACTACGTCTATAGACTCCTCATTTTTCACCTGTATTGCACCTCCCACACGGACAATTTGGGCGAGGGTCATATAGGGCAAGCGACTTCCACCGACATAACGGATCTTAGCGACTAACCCTTGTTTAAAGGCATTTAACGTAACGTTTATGTTACTTCCGTTAAGTTTTTAACGAGTTGAGATCCTTGTACAAAGTATCACTCGGCTTACTATATGCACATCTTTGTAGGGAATTTCATTTTTTTGTGCTCTTTTCTCTCGAAGGATCTCGACTCATTAAAGACTTAAAGGATGACGGTATGAACGACACATTAATTGTCTATAAAGAAAAGCTAGTCAAACCAACCGGTCAATCTTTGGAGTGTCCTAGACTCTGTGAGTGGATGGTTTCGAAATGAACAAGGTATTAACCTCGACTGCTTCAAAAGTGAAAACAGTGAGTTAGATAGCCCGGGTGCCATGAAGATAGAGGCGACAGGATCACCAAAATCTGTGCACTCAGCGGAGTATCCAGTAGGGTGTGCAGTGTGACACGGACCTAGTGGTAGTGTGTGGACAAAAATAGTTAAAAAGGGTACAATAGGAAACGGTTAAGATATTAACGCACTAAAGTACAAGGGAGGCAAACATGTACAAGAGATAAAGTACAAGGGGGAAAGAAACAAGTAAGTACAATCATGATATTGATGAAAGTTTGACCCTCTTTGATTGAAGACGTTCAAAGCTAGTCCCCAGCAGAGTCGCCACTGTGAATACCCCTTTCCGAATGCGGGCGACGCACGGGAAGTATTTCTTTTATTATCTTTATTTATTTTTTCTATGGGATTAGGATATTCAAATTGGCATTTAACTTATTAAGAGTCGCCACGTTGTTTTTATCAAGCTAAAACATTGAGAAAAAGCTAACAAAGAGGGTTCGGGGGTCAGGTTACGACAAGAGAAGAATATCAAGTTATCACTCCTATCGCCCAAGAAATCGGACTTTCTATCATGATGAATGTGTTAGTAGTGTGTTAGTGATTGATACCGGATCCGAAGATTGCCTACGTTCTTCTCGTGATGAGAAGCCAGGTCAGCGTAGTTCGCACATAATCGGAATAGAGAGAAGAAGCGGGATCATGCATAATGAAGGGGGAGGAGAAAGAATCATACAAGATGATCACATCCTAGAATAATGATTATACCATTGATAAGATCAATGTGTAGTCCTCATATTCATCATTGGAGATTTACTGATCATGGGAATATTTACCTAGAGTTTAGGGTTTAGAAATAGTTCCTAGATCTCGTCGATCATCATCGGCTATGCATTATAAGTAGGGATTAGAACATTAGATCTAGCATGTTATGCATGGGATAAGCCATAGATCTAGCATAATAATAAGAATATCATGAAACATGTATGAAATAACACATAAGCATGAAGATCGCCCTAGACATAGAGCATATTATGAATTCTAGCAAGGACATGAAGAACACATTATGAATCACAAGAATATAGGTGTATAAACATAATGAAACTAGCATAAATCGGATCTAAACTAAGAAAACATGATAAATTCTCACCAATCTTGACAAGAACGAAGTCGAATCTCTCGCGCGGATTCGCTGGACCTTCGGGATTGCTAGAAAGGCTTAGAGAGAGAGTTCTGCCGTCAGTTTAGGCTGTAGAACTCAGGGGAGAGAATTGTGTCGAATTAATGAGCCGAGGTCACCTATTTATAAGATAAGTTGACCTGGAAGTAGTGGCCGCCCAGCCGGTCCAAGGGATTAGCACGGTTTTTGAGGCTCTGATCAATCTGGACTCTGGAGAACTCCTAGATAACGTCTATCTTCGATCCCTCATCCGATCAGTCGAGAATATCTTCTTATCTGGGCTTTTCGGGAAATCTTGTATAAGTCCTGCGCAGTTCGTAAATACCTGGGAGGTCCCTGTGAGTTCTAGAATGTCTAATAACTCATTTTCAGGTTGGGTACTAACACTTGTTGGGAGGTGAAGTGAATTGCTTCTTGCCAAGGGAGACCTTCAAACTTCAGTGTAGCCCCTATAGTGCCACTATTGATTATAGGTGGAGCAAGAAAGGCATATCCTTGATTGGAGGAACAGGCACGAGCACACATAACATGAAGGCTTTTTGACAATCCTCTTGAGAGACTTTGAGGATATTCTCACACATCTTTCTTGAGCGTAGCCCCTATGGCTCATTAACTGTCTAATGAAGCAAAATAATCTCTCGTTCTTGAGTCACATAGCCCTTAGGGCGTCATCATTTGTAAAGAAAAGCAAGAGGCTCGTCCTCGTGTGGGGAACAATCATAAGAGGACATGGCAAGAGCTATTCCATTTCTCGGGAAGCCTTCAGCATACTGTAAGGGCACATGCTTGGAGAAGCTTGAAAACTGAGTCACACGTTGTTGCCATTTGCTGCCCAAACCAATTGACTCACTGGGGACTATTTGTGCAACCTCGTACCCTTCAATGATGGGCTCGTTCTTGGATGGATCTTGGTTACCATGGGGCTTCTTTCTTATGAACCCAATACTGCACATTGTTGGAGAAAACTCTTACTTCAATAACCCCAAACAACCTTTGATTGTGCCGTATTTTATCGAGCCTTTTGCAATTCCAAAGTTGACTCGGTGGGGAATTGACTTGCTGAGGAGATTCAATGTAGAACTTGTCTTCTTTAGAGGCCGGAGATCTCCATTTCTCTTTCCCTTCTCTCTCTCACTCTCTCATTTTTTTTTATGACGCACCCTATTTTTTGCCTAGACTGCCCTTTCGGGTTTTCAATCTAGCGGGCATCTCTTTTGCGTTTGCATTTTTGACTCGATTAATGAGGAAGTGTGCATTGACTCAAGCTGAGGATGAGAGACATGTGATTTTGCTGTGGAGACCTTTTATCACTATTGATGAGTGACATTGACTTGACTAGGGGAGTAGCCCCTAGTATTGACATGTATTTTTATTTATTGAATGACTTACGAAGGCAAGTAAGTCATTAAGAGAGAAGAGAAGGAAAGCCCCAATTTGATTGCAAGAAACTGGGAGCGTCGCTGAAAGGTAAGAAGTCCCTAGACTCGACAAGGAACGCAAAGCGATTCCAAATCTAAGAAAGTTATTCAATCTTGAGGTGATTAATTCGTTGGCAAATGACTCGTACAAAGATGTCTTGACAAGTTCGAGATGAAGGCCAATCACCATAACGCACTAGGGCTAAACATATCTTCTTTCTTGCATGAGACCGGACCCGCAGGTTGCCTACGTTCCTCCAGTGTAGAGGCTCAGGTCACCGTAGTTCTTGTGAATACTCCATTCTTCGTGATGGAATTGTTGCTTCGTCGTGATGGTTGTCGATGTAGCTTCGTCCTTTGTTGGTGGATGATGATGTTGTTGTGTGAACTTCTTTGAATGGGGGGGGGGATTTTTTTTTTTTTTTTTTTTTTTTTTTTTGGGCTCTAACTTTTGCCTAGGTTGTTTTGAAGAGTCAACCTAGCGAGCTTTTTTCTTTTTTTTTTTTTTTTTTTTTTTTTAATCCTCCTTTGAAAACTTTGCTTTATTTCTCCATGGTTGTCGCTCCACCTTTCTTTGTCGCTTGATGTCTTGGATTTGATGTTGTCGCCTTCGTCACGATGTTTAGCCCCTAGGTGTTCAAGTGATGACCTTCTTTCTAAAACTTGTCTAGACATTTTTTCATCATTTCGCCAAGAATTAAATTGAACAACTTGAAAGAGTGTATGAGGACAAGAACAACTTTTATTGGGACCGACTCAAACTTTAACATTGACGAGAAGGAAGAAAATTAATGCACACAAAAGAGGACTTTTGACCATTTTTTTTTATATCCTATTTCTAGGTAGAGAAAGAGCAACGGAGATTACTGTCGTCGTCCTTGTCGTTGTGGTTCTCCTTGTGGCATGATCTCTTGTTGAAGCCCCATTTCAAAACCAAGCCTCTTCTTTGATGAGTTCTTGCATGTTGTCACTCTCTAACGGTTGCTCTTCACCCACAGTAAATTCACCATTGTCGACCAAATCTTGGATGATGTTACGGAGGACAAAGCATTCCTCGGTAAGATGACCACTATGTTGGTGGTAGTTGGACCATTCATCATACGCATGAATTTTACGTATCGTCTTCGGCTTATACCCTTCCAAAGGCTTAACCTTTCCCATTGCTACCAAGGCTTCAAATGCTTCGGCTCGGGTTACTCCTAGGAGAGGAGTGAAAATTCGGTTGTTGGCGGCACCCTTTTGACTTTTGAGGGACGAACAACTTGAGCATGTTTTACCATTGACCTTTGCCTTGTTTTCGGTGAATTCTTGCAGACGGGCTTTGAGTTTGGAAACCTCTTTCTCGTGAATTTTCCTCTCGAGATCAAAGTGGGCTCGCCACAAATCGTCTTTTCGGTGGGCATCCTCGGTAAGTCTATCCATATGTTCCCTCATGGCTCTCATTATGTTGAAGATCCTTTCGTTGGACACGGAAATATACCCACCATTGTTGTTGTTGCCGTTGGAAGCCATTGGACCTATTGAAAGAGCACGGTTGATCTTAGGATGGCCCCACAAACACTTTTTGAATAAAATAAATTAACCCACAAACAGGAAAACACACAATCACAAAAGGAAAAATGATTTTTATTTTATTTTTTTTATTTACAAAAGTCGGAAGGACGTAGTCCTTTTTGGGGTTTCTAGAAAAATAGTGGAATCGTCACACTAGTATATAGACCTTCTCGCGGTCCCATATACTCATCGGATTCCACCATGCTTGTGATACCTACATGTGGCGGGATTAAACTAAATTAATGTCATAAAGCATACATGCGGGGACGGAGTTTTATTTCGTCCATAATAACCACTTGGGGACGGAGTTTTATTTCGTCCATAATAACCACTTGTTTCTTTTGGAAACGGCATGTATGTTTTGATGACATTAGTTTAGGGAAATCTCGACACATGAAAACCGACTTGGTCACGGAGTGTTAGACCCTAACTAAAATTGTGTTGGCTTGTGCTTGGTTAAAGAGAGGCTTAAGGGTCACCCCCGGCATGTAGTCATGAACTACGCCACGGGTTAAGGTTTACCGCTTCGAAAGAGTCAAGGTCGGGTGGAGCTTGAAAATCTCTAGGACGGGCCTCGACGGGTTTGGGGTTGGACTTGTGCGACTAGATATTGAGCAATTCATAGGAATATGTGCATGTAGTGTGAGGTCAAGCCAAGTGACAAGACAATTTTTTTTTCAAAGAAAGAAAGAAAAACAAATAAACACGTATTTACAACTTTCGAATCACCCGTGTGACCGATAAAATAAACAGAAAATTAAAAACTGTCTTGTGCAGGCCCGGTGCCCACACACTGTAACTATGTCCATTCTGTTCACTGTTTCTGTTATGAAAAATGGCCCAGAAGCGCGCGCATTGGGCTGCCACTCGGGAGGCGCGTGCGGTAGACAAAGAGGGGCAGAGGCGCCCAAATCTGTGTAAAACCTGCAAATTCATGGGTTCAAGGGACTACCTTGAGCCTAAATAATAAAACTTTCCCCTGCAGTAATTGTTAGCACAGAAACATGAAATGGAAGGAGAAGAAGGAAGGCGGGCGATTCTGGTAATGGGGGTCGGACGCGCGCGCTCTAGGCCAAGAAGACCAGAGGCGCGCGCTTCCAACCATTTTTACCAGAATGCCCAGAAAACAAAATAAAAGAACACCAAAAGCAGAAACGCAAGTTTAACCCTCTAAATTATCCCCAGCGGAGTCGCCACTGTAGATACCCCGGGAAAGCCCACTGTCGTGACCCGAAAACCCGTCTCTATTTTCTTGGTATTTAATATTAATTATGTGTGCATTTTATATTTCATAAATTTTATGTCTAGCATTTAATTGATCAATTGTGCTAAGTGTGTAGTGAGGGATTTATTTGGAAATTTGGGTGGAAGGGTTTATGTGTTCAATATCCTAATAGAGGGGTTAAATGGGAACCTTTTCAAATAATCCTCACCAACTCCCTCCCTACTCCCTCACTCCTACACTCTTTCTCCCTCACTTGGCAGCACACACACACCTCCTTTCCCCCCCCCATCCGAATTTCTCCCTCTCTCTACTCCATTTGAAGAAAGGTAAACTCCCTCCCTCTTTCCCCCTTTTAGTCATCATTTATTCATTATTTCTTGTCGCTCATTTTATGAAAATTGTTTAGATCGTCGCTAGGATCGTGTAGAGCTAAAAATATTTGAATTCCGTCATCTTTCGTAAAATCCAAGTAAGTTGTTTTTCCCCTATTTTTATGCTAGAATGTTCATTACTTGGTTGAATGAAACTTTGGTGATATATTTGATGTTTTGGTTGAGTTTAGAATTTATTTGGATTTTTGGTTGAAATTGTGATAATGTGATTGTTGGGACTAAATCTTGTTTTGGGTTGATAGATGTTGGTTCTTAAGTCTCTTTTAGACTTGTATATGTTTGGGGTACTTTAAAATGCTAGTAGAAATGATGAGGAAAGATTAGTGTTTGGAAATGGTAAGAATAGCCTTGAATCAGCCCAGTTTCTGCCCAGAAATCATTGCGCGCGCCCGCGTGGGTTGCGCCGAGCGCCCGCTCGCTTGGTCTTCAAGCGCCCTCGCGCGCTAGTGAGGAGCGCCCGCTCGAATTACTTTTCATGCCTATTTTCTTCTGGCCACTGGAGCGCCCGCGTGGTACCTTCCATGCGCCCGCTCGCCTGTGTGAGCGCCCGCTCGCCCCCCTGTTCTGAAACTTATTCTTTGTTAGTTTAAGACTAGATTTCATTCTTGGTCTAGGTTTTGGGTACCACTCTTGTTGGTCCAATTGGTCATTGTGGAATACTTTAGTGTGGGAATTGGTTCCTTTGTGAACATTTGTGATATGGAATTTGATTTATTATTGTTTGGGATTTATGGAGCACTTTATAATGTGTGATTGATTTTATTTCATCTTCTTGGTGATTATTTGGTATGGTTCCCTACTTTGGAACCATTTTGTGTTTATTAAGCTAGTATTCATTACATAATGCTTATTTGAAAGTCCAGCTGGTATTTGTGTTCGAGTCAGGCAGTGGGGAATATTATAATGGCACTAGCCAAGTCCAGTATAGTATCGACCATTGGTACCTTTTTCCCCACTCCAGTGGGTCATGGATGGGAAGAGCTAGCTCCCTCGTGTGTGCATTTATTAGCTATTTTGGGTTATGACTTCGTGTCATTTTCCCCTTTTCACTTTTGGTTCCGGTACCGGGTTATTATCTTCGGCTGTTATGCTACTGTGAAGATTTGTTGATTGATTGAGGCTGCGCAGCAATTGTCCTATCCGTTTGGTGAAACCTTGGCTTATATCCTTTGTTAATTGTTTATTTTCCGCTGCTATCTGTTAACTGCTATTTGCTAAGTGCTATATGAAATGCTATATGAGATGTATTTTGTTTATTGCATCATAACATGTCATGTAGTTGCATTAGTAACTTATTGAGATTTATCTCACCCCCTTTCCTTTTATCTTTGTTTTTCCTTAACCCCCCCCAGGAGCAAAGTAATAGGCTCGCTGATCACGAGGAGGACGTCGAGATTGTTGGTAGCTTTTTGGGAAGGTTGTTTTTGGTTGGCATTATATAAATGTATAACCTTTGGGATAGTGTTACCGAACTAATGACGTCATTTAGGGATTGTAATATTTTGGTATTTTTAGTGTAAGCTTGTGGAGCTCACACTAGTTGTATTATTTTGTTGGTAACAATGGATTTCTAAAACTTTGTGTTTTACTTTTAGTATTTGAAAAATGAATTTTTATCTTCATTATTTTGGGGTTTTAAGTATTAAGTCGACGTCCAGCTCGCAAGTTCCCGGCCCGCGGGGTCGGGGTCGCGACACCCACTACTTGGCTAGAGCGGTGAATTATCCTAGGATGTCTATTTGTGTTTTAATTGTTTAGAGTCGACACCTATGTTATTAAGGAAACATAAGAAAAACCTAGAAATAGCTTAGTTTATGTAAAAAACCAGAGATTCGGGAGAGAAGGGTTCGGGGGTTAGGTGACGGAGTGGGAAGTACTTAAACACCCACTCCGCCCCACTTATGCGGGTCTTGCTACAATTGATGTTCTAATGCTAAAAAGTCCTTATTTTATTAAATAGTGCTAAAATTTACAATGTAAAGAAAAGGGGAAAATAAAAGGGAAATGAAAGAGAATTATTTTATTGATTGATTTAAGCTAAAGATTACATGTAGCAATTACATTAATATGAAAAGGGGGAAATTAAAGTAGAGTTGGAATGTAGGGAGATAACCTTAACTAACTTCAATATGTGAAGTAGTAATGTAGGTCAAGTCCCATTTGATGGGGATTGCATACATTAAAAAGACATGTAAAATAAAAGAGGAGTAAATTGTACCTTAGAAAAAAGGAACTTCAAACTTTCACTTGAGAAGAGTTTGTGTAGAGTTATGTTGCTTGAATAGGATTCTTTGTCAAGAACTCTTGGAAAGAAATGTGTATAGTGTATTTGTGAAGAAGTTTCAAGTCCAAGAACTTGTGTATAGTTTTTGTAGAGAATATGAAGTTGAGTCCTTTTCTAAGGTAAAAAGAAGAGGTTCTTATAGGTAGAAAAAGGAGGGAAAAAAGCTTTTCTAACCAATAAGAAAATAAAGAAAATTAAATAATAAAGAGAAAATCAAATAATAAATAAAAGAAATATTTTGTTTTAAAGAAAAGGCTAGAATAATGGGATTGGAGGTTACAAAACCAGGGGGGATGAATGTGGAGGTAAAAAGATGTTTTTGTGATCAAGAAAAAGGAGGGAAATAAGGTGCAATTCGTTACTTCCAAAGTGGGAATTTTGGTCGCGAGAGACGCGCGCAGCCCACTAGCAGTGCCGGATGCGCCCGCGGGTGATAAATGACAGAAAGACAGAAATGACTCTAAAGTTAACTTTGTTATGCAGTTTAGTCCAAAACTAACGGAATCAGTTAGGAACTTAACCGAAATGACAGAAAGTAACAAAAATAAGTTAAATAAAAATACTATGTATGCAATCGGGGTGAGAGGTCCAAGGCGGGGTGTCTACAAGAATAAATCATTTTGATGAAGTGTTCACATCGTTTGAAATTCATCAAAGATGAGACTTGTGTTTGCTAAGAAATTAGTGGGAGCATAGTCTAATTCCTAGTCTTGTATATGTGGTTGACATATAATTCATTTTGAAAGAGTTTCTTAAATGAAAGACTTAGGAAGAGGCCGCTTACATCCTTGGAATTAATATCTATTGAAACAAATCTAGAAAGTTGATTGATTTGTGTCAAAGTACTTATAAAGACAAAGTACTGAATTGTTCAGTCCGCAAGACTCTTGGAGAAGAACTTGCAAAGTTGTCTAATGACACTATTCTTGTCAAGACTTAGTCTTATTGGAAGACTAATGAGCAAGAATACATGATTAGGATTCCATGTGCTTCGGCAATTGGATCTATCATGTATGTCATATTATGTAATTAGACGAGATAACTCGTATACTCGGAGTATGATGAGTACAAACTAATCATATCCTAGTGAAAGTCACAAGATAGTGGTCAACAATGTCCTTATGTACTTGAGAAGAACTAAGGATGCATTCTTGATGGTTGTTGACATGGGAGATGATCTAATAAATGGTTACATAGATGCATGCTTCCACATCGACAAGGGTAATTTAAATCGCAGAATAAACATATGTTTAAAGTAGGTGCTATTAGTTAGAATAGTTCCAACCAAATACACTATAAATTATTTTACAAATAAAATTGAGTATTTAGTTAAAAGAGTTGTAACTAAGGGAGTTGTTTGAATATAAATGTTATTAGTAAAACTAGAAATAGTTTCTAGTACTACTAATCCTATGGACCTCCGTTGTGAAATAATTGTTATTGCACAAGCTAAGGTGCCAAAGGCTCATCTATGATCGAAACACACACTTAGACGTTTCCATCTCTACGAGAAATCGTTGATATGGGAGATGTCAAAATATGCAAAATACTTTATGATGATAACAAGGATAATCTTCCTATATAAGATTCTCCACATGCTGTTATGATGGTCATAAGCTAAGCTCAATTGTATTGGATACGGATTGATTGGGCCTAGTTCAAGTGGGAGATTGTTGGAAATTATGCCCTAGGACCTTGAGAAAGGCCTTGCGTTACATCATGTTCTCATTTGTTATGGAGATAACAACCCTGGATTATTATATGTTTTACATGTTTATTATAATAATCTCCGTCCCTAGTACTTATGAAGAACTAGTATAAGTTTAATTGATGATCATATGATGATCATGTGTATGTGATACAAATTAAACTTATGGGTACTTGTTGGAGAACAAGTACTGGACATGACCCACCTATGAGATTTATGTCATGGTCAGATGTCATAATTAAATCTCATATAGTTATATCATTTATCCTTAGACCTGAGATTATCATAGTCTTCCACATGATGAACATTATGTTTGACGTACTCAAACGCTACCCCTAACCGGGTGGTTATAAAGGCTACGATTGACATAATCGGATTCATGTAGGGAAGTATGATAAGTCATGGGATTTGTCCCTCCCTCAAGAGAGATATCTGCTTGGCCTCTCGATGAGTGAGATTGATGATAGTGTACGGCCGTACCCAAATGAATTGAAGTGTTCAATGTCATTTGCTCATATCAATCTACTCGGGATCGAGAAAGCATTGGACAACATAAGTTGACGTGGACCATGACTTATGTCCAATATGATATCGCGTGACAAAAGGATTGTGATATGTTCTATAAGGATGAACGAACTTTTTATAAGTTATATTAATTGGGTAGTCATGATGGCTTGCTAGAGTCCGCTCATGATTTATGGGTTTGACCTTGGTTAGACTCATTGCCAACTTAATATAATCCTATGGGGTCACACACAAAAGGACGAATTGATCAAAAGGCTAAAATTGGATCAAGCTGAAAATCTGGCAGGTTCGGCCCAAACGGCACGACACTGCAGCTTTATGAGCACGACCGTGCCGGATCACAAGCTCGACCGTGTCATTATTCGCCAAGGGAGATTTTGGTCGGCACCATTGGCACGGCTGTGCCACTTTGTGAGAACGACCGTGCCAGACCTCCTGAAGTCAGTTTTGGCCAGTTAATTGGGTGACGGGATTTAGCTCTTCTAGTTCATTAAGGGTTAATGACTAGGGATTATAAATACATATTTTCACCATCCATTAAACTAATACAACCTAGTATGTTTGAGAAACATAATTTTTGATCCAAGATTGTGAATCAAAGATCAAGAACGCAAAATTCATATAGCCTTTGAAGATTAGAAAAGTGTGTTTTCTAATGGGTCTAGCAATCCAGATCTAGAATTGTTCTAGATATTCGTCCGCGTGTGGATACACATAGAGGATGTTTGATTTAACATCTCAAGTTCATGTTCCTGTGATCCTGATCTGAAGAACGCGAAGAACGAGGAGATCAAATCTTAAAGCTTGAAGACTTGTAGATTTGAAGATCCGGAAAATCTAAATGCACAACAACGGTTAGTATTCTAAATTCATCTCGCTATTAATTTAATCATCATGAATGGATCTAGGGGCTTAGGGTTTTGTTGATTTAATATTGCTTTCTTCCGATGCGCATGTTGCCTCAAAACCCAACACTGCCCACATGTGCTTATGAATTTTTTGGGTAAAACTTGAAATTGTACTTGGAAAAGAGTGTTTCTCTCCTTTGTACTTTCAATCCAATTAGCCTAATGTTTTTTTTTTCTCAATGCCTGTCACGACCCGAAAACTAGGCTCTATTTTATTAGTAATAAATAATTATTATTTATTTATTTGCTTATTTATTTATTTAAATTATTATTTAATTAATAATTTATGTGTTTATTTTATGTTTCATAATAATTATGACTAGCATTTTATTTGGGTCCTTAGTGCTAGTGTAGTATTATATGGTCTTGGTTGTAGAAGGAAGTAGTAGAGTTGTGTAGTTTGTGGGGGAGGGGGTCTAAGTGTAAGTTTTGAAATTATCATCTCCCTACTCCTCCTCTTCTCCCTCACTCTTCCCCTTCTCCCTCATCATTCCCAGCCCATTTCTCTCTCTCCCATTGCCAAAGAATGGGTAAGTTTCTCTCTCACTTCTCTCTACATTTCCATCATCTTCCTCTTGTTATTTCTCATTTCTTAAAACATGAATCATGTTTAGATCGTCGATAGGATCGTAGGAAGCCAAGAAATTTCGAGTTCCGGTAACTTTGAGAAAATCCGAGTAAGTTGCTTTTCCCCCATTTTTATGGTAAAGTGTTCATATCATGTTTATATTATGCTTGATGTGTTATATTTGAAGTTTGGTTGAGTTTGGAATTTATTTGGAATTTATTTTGAGTTTTGGTCAAAAAATGGTGATTTTAGGAATGTTGGGTTTGAATCTTGATCTTGGTTGATAAATGGTATTATTTGAGTCCCCATTCTAGTTATAAGTTGTTTTGGGTTCATCTTTATGCTTGGTGGAAGGTTGATTATGTTTGATTTTGGTTGTAATATGAAATGGGTAAGAAAATTGGTAGAAACCCGTTTTTTGGCCGGATTTCGTCCCTCCGGGCAAGGAGGCGCACGCACCATGTTTTGGGAGGCGTGCGCACCCTTTTCTGCTTCGAAAACGCAGCCTTATGACCTATGGAGGCGCGCACATCACTTTTTTTGGAGGCGCGCGCATCCCTCTTTTTCCAGCTTGTCCGTTTTTCGTTCGATCTTCCGGAGGCCATAACTTTCTCATCCGGACTCCGTTTTAGGCGTGTAAACTATCGTTTCGAAGATCTATTCGAGTAATACAAGATGGTATAGTTTGTTCAGTAAGTTATAAGTTTTATACTTCGGGATTTTATTGGGTGTTTGAGGTTAAGAGGAGTCGTATCGATCCATTGTGAACAAGTTTTGTAAATACAATTGAGTGACTTTATTGAGTTGTTATGATAATTTTGGGATATAAGTGAGGACTTCATACTTTGAGACCCTTTAATTGAAAGTTATTTTACTGATCGGATTGATTTTAGAATAAGACTTGGTCTAGGTTTTAGGTGATATCCTATAGTACCTAGAGGGTTGTTCTGGAACACTAAGGTGTAGGGTTTAGTCCAGTCGTGATCATGTTCTAATAAGGGTAACCTTTTGGATTCGTTTGGGTAATTACGGTTTGATTAACCATAAGGTGTATCCATTCTGATTTCCTACTTTGGAATTCCAGGTGTGATGAGATGGTTGAGTTCATAGTCCTAGTATATCTTTATGAGTAAATGTTTAGGGTCATTTTGGTAATAGTCATTGTGCCATTCGTGAGCGACCGTTTGGGCTGTGCTCTTTATGATTTACTTGTGGGTATCATATTTAGGATGTAATTGATACGTGCCTTGTCTTGGAATCATCTTGTTTTAATGATCAATGTTGTTGTGCTCTTTATGAGAAATTCCGTTTATCGTTGTTGTGCTCTTCATGAGAAACTCTTGTTATCGTTGTTGTTAAACTCTTCATGAGTACCCGTTGCATCTTTATGGTGATTATTTGGTATGGTTCCCTACTTTGGAACCTTAAGTTGTTTATTCATGCTAAAATATTATTACTTAGCATTTAATTAGAAGCCCAGCTGGCATATTTGTTGCATCGGGCGATGGGAAAGATTATAATGGCAAAGCCAAGTCCATTATAATGTTGACCATTGTTTTGCCCTTACTATACCCCTTTTCCAGATTGGCCTTGGAAAGGATAAGTTAGCGTTCCTCTGTGAATGTATCTAGCTAACGGGCATGACTTTGTGTCATGGTCCTTGTCCTTTGTGACACTTTTATGGTTATTGGTTCCGGTACCGGGGTTTTCTCTTCAAGCTTTCATGCTGCTATGAAGATGTTGATCGTTGATTATTGAAGCTGCGCAACGACCTTTATTTGGTTCTTTCAGTTGGGTGAAACCTTGGCTATGTATCCACCTATGAGTGTTTATTTCAGCTTTATGTGTTGCATGATGAGCTGGTCGTTATTTCCAACCGGTATGGGACGGTTGGCGATAGGGAGCCTCTCATTTGTTGTTATATGTTTATTTATATGATTGATCATTGGATGTTACTGTTCGACAGCATGTCACTTATTCCGCTGCTATCTGTCTTATGTTAATTGCTATTGGTCATTGCATATTAGCATGTCATGTAGTTGCATTAGTAACTTACTGAGATTTTATCTCACCCCGTTTATTTCCATCTTTGTTTTTCCTTAACCCCCCCCCAGGAGGAAAAGGATTAGGATTCGCGGATCGAGGAGGACGTCGAGAGGATTGAGATTTTGGGGCAGGTTGTTATGGATCGGTTTACATTATTTAAATGTATAACCTTTTGGGGATAGTGTCACCATTATTGACGTCATTAAGAATTGTATATTTTATTCGTTTGTGTATAAGCTGTGGAGCTTATGTTAGATGTACTTTGTTGATTTAAACTTGGATTTGTAAAACCTTGTGTTATCATCTTTTGGTTCAAAATGGAATTTTTTTTAACTTCTATATTTTAGAGTTTTGGTTTTAAGTCGACGTCCAGATCGCGGTCTCGGGGCCCGCGGGGTCCGGGGTCGCGACAGTTGGTATCAGAGCTATGGTCTAGCTCTATATATAAGTATAGGTGGACTAGAATGACCTAGGAGGGTAGATGTGTTCGGAGTGAGTAACGGTTGATGTTTTATGCAGGTAATTGTTCTCAATGGCTAGAAGAAGGACAGATGAAGGTTCTAGTGGGGCTCAGAATCAGAATGATCTTCGGGAAGAAAATCGTGCAGTGTTTCAAGGGAGGTTTGAAGCGGCCGTGGAATCAATTCATGACCAAGGGCCGAGAGGGGAACATGTAGCACCTCCGCGATATGGGTTGGAGCAGTTCTTAAAGTTGAAACCAAGTGAGTACGACGGTGAGCCGGATGTGAAGAAAGCCGAGCTATGGATAGAATCGATGGAGAAAATCTACGATGTCTTTGGTTGCACTGATGACGATAGGGTTCTGTTTGCAGCTTATAAGCTCGTGGGGGCTGCGGAACATTGGTGGAAGGCACTGAAGACCAGTTGGGATGCGACTCTTGTACCATATCCTTGGGAGTGGTTCGTGAGGAAATTCAAGGATCATTTTATCTCTTTAGTAAATCAAAACCGGAAAGAGATCGAGTTCCTCAGCTTGGAGCAAGGCTTGATGTTAGTAGCACAGTACTCGGCTAAGTTCGCAGAGTTAGTCAGGTGTTGTGACTACCTTGTGCGGACCGAGGAGCAGAAAGCGATGAGATTGATCAGGGGTTTAAGGACATCCATTAGGACTCAACTTTTAGCCCAAAGAATTCAACCTTTTCAGGATGCGGTGGATCGAGCCCACTTGATTGAGCAGGATATTGGGGAACACAAAAGGAAGACTGAGATGGTTAACTCGGGTAAGCTCGGAGGGCAGAGTAAGTCACAACAGCAACATTCGGACAACAGAGGTAATTCTGGAGTGCAAACTCGATTCAGAGGGCAACTTCAAGGGCAACCGACAGTAGGAAATCAAGGTTCTAATAAGAGGACACGAAATGGGAAAGTCTGCAGCTACTGTCAGAGGAAAAGACACTCAGAAGAGAAGTGTTGGAAGAAGCAAGGAAAATGTGTGAATTGTGGTCAGTTGGGGCATTTTGTGAGGGATTGTCTTAGGGGCAGATATCAACCATCCGGGAGTGACACTGGTACTTCACAGGGTCAGAAGATGGATGCTTCGGGGAAGCCCAAGGTTTCGGGTAGAGTATTTGCAATCAATCAGCACTCACCAGGTAACGGATAATTTCAGGAGGTATTATTTTGCGTCGTGAGAGCGAGCGCGTGCATTTTAGGATCATCGCATTTATGTGTTTCTGTGCATTTAGTTGCATTTATTTCTTCTGAGTCTTTGACTTATGTGTTGTAGGTGTCTACTCCTATGGAGGAGTTTAGGGTATCTGATGAAGTCTGATGTGCTTAAGTATGGTTATGTCTTACCTGCTAAATTAGCCATGTTGCTATTACAAGATTTTGATGCTACTATTGCTTTAATCTATTGTTGTAGGGGATTTTTATATTCTCCATTTCTAATTTCTTAAAACTGGGTGAGACCGTTCCTTTGCGTAGAGTTATACCTAATTTTTTTTTTCTTAATTGAAATCCGAGTATTTAATTTCGGTCAATTTGTTGGGTGTATTTATCATTCGTAAGATTTTCATTTTCTTTCGAATAGTACCTAGTGTTTGGGGAGAAGCTTGGGTTAAATTGAGTTGTTTACTTGTAGTGCATCTACGTGAGTGCATCGGAATGGATTAGTATGGTGAGGTATACGATTTGTTATGGATGATAAGTTTGTTGTAGGAGTTCCGATCATTAATGGTGGTAAGCGTGTTAAGTTAGAAAGGACTAAGTACATTTTGGGAGAGTAATAATTCCTCAATCTATGTTAAAGGCATTTTGAAATTTTGGTTAGATAGTGGTTCTATGGTCCTAAATCTTGTCTTGGTGGCATTTCTTATTTTGGATTACAAATAAGTGAAGAAAGTTGAGTATAAATACTCGGGCATATTAAAGAATACTATGATTTGGTATTGGGTCAGTTGGAATGTGACTAGCTAATTGGTTTATTATGATGGTAGTACCATTGAGCTTAAATATCATTAAGTCAATAAATGTATGCGTGAGAGCCTAACTGGGGTTAGCTATTGAATTTAGAGTTCGTTGATTTCCTTTGGGTATATGAGCACGGATTATGACTTAAATGGGAGTTAGAGAAAATCTTTTGAAGATGAAATTTGGGTCTTTTTGCGGACTATTGAGTATATTAAATGGTTTAGGCTTCAAGACCAGATTAATGAAGGGATGAGAGTATAACATAGATTTAAGTGGACACTTTGTACGAGAAATTTTGGGGTTTGTATGGTACTATTTATTTAAGGTGTTAACTCAAAGTGAAGACACTATAATGGTAATCCATAGAGATATAGCCATTTCGATGAATATTGTGGAAATAGAAATATCTTTAGCCTTTTTATATTTTAAAAGCTAATTAGGCTCGGGATGGTGATGTTTTGAATTTATGGGAATACTACTAGGTATACGATTTACAAAAGGAAACACCTTTGCAGTGTAATTAAGGTTATGAGTAAGGTGAGCTTGGGATATCTCGAGAGTTATGTTTGGGAGCAATTGGGATTCTCCAATTTTGATTATGGATTCTAATTAGTAGTGAAGGTTATGATTGAAGGAAGTTATGTGCGAGAGGTCGTGGTATTGTGAACATTATTTAGGGTTACTACGTGGTGGTTTAGAAGGGACAATTGAGGAATTTGAGAAATGGCGGAACTATCGTATCCGTAGCTATTGGGTCTTTCGGGTAAGTCTCGTTAAAAATCGGGTCGAATTTTCTTTAAGGGGGAGTGAATGTCATGACCCGAAAACTAGGCTCTATTTTATTAGTAATAAATAATTATTATTTATTTATTTGCTTATTTATTTATTTAAATTATTATTTAATTAATAATTTATGTGTGCATTTTATGTTTCATAATAATTATGACTAGCATTTTATTTGGGTCCTTAGTGCTAGTGTAGTATTATATGGTCTTGGTTGTAGAAGGAAGTAGTAGAGTTGTGTAGTTAGTGGGGGAGGGGGTCTAAGTGTAAGTTTTGAAATTATCATCTCCCTACTCCTCCTCTTCTCCCTCACTCTTCCCCTTCTCCCTCATCATTCCTAGCCCATTTCTCTCTCTCCCATTGCCAAAGAATGGGTAAGTTTCTCTCTCACTTCTCTCTACATTTCCATCATCTTCCTCTTGTTATTTCTCATTTCTTAAAACATGAATCATGTTTAGATCGTCGATAGGATCGTAGGAAGCCAAGAAATTTCGAGTTCCGGTAACTTTGAGAAAATCCGAGTAAGTTGCTTTTCCCCCATTTTTATGCTAAAGTGTTCATATCATGTTTATATTATGCTTGATGTGTTATATTTGAAGTTTGGTTGAGTTTGTAATTTATTTTGAGTTTTGGTCAAAAAATGGTGATTTTAGGAATGTTGGGTTTGAATATTGATCTTGGTTGATAAATGGTATTATTTGAGTCCCCATTCTAGTTATAAGTTGTTTTGGGTTCATCTTTATGCTTGGTGGAAGGTTGATTATGTTTGATTTTGGTTGTAATATGAAATGGGTAAGAAAATTGGTAGAAACCCAGTTTTTGGCTGGATTTCATCCCTCCGGGCAAGGAGGCGCGCGCACCATGTTTTGGGAGGCGTGCGCACCCTTTTCTGCTTCGAAAACGCAGCCTTCTGACCTATGGAGGCGCGCGCATCACTTTTTTTGGAGGCGCGCGCATCCCTCTTTTTCCAGCTTGTCCGTTTTTCGTTCGATCTTCCGGAGGCCATAACTTTCTCATCCGGACACCGTTTTAGGAGTGTAAACTATCGTTTCGAAGATCTCTTCGAGTACTCCAAGATGGTATAGGTTGTTCAGTAAGTTATAAGTTTTATACTTCGGGATTTTATTGGGTGTTTGAGGTTAAGAGGAGTTGTATCGATCCATTGTGAACAAGTTTTGTAAATCCAATTGAGTGACTTTATTGAGTTGTTATGATCATTTTGGGATATAAGTGAGGACTTCATACTTTGAGACCCTTTAATTGAAAGTTATTTTACTGATCGGATTGATTTTAGAATAAGACTTGGTCTAGGTTTTAGGTGATATCCTATAGTACCTAGAGGGTTGTTCTGGAACACTAAGGTGTAGGGTTTAGTCCAGTCGTGATCATGTTCTAATAAGGGTAACCTTTTGGATTCGTTTGGGTAATTACGGTTTGATTAACCTTAAGGTGTATCCATTCTGATTTCCTACTTTGGAATTCCAGGTGTGATGAGATGGTTGAGTTCATAGTCCTAGTATATCTTTATGAGTAAATTTTTAGGGTCATTTTGGTAATAGTCATTGTGCCATTCGTGAGCGACCTTTTGGGTTGTGCTCTTTATGATTTACTTGTGGGTATCATATTTAGGATGTAATTGATACGTGCCTTGTCTTGGAATCATCTTGTTTTAATGATCAATGTTGTTGTGCTCTTTATGAGAAATTCCGTTTATCGTTGTTGTGCTCTTCATGAGAAACTCTTGTTATCGTTGTTGTTAAACTCTTCATGAGTACCCGTTGCATCTTTATGGTGATTATTTGGTATGGTTCCCTACTTTGGAACCTTAAGTTGTTTATTCATGCTAAAATATTATTACTTAGCATTTAATTAGAAGCCCAGCTGGCATATTTGTTGCATCGGGCGATGGGAAAGATTATAATGGCAAAGCCAAGTCCATTATAATGTTGACCATTGTTTTGCCCTTACTATACCCTTTTTCCAGATTGACCTTGGAAAGGATAAGTTAGCGTTCCTCTGTGAATGTATCTAGCTAACGGGCATGACTTTGTGTCATGGTCCTTGTCCTTTGTGACACTTTTATGGTTATTGGTTCCGGTACCGGGGTTTTCTCTTCAAGCTTTCATACTGCTATGAAGATGTTGATCGTTGATTATTGAAGCTGCGCAGCGACCTTTATTTGGTTCTTTCAGTTGGGTGAAACCTTGGCTATGTATCCACCTATGAGTGTTTATTTCAGCTTTATGTGTTGCATGATGAGCTGGTCGTTATTTCCAACCGGTATGGGACGGTTGGCGATAGGGAGCCTCTCATTTGTTGTTATATGTTTATTTATATGATTGATCATTGGATGTTACTGTTCGACAGCATGTCACTTATTCCGCTGCTATCTGTCTTATGTTAATTGCTATTGGTCATTGCATATTAGCATGTCATGTAGTTGCATTAGTAACTTACTGAGATTTTATCTCACCCCGTTTATTTCCATCTTTGTTTTTCCTTAACCCCCCCCCCAGGAGGAAAAGGATTAGGATTCGCGGATCGAGGAGGACGTTGAGAGGATTGAGATTTTGGGGCAGGTTGTTATGGATCGGTTTACATTATTTAAATGTATAACCTTTTGGGGATAGTGTCACCATTATTTACGTCATTAAGAATTGTATATTTTATTCTTTTGGGCATAAGCTGTGGAGCTTATGTTAGATGTACTTTGTTGATTTGAACTTGGATTTGTAAAACCTTGTGTTATCATCTTTTGTTTCAAAATGGATTTTTTTTTTAACTTCTATATTTTAGAGTTTTGGTTTTAAGTCGACGTCCAGATCACGGTCTCGGGGCCCGCGGGGTCCGGGGTCGCGACAATGCCAATGCATGCCCCATCACCTAACGAGACAACAACAAAAAAAAGCTTGTCAATAAAATGGGTGCCACGGATTTATTTATTTAAAAAAATACTATCTTTCTCCACGTCTTTAGTTGAACCATACCAAGACAGAAGACTTCGGTCTAGTTATGCCCACATTCATTCGCCTAAAAACAGCAAAAAAACCAATACCTTGCTCGCGGAATCTAAAACAAGGAAATATTGCAACATATTTCTCTTGCCCCTGTTTAATAATGATAACTTTGATATGACCAATCTGTTGGGTTTTGCACAATCATGCATAGCGGAATAAACCCAAAAGCCTAGATCCATTCAAGATGATTAAATTAATACAGAGGTGAATTTAGAATATTAAACGTGGTGATGCTTTAAAATTTTCAGATCTTTAATCTTTGTTCTTCGCGCTTCTTTGAATCACGATTGCAGGAACACGACCTCAAGGCTTGGATAACGAACTTGAAGGAGTTGATGCCAACGCCCTCTATGTTTATCCACACGCAAACGAATATCAAGAATACCTTCTTGATCTGGATTGCTAGCCCCAATAGAACACACTTCTATTATGGAGGCTATATGAAAATATGGTTCTTGCTCTTGAGGAAGAAGAAGACCAGATTTTCTCTCTTGGAGGCTTTTTATTTTGATTAAAATAATTACTAATGACATAGGGGTTTGAGAGGGGTATTTATACTTCTTAAACCCAACTAGTTTAGGTTAGGATGTCTAATTCCCATAAAAAACCTGGAGTCCAAAATCAGTTTTACGCTCAGGGGCAGGTCCGACCGGGTCCTACACTAGGTCCACCTGGATCCTAGTGAGGTCCGGGCGGGTCTTATGAAGGGTGCGCCCGGACCCTCATGAGGTCCGATCGGGACCTCATAGAGGTCCGGCCGGATCACTCCCTCTGGCCTGATCCTCGTATTTCCTTCTTAAAATCCAATTTTAAGACTTTACGAAATTCCAATTTAGCCCTTTCCAAATTCGTTCTTTTGTGTGTGACCCCATTGGATTATATTAAGTTGGCAATGTGATGAAAACCATTTGATAACATAAATCATGAGTAGACTCTATCAAGTCGTCATGACTACCCAATTAATATAACTTATCAAAGTTCGTGAATCCTTTATAGAACTTATCATAATCCTTTTGTTCATGATGTCATTGAGCGTAAGCCATGGTTAATGGTCAACTTACAATGCCCAATACTTTTCTCGATCCCAAATAGTTTGATAACACAAATGATATCGATCTCATCAACTCATTTGAGCACGGCCATGCATTTCATCAAAACTATTTATCGAGGGTCCCAAGCCTGACATCTCTCATAGTGAGGGACAAATCCCATCTTGACTTATTACACTTCCCTACATAGCTTTGATCATGCCAATCATATTCTTTATGATTACTTGGTTAAGAGTAACGTTTGAATATGTCAAACATAATTTCCACTATGTGGAAGACCGTAATAATCTAAGGTCTAGGGATTCAATGATATAACTATTAGAGGTTTAATTATGACATTATGACCATGACATAAACCTCATCTTTGGGTCATGTCCAGTATATATTCCGCAACACATACCCATAAGTTTAACTTGTATCCTATACACATGATCATCATATGATCATCGAATTAAACTTATAGTAGTTCTTCATAAGTACTAGGGATGGAGATTATTATAACAAAATATGTAACAACAAATAATAATCCAAAACATCTCTTTATATAAATGAAAAGTGATAACAAACATTTTCAAATAATGTGCCAAATAACTTTCAAATAATGTGCCAAATAACATGCCTAGGAAAAATACACCAACAATCTCCCACTTGCACTAGGCCCAATCACTAATGTATCTAATACCCATGGACCTAACATGACCATCATGTTTAGCTTGAGGAAGTCCCTTTGTTAGCGAATCAGCAATGTTATCATCCGTTGGTACTCTGCATATTTTTACGTCCTCCCTCTCCACAATTTCTCGAATGAGATAAAAGCGCCTAAGTATGTGTTTGGATCTTTGATGTGCTCTTGGTTCCTTTGCTTTAGTAATAGCACCATTATTGTCGCAATAAAGGTCTATTAGATTAGGAATGCTAGGAACCACATCTAATTCAGTTATGAATTTCTTGATCCAAACAGCCTCTTTAGTAGCATCCGATGTAGCTAAATACTCAGCTTCTGTTGTAGAATCAGCTACTGTACTCTGCTTGGAACTCTTCCAACTTACATCACCACCGTTTAGCATAAACACAAAGCCAGATTTCGATCTATAGTTATTCTTGTCAGTTTGGA
Organism: Campanula takesimana; assembly: GCA_026119855.1. Lineage (NCBI taxonomy): Eukaryota > Viridiplantae > Streptophyta > Magnoliopsida > Asterales > Campanulaceae > Campanula > Campanula takesimana. The sequence goes on along the minus strand of JAOWBW010000516.1, from coordinate 313,074 downwards.
AGCTTGCATCTGTGTAACCCCTTACAACAAGATCATCTTCCAAACCTCCATACATCAAGAACAAATCTTTGGTCCTTTTTAAGTACTTAAGAATCGCCTTGACAGCCTGTGAATACCCCTTTCCGAATAGGGGCGACGCACGGGAAGTCTTTCTTTTATTTATCTTTTCTATGGGATTAGGATATTCAAGTTGGCATTTAACTTATTAAGAGTCGCCACGTTGTTTTTATCGAGCTAAAACATTTAGAAACAGCTAACAGAGAGAGTTCGGGGGTCAAGTTACGACAAGAGAAGAATATCAAGTTATCACTCCTATCGCCCAAGCAGTCGGACTTTCTATCATGAAGAATGTGTTAGTAGTGTGTTAGTGATTGATACCGGATCTGAAGATTGCCTACGTTCCTCTCGTGGTGAGAAGCTCAGGTCAACGTAGTTCGCACATAATCGGAATAGAGAGAAGAAGCGGGATCATACATAATGAAGGGGGAGGAGAAAGAATCATGCAAGATGATCACATCCTAGAATAATGATCATACCATTGATAAGATTAATGTGTATTCATCATATTCATCCTTGGAGAGTTACTGATCATGGGAGTAATTACCTAAAGTTTAGGGTTTAGATGTAGTTCCTAGATCTCGTGGATCATCATCGGCTATGCATTATAAGTAGGGATTAAAATATTAGATCTAGCATGTTCAATCTAACATAGTAAAAAGAATATCATGAACATATATGAAGTAAACACATAAGCATAAAGATTGCTACCCTAGTCATAGAGCATATTATGAATTCTAGCAAGAACATGAAGAACACGTTATGAATCATATAAATATAGGTGTACAAAACATAATGAAACTAGCATAAATCAGATCTAAACTAAGAAAACATGACAAATTCTCACCAATCATGACAAGAACGAAGTCGAATCTCTCGCGCGGATTCGCTGGACCTTCGGGATTGCTAGAAAGGCTTAGAGAGTTCTGCCATCAGTTTTGGCTTTGGAACTCGGGGGAGAGAATTGTGTGTCGAAATTATGAACTGAGGTCATCCATTTATAGGAAAACTTGACCTGGAGGAAGTGGCCGCCCGGCCGGGACATGTGGCCGCCCGGTCGGTCCAAGGGATTGACACAATTCCCGAGGCTCTGATCAATCTGGACTCTGGAGAAGGATTAGATAACGTCTATCTTTGCATCCTCATCCGATCAGGTCATCAACATCTTCTTATCTGGGCTTTTCGGGAAATCCTGGATAAGTCATGCGCAGTTCATAAATGCCTGGGAGGTCCCTGTGAGTTCTAGAATGCCTAATAACTCATTTTCAGGTTGGGTACTAACAGTAGCCCCTCGGCGATGTTTCTCGCAAGGCATGGAGGGTCGTCGATTAAGAAAGGAACCGATCTGAAACATGAGTTCCAGATCGAGAGAGGAGTAAGAGAGAAAGTGACCAGGTTGGTCGGGCGGCTGAACCTATGTCAGGCTACCTACGTATCCAAGTGGAATCAAGCCGATCGTAGTTCGAGACCTGCGGGGAAAGAAAGAAACGGGACATCCTCTTTCGCGAGGGAATAGACAAACATCCGTCAGGCAATAAAGTCACGTGGACCCTACTGGGGAGAAAAGAAAAAAGAAACGAGACATCGTCTTTCCGCTTGAGATCGACAAACATTCGTGAAGCAATAAAGTCGTTGTAGATGGACTCTATTTGGGAAAGGAGGAAAGGCCATACGCACGGTACGACAAGAAGTTTTATGAATCGATAACAGAGATAAGGATGGATTCTAGCTTCCTATAGAGCCCGCGTAATCGCAAAATTTCTCGGTAAACTACAGTACTTTTGAAAGGTGTAGTCCTCAGCATCGCAGAATCTGCTAACCGGTAACGCTTATTGTCCAGAGCTTGCACGGTGTTACGCCAAATAACTTTCTCAAATAGGAAGGGTTTAAGGACGTTCCCAGCTTTCCACTATAATCTTTAGGGTTTAAGGACGTTCCCAGCCTCCAATTATAGGTTGATTTTAGTTATTTAAGGATTTTATGACGGTCTCCTTGTTAGTACCCGTTCTGAAAATGAGTTTATTAGGACTTTCCCAAAAGTACAAGGACTTTATAGGAATTAAAAACCTTGCAAAGACTTGTCCCGGATTCCCAAAATACCTCATTTATGACAAAATCCATCAAAATAGGCAACTTAGGGTTACCATAAAGCAACAGTGAAACCCTAGCTTGAAAATCACGTCAGCCAGCAGAATTGGCCACGCGGCCAACCTTGCCACGCCTCGACCTTGGCCACGCGGCCAACATTGTCGCCGTCTTCAGTCTTGGCCAGGCGGCCAACCTTGCTCCGGATGATCTCAGCCGTCAGATCTTCCCCTCAGTTTACTATATAAACCAATCCCATGCTATTGGTTTAGGATCCGAATTTTAGAGCTTCCAAGTGACGATTTTGCTCCCAAATCAAGTCATTCAAGCCTCCAAAAACACTCTCAAAAATCCCAAGAAGATCCAAGGTTATTTCTTGCCAACAAAGGTAAGTTTTCTAACTTTTCCTTCATGTTCTTGCATTATTTTTAATGTAGATCTTTGATATTCATATTCTTAATATGTTTATTCATGTGTTCTTCTTAATATTCATGTTCTTGCATGTTTATTCATAGTTTCTTCATATGATTTGCATGTTCATTCATATGTTCATAATATGTTCTTCGCATGTTCTTCGTGTTCATAGATTAAAACCTTATTTATGCTATATTTAGGGTTGCGATCTTCATGTTTGCATGTTATTTCATAGTCGATGATGTTCTAGGGTTCATCAACCCAAGGATGATCTAGGAACTATTTCTAAACCCTAAACTTTAGGTAATTACTCCCATGTTCAATAATCCTCCCATGATGAATGTGATGAATGTTCATTGAGATCTCATCGATGGCATAGTCATTATTCTAGGATGTGAACATCCTGCATGCTTCTTTCTCCTCCCTCTTCATTATGCATGATCCCTATTCTCTCTCCACGTTCTAATTAAGTGCGAACTACGCTGACCTGAGCTTCTCACATTGAGAGGAACGTAGGCAATCTTCGGATCCGGTCTAAATCACTAACACACTACATACACCGCATCATGATAGAAAGACCGATCAATTCGGGCAATAGGAGTGATAACGTTCAATATTCTTCTCTTGTTGTAATTTGACCCCCGAACTCATTAACATGCTTTTTCTCAATGTTTTGGATATAATTAAAACGGCGTGGTGACTCTCATAATTTTAATGTTGCTATGAATATCCCAAATCCAAATACACGTATTCACAGTGGCGACTCTGCTGGGGACTGCTTTGAAACTTTTTCAAACTTAGTGGGTCTAACTTTCGTCACATCATGATGCTTGCCATATTTACACATGCACACACCTGCCATGTTTACACATGCACACAGCTGCCATGTTTACACATGCACACACCTGCCATGTTTACACATGCACACCTGCCATGTTTTCACGTGCCCCCTACAGTTAAGCCATGTTTACACATGCACCCGCGCACTCCGTCATGTTAATACTTGTACCTTGTACCTTGTACCATGTACCTTTGTTATCTTCGCTTTAGTATTAGGGTCAAACAAAACTATGCTATACTCCCTTGTACATTATTCTCTCTCTCTCTCTCTCTCTTTCTCTCTCATGCATTGCATCGCATCATTCAAACGTTCAAAGCTTCTCCCTTTTCTCCCTAAAAAAAGAATTAGTTTTTACCACACACTACCACTAGTCCGTGTCAGCACTGCACAGGTCCCTACTACCCGGAGTATTCGATGTGCAGGAATTTGTGCGCTACTGCCTCACATTTTTCGAGTCACTCGTCTACTCCACTCACTGTGTACGTTTCGCGAGCGGTGGGAACCTTTATCCTACCCGTGTCAACCCACACATAGAGATTAGGACACTCCTTGGACCAACCAATTAGGATGTAAATAAAACTTTTCGTAAAATAAAATGTGCATTGCATTTAGGCGACCTCTAAGGTCCGTTGCTCATCCCTTGAGCCGTCTATCAAATCTCGTCATTTTGACCTATCTAGGTTACATACCTGTTACGTTTGACCTGTCTAGGTCTACCCATCATATTGTGATCCATTTGGGTCTACCCTTCATCTCGACCTGCTTTGGTCAAGACCTTATTCACTTTTGACCTCCTAGGTCTACCTTTGACCTCTTAGGTCTACCTTTGACCTCCTAGGTCAACCTTATCCGCCTTTGACCTCTTAGGTCAACCTTTGACCCCCTAGGTCAACCTTATCCGCCTTTGACCTCTTAGGTCAACCTTTGACCCCCTAGGTCAACCTTATCCGCCTTTGACCTCTTAGGTCAACCTTTGACCCCCTAGGTCAACCTTATCACCTTTGACCTCTTAGGTCTACCTTTGACCTCCTAGGTCAACCTTATCACCTTTGACCTCTTAGGTCTACCTTTAACTTCCTAGGTCTACCCTTGACCCCCTAGGTCAACTTCATTAACCTTTGACCTCCTAGGTCTATCTTTGGCCTCCTAGGTCAACCTTATCACCCTTTGACCTCTTAGGTCAACCTTTGACCCCTTAGGTCAACCTTTGACCCCCTTGGTCAACCTTATCCGCCTTTGACCTCTTAGGTCAAACTTTGACCCCCTAGGTCAACCCAATCGCCTTCGACCTCTTAGGTCAACCCTTGCCCTCATCGGTCAACCTTATCACCTCTTGACCTCTTAGGTCTACCCTTGACCCCCTAGGTCAACCCAATCGCCTTCGACCACTTACGTCAACCCTTGACCTCCTCGGTCAGCTTTATCACCTTTTGACCCCTTAGGTCAACCTTTAACCCCCCTTTAACCCCTAGATCAACCTTTTCCGCTTTTGACCTCTAAGATCAATCTTTGATTCCATAGGTGAACCCAATTACCTTTGACCTTAACTCGCTTAGGTCAAACCGTCATCTTGACCTACCTAGGTCATTACTTGACCCACCGTTGTCCAGACCAACCTAGGTCAACCCGTCTCGGCCTGTCTAGGTCCACGCACCATCCTTGACCCATCTAGGTCAACTTGTCCGTCTTAGGATAAAACTACCCCTTCACCTTTGACCCGTCGAGGTCAACCCTTGACCCGCTTAGGTCGACTTACCTATCTTGGATCCATCTAGGTCAATCTCCAACCTCCCTTGGTCAACCAACCCGCCTTGGTCAACCAACCCGAATAGGTTAGCCTACTCGTATTTGACCCGCCTAGGTCAAACCATGTCTATCCCGCTTAGATCATTCCATAGGCAACCCGCTACAACCCGCTATCTTGATCCATTCACCATATAGGTCAATCCAACCTTTTCCCAATTAGGTCAATCTATCCTTCACCCATCTAGGTCAACCCACCATTAATGACGCGATCTTCCTTGACCAACCTATCGGCTTATTTAGGTCAAACCTTAAGTCAAACCTTACCCGACTCCTATAGGTCTTCCTCACCCATGCTTGACCAAGGACCGAGTCATCTCCCTCTTTTTGACCCCTATGGTCATCTCTCACCTCTTTTTAAAAAAAGTCTAACTTGACTCGAACTACGGTGACCTGAGCCTCTTATTGTGTGGGACCTCTCTCTCATGGTAAGGGGAACGTAGGCAACTTCGGCCCGGTCAAACTTTCAAATTTTTACCAAAATGCATTTCAAAAATGTGGAGACCAACTCTTTTCCAAAAGTGATTCTATAACGATGTCTTGTCATTAATTATGAGCCTAACTAAATGCAAAATGTTTAATGTGCCTCATATCACTACCATAGGTCTGCTGCATGTCGTCAAAATACTTCGAGAAGGCCCTTGCCTGCGTGGCCGAAAGATTTGACGCCCAAGAAAGAAGGTACATAGAAGACTTGAAGATGATCATTGACATGGGAAACAGACGTCATGCCAAAGAATTGCACTTGGCATTAGAAGCCCAAGAGAAGTGCCATAGGACGGAGACAGCCAAAGCACTTGAGGAACAAGAGATCCGTCATTCAAAGGAGAGACAAAGCATCTCTGAGAAGCTCAAAGAATTAGCCACAATAATCCAAGGTGGTGTTTGGGATCAACGTCAAGAGATCTCCGACCATGCTAGCAAAAATCTCTCGTCAATTCACTTCAGATCACCTCAACATACCAAGGGCGATGTAGACATTAATGAGGAGGAATCTCGCAGTGTTAACAAGGGAAGCAATGCAAAGAGGCCACGTCCCGACAACTCAAACGAACGCCGCCACGCGCCTAAAGAATATGGTTGGATATCAGAATGAGCGAATTGGGGCTACCTCCTTTAAATAAATAAATAAAAAGGTCATTCAGTCTTTGTAGGTTCTAGAGTGTCCTTAGTCAAAAGTCCACCTTGGACGATTTTTGTTTCTTTAGTAAAAGTCCACTCTGGACTAGTCAGTTAAAATTTTTTTAGTTCCAATAAAAGAGTCTTTATTTATTTTCTCTCTAGACTTGAGACATAATCTTGCATAAATCAATTCCATGAAAATTGTCTTATTCACCATTTTCACTTGATTGCTATATCTTTATATGATGAATTAATATTAAGCTTACTCATTAATGACGACTCATTAAAAGGTAAATGGACCCGTAAACCATTCACATAACTAAGTAAACGATTAGTCTCAAGATGACAAATGCTTTGATCAATTGGGATGAACGAATCACTTTCTCTTCTCTCTACATTCTATCCCTATACACTTTCTATATACATATCCCCTGTGCACACCCTTCATGTACACTATCTTCATACACCTCACATCCCACCATTAGACCGCTTTTCCATACGGTCATCACAAAGAAATGGACTGCGGTTGCTTATCATCGAATAGAATCCATGCTGCCACAATTCAAGGGGTTGCTTGTTCCCTCCATGAGTACTACATGCCGATACACCGGGGCTATCCGTATTCCATCACAAATGTGAAAGAAATGCACGAAGTTGTTCATGCCATTAATAGGTGCGCGTGACAATCCGATGGAGCTCTGCCGGTAAGAATCAAGGGGCTACGGATCCCCCTCGCCAGCAAAAGGCCGCTTAAACTTTAAGGAGGTTACCTTGCAATCGGCAAAGGCGGAAGCAAACTAGGGGCTCGTCTTGCCCAATGTTTCATGTACAAATATAAAATAAAAGGCTCGCTAGGTTGAAACCCAAAAGGGCGACCTAGGCAAAAATTAGAGCATCGCACAAAAAGAAGCCCGCTAGGTTGAAAACCCGAAAGGGCGGCCTAGGCAAAAAAAGGGTGTGCACAAAGAAATAAAATAAAAAAAAATAAAAGAAAAATAGAAGGGGCTATCACCATGGAAAAGTAAAAGTCCTATTTTTTTTTTCACTACAAATGTTCTATTTTTCTTTCTTTCCCTGCAAAGAAGTTTAACACGGCAGCAGCAGCCCATGACAACTACAATGGAGCAATCCACTGCGACAACTACAACGGAGCAGTCCACCGCAACGAGCTACAATGAAGCAATCCAAAGCAACAAGCTACAACGGAGCAACCTATCACGACAAATGAACCTCGCACCCATAAACTCAAAACCAACTTCATCGTCAACCGTGCAACCACTCAAGACCAAACACAACCCACCTTGGGCCAACTTTCTTTCTTTTATTTTCTCCCGCACATACCCACTAAAACCCGGTATCATCATCAAACGGGTCATCCCCGAACTACGCGGGCCTGAGCTTCTCACATTGAGAGGAACGTAGGCAACCTTCGGGTCCGGTCCAAAATATACACAAACACAACCCACCTTGGGCCAACTTTCTTTCTTTTCTTTTCTCCCGCACATACCCACTAAAACCCGGTATCATCATCAAACGGGTCATCCCCGAACTACGCGGTCCTGAGCTTCTCACATTGAGAGGAACGTAGGCAACCTTCGGCTCCGGTCCAAAATATACACAACCCGCCTCATAGCCAATTTTCTTTCTCTTCCCTCTCCCCCATATATTTCTAATTATGGTTTCTTCACTCACAATTGATCAAAACATTTATTATTTTGAGGCTACTTGTTCAACCGTTAACCAGAACTCATTAATCAATCAACGAGGTCCATTCTCGAGCAATCAAATGAGAATCTTGAATAAAACAATTTTCAAATGTCTCACAAGTCTTCTTTTCTACAATCTAGGAAGAGCCAAACACTTACTTTCTGTCAAGCAGGGGCTTCCTTCCTTTTGTACATATATACACTCAGTTGTCCAAAGAGTGAAAATGTAAGTACTATCTTTCTCTCTCTTACTCTCCCCAAAATGCCCCTGCAGGTTTTCAAACAATTCCTTTTTCCTTTTTTTGAGTCAACTGAATGATTTCAAAAAAAAAAAAAAAAGAGACGCAAAAGAGTTGCCCGTTAGATTGAAAACCCACAAGGGCGGTCTAGGCAGAAAAAATGGTGCGTCTTAAAGGAGGTAGGATACCCCGCTCTACGCCCCCACCAAACTGGGGCTTCCCTAACAAAAAGGAATGACTATGTGGTTTCTCGGAGAATATCGAGGCTTCGACAAGCACATACTAAGAAGAAGGGCATCCCTCATCATCAAGTTCGACGTAGAATTTCTCAAAGGAGGAAGGGTACCCGCTCACCAAATTAGAGAATCCCCAACGGAATAGGTCGACTATGTGGTTTCCCAGAGAATACCGAGGCTTCAACAAGGAAGGGCATCCCTCATCGCCGAGCTCGGCACATGACGAACACTTTGAATTTGTTAGAATCATAACTAATTATAAGGCATCTTTATAAAATCATAACACTTTCAAAAGTATTCTCTTCCTTGACACTTTGTTTATAAACCCGCACTCTCGGTCTCCACAAACTTGCAAAAACATCCTTGGTCCGTCTAGGACCCATCTATGTGATTCTTGAACCGACTCGGTCCTTTACCCTATCTCCCGCACTTTAGGGAACCCTTAGGTCCCAACCTACCTGGTTCAAAACCTTAGGTCCCAAGCCTACCCGGTCAGTCTTGCCTAAGTTACACCATAAACTCTCTAGGTCCCGAGCCTACCCGATCAGTCTTACCTAGGTCCCAAACCTACCCGGTGAGTCTTACCTAGGTTACATCATAACCTCTTAGCTCGACCTTCCGCAAGTTCGTAGCATGACCCCTTCGGCCTCAAACCGGTTCTACCCAAAACTTCAGACCTTAAACCAGTTAACCAAAGCCAAATCCTTAGGGTGACCCATTAGGTCCCGAACCTACCGGTCCCGAGCCTACCCGATCTCCTAGATCTCAAACCTACCAACACATACTCATCCTTACCTTGTCTAAGCAATAGCTCTCTTATCCTCCTAGTTCCAACCTCTTAGGTCTACTCAGTCTAACCTGTTGAGCGATCCTTTAGATCCCAAGACCACTCGAGTCTACCAATCGCCTATCTTTTAAGTCTCTAGCATATCCGATCCACACATTAGGTCTCAACTCCTAAACCCTTTAGGTCACAAAACTGTCCACTCTCTAGGTCTATAACCTTAGACCTCCACCCTTTGGACTCTTTAATTCCCAAGCCTACTTGGTCCGATTAAAAGCGACACATCTACGTCTCCCGACTCCCGTCATGTCCAAGCCATGACCCTACTACTCTTAAACCTACCAAGTACCAACCTAGTGTCACCCATTAGCCTCAAAAGACTTCCTAGTCTGACCTTCAACCCCTTAAGGACTCTAACCTACTTAATCCAAGCCGAGTCCAAACCTCGCCACCTACAAGGTCCACCCTTGAACTCTATGGATCTCAAACATCGTTCCCCCGATGAGTCCAAACATTGAACCTGCTCAAAACACATAGGATCTCCTGCGTACCGCGACATGCCTTAAGGATCTCAAAACCCATCCGGTCAAGACTCTTGTCCTTAGCACCTCTGGTCCCATCCCTAACCTACCTTCACAATTGCCAAACGAGCTTAGTCACACGCATGACCTCTAAGACAAAATTAAGTCCTAAGTATACCCAATCCAACTTAGGTACCTATTGTACTCGAGCAAAGTCTTGGACACTCAATCCCTTTACCTAAAGCGCCAATATGGTCACATATCCAGACCCATTTCTCGCACATGGCTCACACCTAGCACACCTTAGAGCCCAAACCCGACATGCGTATTAGGTACTAGGATCATCCAATCCCAATCCATTACTCCTTGGCCGACCTCAAGCTTGCTTGGTCCTAATCCATAACGCGGTTTCTCTAGGACAAAAGACTTACCCGCTTGAAAGCCTTATGTCCCAACGCTACCCTGCCTAGCCTTCGATCTCCTAGATCTCACGCCTACCTTTCCATTAGGCCCCGGTCTCCTTAACACATGTCTGAGTCTTACCCTAGCTAAACCCTAGAACTTTAGCCTAGGTCTAATCTATCGAGCCTATCCAGCCACGAGGTATCAAGCTCATTTGCCCCAAACCACAACACTCTTAGACCTCAAACTTGCTCGGTCTAAACCAAGACAAACCTTCAAATGCTTTCGGTCTCCACACCCTAGCCTTAATCCTAGGTAAACACATTCTCTAAACCCTAGCCTCAAGCCTAGGTAGTCGCATTCTCTCCAAACCCTAGCCCCAAGCCTAGGTAATTACATCCTTCCAAACCCTAGCCTAAAGCCTAGGAAGTTACATCCTTTTTAAACCCTAGCCTTGATCCTAGGTAGTCACATTCCCTCCAAACCCTAGCCTCAAGCCTAGGTAGTCGCATTCCTTCCAAACCCTAGCCTCAAGCCTAGATAGTCACATTCCTTCTAAACCCTAGCCTCGAGCTTAGGTAGTCACATTCCTTCTAAACCCTAGCCTCGAGCTTAGGTAGTTACATTCTTTCCAAACCCTAGCCTCGAGCTTAGTTAGTTACATTCGCTCTAAACCCTAGCCTTAAGCCTAGGAAACCACAACATCCTCTTTAACCCTAGCCCCAAGTTCTAGGGAATTTCCAAAGCCCCGTATGCAACATCCTTTCCAAAACTCCTGAAACCCTGGTCTCGAAACCTAGGAAATTTACAATCTCAATCCCCCATCTTATTGAACCCTAGTCTTACGCCTAGGATATGATGCCCTAGCGTCGAGCTTAGGATTCAGCAATCTCTCCAAACCCTAGCCTCGAGCCTAGGTAGTCGCATTCTCCCTAAACCCTAGCCTCAAGCCTAAGAAGCCGTGTTCACTTTAAACCCTAGCCTCGAGCCAAGGTAGTCCCATTATCTCCAAACCTTAGCCTCAAGCCTAGGTAGTCGCATTCGCTCCAAACCCTAGCCTCGAGCCTAGGTAGTCGCACTCTTTCTAAACCCTAGCCGCGGGCCTAGGAGACCATATCCTCACTCAACCCTAGCGACGAGCTTAGGATCCAGCATTCCCTTCAAACCCTAGTCCTAGACCTAGGAAATTCCTTCACCTTAGTCTCAAAATATAGGAAGTTTACAGTCCTTAGCCTTAAAATCTAGCCTAAAGCCTAGGTTACCACGAACGTTTCCAAGCCATAGTCACCAATCCCGGAAAATGGTGAACCCTAACATCAAGCTTAGTGGACCTTCCGCAAAAGCAATCCCTCTTCCCAACGGTCTATGGTCTTGAGCCTAGGAAGTCACAACCTTTCCAACTCCCAGCCTTATGTCTAAAAGCCGATGCCTTTGCAACCTCTGAGCCTACCACAACTCCAATCCCTAGCCTGTAAGCCTAGGAAACCCACATTATCTCCAAGACATAATCTAAAGCCCAAGAAGCCGTGACATCTTTGGCATCCCTATCTCAAAATTAGGAGATCACCATCTACCTTATTTCCTTTCCTTAAAAAGCCTTAGGTCCTACCTCTAGGCAACCAAGAAAAATGTCCCTTACCTAACACCTTGGTCTCAATGGCTCGTAGCCTCATTCCCTCCTAAATTAGGATAAGCGGAACCCAGATCATGTTTCCCATATTAGCAACTCCCCGAGAGTCCATCTCCTTCGCGTCTCCCTAAATGTCCTTTGCCCTTGTGACTCACCAAAGAGTCCTTTGTGACTCCCCGAGAGTCTATCACCCTTGTGACTCCCCGAGAGTCTATCACCTTTGTGACTCCCCGAGAGTTCATCCCGTTTGCGACTCATAACAATCCATCATCTTTGCCTCCACATGCAAAATTTCAGTTTTACCCCTAGTACATTCCCCTTTGTTCATTTTAGGTGCCCTTAGCACTATTTTGACTGATATTCGTTACCTTTGGTTACGGAAAGCCCCTTAAAATTTCCATTCTTCACCAAATATTTGCTTAGGATTTGTACGATTGTAGAGACCTCGGCGCCTCTATGTCATACGCATCCTAGATCAATCGTGATTGACCGAAGCCTCGGCGTTTCGAATTGCGAGAGATCCAGCATCTATTATTTTAACGCGATCGGCAGAAACCCGGGCGTTTCTGATTATGTTTAAATTTTCCGAACATTTGCTTAGGATTCGTATGATTGCAGAGACCTCGGCGCCTCTATGTCATACGCATCCTAGATCGATCACGATTGGCAGAAGCCTCGGCGTTTCTGTTTGCGAGAGATCCAGCATCTATTACTTTGACGGTCAGCAGAAGCCTCGGCGTTCCTGTTGCGAGAGATCCATCATCCATTATTTTAGCACGATCGGTAGAAACCCAGGCATTTCTGTTTGCACTTACTTGATTGTCCCATTATCCCTCTTGCTTCAAATGACTTCATCCCTAGCAGAGGTCCGATGGCTCGTTTTTCTCTAATCGCTCTGAACTACGACCGGCTTGATTCCCCCGAGGATACGTAGGAAACCTGAAAAGGTTCAGCCACTCGACCGACGTGGTCATCTCTTATCCCCAGTTACATTTTCCCCGGCAGATGCATTTTCCGCAGATCAGATTTTTCCCCAGCATAAGGCGTTAATCCCCATCAAAAGCAATCATTCCCGATTCAGATCTGAACTACGACCGGCTTGATTCCTCCGAGGATACGTAGGAAACCTGAAAAGGTTCAGCCATCCGACCGACGCGGTCATCTATCATCCCCAGCAGGTGCATTTTCCCCAGCAGAAGATGTTGCTCCCCATCAGAAGACAATCATTCCCAATTTCCCATCAGATTTGAACTACGTTTGGCTTGATTCCCCCGCGGATACGTAGGTCGCTTGTCAAGGTTCAGCCGTTCCCTTACCTTTTATCTGTTTTGAAACTCATGTTTCAGAACGGTTCCTTCTTTTATCGTCGACCCCACATTGCTTTGCAAGAAGCGTCGCCGAGGGGCTACTGTTAGTACCCGATCTGAAAATGAGTTTATTAGGACTTTCCCAAAAGTACAAGGACTTTATAGGAATTAGAAACCTTGAAAAGACTTGTCCCGGATTCCCAAAATACCTCATTTATGACAAAATCCATCAAAATAGGCAACTTAGGGTTACCATAAAGCAACAGTGAAACCCTAGCTTGAAAATCACGTCAGCCAGCAGAATTGGCCACGCAGCCAACATTGCCATGCCTCGACCTTGGCCACGCGGCCAACATTGTCGCTGTCTTCAGTCTTGGCCAGGCGGCCAACCTTGCTCCGGATGATCTCAGCCGTCAGATCTTCCCCTCAGTTTACTATATAAACCAATCCCATGCTATTGGTTTAGGATCTGAATTTTAGAGCTTCCAAGTGACGATTTTTCTCCCAAATCAAGTCATTCAAGCCTCCAAAAACACTCTCAAAAATCCCAAGAAGATCCAAGGTTATTTCTTGCCAACAAAGGTAAGTTTTCTAACTTTTCCTTCATGTTCTTGCATTATTTTTAATGTAGATCTTTGATATTCATATTCTTAATATGTTTATTCATGTGTTCTTCATAATATTCATGTTCTTGCATGTTTATTCATAGTTTCTTCATATGCATTGGATGTTCATTCATATGTTCATAATATGTTCTTCGCATGTTCTTCGTGTTCATAGATTAAAACTTTATTTATGCTATATTTAGGGTTGCGATCTTCATGTTTGCATGTTATTTCATAGCCGATGATGATCTAGGGTTCATCAACCCAAGGATGATCTAGGAACTATTTCTAAACCCTAAACTTTAGGTAATTACTCCCATGTTCAATAATCCTCCCATGATGAATGTGATGAATGTTCATTGAGATCTCATCGATGGCATAGTCATTATTCTAGGATGTGAACATCCTGCATGCTTCTTTCTCCTCCCTCTTCATTATGCATGATCCCTATTCTCTCTCCACGTTCTAATTAAGTGCGAACTACGCTGACCTGAGCTTCTCACATTGAGAGGAACGTAGGCAATCTTCGGATCCGGTCTAAATCACTAACACACTACATACACCGCATCATGATAGAAAGACCGATCAATTAGGGCAATAGGAGTGATAACGTTCAATATTCTTCTCTTGTTGTAATTTGACCCCCGAACCCATTAACATGCTTTTTCTCAATGTTTTGGCTATAATTAAAACGGCGTGGCGACTCTCATAATTTTAATGTTGCTATGAATATCCTAAATCCAAACACACGTATTCACACTCCTTAATCCGCCTTCGGGTTTATGGATGGATCCGACCTCCAATCATAATTTTAGGGTTTAAGGACGTTCCCAGCCTTTAATTATGGATTGTTTTGGTAGTTTTCGCGGTCTTCCGGACTAATTTGGTAATTTTTGCAGTCTTCCCGACCAATTTTAGTAGCTTTTGGTAATTTACGTGGTCTTCCTGACCAATTTGGTAATTTTTGCGGTCTTCCGGACCAATTTTAGTAGCTTTTGGTAATTTACGCGGTCTTCTGGACCAATTTTGGATTAAAAAATAAGCCGAAGGGCCAAATTGTAAAACATTTCGCCTGGGGAATAACTGGCCGGGTGGCCATTCCTTCTGATTGGCTGGATTTCGTTGACGAGGATCGCTGATGGGCACGCGAGATGGAGGGCTGAGATCGTGTCACGTCGCCTGGACACACTGGCAGCGCAGCTAGTCCCTTCGTTGGACAGACCTTACAAACAGCCGCCGGCTGTCTCTTTCTTCTTCACTTTCTTCATTCTTTTGTCGAGTTTTGAGAGACAAAAGAGAGATTTTTTGTCATTATTGCGATGGATTTTGAGCATATTTTTGGTGCGGGGCAACCGTATGAGCAAGGCGAGGGCTTGGGACCACACTTTGAGCAAGGTGAAGGTGCGGGGCAGCATCAACAATGGGCGAGGATGGCTTCTCGAAAATTCGGTCCTGATGAATGGCATTTCACGATGGGACAACACTTCGACTTGTACGTAGGCATTAACAAACATTGGTCCGGAGGGAGACTAATGGAGACGAAGGAGGCAACGATCTCACTTTTATTGCTTTTGGGTATTTTTATGTCTTTTATTTTTTACTCGTTGTATTATTTTAAGACTGCGTTAAATTAATCATTCGTGATTATTTAATTTTTCTGGGATTGTTGATTATTTTGGGGACGGCAAATATATGCGCAAGTAGATAAAATAAAGCTTGCATGTACACTCTAATTTATAGTACATAATTTATATTTGCTAGTTGGGTAACGTACCTTTGCTGTGTTTACCGGCAGAGGATGAAATCTCGTGGGTCCACGAGAGCGGTGGCCGAGATTTGGGGGAGGTTGCCGCCGGCTGGTGAGGTGAAGGAGAGGATCCGAGCTCTGGGCTTCTGTCCATTTTTTGATGCGGTACAGGCCATAGAGGGGACCCAGAAGGTGATGGGTCTGGTTGAGGCGATGAGGGAGTACTGGTGGGACACTACCCACACGTTCCATTTTAGTTGGGGAGAGGTGACTCTTACTCCGACCGACTTTGCTGCTATTACGGGGCTCATGTTCACGGACGTGGAGCTACCTTTTGATGAGTCCTTGTCTGCGGACCCGCACCGTCAGGTGGAGCTGATTGGGATGCCGTTGGGCAAAGGTGTTAAGGGAAACGGATTTGAGGCGGGTCGTCTGAGGACTTTGGTGGAAGAGGCTATCCAGGGGTTTGTTGAGGGCATCCACGACACTGACTGTCTGGTGCGGGCCATTTTGTGGTACAGCTTGTCGCAGACCCTGTTCCCGAGTGCGGGGACTTTCTGTCGGTTTTCTCTGTTGGGTGCTCTAGCTGATTTGGAGCAGGCGAGTCAGGTCTCGTGGGGCGGATATGTATCGGGCCCTTGATGTCTGCTCGAGGTTCAGCACCTCCTCTTTTGATTGTTTTCAGTTCGGCCTTTGAGGTATGTCTCTGACTCAATCTTTTTCATTCTATGTCTGTCTTTTGTTCACAACTGCATAGACTGAAATGTTGCTTTTCCATAGGTGTGGGTCTATGAGCTATTCCATATTGCTCCTTTTACTGTGCAGGGGGTGAAGGAAGTCCCGGTTATGAGGTTCTGGGCCAAGAGAAACCGGTTGGAGGGTCGTAGTAAGGCCAGGAAGACTCCCGATCTGGGGATTTTTACTGCGAGATTGAGTGGTCCATTGCATGAGGACTTTCAGCTGTTTCCCCGGTCGGATCAGGTGCTGGCTGGGGTCGGTCAGGCTCAAGAGTTTACTACTTCCCGCTGCTTTTTGACGGGGTTGACTGGGGATGCCATGTATCTCGGCGAGAGAGTCTGCAGGCAGCATAGTAGACATCCTATATTGTGGGCCCCGAGTGAGCCTCCAAGGGACATGCTATATCCTGCTAGGCTGAGGAGGAGTGGTGACTACCGGGTCAGAACTCCGGCCCATTTGTATCAGAGTGGGGCTGACTATGCGTGGTTTGTGGAGCATGTGCTGCTGAGTCTGCAGGTGTTGGCGAGGAGGCAGGCTGGTGCCTATCCGGCTAGCTCGAGTAGAGGGGCTAGATATGGTATGGATATGCCGCGGTTCCCAGACAGTATTCGGATGCAGCGGGGTGGTGTTGAGGTGGATTTCGATCTGACTCCGACTGAGGCTGATGAGGTCACTGGGTCCAGCTTCCTCTGCTTGGGGCTACGGTATGATACCCTTTGCTTTATTTTTCTGTCTTGCACACACATACATTAGACTTGTATCTGAACTGTGCTTATCTGTCCCAGGTGACTCGGGAGGCCTATATCCACTCTGTCCGTCGGGGCAATATTTTTGAGAGGCTATTCCGGAGCTTGGCCGCTGCTTGTACCTGCCGTCAGGATGATGTGGTACTACCTCAGCGTAGAGAGAGGTCCCCCACGGAGGCTGAAAGTTCGAGGTCTGTCCGGAGTAAGAGCTCGGGAGCTGGTGGGTCCCTCCGTACGGAGCAGGGTGGAGAGGATGATGATATGGACATTGAGAATTCTGACTCGGACTAGATGTAGTCCTTTTATTTCCTGCATTTTGTTAAAGAAAGAGGAGAGGAACAGACAAACATATTTATGTACAATATTTTACTTGCTTTTGTTATGTAATTAATTAGTATTTTATTTACATGTTTTTACATTTAGTGCAATGCATGAGCCTTAGGGATAGAATAGGGATTGCACACTATCGGGCATTTCCACCTTCTTTATCGGACCTCTTTTGTGACTTGTGACCTTCGAAATGTCTGAAATAGGTCCATTCCGGCGTTTGTTGGGGACGGACTTGCAATCTTTCTAGACCGGCTTATGTGGCCGCGTGGCCAACCATGGGGAAGGACTGGCCGCGCGGCTAATCCCTGGTCTGACACGATTTTCGTCAGATTTTTCCTGGTACGATCAGGACTTGAACTCCCTGTTCTATTTAATCAGCAGTCTCGCAGAGAGACGAGACAGACAGCCATTTTTGTTTCTTTTGCTCTAGATTTCGATATTTCCACGCCTTTCTGATGGATAGACACCCTAGGATTTCTGAGGAAAGACAACGCTACTTCGTCAAGAGTTTGAAGATCTAGGTTAGGAAGCTTTCGAGGACAACTCGTGCAAAATTTGATAGGAGATTCGGAATTAAGTGGCTTTGGTCCTTGTATAGTCTGACGAGAATCTGATTCGTGCTGCTGCTAAATTCTGGGACAACGAGAATCATGTCATCAACTTTTCTTATAATGAAATCACCCCAACGTATGAAGATTTTGCAGCTCTTTGTGGTGCGACAGTGACTGATAGGGTAGCGATGCCACAGTCTCAAGTGCCTTCAAAACTATGGATTTTCCAACTGCTAAGGATTTCTGTTAAAGATGCTAGGGGCTTGCTGTTGGATGGTGATGTTGATCTCTGTAGGCTTCCCATCAGATTTATTAATAGCACGGTGGAATCTGACACGGCTCTAGATTGTCTAGCCCTTTGTCTGTTTGCCTCGGTATTGTTTCTGCCTTACGTAGGAATAGCTACCATGGGTTGTCTTGATATGGTGGATGAGGCTCGAGCCAATCGCAGTATTGTCCCTTGCTTGCTTGGGGAGACTTTGTATGGTATTGGGGAGTTGGCCTCGGGAGCTCGTAAGATGACTAGAGGCAGTACCCATTTATTGACCTTGTGGTTGCAGGAGAGGTTGCGAGTTTTAGAGGAACCTGTTGGACAAATATCACCTTGGGTTTGCCAGAGTAGGCGAATAAGGCACCCGTTTGTAGGGATGGTTCAGTCTGCATGGGTGACATATTTGGCGCAGATGAGTACAGCTCAGATTAAGTGGATGGTACCTCACTGGGGGTGATCAGAGCACGGTGAGCTCAGAGCGGTCTCTGCATTATTCGGGTCCCTGCCTTTGATGAGACTACTTATTATTATGCAGTGCGGGTGTGCCGTCAGTACGGGATGCCTCAGATTATACCCTCTTTATGGGACGAGACTTGTAGCAAGGTCACTGACAGGATACTTCCCATGAATAACGGGGTTGCAGTTCTTTTGGAGTGATGTTGGTCTTATGCTCTTATGCCCAGCACTCTCTATATACAGCGACCACGTGACATACTTCTGTCTCGAGAATACATGGACTGGTACCAGACGACCTTAGGGTATATGGGACAGAGTCTGAGGGAGGACGAGAATGTACAACAGGAGTTGGAGACCGAGTTGGCTCAGCTAGCACCTATTGAGAGGAAAAGAAATAGAGAAGGTCTAACGGGGGTGACCCAATTGAGGAAGGACTTGTTTACGGATCCTACTAGACGGGATAGATGCGGACGAAGAGACAAGAAGCCGAAGGAAGAAGAAGAGGAGGAGTGACTCCGAGTATCCAACTAGAGTCGTTGCAGACACATAGTTTAGATTTTAGTTTATTTTAGTTTATTTAAATTTCGAAGCAGGTTATTTATTCGTAGGTTCTTTCGAGCTTAGACTCATCAAATAAATGTTAACGTGTAGTGACTTGTGGAAATAGAGATTTTGCTTTAGTAATAAACAGATTGTTTGCTTTATTCGAATTTTGCTCAAACCAGATTTGGATTTTTATTTATTTTTGAGACCGCACCTTTGAAGGCTGCCTATGTTCCCCTTTTACAAGTAGGGCTCAGGTCACCGTAGTTCATTTCTGATTGTAGAAAGGGAAGATAGAAGGGGGGAAGTAAAGAGAATAATAGTAATTTATTTTTTTTGACATGGGGGTGGCCGTTGTAGAAGACCGTTGATGGAGAGTACCGCTGATGGAGAGTACCGCTTGGTAGAGCATGACCGTAGTGGTCAGTTGTAGTAGTGGCGGAGATTGTAAACTTTTACAGGGAGAAGGCCGTCGTTGTCCGTGTACACCCAATCCTCGTTCTGTCTGGTTAAGCGACCCTTCTCGATGAGTAGTCGGATCTCTTCTTTCAACTCTTGACAGTCGTCCGTACTATGTCCTTCATTTTGGTGATAAAAACACACTCTGTTTGGTTTGGAAATCTGTAGTATCAGAGTAAGACCAAATTCTTGCATCGGCTGTAGTTTACCAATCTTTACCAGTGCTTTGAACATGAGGCCCAACAGTCGATCCGAGCTTGTGCAACGTTATAAAATGATGGGGGCCCTACTCTGTGACTTGAACCTCCCGTGTGTTGGTCGTAAGGACGGGGTATTTACTATGTGGCTCTTTAGTTGAGTTAGGGCTAATTCACATTTTTGATTCCAAACTTCTTCTGAGCCATTCTGTAATTCGTTGAGGACCGGGTCTCCTGCCGTTGTGAGGCGGCTGATGTAGTGTAGCAAACCTAAGAGCTTGGTCTTTTCATTCTCTTGACGAGGGGATGACATTGTTATTATCTCTCTGACTTTCACGGGGTCGGCTTCGAATTTCTATCCCAGTCTGTACCCTAGGGCTTTCGTCTGAATAGTACCAAATCTGCATTTTGATGGATCCAGAAGAACTTTCTGACTTCTCAGAATGTTGAAGATTTTCCGCAGATCCTCGATGTGTCGGTCGTAGGGTCTTTTGGAGTACAACACTAGGTCGTCTATGTAGACGTCTGTATCTGTTGGCGATCTTGTAGGCAAGTGGTAAGAGACACTGATGCCTTTCCATTCTAGGAAACTGTTGGCGTGACAGTAAGTACCCCATGTAGTGTGAAAGAGTAACTTCTCGTTGGTCTGTACTGCAGCAGGTATTCGATTTTTACCGGGAAAGCTTTCGAGGAATGATCAAACATCTCTGTCTTCGGCGGCTTCTAGCAGTGTGTTTAAATCAAATGGCGGGAATCTGTGTCTGTGGCTCAATTCGTTGAGACTCATGATTTCTAAATGGACCGTCACCTTCTTTTTGTACTTCTTTGTGGAGATGATGTCAAATAACCACTTTGGCCAGTATACAGACATGATGAAGTCTCTCTGTAGCAGTTTTTCTATTTCCGTCGCCATGCGAGGAGACCATTCGGGCTTGACTGGCAGCTGTTAGTACCCGACCTGAAAATGAGTTTATTAGGAGTTTCCCAAAAATACAAGGACTTTATAGGAATTAGAAACCTTGCAAAGACTTGTCCCGGATTCCCAAAATATCTCATTTATGACAAAATCTATCAAATTAGGTAGTAAATGGTTTCCTTAAAACCATGCAGAAACCCTAACTTAAGAATCAAGTCAGCCGGCAGCCTTGGCCACGCGGCCAACATTGCTCCGCGTTGATCTTGGCCACGCGGCCACTCTTGTAACCGGCTTCAACAATGGCCAGGCGGCCAACCTTGCGCTGGATGATCTGGACCATCAGATCCCCCCATCAGTTTACTATATAAACCATTCCATTCCATTGGTTTTAGGGGCCGATTTTGAGAGTTCTAAAGTACGAATTTTGGAGTTCTTAAACACTATTTTGCTCTCTAATTAGCATTCAAACACTCAAGAAGATCCAAGGTTATTTCTTGCCAACAAAGGTAAGTTTTCTAACTTTTCTTCATGTTCTTGCATTATTTCTAATGTAGATCTTTAATATTCATATTCTTAATATGTTTATTCATGTGTTCTTCATAATATTCATATTCTTAATATGTTTATTCATGTGTTCTTCATAATATTCATGTTCGTACATGTTTATTCATAGTTTCTTCATATTCTTTGCATGTTTATTCATATGTTCATATATGTTCTTCATATGTTCATCGTGTTCATAGATTAAAACCTTATTTATGCTATATTTAGGGTTGCGATCTTCATGTTTGCATGTTATTTCATAGCCGATGATGATCGAGGGTTCATCAACCCAAGGATGATCTAGGAACTACTTCTAAACCCTAATCTTTAGGTAATTCCCCCCTCATTATGCATGATCCCGATTCTTCTGCCTATTCTAAATTCTCTCGAACTACGCTGACCTGAGCTTCTCACATTGAGAGGAACGTAGGCAATCTTCGGATCCGGTCTCAAACACTAACACACTACTAACACATTCATCATGATAGAAAGACCGATCATTCGGGCAATAGGAGTGATAACGTCCAATATTCTTCTCTTGTTGTAATTTGACCCCCGAACCCATTAAACATGCTTTTTCTCAATGTTTTGGCTTTAATTAAAACGGCGTGGAGACTCTCATAATTTTAATGTTGCTATGAATATTCCAAATTCAAACACACGTATTCACAGTGGCGACTCTGCTGGGGACTGCTTTGAAACTCTTTCAACTTAGTGGGTCTAACTTTCGTTTACATCATGATGCTTGCCATGTTTACACATGCACACACTTGCCATGTTTACACATGCACACACTTACAATGTTTACACATGCACACACTTGCCATGTTTACACGTGCACCTCACACACACTTGCCATGTTTACACATGCACACACTTACCATGTTCACACATGCACACACTTGCCATGTTTACACGTGCACCTCACACGCACTTGCCATGTTTACACATGCACACACTTGCCATGTTTACACATGCACACACCTGCCATGTTTACACATGCACACTTGCCATGTTTACACATGCACACACCTGCCATGTTTACACATGCACACACCCGCCATGTTTACACATGCACACACCCGCCATGTTTACACATGCACACTTGCCATGCTTTCACGTGCCCCCTACAGTTAAGCCATGTTTACACATGCACCCGTGCACTCTGCCATGTTAATACTCGTACCTTGTACCTTGTCCATGTACCTTTGTTATTCTCGCCTTAGTATTAGGGTCAAACAAAACTCTGCTATGCTCCCTTGTACATTATTTTCCTTCTCATGCATTGCATTGCATCATCCTAACATTAAAAACTTCTCTCTTTCTCCTTAAAAAAAAAAAAGAATTAGTTTTTTACCACACACTACCACTAGTCCGTGTCAGCACTGCACATGTCCCCATTACCCGGAGTATTCGATGTGCAGGAATTTGTGCGCTACTGCCACCCTCTTTTCGAGTCACTCGTCTACTCCACTCACCGTGTACGTTCCGCGAGCGGTGGGAACCTTTTACCTTACCCGTGTCAACCCACACATAGAGATTAGGACACTCCTTAGACCAACCATTTAGGATGTAAATAAATGCAAAACTTTTCGCAAAATAAAATGTGCATTGCATCTAGACAACCTCTAAGGTCCATCGCTCACCCCTTGGGCCATCTATCAAAATTCCTCATCTTGGCCTATCTAGGTTACCTACCCATCATTGCGATCCATTTGGGCCTACCCTTCATCTCGACCCGCTTTGGTCAAAATCCTTCTCAACCTTTGACCCCCTAGGTCAACCCTTACCAACTTTTGACCTCCTAGGTCAACCTTATCAACCTTTGACCCCCTAGGTCAACTTTCTTCGCTCTTGACCCCTTAGGTCAACCTTTGACCCCTAGGTCAACCTTCTCCGCTCTTGACCCCCTTAGGTCAACCTTTGACCCCCTAGGTCAATCTTATCCGTTTAAGTCAACCTTTGACCCCTAGGTCTACCTCATTTGTCTTTAACCTCTTAGGTCAACCTTTGACCCCTAGGTCAACTTTCTCCGCTCTTGACCCCCCTATGTCAACCTTTGACCGCCTAGGTCAACCCTCTGAACCTTTAACCTCCTAGGTCAACCTTATCCGCCTTTGACCTCTTAGGTCTACCTTGACCTCCTAGGTCAACCTTATCACCCTCGACCTCTTAGGTCACCCCTCGACCTCTTAGGTCAACCCTTGACCGCCTAAGTCAACTTTATCCGCCTTCGACCTCTTAGGTCAACCCTTGACCTCCTAGGTCAACCTTATCTACCTTTGACCTCCTAGGTCAACCTTTAACCGCCTAGGTCAACCTTACCACCCTTTGACCTCTTAGGCCAACCTTTGACCCCCTAGGTCAATCTTATCCGTTTAAGTCAACCTTTGACCCCTAGGTCAACCTTACCAACCTTTGACCTCTTAGGTCTACCCTTGACCCCCTAGGTCAACTTTATCAACCTCCGACCTCTTAGGTCAACCCTTAACCTCCTAGGTCAACCTTATCACCTTCGACCTCTTAGGTCACCCCTCGACCTCTTAGGTCAACCTTTGACCCCTTAGGTCAACCTCATCCGCCTTTGACCTCTTAGGCCAACCTTTGACCCCATAGGTCATTCTCATCTGCCTTTGACCCCATAGGTCAAACCTTGGACCCCTTAGGTCAACTTTATCACCCTCGATCTCTTAGGTCAACCTTTGACCACTTAGGTCAACCTTATCCGCCTTTGACCTCTGAGGTCAACCTTTGACTCCCTAAGTCAACCCAATCACCTTTCGACTTCTTAAGTCAACCTTTGACCCTTAGGTCAACCTTATCCGCTATTGACCTCTTAGGTCAATCTTTGGTCCCATAGGTGAACCCAATTACCTTTGACCTTAACCCGCTTAGGTCAAACTGTCATCCTGACCCACCTAGGTCATTATTTGACCCACCGTTGTCCATACCAACATAGGTCAACCCGTCTCGACCCGTTTAGGTCCACACACCATCCTCGACCCATCTAGGTCGACTCGTCCGTCTTAGGTTAAAACTACCCCTTTACCTTTGACCCATCTAGGTCAATCCTTGGCCCGCTTAAGTCGACTTGCCCGTCTTGAATCTATATACCGACCTCCTAGGTCAACCAACCCGAATAGGTCAACCAACTCACATTCGACCCGCTTAGGTCAAACCATGTTTATCCCACTTAGATCATCCTATAGGCAACCCGCTACAACCCGCTATCTTGATTCATTCACCATATAGGTCAATCCAACCCTTCTCATTTAGGTCGACCTATCCATTACCCATCTAGGTCAACCCACCATTATCGTCGCATTCTAGCTTGAACCACTTCTTGTCTGAAACCTTAGGTCAATCCTTAGGTCAAATTTAGGTCAAACCATAAGTCAAACCATACCCGACTCAATCAAACCAACTCCTATAGGTCTTCCTCACCCATGCTTGACTAAGGACCGAGTCATCTCCTGCTTTGACCTCAAGATCGCTCTTTATCTTAAAAAGACTCTATCAAATTGACCCCTATGGTCATCTCTCACCTCTTTTAAAAGTCTAACTTGATTCGAACTACGGCGACCTGAGCCTCTTATTGTGTGGGACCACTCCCTCATGATAAGGGGAACGTAGGCAACTTCGGCCCGGTCAAACTTTCAATGTTTTACCAAAATGCATTTCAAAAATGTGGAGACCGACTCTTTTCCAAAAAATGATTTTTATAACGATGCCTTATCATTAAATACGAATCTAATTTAATCCAACTAGAGGCTTAATTCTTTCATGACTAGAGTTCTGCATCATGTCGGCTGCAAGGAACACGAAGTTGCAACTGAAGCTGCTACCCAAGATCCCGAGACAATCCTCTACACCGTACTGCTCTCAGTAAGCAAGCATCCCACTTCGAAGCCATCCTCAATGAACAAGCAATCCACTTTAAGGCCATTCTCAACGAGCAAGCAACACACTTTCAGAAGGAGATGCATAAGACCCTAAGAGATATCGAGAGGCGCCATTTGTCTGGCATTCGTGGCATTTATGATTACCTCAGTCGAGTTCTCCCTCTTGCTCAATGTCAACACCCGTACGCTCCTCAAATGTACGGGCCGCCACAGACTGTCCCCGTCGGGATGCCTCCTATGACTACTCATCAACAAGGGTGCCGGTACCTAAATCACCCTCAAAGACAGTTCGTGAAAGGAAGGACGAGCGCGAATTCGACGACTTAGGTATGCCGTTAGCCAAACTCTTCAAAAGTCTAGTTCAAGCCGGCAAGTTGTCTCCTTTGATCAACTATGAACCAAGTAGGGTGAAGCAATGCTTGGATCCTTCCAAACACTGCCAATACCACCAGTTAATTGGGCATGACACCGAAGATTGCGTCCAATTGAGGAGAAAGATTCAAAGCCTCATTGACAGCGAAGCCATCACCCGCCAACGGAATACATGGGCATGGGCAAAAGAGGAAATTGGGCTACCTCCTTTAAATAAAAGAAAGAAAAGGGTCATTCAGTCTTCGTAGGTTCTAGAGTGTCCTTAGTTAAAAGTCACCTTGGACGATTTTTGTTTCTTTAAGTAAAAGTCCACCCCGGACTAGTCAGCTTAAATCTTTTAGTTCCAATAAAAGGGTCATTATTCTTTTCTTTTCTCTCTAGACTTGAGACATAAGCTTGCATATATTAATTTCATGAAAATTGTCTTATTCACCATTTTCGCTTGATTGCTATATCTTTATATGATGAATTAATCTTAATCTTACTCATTAATGACGACTCATTAAAAGGTAAATGGACCCACAAACCATTCACATAACTAAGTAAACGATTAATCTCAAAATAACAAATGCTTCGATCAATTGGATGAACGAATCACTTTCCTTCTCTCTACATTCTACCCCCATACACTCTCTCTATACACTCACCCTTTGTACACACTTCATGTACACTCTCTATATACACCTTCTCCCATACACTATCCTCATACGCCTCTCATCCCACCATTAGACCCCTTTTTATAAGGTCGTGACAAAGAAAGGACTGCGGTTGCTCTCATCAAATAGACATCCATGCTGCCACAATTTAAAGGATTGGTTTGTTCCCATCATGAGTACTACATGCCGTTACACTGGGCTGTCCGTATTCCATCGCAATATAAGACAAGTGCACGAAGTCATTCATTGGTGCACGTGATAATCCAATGGAGCTCTACCAGTGAAAATCAAGGGGCTAGGACGCCCACCGCTAGCAAAAGGCCGCTTGAACTATAAGGAAGCTACCTCGCAATCGAGAGAGGCGAAGCAAACTAGGGGCTTGTCTCGCCCATGTTCATGTACAAATATAAAAAAATATATATATATATATATGCTCGCTAGGTTGAAACCTAAAAGGGCGACCTAGGCAAAAGTTAGAGCATTGCACAAAAGAAGCCCGCTAGGTTGAAAACCCGAAAGGGCGGCCTAGGCAAAAAAAAAAAGGGTGTGCACAAAAAATATAAAATAAAAAATAAAAGAAAAATAGAAGGGGCTATCACCATGGAAAGTAAAAATCCCATTTATTTCACTTCAAATGTTCTATTTTTCTTTCTTTCCCCAAAGGAAGATTATGCGGCAGCAACAGCCCATGACAACTACAATGGAGCATTCCACCGCAATGAGCTACAATGAAGCATCCAAAGCAACAAGCTACAACAGAGAAACCTATCGCGACAAATGAACCTCACACCCTAAACTCAAACCCAATTTCATCATCAGCCGGGCCACCCCCGAACTACGCGGACCTGAGCTTCTCACATTGAGGAGAACGTAGGCAACCTTAGGGTCGGTCCAAAATATACACAACCACCTCGTAGCCAATTTTCCTTCTCTTCTCTCTTCCCCCTATTTCTACTCCTGACTTCTTCACTCACAATTGATCAAAACATTTATTAATTGAGGCTACTTGTTTACCAATTAACCATAACTCATTAACTAATCAACGAGGTCCATTCTCGAGCAATCAAATGAGAATCTTGAATAAAACAATTTTCAAATGTCTCGACAAGTCTTCCGTTCTACAATCTAGGAAAAGCTAAACACTTACTTTCTGTCAAAGCAGGGGCTTTCCTCCCTTTTGTACATATGTACCCTCAGTTGCTCAAAGAGTCAAAATGTGAGTACTATCTCTCTCTCTCTCTTACGCTCCTCAAAATGCCCCCGCATGTTTTCAAACAATTCTTTTTTCCTTTTTGAGTCGACTGAATGAGTTCAAAAAAAAAAAAAAATTGACGCAAAAGAGATGCCGCTAGATTGAAAACCCGCAAGGGCGGTCTAGGCAGAAAAAAGGGTGCGTCTTAAAAGAGGTAGGATACCCCGCTCTACGCGACTGGGGCTTCCCTAACAATAAAGGACCGACCATAAGGTTTCTCAAAGGATGCCGGGGCTTCATCAAGCACATACTTAGAAGAAGAGGACTCGTCATCATCAAGCTCGACGTAGGATTTCTCAAAGGAGGGAGGATACCCCGCTCCACGCAACTGGGGCTTCCCTAACAAGAAGGGACCGACCATAAGGTTCTCAAAGAATGCCGGGGCTTCATCAAGCACATACTTTGAAGAAGCGCATCCTCATCATCAAGCTTGACGTAGAGTTTCTCAAAGGAGGGAGGGTACCCGCTCACCAAATTAGATAATCCCCAACGGAATGGGTCGACTATGTGGTTTCCCAGAGAATACCGAGGCGTCAACAAGGATACACTTAGATGAAGAGCACCCCTCATCGTCAACTCGGCACGCGATGACCTATTTGGATTGATTAGAATCATAATTAATTATAAGGCATCTGTATAAGATCATAACACTTTCATAAAGTTTTCTCCTCCCCGACACTTTGTTTATAAATCCGCACGCTCGGTCTCCACAAAATTGTAAAAACATCCTCGATCCATCTGAGACCCATCTCCGTGATTCTTGAGTTGACTCGGTCCTTCACCTATTTCCTACACAATAGGATACCCTTAGGTCCCAACCTACTGGTTCAAAACCTTAGGTCCCAGCTTACCCGGTCAGTCTTGCCTAAGTTACACCATAAACTCTCTAAGTCCCGAGCCTACCCGATCAGTCTTACCTAGGTCCCAAACCTACCCAGTGAGTCTTACCTACGTTACATCATACCTCTTAGCTCGACCTTCCGCAAGTTCGTAGCATGACCCCTTCGGCCTCAAACCGGTTCTACCCAAAACTTCAAACCTTAAACCAGTTAACCAAAGCCAAATCCTTAGGGTGACCCATTAGGTCCCGAACCTACGGTCCCGAGCCTACCTGATCTCCTAGATCTCAAACCTACCAACACATACTCATCCTTACCTTGTCTAAGCAATAGCTCTCTTATCCTCCTCGTTCCAACCTTTTAGGTATACTCAGTCTAACCTGTTGAGCGATCCCTTAGATCCCAAGACCATTCGAGTCTACCAAACTTATCCTTGAAGTCCATGATATGTCTGGTCTATACCTTAGGCCTCAACCCCTAAACCTTTAGGTTACAAGACTTTCTACCCTTTAGGTCTCTTACCTTACATCTCCACCCTTGGAACTCTTTAATTCCCAAGCCTACTTGGTCCAATTAAAAGCGACGCATCTACGTCTCCGACTCCTGTCATATCCAAGCCATGGCCCTACCACTCTTAACATACCAAGTACCAACCTAGTGTCACTCCTTAGCTTCAAAAGACTTCCTAGTCTGACCTTCAACCCCTTAGGTCTCTAAGCTACTTAATCCGAGCTGAGTCCAAACCTCGCCACCTTCGAGGTCCACCCTTGAACTCCATGGATCTCAAACCATTCTTCCCCACGAGTCCAAACCTAAACATGCTCGAACGCATAGGATCTTCCGCATACCGTGACATGCCATAAAGATATCAAAACCCGTCCGGTCAAAACTCGTGCGGGTCCCATCCCTAGCCTACCGTCACAATCGCCGAACGAGTTTGGTCACTCGCAATGACCTCTAAGACAAACTTCAGTCCTAAGCATACCCAATCCAACTTAGGCACCTATTGTACTCGAGCAAAGTCTTGGACACTCAATCCTTTACCTAAAGCGCCAAACGTGGTCACATATCCAGACCATCTCCCGCACATGGTTCGCACCTAGCACACCTTTAGACCCAAACCCGCCATGTCCGCCTTACACCCTTAACTGGTCCCAATCCGTGCTCCTTGGCCGACCTCAAGCCTGCTTGATCCTAACCCATAACGCGGTTTATCTAGGACAAAAGACTTACCCGCTTGAAAGCCTTATGTCCCAACGCTACCCTGCCTAGCCTTCGATCTCCTAGATCTCACGCCTACCATTCTATTAGGCCCCGGTCTCCTCAACACATGTCTGAGTCTTACCCTAGCTAAACCCTAGAACTTTAGCTAGGCCTAATCTATCGAGCCTATCCAGCCACGAGGTATCAAGCTCATTTGCCCCAAACCGCACCACTCTTAGACCTCAAACTTGCTCGGTCTAAACCAAGACAAACCTTCAAATGCTTTTGGTCTCAAAACCCTAGCCTTAAAACTAGGTAAACACATTCTCTAAACCCTAGCCTCGAGCCTAGTAGTCATATCATTCTCTCTGAACCCTAGCCTCAAGCCTAGGTAATTACATCCTTTCAAACCCTAGCCTAAAGCCTAGGAAGTTACATCCTTCTTAAACCCTAGCCTTGATCCTAGGTAGTTACACCTTTCCTAAACCCTAGCCTCAAGCCTAGTAGTCACCTTCTATTCAAAGCCTAGCCTAGGTAATCGTATTCCCTCTAAACCCTAGTCCCAAACCTAGGTAATCGCCTTCTCTCTAAACCCTAGCCTCAAGCCTAGGTAGTTACCTTCTATTCATAACCCTAACCCAAGCCTATGTAATTACCTCCTTCCAAACCCTAGCCTAAAGCCTAGGAAGTTACATCATTCTTAAACCCTAGCCTCGATCATAGGTAGCACATCCTCTTTAACCCTAGCCCAAGTTCTAGGAATTTCCAAAGCCCCGCATGCAACATCATTCCAAATTCCCGAAACCCTAGTCTCGAAACCTAGGAAATTTACAATCTCAATTCTCCGTTTTGTTGAACCCTAGTCCAAAACCTAGGATATAATGCCCGGTCCAAAACTCAATCAACCCTAGCCTCAAGCCTAGGAAGCCGCATTCGCTCTAAAACCCTAGTCGCGAGCCTAGGTAGTCGCATTCGCTCTAAACCTAGCCTTGAGCCTAGGTAGTCGCAGTCGCTCCAAACCTAGCCTCAGCTTAGGTAGTCGCACTCTTTCTAAACCCTAGCCTCAAGCCTAGGTAGTCGCACTCGCTCTAAAACCCTAGCCTCAAGGCTAGGTAGAAATTATCCTCTTTAAACTCTATCATCAAGCCTAGGATTCAACATTCCCTTCAAACCCCAGTCCTATACTTAGGAAACTCCTTCACCTTAGTCTCAAAACGTAGGAAGTTTACAGTCCTTAGCCTTAAACCTAGCCTAAAGCCTAGGTTACCATGAACCTTCCAAGCCATAGTCACCAATCCCGGAAAATGGTGAACCTAACATCAAGCTTAGTGACCTTCCACAAAATCAATCCCTCTTCCCAACCGGTCCATGGTCTCAAGCCTAGGAAGTCACAACCCTTTCAACTCCCAACCTTGGGTCTAAAGCCAACGCCTTTGCAATCTCTAAACCTACCACAACTCCAAGCCCTAGCCTCGAGCCTAGATATTTCTAAACCTAGTCCCAAACCTAGGAGAGTCATGGTCCTTAAACACAGTTTCCAAACCCTTGTTCGAAACCCTAACATCTAGGAAGTTCCCAAACCTCAACCTCTCCAAACCCTAGTCTCGAAACCTAGGAAATTATAATCTCAATCCCCGCTAGTCTTATGCCTAGGATACAATAGCCTTTCCATATTCTCTCCGAACCCTAGCCTCGAGCCTAGGCAGTCGCATTCTCTCCAAACCCTAGCCCGTAAGCCTAGAAAACCCACATTGTATCCAAGACACAACCTCAAGTCTAAACAACCATAACATCTTTTGCATCCTTATCTCAAGGATAAGAGGCTACCCATCCCCTTTCCTTAGAAGCCTTAGGTCCTACCCTAAGCAACCAAACAAAATGTCCCTTACCTAATACCTTCATCTTAATGGTTCGTAGCCTCATATTAGGTATTCCTCCTAATTTAGGGTAAGCGGATCCCAAAACATTACGCTTTCCGTGGTCGTCCTTGCTCACCAAAGAGTCCTTTACCTTAGCAACTCCCCGAGAGTCTATCTCTTTTGTGACTCCCCGAGAGTCCCTCACCTTTGTGACTCCCAAGAGTCTATCACCTTTGTGATTCCATGAGAGTTCATCCTTTTTGCAACTTCATAACAATCCGTCATCTTCGCGACTCATGATAAGTTCGCCAGCTTTAGACTCTGCAAGGGTCTATTGTCCTTTAGAACATCATTTGGTTTTAAAAAGCTAAAAAAATCTCTAAATTATCCTTTGTTTAAAAACTATCGTGGTGACCGGGAGTTATCCCTACTGCACGAATGTTTCATCTCTTTAAAACTATCGTGGTGACCGGGAGTTATCCCTACTGCACGAATGTTTCATCTCTTTAAAAACTATCGTGGTGACCGGAGTTATCCCTACTGCACGAATGTTTAAAAACTATCGTGGTGACGGGAGTTATAAAACTATCGTGGTGACCGGGAGTTATCCCTACTGCACGAATGTTTCATCTCTTTAAAAACTATCGTGGTGACCGGGAGTTATCCCTACTGCACGAATGTTTCATCTCTTTAAAAAACTATCGTGTGACCGGGAGTTATCCCTACTGCACGAATGTTTCATCTCTTTAAAAACTATCGTGGTGACCAGGAGTTATCCCTACTGCTGCACGAATGTTTCATCTCTTTAAAAACTATCGTGGTGACCGGAGTTATCCCTACTGCACGAATGTTTCATCTCTTTAAAAACTATCGTGGTGACCGGGAGTTATCCCTACTGCACGAATGTTTCATCTCTTTAAAAACTATCGTGGTGACCGGGAGTTATCCCTACTGCACGAATGTTTTTCATCTCTTTAAAACTATCGTGGTGACCGGGAGTTATCCCTACTGCACGAATGTTTCATCTCTTTAAAAACTATCGTGGTGACCGGGAGTTATCCCTACTGCACGAATGTTTCATCTCTTTAAAAACTATCGTGGTGACCGGGAGTTATCCCTACTGCACGACTGTTTCGTCTCTTTAAAAACTATCGTGGTGACCGGGAGTTATCCCTACTGCACGTACATTTGTTATTGCTTAGTTATATTATCGCGATGACCGAGAGTTGTCTCTACTTCGCGTACGTTCTGTTGCAATTTGCAGAGGCCCGTCTACCTCTATATTGCGTAATATCCACCACTTGTTTTTATGAATTGTGATTGACAGAGGCCCGTCTATCTTGATATCGCATAAGCTCCGGCTATTACCATTTTACCATCTTGGGATTATGTAGACCCCGCCGTCTATATGTCTCGCACCATTGTCACCCTTACCTTCTTTCCCCAATATTTGCTTAGGATTCGTATGGTTGTAGAGACTTCGGCGCCTCTATGACATACCATCCTAGATCAATCGTAATTGGCAGAAGCCTCGGCGTTTCTATTTGCGAGCGATCCAGCATCTATTTTAGGATTCGTATGGTTGTAGAGACTTCGGCGCCTCTATGACATACCATCCTAGATCAATCGTAATTGGCAGAAGCCTCGGCGTTTCTATTTGCGAGCGATCCAGCATCTATTTTAGGATTCGTATGGTTGTAGAGACTTCGGCGCCTCTATGACATACCATCCTAGATCAATCGTAATTGGCAGAAGCCTCGGCGTTTCTATTTGCGAGAGATCCAGCATTTATTAGGATTTGCATGATCGTAGAGACTTCGGCGCCTCTATGACATACGCATCCTAGATTGATCGCGGTTGGCAGAAGCCTCGGCGTTTTCTGTTCGCGAGAGATCCGGACATCTATTACTTTAGCGCGATCGGAAGGAACCCTGGCGATCCTGATTGCGTTTACCATTCCATCTTGGGATTATTTAGACAGCGTAGTCCTTATTTTTCCAAATAACTCTATTGCTTACGAATGATTCGTTCTTCATACAGGATAGTGCCCGTAGGTTTATTATCCCTAGCAGGAGTCCGATATCTCGTTTATCCCCAGTAGAGCTCTGAACTACGACCGGCTTGATTCCTCAGAGGATACGTAGGAAACCTGAAAAGGCCACCCGACCGACGCGGTCATCTCTCATCCCCAGCAGGTGCATTTTCCTACTAGCAGAAGATGTTGCTCCCATCAGAGGACAGTCATTCCCGATTTCCATCAGATTTGAACTACGTTTGGCTGATTCCCCCGCGGATACGTAGGTCGCCTATCAAGGTTCAGCCGTTCCCGTACCTTTCATCTGTTTTTGAAACTCATGTTTCAGACGGATCCTTCTTTATCGTCGACCCCACATTGCCTTGCAAGAAGCGTCGCCGAGGGGCTACTGTTAGTACCCGACCTGAAAAATGAGTTTTATTAGGAGTTTCCCAAAAATACAAGGACTTTATAGGAATTAGAAACCTTGCAAAGACTTGTCCCGGATTCCCAAAATATCTCATTTATGACAAATCTATCAATTAGGTAGTAAATGGTTTCCTTAAAACCATGCAGAAACCCTAACTTAAAATCAAGTCAGCCGGCAGCCTTGGCCACGCGGCCAACATTGCTCCGCGTTGATCTTGGCCACGCGGCCACTCTTGTAACCGGCTTCAACAATGGCCAGGCGGCCAAACCTTGCGCTGGATGATCTGGACCATCAGATCCCCCATCAGTTTACTATATAAACCACTCCATTCCATTGGTTTTAGGGGCCCGATTTTGAAGTTCTAAAGTACGAATTTTGGAGTTCTTAAACACTATTTTGCTCTCTTATTAGCATTCAAACCTCAAGAAGATCAAGGTTATTTCTTGCCAACAAAGGTAAGTTTCTAACTTTTCTTCATGTTCTTGCATTATTTCTAATGTAGATCTTAATATTCATATTCTTATATGTTTATTCATGTGTTCTTCATAATATTCATATTCTTAATATGTTTATTCATGTTTCTTCATAATATTCATGTTCGTACATGTTTTTCAAGTTTTCTCTTCTTCATATTCTTTGCATGTTTATTCATATGTTCATATATGTTCTTTAAATGTTCATCGTGGTTCATAGATTAAAACCTTATTTATGCTATATTTAGGGTTGCGATCTTCATGTTTGCATGTTATTTCATAGCCGATGATGATCGAGGGTTCATCAACCCAAGGATGATCTAGGAACTACTTCTAAACCCTAATCTTTAGGTAATTCCCCCCTCATTATGCATGATCCCGATTCTTCTGCCTATTCTAAATTCTCTCGAACTACGCTGACCTGAGCTTCTCACATTGAGAGGAAACGTAGGCAATCTTCGGATCCGGTCTCAACACTAACACACTACTAACACATTCATCATGATAGAAAGACCGATCATTCGGGCAATACGAGTGATAACGTCCAATATTCTTCTCTGTTGTAATTTGACCCCCGAACCCATTAAACATGCTTTTTCTCAATGTTTTGGCTTTATTAAAACGGCGTGGCGACCTCTCATAATTTTAATGTTGCTATGAATATCCCAAATTCAACACACACGTATTCACAGCAGCGTCGCTTGCTTTACTGACCCAATGCTGGCGCTGTCACCTTGTTCCCATTTTCCTGTCTGGCGTATCATTACAGGACCATGCAAAGATGTCTTCATATTCTCTGAGCAGTTTGATCAACGCTTCTCGCTCTTCGTCATGAAAGAAGCTCCCAATCTGAGTCCGCTTCGGCTTGTCTTATCTTCCCAGATTCACAAATGTTAACACCTCATCGGCAGCTTGGGCTCGGCTTTCCCTTTGTTCATAACCTGCTCTGAGATTTCTTGGATGTATTTGTTATTTAATTCGTTTGTGTCTGCATCTTTTAATGAATCGTTATTAACTATTTGATATCATTAAGTTGATTAGTTAATTTATCATTTATAAGAGCGGCGATAGCGGGATACTCGGAAAGATCGAGGTTTTCATTTAATGCACGAGGGAAGACAGTATTTGCGATTACATCATAGTCTTTTGACTTGAGGTCATTAGACTTGGAAGGAGAACACGAACTCATAAGTGAGAAAGGGGGCCTAACTGACCTAGGGGGAATCGA